>JAYRCH010000170.1:0-1200000 GCA_037179445.1 Phengaris alcon alcon | reverse complement strand
ACAGTGTAACAATATTTGGTGAAAGTTCAGGGGCGTCATCAGTTATGTATCACATGTTATCTCCAATGTCCAAAGGTTTGTTTCACAAAGTTATATCAGAGAGTGGCACTTGTATTCATGATTGGGCAATAGCTAGAGGTGCCGTGGAAAGAGCTTTTAGAGCCAGTAAGGCTTTAGGAAGGAATATAAAAAGTAAGAAAGAATTACTTGACTATTTTCATAGTTTGGATGCCCCGAGCCTTACAAATCTTACATTCCGAACGCTCACACCGGATGAAGAATACCGAGGCCTTCCGGAACAATTTATTCCTGGGGTTGAAACTAAGTTTGAGGGCGTGGAAGCCTTCATTGACGAGAACCCTATCTCATTATTAGTTAAAGGAAAGGTTAACAAGGTACCTTTAATGTTAGGATACAATTCAGGCGAAGGCCTTATAATTGTTGATTATCATATTACAAGACTGGATGTTTATAATCGCCAACCGTCGTACTACGTGCCAAGGGAACTAGCAGAAGTTATATCTGAACAAAAGTTAAACGAATTTGGCAAAAGAATCAAAATGTTTTACGTGGGCAATAGAAATATAACAAAGAATGATAAAAATATTATTAGTAATATGCAAACGGATATGCATTTTTCCTATAACACTCATAGGTTCGCATACTTGTATAGTGAACTTGCGGATGTTTATTTGTATAGATTTAACTATGACACTGATTTAAATATCATAAAAATTGCTCTCGGTCTAAGAGATTTAGATGGCGCAAGTCACGCTGATGAATTATTCTATCTTTTCTATAATTATTTGAGCAGACCACCCCACGAAACTCAAAGGAAGATACAGGATATTGTTTTTAAAGTCACAAAAATGTGGACAGATTTCGCCAAATATGGGTAAGTAAGCATTCGATGATTATAATGGGAGATTTGCCCTTAAGAGTCAAATTATGTAGGCAACTTCATAATATTGTAAATTTAATCATCTAAATAGTTATAGTTACTTAATTGTTTATAAAGTATAAATATACTATGATATGATTCACCGAAATGTTTGTAAGCGCTTAAACGTGTTCGTATTTGTCAGGAGAAGTATGTATGAAAAATTGTATGTATATTGTATTGTAATGTATTATTGTATGAAAAAAATATTACAACAAAATTACGGTAAAAATTCTCGTCTCATAGTGTTCAGGGACACACTCCTCCAAAACGGCTTGACTAATTCTTATGAAAATTATTTTGCATATTTGGTAGGTCTGAGAATCGGTCGTAATCTATTTTTTATATATGGCAAAACAGCTAGTATTACATAATTAAGCTATTAATATGTAATTTTGAGGAAATAACTTTCTGCCTATATATAAAGAAGCTAATGCAGTGAAAATTGACTGAATTGATATTATTAAAATTATTTTTAAATCAGCTGTGTGAGGTCAATGACCTCAATGCTGGTCTTATAGTAAATACTGCAATGTAATTTTGTTTTGTATATTTATTTTTTCGCGTTTCATTATTATTTTTCTGCCTTTAATTCCTTACTAAGCAGGAAATTATTTGACCATAGTTTCTGTATTTGATTTTGCAAAACATTATATTTTGTTGTTATTTTTAGCCGCCCTGTTTCACATGGCTGCTCGGAAATGTCTTGGTCGCCATACACAAAAGCCAGAAAAGAGTATTTTAACATAGGAGAGGAATCTTCACTTGGATATTACGCTGATAAAAAAAGAATGCAGTTTTGGGATAAATTATATGCCGAATCAAATGTTTCACATATTGGAAACTTGTAATTTAAATAGCGGAATTAGCATATAATTTTCAACTTTGTAACTACTAGTATTTATGAAGAATAATTATCAATAAACTTTTTATAAGTGCTAAAAAAATATTTTATTTCAAAAATCATGTGCATATCCAGCACCAGTACTTGAGCCACACTCACCGGATTTGCAGATTGGACCCGATGGTGCCTTGCCGGACGGAATTTTTGCCCTCAAATAACAGGCTGGTAGGCAAACATTACAAATGACTTCTACCCGCGGCGGGCGGCTCCGCTCGCGTAAAAACAGTATCCCACGGAAACACTTTCGGGAAAAAGTAGCCTATGTGTAAATCCAGAGCTCAAGCCTCAAACTACTAGTTACCATACCAAATTTCATCAATATCCGTTCAGTAGTTTTTTGGTGAAAGAGTACCAAACATCCATCCATCCATACATCCATCCATCCTCACAAACTTTCACATTTAAGGCGCTCTACATAGTAAAAATAGGCTTATTAAAAAAATTTTTTGAGACGAATGGATACATTTTAGTCCAGCATAATTCAGACCTTTTACTACTATTTTATTTTTATGTAAGTACGTATTAAATTAAATAATTATGTTTAAATAATATTGAATATGACTCTCGAGTTTCGGATTTGTCCACGTATTAGCACACCTGAATCGGCCGGTAGTAAAAATACCGGCCACAACGATGAACATACGTGTCAGGGAATGCACACGATATGATCAATACTACAAACTACATTTTATTAACGTAACGACCCCAATATTGGACAACTTAAGAAAAATTTTGATGTTTTTTGTAAATTTCTCGTAGGTTTCTACATATTATTAGATACTTTTTTGTTATACGATTAGTTTAGTGTTAGTTTATTGTAACTGATGTTAGAAAAAAAGAAATAATGCATAAATCCTTAAATAATTTATAAATTACAAAAATACTTTTTTTAACCAGTAATGGACAGAAAAAATCTAGTGATGGACACCCAATGTCGAACAACATCCAGTTATAAACACCCATTTATGGACAGTACCCAATGTTGAACCTCCAGTTATGTACATGTAGAAAACTTGTAGTTATCAATAGAATCCTGAAAATGATGGTCGAAAATAGAATAAAACTGTTTAACAAAGTATTTATTAATTATTTTGCATACGTACTTATAATATTTTTGGACTAAACATTATCACAATGCGTCTCGTTAACACTAATTATTTATTAACAAATCAACAAAATATGTCGTCTCGTGCAATAAAGAGTTATCCTTATTATAGACCAGTCTAAAAAATACTAATTGATCAGTCTCGTATTAATCACTAAATAATAAAAACATAACAAATTTTGTAGATAAGTACTTATTATCTACAGTCATAAACATTTTGAATTTCAACGAACATAAAAATACTGGAGCAGGTTCTATTTTATATGTATATCAAACAGTATAAATATGATACTTGCTAATCTCTTTAACGGTGTAAAAACCTCTCTTATTTGTTAGTACTGGGGCATCTATAACTTCAATAATGGCATTCTCATTGTACCAGATCTTATCTGGCGTCTCTGGCCATTTATATGTATTCCCAGTGGAAAATGTCATAGTGCTTATTTCGTAGGACAATTTATCAACAATTTCAACAACACCAGGAAAATGTTCACCTTCATACTTAAAAATGACATAACTTCCCTTGGCTATATTTCTTTTTGATGACGTCATAGGTTGACGTCATCAAAAAGAAATCAGTGGCACATGTTCTGATTCAGAATCGGTAGAGTTAATTGAGCGCCTAGAAACAGCTTTCTTTTTATTGCTAGATTTTGTCGGTATTTCCGTTACATTCGTTTCAGACAAATCTTCTTCTATTTCATAATTACTATCGTCACTCTCACAATATTGCACTTCAGTATCCGTTTCATCTGTAGATGTGTCATCTGATTTCTTAGTATTCAACTTCTTGCTAATCAACCGTTTTCTTTTCTTTTCTTCAATAAGTTTCTCTTTCATTATTTTCCTTTCTTTCCTTTCCACGGACCTTTTATCTTTTTCTTCTAGTATACGCTTTCTTTCAGCTTCTTTTTTTCATGATATTTGGTAGTTGGACCCATAGAGCAGACCTTAGGACTTTTACCTGATACTTTATTGTGTAGAGTTATTCTAGGCATTCCAAATCTTTCAGCGGCTTTTGCTATTGTTTCCCCTTTGTTAACGGCATTGATTGCGTTACCCATTTGTTCGGGAGTATAATTTTTTTTTAGGCGCCATTCTTGAAACAAAAAATATCATTGTCCATTATAGGAAACTAAGGCGAATCCAGTCATGGGCAATCGTTGTCCATTTCTGGAACCCTATCTTTCAAATGGTCGTGATAGGTATATCATTAAACAGAAAGAGAAGCAAATACAAATAAGCGTATGTCATTAAAAACTTGAAAAAAAATTTAATTTCGACAATTGTCCATAAATGGCGTCTCCTTAAAATAAAATCCAGTTATGGACGCAACATAATTTTATTTAAACAACATAACCTATCATGCCACTAAATCGTGAAATATTTCGCACATTTAACCAATATAACAAAAAATAATATCAAATTTCACTGAGATTAATACAAAAATACTTAAAAACTAATTTGTGTACTCACTTCCTTACGGATTTCTTTAGTAAAAACTGATTTTTCAACAACGAGTCGGAGCGACAAAACACAATGTTACGCCATCTTTAAACTTAATGGCCGAATAAAATGAAGTGTTATATTTTGACAGCATTATAAATCAAACTTTTACTTTAAGTGTTGCCAGATTGCATAGCGAAATTTTTTATCTTATTTTTCAAATTTAATGTTTTTTTTGTCCATTACTGGATGCTTGTCCAAGACTGGTGCCATTACGTTACTTATATTTTTACTACTACTGATATTTTAGTAGAAGTGAATGTTTCTGCAGCGGATGCTCAACGTGCCTTCACAGGTAAATATAATTATGTAAATCAAGCTTAGAAAAATTAATTGTAGTTTATAATTAATATACCAACATGTATACATTTTTTCTTGATTGCCAATAATATAACCTAACTTTAGAAATGAAAATTAACTTAGCCTTCTTTAAATTATTTTTCTTATTGAAAAAATTATTACATACGTTTAAAATTTCACTGATGAAAATTTTATTTATATTATAGACAGCATTTGCGACACAACTTTTGAACAGAGCTTTAAATGAACAACGAACATCAACGTCTGCTGATCGTGCTGATGAAAATTTTCAATTTTCTGATGATGTCACGGATCATATTATTGATGAAGAATTCCTCGTTAAACTAATATTAAATATAAAAAATTTAATTATAAATTTTGTCAATATAAATCTATTTAAACAATAATTAATTAAGTTTATTTTCAAGGCTTACAGATTATAAACCTAACCTCTTAAATCTTTTGCATTCTTTTTATTAACTCGCCGTTTGTATTATTTGCCTCCACGCTCAAAACGCTCTATAATCCATTCCACTTGAGTTTACGACAGTAACGCTCACAAGCAAGTGGAACGGGAAAAACTGCGGTCGTGAGCGTGATCGTTGCGAACGCTTAGTGCAGGGGTCTCCAAACTTTCAGCCTTAGGGCCATACTGATTACTCCAGTAAGTTCCGAGGGCCAAAACCATATTATTATCATTGTTGCCGGTGGTAAAAAGTGCAATTATAGTCCACTGATGAAAAAAAAAGTCCGAAAAAGTACGCAACGTTTAAAAAAGGCTGCAAATGGGACTAAAGTCCGCAAAACGGCAACACTGCATATTATTAATTTTCCTGTATATCTGTAATTCTGTAAATATCTGTAATTTCCAGATTAGTCGTAGAGTACGAGCCATGAGGAGTAACGTGACACGACATCTGGTGGACACAAGCGGTAATAGGTAGTCCCTTCTATCGCTAACAGATGGCGCTATTAGCACGTACAGAATTATCTCGTTGGTTCGAGAAAGTTCTGGTGTCTTCCACTCACTTCTAGATGGCAGTAATTGGAATATATAAGAAGGCTAGTGGCGCAACCACAAGTCAGTTCCTATGACACTGTTGTGAAATAAAATAGTGCGTACCTCCTTAAAACGTGTTTGTGCGTGTTTAAGTTTAAGACATCTTTGTAACAGTATTTTGATTTGAATTGTTGCTTTTGTGTGATTTAGTAGTATGGAAATGAAGCGAAAAATTATTAGTGAATGCAGAAAATTCAAAGATCAGTGGAACATTCAGTATTTCGTAATTGAGTCCAGTAACAAGGCGCTATGTTTGATTTGCAATGAAAGCATAGCCGTTCTCAAGGAATATAACATTAAACGTCATTATGAAACAAAACATTTTCAAAATTACTCAAAATATACAGGAAGTTTGCGGACAGAAAAATTCGAAGCTATGAAGCGCGGATTGAAATCGCAGCAATCTTCATTTACAAAACTCAAAACTGAACAAGAGGATGCAACTCGTGCCGGCTTTCATGTGGCTCTTGAAATTGCAAAACGTGGAAAACCATTCACCGATGGGAAATGATCAAAGAATGCATAATTGCAGTAGCCGAAGAAATGTGCCCTGAAAAGGTAAATTTATTAAAAACTGTCAGTATGTCAGCAAACACTGTGGCTCGAAGGGTAGAAAACATCGCTGAAAATATATCCTCTCAACTGTTCGACAAAAATGGACATGTTGAGTGGTTTTCTTTGGCCTTGGATGAGTCAACGGATGTGTCAGATACTGCTCAGGTGTTGATTTATATTCGAGGAGTAGATAAAAGCTATGAAGTGAATGAAGAACTTCTTGATATGTATAGTATTCATGGCACAACTACTGGTACAAATATTTTTAAAGGAGTTGAAATGGCCATTAATCAAAGGAACCTTCGATGGAAAAACTTAAAATGTATTACAACTGATGGAGGCAAAAACATGAGTGGGAAAGATAAAGGAGTGGTCGCTCTTGTGTCAAAGGCTGTAGAAAATGACGGTGGTTCAAAACCATTAGTCTTACATTGTATCATTCATCAACAGTTTTTGTGCGGAAAATGTTTGGATATGTCTGAAGTTCTGAAACCAGTCATATCAACTGTTAATTTTATGAGATCTTTTGGGCTGAATCACCGACAATTCCGACAATTTATTGAAGAGATTGGAGAAAATGACTTACCTTATCATACTGCCGTACGTTGGCTTAGTTGTGGGAAAGTCCTTCAGCGCTTTTTTGAACTTCGAGCAATGATCGAATTTTTTTTGAATAAAAAGCATCGCCCTCTTACTGAATTACAAAACAACGCATGGCTGTGGAAGTTAGCATTCTATGTTGATTTGAAAAAACATGTGAACGAACTGAATTTGAGATTGCAAGGAGAAAACCAGCATCTTCCTGATTTATACACTAATATCAAATCATTCCGGAAGAAATTGATACTGTTACAATCACAACTACGAAGTAAATGTTTTTCACATTTTAAAACATGTGAAATATTCAGCGACACCACTGAGACTGAGTTTCCTATCGATTTTGCAATCGAAACTTTGAGTGCTTTGAAAATAAATTTTGATACTCGTTTCTCGGACTTTGATGCCATTGCGAATCAAATTAAGATTTTTCAGAATTCTTTTCATACTGACATTGAAACCCTAGCCCCGGAACTTCAAATGGAAATGATTGATCTACAGTGCAGTGATATAATTAAGAACAATTAATATCAAAACTCATCTTCGTTGGAATTTTATAAGGGTCTTCCACTGACATAATTTGATAATTTGCATAAATTTTCTCGTGGGCTGTTTTCTGTTTTTGGTACTACTTATTTGTGTGAGACCTTCTCCAAAATGAAGTACACAAAAAATGTTTATAGATCTAAATTAACTGATGAGCATCTTAAATCTCTTTTAATAATTGGTACAAGTTAAATTAGTCCACAACTACAAACTATTGTCAGTGGAAAATCTCAATTACATAAATCTCATTAGTATTTCATATGTCATTATGCTTGTTATAAGTTATGTTTTTATTTAAAATGTTTAAAATGTTAGTTGGATTCATTTCAATAATTTGTTAGTTACTATATACTGAAGTTAAATTTTCTGCATATTATACATGTCTTTACTCATTACAATTCTGTGTTTCTTTATCCAACTTATCACAAAAACAATAACAATAAGCCTACAACAATGTTATGAGTAGTTAGCCTATAACCATATCAATGTAGATGTCATATTAATAATTATTCAACATAAAATTAGAATACTTCAGTAAACTAAATTTAATTTGCTATAAAAAATATGTTCTCTAAAAGGAGTTTTCAAGTATGCTAGCTCTCCGCGGGCCGGACAAAATCTGTCCGCGGGCCGGATGTGGCCCTCGGGCCGTAGTTTGGAGACCCCTGGCTTAGTGGAACGCACCCTCTGTCTGTGATTTCAGTAGTAGTACTTATCATCTATGGTAGTACGTATCATCTATGGTCTGTGGACTGTGACCTTAGATAAAATAATTTGAATTTAGTGTTTGTGTTTATTTTTATTAAAGTTATTGCAAACCTACTGAAAAAAAAATCACAATTAATCCTAATTGCCTAAGACTCGATTTAGATTTTCTAGGATCTACGCGATTTTCTAGGATTTCAAAAATTTACAAAATATGAAGTCGAAATGAAAAAATTATAAAACTATTATTCATTATTTAGATTAGAAAAACACTAATTATTAAACACTTATTAAACATTACATAATAAACAGCTAATTTAAGACACACCAGCCACCACCAGCCACTTTTGTATGTTCCCCAAGTAACTACAGCATTCGTTTTGTATAACGAGCCCTATTTTACCTCTATCTACTTTCACTTTTTTGCTTTTCGACCAAAAGCTATATCTTGTGGCTCTAACGTGGATTTTTAAGCCAATCGACATAATAATTACCCTATTTCTACGTTAGCGGATATGATAGTACTTTGCCTTTACAATAAATATTAATTTGTATCAGTAATCAGTAGTAGTACTTATCATCTATGGTCAATCGAGTGCTGCGGGTTGCCACGATTCACGAGTATAGAATTTATTATTTAGTTGAAGAAAAAGCTTCAAACAGGTACTTCAGTTAAATTATGAAAAGTCTTCTATAAACGAAGGTGTATTAAGCTGGAAGTTGATTTTAATACATCACATATTGTACCCCATTATCACAATGGGTATGGATACATCATACCATGAGGTACGTACTATTGAATTGCGTTCTATTGTTTCTATTAAATGATAATAATTACATAAAATAATTAATTTTACTAGTTAAATTTTATTCTTAATCTTTAGCTTGAACCATAACTTGTTTCCAAAGTAAATGTAGTTACTATTATTTTAAAGAGCAATTGTTGGGACTTTTGTATGAGCAATAACACACAATTCCTTTTAGGATGGCAACTCTGAATATCTATATAGTCCAGGAATACTACAGAAATTAAATTTTGATAAAAGTCCTGCAACCTTCAAACCGAAAATATCAGCAGCAAACCCTGGAGAGAGCTGGATGGTAGTCCGTCCTTTACAGAGGTCTGACTTTGCCAAAGGGTTCCTACAGTTATTAGGACAATTGACTAGCACAGGAAACATAAGCAGGAAACAGTTTGATGGTAATTGTAAAATAATCCTACTAATATTATAAATGTGAAAGTATGTGAGGATGGATGGATGTTTGTTACTCTTTCACACAAAAACTACGAAACGGATTTTGATGAAATTTGGTATGGTAGTAGCTTTGGCTCTGGATTAAAACATAGGCTACATTTTATCCTGAAAAAGTATAGTGTTCCTTTGGGATACAGTATTTACACGGGCAGAGCCGCGGGCAACGGCTAGTTTTATTATATTAACTTAAAAGTAACTTTGTTTAGCGTAGAACTATCGGAAATGGAATCCTATTTATTTTTTAATGGAACCCTAAGATAAAGCCTATGTTATATCTTATATCCTCGGCTATCTGCCAGTGAAAATCGGTCCACACGTTTTAGAGATTAGCTGGAACAAACAGACTTGATTATGTTGCTATTCAAGAGTTTTCACACATTGTAAAAATTTGTACTAAAATCATCAGCATAATAAATTAAATATCTAAATATTTGTACTAAAATCATCAGCATAATAAATTAAATATCTAAATAATGTTTTAAATATTTTACTGGTTCCATCTTTATAGACTATATATTAGATATAGACTTTATGTAAACAATGGCGAGCAAGCAAACTAAAATTTTTTTCGAATATTTTGTTTTTTTCTGGAAGGCACAGAACTTTGAAATGGCTGGCAAAATTAGCAGCGGAGTTAACATAAAAAATTTTTAGATGCTGTCCATATCTAATAGTTTTGACACTTTGAAAATCATTAGCTGATCGGAGCGGGCCAGATAGTTTTAAAAATATTATAAAATATATAAATTAAAACATTATAATTTTATTATGTAATTTGCAAAAAACAGTAAAATATATAATATATACTTACTTTATGTTATCAATAGGGAGCAAGCCAAAATTTTTGTGTATTTATTAGTTCTGGAAACTTCAAAATTTTGATAAAAAAGACATCATATAATCAACAGCGAAGTAACGAGAGAGAGAGAGAGAGAGAGATATTTCAAAATAACAAGTAATATATATAATTTTAAAATTTATGATTCTGTGTGTATCGGAATGACCTAGTTCCTTAGAAATCAATACTTGCACATTAAAAACATTAGAGTGGTAATGAATTTACATAGGTGATAGGAGTATAGTGGGCCTGATAATTTTTAATCTGAGACATACATGATAATCCATAAGTTTTCTATGTGTTTGTCAAGTTTCCGGGTTCATGGGCTTTATAATATTATGACTTTATTGTATATATTTTGTATATACTTGAATTTACTGTGATAAGCAAATTAATGTTGAAAATATTTCTGCTATTTTTGTTTATAAAATTACAGAAAAATATTTTATCTTATGATATTGTGTAATATAATACAACATATTAGGTATTTGAGATAAAAACCAGTTTTAAAAGGATTGTAAAGATCCAGAGACCAGTTTAACATTCTTGTTTTGTAGCCTCAGTGTGACATTTACACACTTCCCTGTTATTATTAAGCATATTCATGGTCACAAGCTGTATAGATAAGATTATATACACACAATATTAAATTGAATCCTTTTGTAAAGGTTTCAAATTTCAAATGTAGGAAAGATTTATGCAATTTTCATTTTTAAAATAACTAGCGAGATTATAAAATTTCGACATATTGTGAAATAGACTTTCTTATTTTTTTATTGTATTTTTACATTTCTCATTCACTCGTATTATAATATAGCGAACTGAAACTCGTTAAATTGTGAAACGGAACGCAACTCGCGCACTGATTGGTTGAACCTCCACGCCGCCATATTTGTTTCCGTATTGCATATTTGTTAACAAATGTAAACAAATATAGTTTCGGTGATTTTAAATTAATTTCGTGTTGAAAATAACTCACAGTTTTAGAATTAATCTTAATTTTAAACCTACCTATAGGTATAAAATTAAGATTAGCCAAAAGAAGTGCAGTTTGAATGATAAATTAGTTAGTGTTGGTCACCGAACATAGCCTAAATTGTAATATTATATTTGATATTTCCCTGAGTTCTAATATTTTTATGTGACAACGTTCGATAACAAATGAATAAGCAAACAAATATGGCGTCGCGGGGCATATATGCCGTTCAACCAATAAGTGCGCGAGTTGCGTTCTGTTTTACAATTTAACGAGTTTCAGTTCGTTATATTATAATATAACAAAAAATAATGCGTAAATTGTAATGTAGCATAATGTTTATTCACTATCTGTCCACATTTTATATTCTCGCTAGTTATATTACAATCTAACGGTATTTACAATTTTACGGTGGCATTGTATAAGATGCCTAAAATCGCCCAAATGTGTCTAATGTAATTAATTTCAAATGCCCAGGAGCCCAGAGGCAGGAGGCTAACTTTTTATCTCGAAATGTACAGTGTTCCCATGGGATACTGTATTTACTCGCGGAGCCGCAGGCTTAAGCTAGTAAACCTCCCTTTTAAAATACTCTCCCTTTTAAATTTATTTTTGTTTCATTTTAAAAAATAATTATAGTAATTACTAATACATATAAATACAGAATAAGTTCTAATTAAAACTAAAAAAAAATAAAAAAAAATAACTATTTTTATAAACCACCAGAAGGATTACATAACATGGTACCTTAATATTGTTTTACAGAGAGATTTACACAGATGAAAAGTTCTGGTGGTTACTATGTGACTGTGATAGAGGACAAGCGATATTCTAAAATAATTGGCGCGGCGACACTCACAGTGGAACAGAAGTTCATTCACAACTGCTCCCTGGTGAGTTTTCTCTTTCAGTATTCATAGCATGCATAGGTTTCGTAATCAATATTACATTTATGCAATTACGTATGGACTAATGGACTAAGATCCCAGACCCGCCAGACTACCTTTACATTCTTACTGATAAAATGTATATCACATTGTGTGTACAATGAATGTATACCTGTTGATTTTTGGGTCAATTTTTAAGATATAAGGCGCTATAGTTGCGATTTTTTTTTTAAATTAAATCGCAGGCATTTCAAAATCGAGCCCTGACGTCACTGCGACCCAAGTGAAACTATTGTGACTCCTTCGTGTTATAGTACCTGGCCCTATAGCATAGGCCCCAGGCCTATGCTGCTCATGAACTGAATGATATGGTTGGGGTTGGTGCTAAGAATCTCTGTGGTGGAGTAATCGTGCTGCCCAAGGTACTAGGTTACAAGGTACAAGGTTGAGGTGCTGGACAGTCGAGGAGAAGGTGGAGGGGTGTCTCGTCCTTCTCCACGCATAACCTGCAGGTCGTTGTGTCACTGACTCCTATTTTATTGAGGTGTTTGTGGAGCTTACAGTGCCCATTTAGGGTTCTGGTAAGGATTCGTAGTTGATTCCTACTCATTGAAAGCGCCAGTTCCGCACGCCTTTTGTTAATCCCGTTAACGCTTTGGAATGCTAAGGCCCGGGATTGCAGCCTTGCAGCTTTATGCTTAGGTTGCGGCCCCATTCCTTGAGTGCTCTCTTGGTAGTGCTGGGACATATTCCGCAGACTGGTTCTGGCCCGTTGATGAGACTTTCGGACCCCAGCCTAGCCAGCTTATTGTTGTGGCGCGGAATCCATACCAGACGGATACTGTTGTCACGTCCTAGCATGTTTAGCGTCTCAACACAGTCAATAACTAATTTGGGTGAGATTTCACCTGCAGTCAGTGCTTTCAGCGCAGCCTGACTGTCAGAGAAGATTTTCTTTAAAAAAATATTTAGAAAATAAGTTTTATTTCATACTTTTTTGTGCATTTTTACTTTGGAAGTCGGTTTAATTTTTTGTTTAAAAATAATAATAGCTTGTGACGTTTCATTAGATAAGTCCGAATTTGGAGGTTGGAGGAAAATGAGGTTTCTATTTTTGATTTAATTTATGGAACAGACTGTATGGGCGCCCATCGCAGTCGTTCAGCAAACATCTAATTAATTTTCTAAGTTTGTACTGATTTATTTTTCAGCGCGGTCGGTTAGAAGATGTTGTCGTGAATGATACTTATCGTGGAAAACAACTAGGAAAGCTGTAAGTTGTAACTTTTGAAGTAGAAAATATTATTCGAATATTCGTCAATTTTATTACTGGATTCAATATTCGAATAATACGAATATTTTTATTTATTTTTCAATAATATGTTAAAAATATTAAAAAATCTTGCATAAAGCGGAAAATTTACTACGTTATTTATTACATTATTATTATTATTTATTAATATTGTCGTCAATGATATCTGAAAACTGATTTTACTACACTGTTTGTGAAATAATATAAATCAGTTTTTAAATAAAATAAAAATTTTTGGAGCATACTTCCTACAGACAACAAGCGAAAGGACGCCACGCTCACGTGCTATGTTAAAATAACCTAACCAAGAGCATGTCAGGACATGTCTAAGGAGGGTTCCATAACTATAAACGCGTAATAGGTTTTTCAAGTTACTGTCCGATTACGTTCAAATACATTATCCTAAGGAGTATTTATGATCTACCAACATGGAAAATTGTAAGTTTCTAAGGCTCATAGTTTAGAAATGCCAGGGGTAATCACTTTGGATGCTGATTATTTGAAAATGGTTGACTTTTGAAGAAGAAATGTATGAAATCTTGCCTTTATTTTAAAAAACATATTCAACGACACTCCACACGACGGGATAGAATGAAATAATATTTTTTATCCCCACTTCACATGTATGGAGAGTCACCCCTAAATATATAAAATTATAATTTTTTTATTGTACCAAAACCTATCGGTTTAGATAGGTTTTGGTATAATACATTTGGTATAGTTATATCAGGTCGTTACATATGCAATTGGCGTTTTGTAAAGGAGGAACATAAAATCGTTTTTTTTTTAAACATAATGTATTTATTTAATCAAAGTATATACCATAGCTATCTATGCACTTTGCCATACTTTTGCCATCTCATAGGTAGTTCATTGATTCCTTTACTAAAAAAACCATTCGGACAGGAATCAATAAAATCTTTGAAGGCGCTTTGGACTGCCCCATCGGAGTTGAATTTTTTCCCTTGCAAGAAGTTATCCAAATTTCGAAAAAAAATGGTAGTCTGTTGGAGCAAGGTCCGGGAGTACGGTGGATGTCTTAGACATCCCAATTGAAGCTCCTCTAATTTGGTAGCCGTCTGTTGCGTAGTGTGTGGTCTAGCGTTATCCTAAAGCAGCAGTGGCCTAGAGCGAATGACCAACCTCGGTTGTTTAGCAGCTAGCTTTTCCATAATGATTTGCCGTTGCTGGCAATAGACATCTGCTGTAAACGTCTGGCCACATTTAAGAAAGCTGTAGTGAACGACACCGGCACTAGTCCACCAAACGCTCACAAGTAACTTTCTTTGAGTAAATTTTCGCTTGGTGCAGGCTTTGGCTGGTTCGTCAGGGTTCAGCCATTGCGATGAGCGTTTCCGATTATCGTACAGGATCCACTTTTCATCACAGGTAATGATTCGATTTAAAATCCCTTCATTATTGTGCCGGTTGAGTAATGTAACGCAGCAGTCGACGCGCGTTTGTCGGTTTGCTGCACTCAATTCATGAGGTACCCACCTTTCAAGCTTTTTCACCTTCCCAATTTGATTCAACTGGATTAAAACAGTTATCAACTTTGGTCTTCGGCCGTCCACGGGGCTTGTTCTGCAGAACGAAAACGAAAACCGCCGCCATACTTATCATTAATCCTTCAAACCGTTTCTGCAGCACTAGTGCCACGGTGGAACTCGTACTCGAAAAGAATACGATATTTCAAGTTTTCCATTTTGTAAACAGAGTGACGCAAAGAAAAAACCAAAAGTGGAAAATACAAATGAAAAGCGGTGTTCGAAACACAAATGCACGAGTAAATAGCGGTATAAATTTGAAATTGGAATTCCTAACCAAAAAAGATATATTTGAGATCAAAGTGCGACGAAACGCCAATTTCATATAAGGACCTAATATATTGTGTCTAGACACAATATATAACTATACCAAATTTCATCAATTTATATTGATAATAACAGAAGCTAGAAGAGCGGACAGACAGACAAACGGACAGAGCTAAACTATAAAGATTCTTTCAGTATTACGGAATCCTAAAACTGAATGTTAAAAAAAGTTAATTACCTAAATAATAAAAAAAATATATATACACAGTTAAGTTGATTATTACAATAGAGTACGGCATTACACTGGCCTGCAAAACTAAGTACAAATCTTTTAAAATTTCAAACTTTTCTAAACTATTTTAACAAGTTTTATCAACTTTCTTTGAAACTAGTAAATTATACGGAGTGTTTTTTATGAAGTGAATATATTCTTGAATATAAGCAACTTTACTATGGGATCAACTTTCCTACTTGAAAAAAAAAATCAACTATTTCATACAAAAAGGCTTCGGCATAGATAGCGTTTTGTAGAAAACAGCAGATTTTTTTTCAAGTAGGAAAGTTGATCCCATAGTAAAAGTTGCTTATAGTTTACATTTTTTTATAATACGATCTTGCATATTCTTTGAGAATCTGTTGAGCATATCTTTCTCCAGTAAGAGTGCCAAATGTCATGGCCACATACTCTGTGCGGCTTCCTGAAACCAGCCCATTTTACATGTACACTGCCCCAACATACTGGACTCTTTCTGAAAAGTAGGCTTGAAGATATCGCCTACCAGGTCACCTGTACTTAGCCTCCTTACAGAAGTTCACTTTAACTTCTGAAGTTAATGTGAGTAAATCGACTCATCTGGGAACAAAATTCTTGAACATTCTTGTTAATTCCATTGTATGTATCACAGGCGTATCACTGTGCTACTCGATACTAGGGGCTAGGGCTCTCAAGTTTGAGAGTTGAGACCACTCGCTCGTCTTTGGGGTTTCAGATTTGTTTAAGCAAGTCTTCTTCTCACTGTACTGTCAGTAATGTAAACACACCGGCATATTTAGCGGAACACAAAAAAAAGGTCCATAATTAAAAAAATATGGTTTTATTTCTGGTTTTATACTTTATGGCTCTCGCTCCCAGACCACGGACGCGTACAGACGTGCCCCGCTGTGCTCACGTTAAAATAATATTGTGTTAAACTGTGCGAAAACGAGACAAATAGATAGCGACAAGTATACATTTCAAAGTATCCTTTTTCATCGTTACTGACAGTCTATTGTTCGAGTGTCCGGCCTAACTTGATCCCCGATAACACTTTGTGAACGCGTGAATAAAGCCAACCTTACGCTGGTTACTTTTGGATACATAAACTACGGACTCAAGACTTAAACTCCAAATAACTAATATGTCTACATCAAGGACACCTCCAGGAATTAAAATGCATCAGGTTTTATCCGAAAATGATATTATCAAAATTGATCCTGAAAATTGCACTACTTATATAGCGAAGAGACAGAGATAGCCACGAATTGAACCTCAACAAAAAGCAGAAAGTACCCTTAAGGAAGAACTGTTTTCCATGTTGCATGAATGGAAGACAGAACAAGATGTAACACTAAAAAAACTATGCTCAGAAATTGCTGAACTCAAGCAACAAAACTCTAATATACAGACAATGAACATCGAAATGGAAAAAAGTATGCAATTCATCTCTAAACAATATGAACTATTAAATGATAAACTCAGAGACCTAGAACAAGAACGTAAAGACAACATTAGATATATAGCAGAATTAGATTTTATAACCGAATTTATATTTTATAAATTTAATTTACATCAGTCCTAACTAAACTAAAAATAAAATACTAAACGCCGTGAAAGATTACAACAAATTAAATACAAAAAATAAACTTTCTACTTCGTTGATTGGATTGCCAGGTGATATAAAGCCTATATTTATATCAGAAAGTTTGACCAATAAAGACCGAAAACTATTTGCAATGGCCCGCGAGGCAAGCAAGGATCTGGGATATAATTACTGCTGGTATAACAAAGGGCGCATCTTTTTAAGAAAATCTGATGGAGCTTCGCGCATCGAGATAAAAAAAGACGAAGATCTAATGGCATTAAAGAAGATGTGACTCATCTATAGAACTCATCATAATAATTATTCACTTAAAATCGCAATATTAACTTTTATATTAACATATGTTATAACTCAGTGTAATACTGGCCTTAACTTGTTTGTAATACAAATACCCTACGGTTTGGCCAATATACCCACATTTAATTTTTATTATAACTTACTGAATACAAATGTAACTAACAATATAATGTTTATAAACCTATGTTATGTACTAATGCAACTACACTTACACACAATCAAAATACACCTATTTAACTGTCACAAGTATGACACATATATAATATATTATTTTTATTTATCACGAAAATATAGAAATCAGGAATCAGAATATATACCCAACAGCAGCTTTAATTTGTGTGTGAAAAATATTTCCGGTTGTCCGATGAGACGCCTGCTCGGAGATGCTTTACATATTGGTAAGAATATATTTTACTATTATTTTGACAAGTATCTGCCAAATAAATGTGTCCAGTTTTTATGCGCAATGATATTTAATATTATTAACGGTGTTTGAGTTACATGATCTTATGACCGACGTAGATACATATTGCATAGCAAAGTCGAAGTATATTCTTGTTGAAGATTGTAAAAGTGCAATATCTTCGGGCACTAATTGTCTAACCGTTCTCAGCCAGAATATACGCAGTATAAACAGTAATTTCGGTAATTTTGAGGTTTTATTGAACAGACTGGACTTTGACTGTGACATCTTGACACTCACGGAATGCTGGCTACAATCAGCTAGCGTTCCTCCCGTTATAGGATATAAACACTACTATACACAAGATAATAGTAAGCAAAATGATGGAGTAGTAGTATATATCAAGGATACACTAACCTTTGAAATTGAAGAGCCATTAGCTCATGATTGCAATTGTTTGGTAATTAAAATGGCATCAAATGAGACGGCGATTATTGTTATATACCGATCACCATCGTATACTAATATTGATCCCTTTATACACTCTTTGAACAAAATACTCACCTCGCTATCTTCCTTTAAAAATATTGTACTGATTGGAGACATCAACATTGATATCAGTCCCGGTTGTTTGTCGCCGTTCGCAGATATATATCTGAATATGATGGCGTATCATGGATTACTCTCGACCCATCACTTGATCACCAGAATTGATAGTGAAACGTGTCTTGATCATGTTCTTTTAAAATCTAAAATACCTTCGACTACCTATATTATGCATACAACAATTACTGATCACAGTACAGTCCTCTTGTCTATTAACAAGCCCCCCAGGCAGAATATTGTTGTCGAAAAAATAAATAAAGTTGACATGGAGAGGGTATAGAGTGACATTAAGGGTATTAATTTTGAACCAATTTTTCAAAGTCAAAATCCTAACACTGCCTTAACATATTTGATTGAAGAAATCAAACATATTATTAACAAAAATAGTAAAAATATAGAATTGCCAACAAGAAAAAGAATTTTAAAACCCTGGATTACACCAGGTCTCCTACGATGCATTAAAAACAGAGATAACCTACACATTAAAACAAAAAAAGACCCGAATAATGAAACATTAAAAATTATTTACAATCGCTATCGAAACTACTGTTGCAATATTTAAAAAAAACTTAAAAATAATCATGAAAAAATGCTTATTGATAATGCAAGAAATAATAACAAGAAGCTCTGGGAGACTATAAAAAACATAACAAACATGACTAAAGAAAAAAATATTCCCAAGCAGCTTTTAACGATTTCAAATGACCCTAAGCAATCGGTTGACAGTATCAACGAGTATTTTATTAACGTGGGAAAGAATTTAACTGAAAGTTTTCAAAGGTCTGGATTAAAAAATATTTCAAAGACTATTGATCATAACGTTAACACAAACTCCTTTGTGCTAGTGAGCACTGACACACAGGAAGTTAAAAGACTTATAAAAGCTCTTAAAACAAACTGTGCCGTAGGTATTGATTCAATATCAAACAAACTTCTAAAAGACAATGTAGAAATTCTTACACCACCACTTACACATATTTACAACCTATGCATCGACTACGGAGTATTCCCTAGTGATTTAAAGAGGTCAGAGATATGCCCAATATATAAGTCAGGCAAACGAGATCAAGTGCAAAACTATAGGCCGATTTCTATCCTCCCAGCGATGTCAAAAATACTAGAAAGAATTATAAATAATAGATTAATTAATTATCTTGAACAAAACAACCTGTTATCCGACTCACAATTTGGTTTTCGACGCGGACGCTCAACAAATGATGCCGTGCACAGTGTCAACGATTATATAGCCACTAATTTAGACAAAAATTACAAATGCCTAGCAATATTTATAGACTTATCCCGCGCTTTTGATACTGTTTCCATATTATCCAAGCTGACAGATAGGCTGGACTCGTATGGCATAAGAGGAACTCAGCTTAAATTGTTGAAGGATTATTTGACGGGGCGTACTCAGTCGGTGAGGGTGGGTGATTATAGAAGTAATGAAATCCCCGTATGCTACGGTGTTCCCCAGGGTAGTATAATGGGTCCAACACTGTTCCTGGTTTACTTAAATGATCTCCTATCTAAGAACCATGGTGCCGGGAAGATAATATCTTATGCCGATGACACTGCTCTCGTATTTGCTGCTAAAACATGGCCACAGGTATATTCAATGGCTCAACAAGGTATAAACAGTGTGCAAATCTGGCTACAAGAAAATAGCTTAACTTTAAATGCAGAAAAAACTAAGTATATAGCATTTTCTATCAGAGAACCTTCTATTGATAATAACTTGAAAATTAAAATTCATACATGTGACGATGAGAAAGTAGATCGTTTTAGTTGTACTTGCCATACTCTTGAAAAAGTAAAGGTTATTAAATATTTGGGCGTATTGTTGGATAGTGGTCTAAACTTTAAAGATCATATAGATTTAACCACTGTAAGAGTGAGAAAATTATTCCCTATATTTAAAACATTGCGTAGCGTAGTTGATCCGGACATACTAAAACGAATATACTACGCGCTGTGTCAATCGCTGATCATGTACTGTATATCGGTTTGGGGTGGTGCATATAAATCTAATCTTAGAAGTTAGAAGTGGCGCAACGAACAATTTTAAAGATCTGTACTTTTAAACCATACCTCTACCCGACAAAGCAGTTATATGAGTACTGTGAGGTGCTAACAGTTCGCCAACTTTTCCTATAATCTATCATACTAAAACAATACACCTGCCTTAAGTATCAAACTGAGCTGTTATCTAAAAGAAGAAATCTTAATGTATGTAATGTGACACTTTTCCCTAAAACCAGTTTTATTTATAGATTCTTCATCTTTTTGGGCCCTTACTTATATAATAAAATTAATAAAATTCTGCATATATACCCCTTAAATAAGACCAAATGTAGAAATACAATTACCGTGTGGCTGTTGGGACAAACCTATGAGGATACTGAAAGCCTGATTGAAATATATGTTGTCTAGAAAATGTATGTATATACATACAATTACTAACTAATACACAACATAAATAAAAGTACACACGCACACGCACACAAACACACGCACCCACGTTGCATTCACACACCACATCCTACATTACATATTTTATGTATCTTTGTGTATATGTTTAATATTTATGTATGTGTATGTGCGTGCATATATGCACGTGTGTATGTGTGTGCGCACATGTAATGAGTTTATATATATTTTTCTTTTTTCTCTTTAATTATTTTTTAGTTCTGTAGTTATAACTTATGTTTTCCTTTACTTTAAAATAATATGAATGGTACTACACGTCTTACGTCGTCTATGATAAATTATCACTAATGTATGTGTGAGGGCCTGGTGATCTGTAACACAGATTCTAATCTAGTACGGACTCCAGTCTCTCACAAATGTTGAATATGGACCTGGACTAAGTGTGTGCTAATTTAATAAAGTGTGAACATGTAAACCTTTGTGAAATAAAATAAATAAATTAATTAATTATATTAAATTATATTTTAAAATCTACTTACTACACTTCTTTTGTTATTTAAAGTTTCATTTGTTTTACTTAAAATGAGATCACATTAAGAACAGATTTTGCGAGTAAAGGCTATTTGTGAAAAATGGTACATTTTTGAACTTTTCATGTAACCGGGAAAAGTGAAAATTAATATTAAAATAACAATTAATTAAATTAGAAAAATGGTGATTAATATCGCGTATTTCCTCCACGTGCTCTTATTAAAGTTTCTACCCGTCTAGGCATACTGAGAATGATGTTATCGAGGGTCTCCTGGGATAGTCTCCGCCATTCCTCAACTACGGCGATTCGCAGTTCACCCACGTTGGCAGGAGCTGGAATTCTGGACTTAACTTTTCTTGTCAGCAAGTCCCAAACGTGCTCTATTGGGTTCATATCCGGTGATCTCGCCGGCCACTCCATAACAGTGATATTCATATCATTAAGATAAGCTTGAGTTACCTGAGCGGTATGCGGCCGAGCGTTATCCTGCATAAAAACAAAATCGTCACCGATATATGGGGCAAACTGTACGACATTTTCTTCTAAAACTTCTCTGTATAGCGGTCTGCAGTCAGACTCCCTCTGTCAATCACTACCAAGTCTGTACGTGCTCCCAAACAAATGCCCGCCCAAACCATTATTGATCCACCACCGTATGCAACTGTAGTTTCAAAATTTGTCTGAATGTATCGTTCGCCTTTGCGTCTGTATATTCTTTGCCTGCCGTCAATTTGATTTAAGAGAATTCTGCACTCATCACTAAACAATACCTTACTCCATTGGTCCGCGTTCCAAAGTCGATGTTCCTGAGCAAAAGTTAACCTGTTTCTACGATGATTTACCTCGAGCCTTGGAGCCTTGGCGGGCACAAATGAACCCAAACCAGCTTCTTCGAACCTTCTTCGTACCGTACGCTCACTTACGGTTACACCCCGCACTGCTTCTAACTCATGTCGGGCTTTAACGGCCGTCAAACGTACACGAAGCCGAATGAAACGATCATCCCTATTCGATGTGCGTCTTTTTCTGCCTTGTCCTGCTCTTCTCACATAAGTACCGGTCTCCCTGAACCGTTGGATACTGCGATGGATCGTTGAAACTGGTCGACGAAGATCTCTGGATATCACTCTGTAGGTTTGACCATTTCTTCGCATTTCGAGTGCCCTGGCGATCTCCGTTGGGGCTAAGTCAGGCATAATTCAGTCCTCAACTCCAAAAAGATACGCGATTAAAAAAAACTAACAAAAAACAGTATTTCAATGAAATTTTAAATCAAACTCAGAAGGAAGAAATACTCGAAGTTCGCTCCAGATAAGGTGTATTTGAATAAAATTAAAACAATTGTATAAAATGTGATGTTCAGTTGTTTTCTTAATTTGAAAATATTTATTTTTAAATTAAATGACGTTTAAACCAGCCAGCAACCTTATATGATACTGATATCAAACCTTTATTTTATGTTCCGCTAAATATGCCGGTGTGTGTAGTCCCTTCGGGTCTGAAGAAGGTAATGCTGAACTAAACTGCGTTTAAGTGTCGATTTTCAAGCAGAAAATCGGATTTGGTTGCCAACTTAGGGGAAGTTGGCAACCAAATCCGTGGTCGGCTCCGGACCAAATTCGTAAATCCGTGTTAATACTTTTAAAAAGTTATTACAATTTTTTTAAGTTAGTTTTGCGGGCCAGTATATTTATCTTAAGTTATGTTAAAAGAAGAATTAAATATGCAGGTCATATAATTGCATTATATAACTTTTTTTATAGTTTATTACCAATATTCGTAGTACGGGAATCATAATTTTTGGTACATCGTCTGTCACTCATTGAATTCACAACGAAGATTGACGATAGACATTAAGAAGTTGCACTGTACATAAATATTGGAGGTACAACTTCGTTTTAATGTCCTTCGGCAATCGTTTTTCTATCGAAGTGACAGACGATGAATGAAAGACTAGTCCCGAAAAACATTAAGAACATCATTAATCGAGGTAAAATTTCTGAGTTTATCTATAGTCCACGTCCGTTCAGTCTCTGGACGGACATGGACTATGATTACATAAGAAATGTTAAAATTTAACACCTGTCAGTTGTTCCACTAGTCCCAAAAATTGCTAAAAACTAAATTTTCGAAATTTTCAATAATTTCGATATCTTCGAGAATGATCTGAACAGCTATTTTATTATCATGGCGTTTTGGGCATAAAAGGCGTTTACTGGATCACGCTAATAATATAACATACTAGAGAATGATCTGAACAGCTATTTTATTATCATGGCGTTTTGGGCATAAAAGGCGTTTACTGGATCACGCTAATAATATAACATACTAGAGAATGATCTGAACAGCTATTTTATTATCATGGCGTTTTGGGCATAAAAGGCGTTTACTGGATCACGCTAATAATATAACATACTAGAGAATGATCTGAACAGCTATTTTATTATCATGGCGTTTTGGGCATAAAAGGCGTTTACTGGATCACGCTAATAATATAACATACTAGAGAATGATCTGAACAGCTATTTTATTATCATGGCGTTTTGGGCATAAAAGGCGTTTACTGGATCACGCTAATAATATAACATACTAGAGAATGATCTGAACAGCTATTTTATTAAATTTCAGGATTGTAGTCACAGTGTCATTGTTGGCACAAGAGCTTGGTTGCTACAAAATGTCTTTAGACTGCAAGGATAAGCTGATCAAGTTCTACGAAACTCTGGGCTACAAGCTCGAGCCAGGCAACTCTAATGCTATGAACATGAGGTGAGATTTTTTTGGTTACAATTTCAAAGTATTACTTTACAAAGTATTGTATAGTATTATCATGGAATCTAATTCATAAGCATTTTTTTTTAACATTATACCATACCAAAATTCAGATATATATATATATATATATATAGATAATATATATGAAAGAAAGTCGTGTTAGTTACTTTTATAACTCGGGAACGGCTGAACTGATTTGGCTGAAAATTGGTGGGGAGGTAGCTTAGAACCAGGAGACGGACATAGGATACATAAGTGCCCCGCCGAATCTGTCTGTATGTTCGCGATAATCTCAAAAACTACTGAATGGATTTTCGTGCCGTTTACATTTACCGACAGAGTGGTTCCTTAGGAAGGTTTAGGTCGATAACAATTTGTTAAGGGTTTGTGGAAGTTGTTTGATCTATGACGATAATAGGTATGTTGCCTAAAAATTTTTTTTCGTCTATTTGATGTTAGATAACATATTAATAAACAATCTAGAACCCATTTTCGTATATCTTAAAAAATAACGAAAATACAATCAATTTAAATTTACAATATGAAGGAGAGCGATATATCGGCCTGTGACGTCACGAGTTGCACCCGCCATACGTTTGTCATTACAAAATGTATGGCGGTTGCAACTTGTGACGTAACAAATCGTTTTGCGAGAGAGAGAGAGAGCAATATTTTTATTTACTTATAATTTTTAAACGCGTCAATTTAAATACCTATTTCTATTAGACTTATGTATCTTTAATCAACAATTTTAAAATTTAATTTATAAAAATGTGATATTCCACAATAGGCAACATCCCTCTTGTTGAAGGTGTCGAAAAATCAAGCAGTCTTAAAACTTTTATCGAAAACCGCTGCCTAACCTAACCCGTTGGAGATAAATAACAAAACAATGTATGGTGGGATTGTTTCTCTTTTATAGGTCTACAAAAAAGTCCGCGATGGCATAGATATGTCTATCTTTCAAGGATAGATTACTATACCCATTCAGAAGCTATTTGGATTGATTCAATTTAATTATTCTTATCTAGGAGATATCTTAAAATTAAAAAGTTCATGTGATAATTTATTTCTGTGCTATTACTATATTGCAAGTATATTTTCTATAGTTTTTGCCACGAACACGCGGCGATGCTGCAGGCAAAAGCTAGTTTATTATAATTATAGTAGGATTATTCGCCATTAGAACATTTTTAATGTGAATAACATATTAACGATTTGTTTTGCAGATTCGAGGAGCCATCCTGACAATTAGCCGCTGGGACATCCGACCTGCGCTCTAAATTGTAAGTGATCATACACAGCCGAGCCGTTTTCACAGCATTTTCCTACTTCAACCACATATATTATATCTTGCTGTCTTAGTTTATTGTACTTTGGAAAGTGTTCAATCAATCAAACGTATATTTGTGTTTATGTAACAAGTAAAACCTAGTAGGAATAAAAGCTTCTAAAAATACTTTATGAACTGAGTTCTTATAATTATAAGGCTGGACTTGGCTGGTCAGTCTCTTGTGTAAACTTTTATTGCTAATATTCTAAAAAAAAAAGTTTTTAATATTGCTATTTAAGGCCTAAGGTTTTTTAGCTGTGAATTCTGCTTGGCTGTTTATGTTTTTACAATGCAGGATCAATTTTTGTATCCATCAAAATTGTAATGTCACTAAACTGTGACCTTGGTCTTTTGATGGGGTGAATTATTGATAGTAATGGGTGTCTTAGCACATAATACTACTAGTATAGTAGCTACAAAAACATGTGAAACCTGCTTTGCCTTTGTGACTAAGGTTTCGTTGCTAATTTTTAGTTCTTGTTTACTTATGCTTGATTTTTATGTATAAACTGTGAAAAAATGTACTTAATCTGTTGTTAATTTTGATTACTAACATTTTTTATTAAACATTGCTATATCATTTCTTGTTTCATTTCGTCGCATTATTCGTTTTAATCTATTTTTCCGAGTATAAAATATATATATATATGACCAAAAAGTGGCCAATTATTCCGCAATTTTAAATATATCAAAAACGTTTTAAAAATACTTACGCTAAAATCATTGATTAATCATATCATTTTAAAGTAATTAATGTATTTCAAATATATAATACACATTTCTTTAAAACGCAAAATTGTTTCAGGTACATACAAAATTAAAATATTATTCAGAAACTCTTATGCAGTACCATGTAAATGTACAAAGTTCCTAATAAATATTTTTGTCTGAACTGTGTCTTATAATAACCTGAATAACATAATCCGCTACTGCCGTTTCGTACATAGTACAATCACAAGTGGTCATATTAAACTTGACGAGTAAATATTCTGGAGCTAAGCAGGGGGTCTAAAAAGGCCACTTGATTCGTTTTTTTAAGATATACGAAAATGGGTTCTAGATTGTTTATTAACATGTTGTCTAACATGGAATAGACGAAAAAAAAATATTTTAGGCAACATGCCTATTGTGAAAAGCTCGCCATTGCAAAGAGGAAGCCTTTTCTCATTTGATTATCTTTTCAATTTTGCCGCTTTCTTTAAAATTTACACTCTAGGTACAGTGGCGCCACTCTTATTTGATGCTTTTTAGCGGACACTTTTCTATGCTAGAGATTGCACTCCTTAACTCTATACTCCATGAACTGGACTGTACTGTACTGGACTAAGTACTGTGAGCCAAAAAACGAACCGAGCGAGAGGTTGGACGAGAGGCCGTGTGCCCCTTTCTATTAGGGTGACAATAACATTTTCTGCTGTGTGAGACAAACTACAAAGCCAATATTGTGAAACATTGAATGACTGTGGCTCTTAAAAGTCGAAAGGCATGAAGGTTCGAAGTGACTGCTGCATACAACATAATTTTTTGTAATTCTCTGCCTTACATATACACTATTGAGTCATTTTTGTCTCATTTCTTAATTGTTGGAAAATCTGTAAAAACAGTATAATATTATCAATAAGGGCCTTACTCAACTACACACTACGTCTTTTTCTCAGTACTCACTACAATTCTAGGCGAGTCGCTAGTTTATAACAAAACCTAGTACAGATAAAACTCTTTAAAACGTCACTTGATTATAGTAGATTATATACACTTAAAAACTAGATTATTATAAAATGTTTTAACTTACTTACGGAACGAAATATTGCAACCAGCACAACTTTCACTTAACACAAGTATATACACAACATTTTTTCACCATTTTCACTGATAAATCATCAAAAACATAGTTTAGGAATACAGGAAGTAAGAAATAAAAAATTAGGTGGGAGGCAGTTTGAACATTTGTTATAATGTAATAAAATATTTTAGACTCCAAAAATTTGTTTCAATTAAAAGCTTCCTAAAAACACCTTTCCTAAAGTTAAAAGTAATGAGACACTATGGCCCCCGTGGCCCGTGATATTCTTTTACTTCTTGGATTTTGTCTCTCTTACACTCGTTGAATGTTTCTCTCCGTCTCATCCAAATCAGAATATCAGTTAGAAGAAAGTCTTGGGTACACTTGAATCCTTCTAAGTAAGTAAAAAAAAAAATTGTCGAAAACTGACTTCCTTTACAAAAATCAATATTGTCCAAAATTTAAGAAACAATCTAGCAAGTGTCATACCATTTTGGAATCCTTATTTATTGCGCCAACTTTTAAAATTACCTGCCAAACAAGCGTAGTAGATTAGTAGATTATATACACTTAAATACTAGATTATTATAAAATGTTTTAACTTACTTACGGAACGAAATATTGCAACCAGCACAACTTTCACTTAACACAAGTATATACACAACATTTTTTCACCATTTTCACTGATAAATCATCAAAAACATAGTTTAGGAATACAGGAAGTAAGAAATAAAAACTTTTAAATTTTAATACTATCCGGTGTTCAGCGTAAAATATATTGTGTAATGTCGTATCTATTGTTTTGCGAATGATAACATCTAAAAAAAAACATTTTGGTGCCACATGCGTATAAAAAAAACGTATAAACGTATATTATGGTTACATAAATTTCACCTTAAACTTTTTGAAAATAAAACAGGTTGTATTAAAATTTTATATTTCATTTACAAATAACATACATTGGAAAATATAGTATGGATAAATTATAGCTATTATCTATTTTATAAGTTAAATAAAAACTTTTATTTAAAATTCACATTGCACTCCGAAGCCATACTTGTTGGTCCATCATCAATCTCACCAACTCACTTCTACAGACAGTAATTTTGGATGATAATGATATAATAATATAGCAAAATTACAATACACTTGCATACATAATACAAATACATACAGAGTGTCCTGTAAATCGACGTCAAGCCGTAAACCCGTGATAGGCCAAGTTACAAGAGTTATAAGAAAAAAAAATCCAGGTAATGTGTCTCAAAAAATACAAAGCTTTTAAAAAAAATCGAAAAATCGCAACTTGTGGTGGTTTTTTAGTTCCCGGCACTACAAATTTCTACTTTTTTTGTATTTTTTTTGTATGTAATCCTGAATAATGGTTTAGTAAACTGGTGCCTAAGATTTAAATCAAACGACTCAGACTTGAAAGGAAATGAGGCTTTTTGCCCAAAACAATGATTCGAATTTAATAGTTTGCTCGACTTTAACTGACTGTACTGGAAAAAAAATGTACTACGCTTGTTTGGCAGGTAATTTTAAAAGTTGGCGCAGTTAATAAGGATTCCAAAATGGTATGACACTTGCTAGATTGTTTCTTAAATTTTTGACAATATTGATTTTTGTAAAGGAAGTCAGTTTTCGACAATTTTTTCTTACTTACTTAAAATGATTCAAGTGTACCCAGGACTTTCTTCTAAGTGATATTCTGATTTGGATGAGACGAAGAGAAACATTCAATGAGTGTAAGAGAGACAGATATTGACGCCACAAGTACGCGAGACGGGTAGACATTGTGTCTACCCGTCTCGCTACTACTAGTGTGAGCGAGACAATGTCGCTATTGTCCATGTTCCCGACGTACAGCACACAAAATACAATAGATCAGTACGTTACTCTACTTCGTTTACTGCGCACACCGTATTCGTTCGTCTTGATTTCGTACATACCACTTTTTGCTTTGTTTATTGGACTCGATTGCTTGTGATTTGTACTGTTTAGTTTCTCTTTCAACGACCTTTGCTTTCTCCTGGACTATCGTTGATCGTGTGATTGTGTAGTACCACCATGTCGGTGTACACCGCACAGGAATATGCCAACATGCATCTCATTTATGGTGAATGCCGATGCAATGCTAGTGCTGCAGCTAGGCTTTACCGCCAAAGATACCCAAACGCTGCTCGTCATCCCGATCGAGTTTTTGTGAATGTGCACCGTTCACTCTCAGAGGGACGATTCCCAAGCCAAGTACACAGTGAAGGAAGAAGTCGCTTGCCTTACGATGACATCATACTACAAGCAGTCGCAGAAGATCCAAGTACTTCAGTACGACAAATCGAAGAAAGCACAGGAGTGCCCAAAAGTGTAGCCCATCGAATCATGAAAAGTCATGAGCTCCACCCATACCACGTCACGCGAGTACAAACTTTACTACCCCGGGGCTTTCTCCCAAGAGTTACGTTTTGTGAAACGATGTTACAAAGACACCGGGAAGATACACGATGCATAGACAAAATTTTATGGTCCGAAGAGTCCACTTTTAAAAAAGATGGGTACATGAATCTACACAACTTACACGAGTGGCATGTAGATAATCCACATTTGATGAGAGAGGATAGATCCCAGTATCGATTCAAAATAAACATGTGGACCGGGATTCTAAACGGGAGAATCATCGGACCTTTTGAACTGCCAGAGACCTTGAATGGCGACATTTATTTCGACTTTTTAAGAAATCATTTACCAAATTTATTGGAAGACGTACCTCTGCACATTTACAGAGACATGTGGTTCCAGCAGGACGGCTGCCCGGCGCACTATGCCCGTTCAGTGCGAGATTATTTAGATAATGAATATCCAGAAAGGTGGATGGTGGAAAGAGAAAGACCGCCCGGTCTGGTACCATTTCGTGGCCAGCACGTTCACCTGATTTAAATCCGCTAGATTTTTTTTACTGGGGAGCTGTGAAAGAAAAAGTGTATACAAAGCCAATTGAAAATGTAGTTGAACTACGACGACAATTAACGCAAGCAGCTGAATTACCTGGGCTGATTGATAACTAGCCGAAACGACGAACTTAAAAAAATGATACGCAAAAAAGGAATATTACATTATATTCTGCCATCTTTTTGAAAATAGAACGCCAAATTTGAATTTAATCGAACTGATGGAATTTGTTTGAGAGGACGTAGAACTTTCTCTGTCGTAAATTTTCTTAACAATGGAAAGAAACGAAATTCGTGCGGTGATAAAGTTTTACGTTTTAAAAGACAAAACAGCAGCCCAGATTAAAACCAAGCTAGACAGTGTTTTAGGTAATTCTGCTCCTGCATTGAGTACAATTCACACCTGGGTAACTGATTTTAAACGTGGAAGACAGAGCTGCGAAGACGCCCACAGGTCTGGCCGTCCAAATGAAGTCACGAATCCGGACATGATCAAAAAAATTCACAAAATTGTATTGAATGATCGGCGCTTAAAGTTGCGAGAGATAGCAGAGATGGTGAGCATTTCATCTGAACGCGTTAATAATATTTTGCACCAACATTTGGGAATGAAAAAGCTTTGCGCGCGATGGGTGCCGCGTTTGCTCACTGTAGTCCAAAAGCAACGTCGAGTGGACGATTCATCGGAGTGTTTGGCGCTGTTTAACCGAGATCTAATGAGTTTTTGCGGCGTTATGTAACAGTCGATGAAACCTGGATACATCATTATACTCCCGAGACAAAAGAACAATCTAAGCAGTGGACTGAGAGCGGAAAACCTGCGCCGAAGAAAGCAAAAACAGTTTTGTCGCCGGCAAAGTGATGGCGACTGTTTTTTGGGATGCTCGAGGGATTATTTTAGTGGATTATCTGCAAAAAGGAAAAACAATAAATGGAGAGTACTACGCAAGCTTGCTGCAAAAATTAAGTGAAGAAATCCAGAAGAATCGACCACATTTGGCCAAGAAAAAAATTTTGTTCCACCATGACAACGCACCTGCATACACGTCAATGGTTGCAGTCGCCAAACTCCATGAATTGCGGTTCGAATTGCTACCGCATCCACCCTATTCCCCGGATCTGGCCCCGTGCGACTTCCACTTATTCCCAAACCTGAAGAAATGGTTGGGTGGCCAAAGATTTTCATCAAATGAAGAAGTCATTGTTGCCGTGGACGGGTATTTTGAGGGGTTGGAGAAAACATTTTATCAAACTGGTGTAACGGCATTGGAGAAGCGCTGGACTAAATGCATCGAGGTAGAAGGAAACTACGTTGAGAAATAAATTTATTTTAAATAGATTTTTGATTAGTTTTTCTTTGTCGTTTCGGAAACTTATCAATCAGCCCTCGTAGTTAATAACGGCAGATTTGCCCGTCTGATAAAGCGGTCTTTTTTAAAAAGATGTCGAGCTTGCATTTATGCTGGTGGGAGGCAGTTTGAACATTTGTTATAATGTAATAAAATATTTTAGACTCCAAAAATTTGTTTCAATTAAAAGCTTCCTAAAAACACCTTTCCTAAAGTTAAAAGTAATGAGACACTATGGCCCCCGTGGCCCGTGATATTCTTTTACTTCTTGGATTTTGTCTCTCTTACACTCGTTGAATGTTTCTCTCCGTCTCATCCAAATCAGAATATCAGTTAGAAGAAAGTCTTGGGTACACTTGAATCCTTCTAAGTAAGTAATAAAAAATATTCGAAAACTGACTTCCTTTACAAAAATCAATATTGTCCAAAATTTAAGAAACAATCTAGCAAGTGTCATACCATTTTGGAATCCTTATTTATTGTGCCAACTTTTAAAATTACCTGCCAAACAAGCGTAGTAAATTTTTTTTCAGTACATTCAGTTAAAGTCAAGCAAACTATTAAATTCGAATCATTGTTTTAGGTAAAGCCTCCTTTAAAGTCGGAGTCGTTTGATTTAAATTTTAGGCACCAGTTTACTAAAGCATTATTCAGGATTACATACAAAAAAAAAATACAAAAAAAGTAGAAATTTGTAGTGCCGGGAACTAAAAAACCACCACAAGATGTCGATTTTTCGATTTTTTTTTAAAGCTTTGTATTTTTTGAGACACATTACTTGGATTTTTTTTTTAATTTTTCTGATAACTATTGTAACTTGGCCTATCACGGGTTTACGGCTTGACGTCGATTTACGGGACACCTGTATATACTGGAGTTTTGTTTAAACAACAGAAAATATAAACATAATAAAATAGCAATGGATATTTACATAATTGGTAAAATAGCTATATTAAATACTAAAAATAATACTTTAGTCCCCAATTTACATAGTATTTATATCAAGAAAATTTTTAAGTAAATAATATCTCCAATAGTATGCGTCCACGAGAGATAAAACTATCGCCACGATATTTATCTCTTTCATACATCTCTAGGGACTTGATAAGGACGACCAAACAAGCCTGTATTGTCTCCCGTAGATAGGCGCATAGTCTAAAATGACTGTCTGATAATATTACTTCAAACTCCACAAAATCTTTTTTTTTAAAATCTTTTATATTAAGTTTATCTGAATTAAAATCTCATGTTGAAATGTGACAAAAACACGTGTAATAATATCGTTATTATAACACGTTAGATAATGCTGATCTTATGATCAGGCCTAAAGCTAAAATAATAGGAAAATAGCCCAAAACAAACCATTCCCATAACTTTTTTAATCAGACTCTTAAGTACACTTTTTAATTCAAAACCAATATGTGGATGTTAGAAGTATTAGACTTATTTCTTGCGGTTTACAGTCGCGAACCCTTACATGTATGCAATGTACATTTATTTTTAAAGAAATGTTCAACATAAATATTTCCACGAACGCGGAAACGTTTTTGTCTAAATATAAGTACAATATATCTATGACGTCATTTTATAATTTTTTGTAAATAAAAACTGCATAAAAGTTAGTTCTAGTGACTGTAAAAATATGTTGACGGGACCTGTTACCTATTTCTTTAAATTAGAAACTTTAATCAGCTTATTTCACAGTGCAATATCTATTGTAGGTACTCGATAGTAAAATATTAAATATAAGACAGTTGACAATGACGAAAGCTTAAAATTTTGGGCCCTTCCAGAATTAGAGGTACGTAAGTGAGTTGATTATGGTAGGAAATAGACATACAATACATTGAGATTTCTGAAACATTGAATTACTGTTTCAGTTATGAATTTAATATGTATTTACTTACAAAGATCATTATTGTATTTTATTATCTATCAAAATAATGTTTAAAACCCATTGGAAAAAAGAACAAAGGAGTTGTTTTACTATAATATTTGTTTAAAACATTGAAAGTATTCTTGATTTTTACCAAGTATTAACTTGATAATAAAATATATTGAATTCATAACTACGACTTGAAGCGAAAATATAATTGCACTCATGTTCTCACAACACCCAAAAGCCTTATTGTTAACGGTCAGAAATCAACGTACGAAACCACTAGTTACGTCGAGCGAGAGGACAACAAGTGTCCTTGTTCACTTAGGGAGCTTCTTTTCTTATAATGCTGATGTTATTTCTTATGTCTTAAATTTAACTTATTTAAAGAGTAAAAGTAAAATATACAAACTGCTATAATTTGGTTTTATGGATAATAGTTGTAAACCTTATAGATGGAGAGCTACAAGGTGATCTAGTTTCATTTTATTATATGGTGGCTACTTGATCTACTGTATATTGAAAAAATGTGTAGATCGTAGTTCATAAAATGACCGATACATGTCAGAAAAACATGAATTGATATTTACAATTTACTTTTACACTGGAATGGCAAGGCTTAAAAATTAAACTAACTCCATATCAAAATTTCAAATTGCCTCAAACATATTTTATTGAATAAAAAAAAAACAGTTTTCAAAAATTTCTGTCGGAAAAATCATCAACATAAAAATCTTTCTTTATTAAATATCGATGTTATGATCATTATCTTTTGATAGCCCACCGCTGTGTGTCGTATAACTATTCTCAAAAAGTAATAAATAAGACGAACCTGCCACACTGCACCCCCGCTTTCCGACTAGCGGTGCATTATTCATTTTAAGAAACTTCAACATAGTCGTATAAGGGGTCTACCTAAAATGGTGGCGGGGCGGCGGCGATCTTGGTGCCCAACTTCATGGGCCCCTGCCCACGCGCGTTCCGCCGCGCCTCCATCTCGCGTTGCCGCTGCAACTTTCGCTCCTCGCGTTTTCTTCTCATCTCGTCCATCATTGACGCGTTGTTTTCTAAAAAACGAGTAAATTGATGGTCATGTTACCACATTAATTTAAGGTTTTATTTCTTTCGCAAAAAAACGATATCTAATATTATTGAAATATTCGTTTAGATCATAGAGGCGCTAAAGGATACCGAAATTTTCGTTCACATTCCTGGGCCTTAACCCAAGATGCCATCGCTACTTACGATGAAGAAGTTAGAAAAACAAAATGTATGGTATTAATGTATCACGCGCTATGTCACGTAGCAAAAAAACCTTGGGCTTTTGAATGATGTGAAATTTGAGTGTGAACGTAAATAGCGAAAATTTTGTTTTTATTAAACTACTGGAACAGAGTAAATGTGAGAGAGAAGACGTCTCTCTCTCGTTCCAAATTCAAACCTGTCTCACCATTTTTTTGGTGTCGGCACTATTTGAATCGATGTTGTCGATGACGTCACAAGGAGAAACAGAGGACGTCGTCTCTCTCTTTCACACTAAATATTAGGTCATTACGTATGAAATTGGCGTTTTGTAAAGGAGGAACATAAAGTCGATTTTTTTTAAACTTTAATCAAAGTATATACCATTGCTATCTATGCACTTTTGCCATCTCATAGCTAGTTCATTGATTCCTTTACTAAAAAACCCTACGGACAAGAATCAATAAATTTTTTGAAGGAGCTTTGGACTGCAACCATCGGAGTTGAATTTTGTCCCTTACAAGAAGTTATCCAAATTTCGAAAAAAATGTTAATCTGTTGGAGCAAGTTCCGGGGAGTACGGTGGGTGTCTTAGACATTCCAATTGAAGCTCCTCTAATTTGGTTGCCGTCTGTTGTGCAGTGTGTGGTCTAGCGTTGTCCTGAAGCAGCAGTGGCCTAGAGCGAATGACCAACCTCGGTTGTTTAGCAGCTAGCTTTTCCATCATGATTTGCACTTGCTGGCTATAGACATCTGTCGTAATCGTCTGGCCAGATTTAAGAAAGCTGTAGTGAACAACACCGGCACTAGTCCACCAAACACTCGCAAGTAAATTATTTTTTTTTCAATTTTCGCTTGGGGCAGGCTTTGGCTGGTTCACCAGGGTTCAGCCATTGCGATGAGCGTTTCCAATTATCGTACAGGATCCACTTTTCATCACAGGTAATGATTCGATTTAAAATCCCTTCATTATTGTCGAGTGGTTGAGTAATGTAACGGAGCAGTCGACGCGCCTTTGTCGGTTTGTTGCACTCAATTCATGAGGTACACACCTTTCAAGCTTTTTCACCTTCCCAAATTGATTCAAGTGGATTAAAACAGTTTTATCACTAACACCGCCTGCAGCTAACTCGGACGTGGTTTGTGATGGGTCCGCTTCCAAAATAGACTTCAATTCTTCATTATCAACTTTGGTCTCCGGCCATCCACGGGACTTGTTCAGCAGGTCGAAATTTCCAGAACGAAAACGTTGGAACCGAAAACGCACTGTGTTTTATTTTGCGACACGGCCGCTATACACATCATTAATCCTTCGAGCCGTTTCTCCAGCACTGGTGCCACGGTGGAGCTCGTACTCGAAAGTAATACGATATTTCAAGTTTTCCATTTTGTAAACAGAGTGACGCAAAGAAAAAACCAAAAGAGGAAAAAAACAAATGAATTACGGTTTTCGAAACACAAATGCATGAGTAAATAGCGGTATAAATTTGAAATTGTATTTACTAACCAAAGAAGATATATTTGACATCAAAGTGGCCAGTACGACAAAACGCCAATTACATATTATGTAAGGACCTAATATAAACCTGTCTCACCGTCGGCGTTCTCCTCTATGGGCTCGAACTCGCCGTCCTCCCAGCCGCCGAGCGAGTCGGCGCTGTTCTGGTGCGCGGCGGGCCGGTGTTCGAGACGCACGTACGTGGCGCGCGCGCTGTTCGTGCCGCCCGCCGCGCCCTCCCACGAGTTGTTCCACGTCTCCGACGGACTCGCCAGCTCGGCTTCCGCGCTCTATACACATTAATTCATCAATGTCATTTTTTGACTGCAAAGGTACTGTTGATTTTTTAAAATGCCTTAACTAATACGTAACAACTATAAGATTTAAAAATATAATCATTGAATATTAGTTTAAATATTGCATAAAAAATATTTTCTCTAAAAGAAGTCTCTAAAAGACATCGTCAAGTTTACTACTCGTAAATTTAAGATGTAACTAACAATCATCAGACAATTACCGGTTGCTCCTGCAGCGTGCCCCACTCGTCGTTGTCCCAGTCGTCTTCGCACAGCGCGCCCAGTGCCGGCGCCGCAGGCCCGCTGCCGCTGCTCGGCGACTTCGCGCTCGCCCCCGTTGTGCCTGCACGGAAAGAATTTATTAACGTTAGAGCTAGGTTATTTTTTTTCGTCTAATCAATGTTAGATATCACGATAATAAACAATATAAATCACACTATTGTATATTTTAAGAAATAACAAATATACAAACAAATTCAATTTGCAATATAAAATATCTGATAGCGCGGCAGCGCCATCGCCAAGTCTTAAGGCCTCCACAGACGAGAGGCCGATCATTTCAGTTAGAACTGACGTTAGTTCGGCTTGAATGGATTCGAGCACATACACGGAAAAAATCGCATCCGGCCCAACTGACATCAGTTCGGCCTGAACGCATTCGAGCACACATACGGCAAAACCGCATCAGTTCGTTCTGGTTTGCCGCGAGCTACGGTCTTGTTTAATAATTAAACACCGCAAAAACTCACTACGCTTGTACACGATACACGCCCGCACGGCCGCGGCTCTGGCGAGAACTGAAGCGATTTGTCACACATGGTCCGTTCAGTCCAGAATTAAAGTTATTTTACAAATTTTTACTACTAAATTAAGTATTTTATTCCCTCTTTAGTAGGAATTTAGTTGTTAGTAGTGTTTTAGTAGGAAAGAGCCAGACAGTAATCATATTCAAAATGGTCTAGGTTAGGCACAAAAAAAATAATTACACCTATTATAATAATACATTCGTCAGTAATTTGCTAAAAACTACCGGTTAATTTTTATATACGTAATATTTCCTAGTATATTTAAATTTAACGGTAGAATTTATAATAAAATTCAATATAATATTTTTTTAACATAACAAAAACCTAAAATGCCGTGTTTTTTTGAGGGCTTTACGGATTCCTAAGTTTAGTAGCTTTTTATAGTTTTCAGTATTATTTAAGTAGAAATCGACGCGAGTTCAGTAGTTTCGCAAAAACAGAGCTGGCAACACTGGAATGAGTCCATCCGGCCGACTGATGCGATCTCGAAATTGCACACAGACAATACGCAGGCTGATTATGTATCTTTAGCAGATGGTTAGCAGACAGCAACCGGTCGCGCAGTTGTCGCGCGATCGGTTTCTAATCGCTAAAAAAATCGTATTATGTACGCCTGTTGCTCTGCTGTTGTACGCTACCTGTCAAATGCATTTTTAGCGATAAAAAAAGCGCCACTAGCAATCTTGTAGCAACGTGTGGAACTAATAATTATAAAATGTCATGTTTTGTTTACAAAAGGTACAAGTGGATTCTTAATTATTTATTACAAAAAATGGGCCAGAGTGGTGAGAAAAAGTGTATTAAGTGGATCTGGGAAAGCACTCGAAGCAAACTTTCAAGAACTTATACCTACGTATGCAAAGGCAACAAGTGAGTATTATAAGATTTGTTTTCATCGAGGTCGTTTCTTTTAGGTATAATCACGTACAATTTAATATAATTGCAATTGTTTTAGATTAAAATGGAACACAGAGTCTCCAACGCACAGATAGAAGAACTGTTGGACCACTTGACTGATCATTCATCATTAGCCAAAGGTGTTGGTCTCGGGGCAAGGTCGAAAGAGACCATTGACAGAGAGTGGAATGATCTTGCCCAAAAATTAAACGCTCATGGGTCAGGAGCTAATAAAAGTGGTCAACGGTGGAAACGAGTAAGTGTTCTTTACAAAACAACTTTGTTTTTACTTACTAAAAATTACTTGCAAGTGAGTTCACCTCATTATCATACTAATATTATATCAATATATTATTCAACACATCATTTACTAATGAATACACATCTTAATATTATCTCTTTGATAAAAAGTTGTGATAATATTCACCTATCTATATAGAACCTATATAAAAGAGTGATACATACTGTCTTCACCCTGTTTCTTACAATTTTTTTCCTTTAAATTCAGTATTGGGCTGATATAAAACACAAAGCCAAGTCGAGAGCTGCAGCTAGGCGGCGTGATGCTTCTGGTACAGGCGGTGGACCATCAAGAGAAGAAGATCTGTCTGAAACAGATCGAAAGATCTTGGCAATAATTGGGGATGCTGCCGTGTATGGAGACTCTCAACACCGAGTGCCTGTTTTTGTCAGTAATCAGTATTAAATTATTATTAATTATTGCTGAACAATATATATATATATATATATATATATATATATATATATATATATATATATATATATATATATATATATATATATATATATATATATATATATATATATATATATATATATATATATATATATATATATATATATATATATATATATATATATATATATATATATATATATATATATATATATATATATATATATTATCATATTGCGTTGTTTTCAGGAAACCCAAAATGAACCTCAGCAGACAGTGATAGAGGATATTCTACTACCTGAGGAAGTTGTGGTCGTAAATATGCCAGGTATGTATAACATACTAAAGAAACAGCTTTTGCAACAGTGATGTCACCTTCAAAGACTGGGCATACAAGCACAATATGTGAGTAACAAATACTTTGCACCTGATTAAAAACACTATACCCAAATGCTTTTTATACAATCAACATTGTAATTTGTACAGACACAATGCATACACCACCAGGGGACAAAAAATCTGATGTGTGTGAAGTGAAAACTGGTAAGGTTACTACTACATGCTACTACTTACTACTGTAAGTAATAATATGTATTTTAATTGTAATAAAACTTAAAATTTTTATTAATTTTAGCAACAGCAAGTCCCACTACCTCCAGGCCTCTGAAGCGTTCTCTGTTCCAGGACCCAAAGATTAAAAAGACTCGAATAAGTCAAGTATGTGTAGGAACTTTTTTCAGTATTAATGGAAAGTGACTTAACCAAATTTTAAAATTGAAGTTATGTTCTGTAAATACTATTAGATTAATTAATACTTGAAAATCACTATGTTATCCTATTTTATCGATATATCTATGCAGTCTTCTCAAAGGAAAAGTGCCTAATATTGTAACTATTTAGTAATTTGTGGCAAAAATAGTTGTAATATTTAACATAAATTAATAATTGTCATGTTACAGATCAGACAAAAGTGGAACCTGCTTGGGTCGTGGAACTAGTCTAGGCTTGTTGCAGCAGAGGAAAAATTGGCCAATGCTGCAATGATAATAGCGGAGGCCTACCGAATAAATGCAGAGACTGCTCGTTCTAATGCAGAATGTGCCAAGATGCGTTATGAACTCATGGGCAATTTGATAGAAACTATTAAAAAGTGAAATGTGACACTATTTTATAGTTTCTTATTAGTATATAAGACTTTTGTACTTGTAATAATTACAAGTACAAATGTCTTATGCTAATTGAGCTTCAAACAATAAAAAATTAGTAGAAACTATAAAATAGTGTCTCATTCCACGTTTTTCAGTTTCTATCAACTTGGCCATGAGTTCAGAATGCATCATAGCACATTCTGCATTTAAACTAATTCATTTATTAAGATGAACAATTATTGTGCTGCTGGTGATCCTGCTTCATTACAAGACGTGTTACCAATAAATACTGTTTGCATTATAAACTTTTTTATTTAAAATAGATGCTTACAAAGGCCAGACAAAGAAGTGTTTATTGCATAAAACTGTACAAAAGTTCACATAAATAAAGAACAACATAATATTATCACAACATTTTGTACAAATACTTTAACTTTAATAAATATAATACTCTATAATAAATCTATAATAAAATACTCTAGCTTAAAAATTTTAACTTTAAAAAAACTAAGTTTATAAAATATTTTGTTTGCTATCTTTTTTTACACAAGCATAATACTTAATTACTATATAATACAAAAATAACAAGTAAAAAAATACATAAAATCGGAATACAAAATTGTAAATAACTAAATAATTCTTATCTATTCCTCCATAAGCGTTGCACAATAAGTTGTCTCTGTTGCCTGCCACCTTCAAGCTGTTGACCTTCCTCATTGTATGGCTGCCGAGGTATCATAAAGTCTGCTTCCCTCTGAACATCATTGGGAGTTAATTCTGGTACAGGAAGCCTGTGCCTGTTGGTGATGTTGTGTAATACAGCACATGCATTAACAATCTTAGCCACAATATGGTGATTGTAATGTAGTACTCTATGTGACAACAGACACCACCAGCGGGCTTTCAATACCGCAATACACCTCTCAACTGTGTTTCTTGTTCGGCAATGCGTATTTGTGTAATGTTCTTCTGCACTTCCAGGTTGTGTGTTAACAATTGGCGTTAGAAGCCATGGTCTCAATGGGTATCCAGAGTCACCTGTTAAGAAAATATATTTTATAATATATAATGTTTGTATGTAATGTTAAATAAAAAAATTGTACAATCTAATAGTATTTTGGTTTGTGGTCGCGATTTTTCAAACAGCAGGTAAAAAACGCCCAACGTCTTTTAAAATGAACATGTATGACAAATTTAAACAAAAAATGAATTTTATTTGGTATACAATAATACATACCAAGAAACCAAATGCTTTCACCATTTTGATACAGCTGCTGCAAATAGTTGTGTATTTCTGAATTTCTCCAGATATATGCATCATGGGTAGCACCACCGAAAGTTGCATCAATATTTAATATGTTCAGATCACTATCACAAATCTGTAGAAAAAGTAAAACTTGAAATAATTTGTTTAATTTTTGAAAAACAGTTTCAACTAAACTTATAGAAATATGTATTAGGAAAAATATTTGCATAATGAGCTACAATGTAGCAAAGCAGTATTAAATAGCTGCTACATAATCACCTACTACTAGTACTAATACTTACGATTTGAACATTCCTGGAATGGTAGTGCTTCCTATTAAAAAATCTCTCCTCATGTTCAGTTGGCCTGACCAAGGCAATATGTGTGCCGTCAATACACCCCAAAACGCCAGGAAAGCCAAATTTGTTTGAAAACCTGCCACAAAAAATCTAAGCTTTATGCAATTCTCTTAAAACACACATCAATATGATGAATATAATTATATTTCATAGCACTGACCCATTTACTATTGTTTGCCTTTCTTGTCTGGTTTGAGGAAAATGGATGTACTTTCTCAATATAGAGGGGTGATTTAAGGCCATGGTCACTTCTGCAATTGCCTTAGACATGCTGCTCTGACTAAGTCCATGCAAATAGCTCATACCTACAGGTTTTTGATATGAGCCACTTGCATAAAAAGAGAGTGCTGTTAATACCTGTAAGAGCAGTGTATATGTAGGATTATGCACACTTTGCAATTACTACTAAGCAATATGATAATTGGGTATGTACTTACTTTACATTCTACAGTGACTTTTGTTTTCCTACGAGTTCGAGGCAAAAGTGGTTCGAGTTCAGTGCGCAATTCAGCGAACAATTCTTTTGTTATCCTATAATGTGCACTAAAGTTAGGATCCTCCATAGGCCTTGCCTCATTCCTCAATCTTCGTCGTAAACGTCTCACGCGCATGTTTTCGTCTAATCTATTTTGTGCTTCTAATGCCTCCTGAATGAGAAAAGCACGAGACATATCGAAAGCGTCTGTAAAACTGCAATGTCGAGACACAACAAATAACCTAAAAAACCCAGAAACGAATAACGAAAGATATTTATGTAAAATAAAGCAATGTGAGCAATACTTATAGGAAGTAATATTACACTTCTACACTTTAATTTCACCTTTTGTGAAAGATTTAATGCTGAATAAATATCAACAATACATTAGCAACAACCTAAATGGGTTGTCGCTCTTTAACAATTCAAATTGTTTGCTAGCTGCTCCCAATCTGCTGTCGCGTTGTGATCTCACTCATACGTAATACCAATTTTGTTCAATATAACGAGCTTTGATGCACTTTTAGTTCCCCAATTGTTCGCTAGAGCGCGATCCCATCGATTGTTCACTTGTCGCGTCGCTATTGCTAATACGTAATACAAAAATTATGTTTGACAGCGATATTGTACAATTTACGCCTGTCGCATTGCTGTTGCAAGATACATAATCAGCCCGCCGATTTTGCATCCGTTGAGGCCGAACTGAAGGAAACCCGGACCGTATATGGGGCCCCTTAGTCTTTAAGCGGCCGTAACTATTCTTTCTCGAAACATATCATATATTGTTCATAGCCAAAATCTTTTTGCGATAAAGAGATGAGATATTTGGTTATCATTTTAATCGCTTGACCTATTTGTTTTATATGTAAGAGCGTTTTTACATAATCCGATCGATAATGAGAAAGACAGGTAAATGTTTTATTATGAAAACATATGCCTGTCTTTCTCATAATATCGGATAATGGAAAAACGCTCTGAGTATTAAACAATTCTAAATTATATTTTTCAAAATGTGATATAATGAAATATTTGATTATTGTAAAGAATTCTACCAGCTGAGGCTGCAGCTTACCTGCGCTGGAGTCGATCTCGCCCCATGCGGCCATGTCCCAGTGCTCGGGGTCGTAGTCGCTGGCGGACTCGCTGTGCTCCAGCGAAGTCATCGACGTCACCGACGACGTCGTCGTCGACATGCTGCTCGACGACGGTTGCTCTTAAATGTCACAATAAATAAATAATAATAATAATATCTATGGACGCTTCACACCACGTTAATCTGGTCCCGTGGTAAGTTCTCGAAGAACTTGTGTTACGGGTACCAGACAACGGAAATATATTCAATACTTTTACATTATACATATATTTAAGATTTTTATTATATTATACACATATTAATTACACATCCATGACCCAGGAACGCAGAAAAACTTTCTGTTCCTTCGGCGGGATTCGAACCCGCGACCCCCGGCTTGAGCAGCGACACGCTCAACCACTGAGCCACAGAGGTCGTCAAATATATATATATAATTTAAATTTGCACCATAGCTACTTAGCCTATTGAGAATGGCAGCACCAAAGTAGATGGGTTTGCCGTTTCCGGCGTTGATGGGCGAATTCAGCCGGCAGTCTTGTAAACCAATATATAAGTAACTCGTACTCACCCAGAGAGCCGGGCTTGGAGAGCGCGGACTTGGCAGAGGAGCATCGCGCGGTGTCGGAGTGCGAGCGGTAGAACTTCGCGGTGACCGCCGTGACCGCCCAGCCCGCCCACGTCGCCGCCGCGTTGCTCAGCGACGGCGTTGCCGTGTGCACGTCCGCCTCTGTACACCACGCGTCACGAATGTTGATCATAGATAAAGCATAAAGTAAACAAATCCATGGTTGATTCATAGACAAAGATATACAGTAACTGTATTTTTAATTTAAAAAAATTAATAGCCCAATTATTTGTCGTTGAGTTCTGATTTTCTACAGTAAACATCTATTTATTGTTGTGCCCCATTCGACAGTACAAATGGTTATAAAAGGTAAAAGATGATTTTACTTTAAATAGAAGCTCTTACCCATTCCCTCTTTAAGGCTCGGGTCTTCGGAAACCTTTTCTAATTTGCCAAGGAAACCTTTAATAGTTCTAAATGCCGCATCTCGAACCTGGGAAAGAGAACAGCCGATTTAAAATAAATTTGGCATACACTATTCAAATATATTGTCAAGCCGGCACACCTGAAGAGTGTGCGGACAAATTCACTCTTAATGTACGGTCTTAGGGTTTAATGTCGTACTTGTTTCTCGGGGTCGTTGGTAAGGGGGCAGAGCGCGGGCAGCACGCGGTTAGCGACCTCGGCCAGCAGGAAGTACTGCTGCGTGGCAGCGAGCGCGAGCACGCCGGCTTGGCGCGCGGGCGGGAAGGCGTCGCGCGTGGCGCGCACGAACGCCGACACCAGCACCTTCTGCCGGATCTGCGGGTGCAGGTGCGCCGCTATCTTGCCGAGACAGACTGTTGTGTTCGTTCTGAAAATAATTATGCTTGCTATTATATACGTTATATTTTTAAAGGAGTAATTTAATAAGAAACCGAAATCGCAAACAAATTGTGAGTTTATCTTTGTTACAAAAAACGTCTCTTTCACAATATAAGAAATAATTGCCTTTTTTTCTATTTGGAAGCGTCTATGGCAGAATGTGATCATGACGTCATGCGGCCGTTCTCAATAACCTATCTATCCGTAATCCTTGCTACTAAAGATAGTCAAATCTTTTCTTTTATCTGTACTCGCGTTTCAATAACCTACTGACAGATGGCATTTCTCACCGAAGCGGCTCATCTGTCGGCGGGACGACGGATAGCCTTCTAGAGATATAGGGACGCTCATATAAATCTTAGGTAACTGCATTTCAATTTAAGTTTCAACTTACTCTCCGATAGGCGGAGCTTACTTTAATAATGTCATTTGCGTATCTGTCAATGTCGGCCGTTAACAAAACGGAGAACCTAGTTTTGCCGAGGATATCAACGTGTGACGTTGTTGTTTTTGTATTTCCTCCTTATTTTGTGTTATTTCGGTTATTAATGTTTGATATTGGTAGAATATTAACTATTGAATATTCGTTAACGTGCACAAGTGTGGGCAAGTGGTACGTACAACTTCAAAAAGCGTGCTATTTTGTGTTACCTTAAAAACTACCTATAAAAAATTTATAAAATATTCCTATAAAAATTATAGGTAGTTTTAGTAAAGCGTCTACCACTTTACTAGTTCGACTAACTTGACTTATTGATGATGAACTTGATGATTTATTTGAACTTTGATTAGATTTTGGACTTGTCGATCTTGAAAAACGGTGTTGAAAGCTTTATACGAAAATATACCTTCCGCCATATTAAATAAAAAAAACACTAGATTTCGAAAATAGTTTTATTTTCTAAATACATTTATTAAATAATGGAATACTGTAGTAGCGATGATAGTGATATTGAATGAATTCAAATGATCATAGATTGCGATGAAGACAGTAATACCAATAATATCATACAAAAGGAATATAAACCACATGTGAATTATATGTCGAAATTAAATGATTACGAATTTTCGTACAGATTTCGGCTGAATAAAAGTGCTGTGAATCAGTTACTTGTATTAATACAATACATTTGGTTGTAATATCTAAAAGGTAAATAGATAAAGTTCATGAAAGAAGTCCCCTAGACGTGGCACTGTGATCACGCGCGTAATATTGCCAGCATTTTTTATGGTATTTGGGTATTAGAATACCTTGATTCAGCTGTTCTGCTTCACAAAACTCCTTTAACTTGAGTACAATTTCTCGGGCAGCACTTTTTACAACCTCAGAGGCATTGTAATTAACAATTTACCAAATTTAGTTCAACTAATTGCCGCAGGACATATTGACATCTACTGGGTATTGTCGTATTTATCAATTTGAACTTAGCGTAATATTATCAATTTGACAACTGACATTAAATTCCCACGAGCTGTTTTTTGTGGTCGCGGCAGAAAAAAAGCACTGTAAATAAAACTATGCGTTAGTAAATTCAAGCTGAAAATCTAAAGGCTACGTGACACTTCACTGTCACGTAGCCTTACTATGGATTGTATTTTCTTTAAAATGCAATATAAATTATTGAATTATAGTTGTTTTGTAGTTTTATTTACCTTTTTAACCCAATAATTGACACTCAAATAAAAAATCGATAGTAATAACCTACCACCTCATTACTTTTTATGGTTACATTCTCTTTGCTTCGAACTTAGAATTTTGATTTCATTTTAAATTTCACATTCCTTTTCACGCGACTCCTAGCGTCAAACTGTTGTTTCACTATTGAATTTGATAAAAAAAACAAGATAACTATAGTAAAAATCATCCAGAGTTTTGATTCTTAATTTTAGGTATAATATTTACGCTTTTAACTGATAAATACATTACAATTAATTCATATTTTAAACAATTATAAATAAATATATAATTTCTTAAAACATGAATTGTTATGTAGTTAGCAACGAATGAAACGCAAAGATTTCAAAAACTCAAGATAGGCTATGACGTGCATTTGACAGAACAAATCTTCATACAGTAAAAAGTTAAGCCATCTTGGTTTTCACTATACTTTAATTGTTAATATGGCCACAAAAATCTCAAAAGTCGGGCCATTTAACTGGATGCACTTTTTGCCTCAACATGCCTCGTCTATAATATATATGTCTATGATGAAACGTTTCAAGAGGATTGGATAGGCGAGTGGGAAGGATGCTATCCTTCGTTGGATAAGAATAAATAGGTCCTCTATCTTTGATTATGAACCGCAAGTTAAAGATAAACAACAGCTTACTGTTTAACGGGGATGGCTATCTTTCTTTCATCTTAGATACATATCTATTGAAAACGGCCGATAGTCAGTATTGCATTATCTTACTTATTGCGAATTAAAATCTTCGCGATAATATTAGATTTCAAATTGTTTTTGACCATGATGAAACTAAAATTGTATTTACAATGATTAGGTAAGGTACAAGTAGGTACAAATTGCTCAAAACTAGACCTTTGTAATTAATTATTTGGCTTACCTTATTCCCCCTTGATCATCTTTAGACTGTAGCCGCGCGAAATGTCGCAGGACCTCTACGTTAATATTGTTGTAATTCAGCTTCGGCGCTAGATGTATTATCGACTTTACAGTTTGTTCTCTAATAACTGCATTTGTGTCTAAGAACCCGTGCACTACTTGTGGAAATATTTGGTCATTCACCTAGAAAATAAAATAAACAAATAATAAGAATATAAGATCAAAAATATATAACCTAACCAAGAGCATGTCAGGTCACTTAGCTCAAAATAATTGTGGCTGAATAAATTTAAAATTTTCCTAAACAGTTTCTAAGCATGACCAGAATGACCATCAGCATGGAAACATACAAGTTGCTAACCCCTATAGTTTAGAAATTCCAGGGCTGGGGGGACCAACTTTTTTAGTCTAGTTTTTTATAGAGGCTTTTAACACTTAAGTGTTGATGCCAGCCTCATAGTTTCAGGCATTGTTCTCTACACAAGGGACAGATCCATAAATTTGTATATTTTGCTTGCCTCTGGGGACAACTGCTCAGAAAGGATACAATTGATCTGTCCGCTGTGCAGCCAACCCAAGACTCCTAAAATCCTAGACCTCAAATCTATTGTTCGAGCACACTCCAGCAATACATGTAATAGGTCCTCCGGCTTCTGGCACACATCACAATTAGGTGAAGGCTTAATCCCGACCAAATGACAAAACTTGTTTGCTGGAATGTGCCCAGAGCGCAACCTAAAGGGGAACCAACCTATAACCACTTTGGAGGGTGATTACCCGAAAATTGTTGACTTTGTAAAAAAGTCATGTAAGAAACCTTGCCTTTATTTAAAAATATCTATTCGACGATACCCCACGCGATGGGGTAGAATGAAAAAATATTTTTCATCCCCACTTTACACATATGGGGCTTTAACCACTCCTAAAATATAATAATACCCCTAATCATAAATATTATTATTTTATGTTGACAAATTCGAAATCTATACACAATCTATAGCTGCTATTATTAATTTAATCTGAGCTATAACTATACAAAAATTTCATCTATTCATAATTACCGAAGTTATTAAGGCAGGACAGACCGACGGATGGACAGAGCGAAACTAAGGATTCCTTGTCGTTACTACGGATTACGGAACCATAAAAAGCTGATGGACATACTTGCTTTATTAAAATTGTACCAATTGAAGAAATGAAAACAGTTGCTTATTAAGGTCAATTATTAAGCGTATTCTCAATGATTCTCTTTATTTAAATTAATATAGAAATGGAACAAAAAGTTATAAAATGATAGGAATTTTTAAATTAATTATATAATCTAGTTACACCATTTTTTATAAAGACATTATTACACTGACCTTATTACGTATGGAAATATAATATGTTTTTGAATTTTATAACTATTACAAAACTTGAAGCTTTATCCTCAAGTTTGTTTTCATTTATTTATAAAACGTTTTTTTACTGGTTTTTATAATGAGGAGGAAAAGGAAATGTTACCTCTGACTAGGTGAACTTCATATCACCTAAAATTAAGTTCAATGTAACAATATATATTATGTGGTTTATTTAATAAAAAAGTGACTAGAGTGAGACAAAGAAATTACTGCCAAAAACTTAACACAGAAACATACCTTCAAGTTTTTTCGATTTGAATAAAAGTTAAATTGTGATCCTTTTTCGTTTCATAATCTATATTAATACTGCATAGTCATCCATTTCAAATTTTTAATTAATTTATAGTAGATTTAACTAAGAACTAACAAGATTTATAGTAGATACTATTTTTACGGAAAATATTTTTATGGATTTTATCGCAATAGTTTCATTTTAGTTTATCCTATTGTTTTTAAACTTTTAAGCAACCAAGGTAAAATAAAACCTGATAAAACCCATAAAAGTAGTTTTATTTTCAATGAGTAATATTGGCTTAAACACAAGAAATCAATACTCACAGTAGAGTTGTGCAGATGCATGATGAACTGGTCGAGCTGCTGCAGTAACCGCGATCGGGTCGTCCGGTCGTTGGATGCGAACAGCTTCACCACACACGGCACTATCTGCTTCTGGTATTCCGCATCCTCTAATAACTTACCTAACTGAAAGTTACAATGTTGTATGGTTAATTATGTTTATAATGTAAAAATTGTAGACTATATCCAGTACTAGTCACGGATATCTATCATAATTCATAGTTTATAACTTTTATACCTTATTAGCATGTTTATACTAATATTATAAAGAGGAAATATTTGTGTTTTTTCGCACTGAATAGGTTCCGAAACTAGTGGGCGGATTTTGATGAAATTTCGCACAGATATGTAGACCACGGGGAAATACATATTGCTACTGTATATCCCGAAAAAGTAAAGTTCCCATAGGATACTGTTTTACCGTGGGCAAAATCTAGTGTAGTAATAATATGGCAATATGTGGAACTTGCAACTGTTCACAGGACATAATTTAAATACTTTGTATAAAAGAGAAAATGTTGCATTTTCCACAACATTTAGATTTACTTTAGAGATTAATGTAAAATTATTTGGATAAACCACTACAAAATACCAAAAAGAATTCCAATAAAAATACATTACATTATTATGTGATATAACAGTGAAGTTTTGCATACCTTAAACATAGGTGCTAAAACAGCAGACCCTGCATCTCCATAGTGAAAAGCAGTCAACAACTGTGGTAATATCTTATGAACACACACAGACTCGGGGAAATTGTCTAAAAAACTGCTTAGTGTTGAAAAGAATTTTCCTTTCTCTATTTTATCCTTGATTTGAATTTCCTCTAAGAACAACATTGTATCAATCAAGTCGTTTTTAAAGTAACCTCCCATTTTGCGACATCTAAAATATACCAAATTTGATTTACTTATAAATAAAAATTAAAAAGACATAAATAATGCATTTCAAATCAGTGGTATGGTATAATGTCATGAAAATAGCAAAAATGTTACCATGTTTAACAATTTGTGGAAAAGTATGTTTAATAAAATTACAGTTACACAAATTGTTTTTCTAGGAAATTTTTATTATATAACACAAATAGTAAATAGTCTGTTTCCACAATCTTAGTTATGTGTAAAATCTTATCAACATTAAAAAATATATATACTCATACCTCGTTATGATATCAGCTGGGTTGGTTCTAGAAGCAGGATTTGCACTTACAAGCTCACAGTACAGTGTGCACAGTTGTTTGGGTATGTTGTCTACTGCTTTCAGTGCCGGTTGGTTCTTCAGGGGCCCATTAAACACTTCCCAAATAAGACAGCCTAAGCCCCACATGTCAGATGAGCTAAAAGAAATTGATATTCTTCAATTCACAAAAGAATTTACACAACTTACAAAAATTTCACAATAGAATAATAATCTTAAAAGGCTAGTTCAATTTTAATAATAATAGCTCCCCACACCGATTTCAGTGACAGTTTCATTGAAACCAGGCCAGTTACGCAGGAGTTATTTAGCAGTGGCCAAGTGTGTGCGCAGTACACAAGAGCACTCTCTCTCTTCCTTTACTCTCGAGCCCAGTGGAACGGCCAGGCCGACACGACTGGAGAGAGATCAGGCACAGGTCCAACTTTTTATATGCCCATCCAACGCATGGATCATCTTTCTAGTAAGACAATCAGGTAACCTGATTAGTAGTAGTAATGAGAAATCACTTAAAAAATGTATTCTTTTACATGTGCAGCACAGTATGACAACTATAGAAATGGTTTCTTTTCACGGAAGTATAGATAAAATGACAGATTTGTAGCGCACCAATCAGCTCACAGTCCAGAATCACAATATCAAAGTTTTTGTAGTTTGCTGCTATACTTATACGCAACAGCTGAAATTACTACAGGCGTCTTCGGCTGACCAAACATATCACCCACTTGGTCAGACATCTCTTTTATATAAAGGAAATCTGTCATATTGTCCATAAAATCCGTCAGTATTTCTATTCTTGTGTAGACAAAAAGGCTTTCATGGTGGTCATGCTATGCATTTATATTTACATACTTTTCACTTTAAAAAGTATATAAATATAAACAATCAAGAAGCTCACTCACCATTTTGTAACAGACTTAAGTTTGCTTGGATCTTTTTTCTCTGGTGGATCGTATATTTCAAGGGCTGGTAAAATTTTTATAGGTATAGGTCCTGTTGTCTCATTACCATGTGCAGTCAAGAATTCAAAGCCACCCAATTTCCATTCTCCAGCCAAAGTTACAAACACAGAATACAAGCAAACATTGTTATGTTTCAGGTTTCCATCATTATTGAAAAAGGAAAGGGCTCTCTGAAATTTTATATTTAAGCTCACTTTTTAGCACTAAATAAAAATACAATATTTTTTTGTTTACCTATACAATAAAGATTTGCTTAAAAAACTTCAATTAAAAAATCAAATAGAACTACACTTACAGTTATTTGAAAAATGCCCCATGATATAAACAGATCCTTTTGTTGACCGCTAAATTTCATATTTTCTATGTGATTCGCTAAAGGTTCTACATATTCTGTAGCTACATATAAAAATTTTTCAGTTTCACAGCTATCTAAGTAATGTAAAAGGCTAGGATGTCTCATAGTCTTTAGTTTCTTTAAGGAGGCCTTGGCGATATCGAAAAGAGTTTCTGAATTCTTATTTACATCAAAAAGGAATATAGACACTTCATCCTGAGTACTTCTTTTCTTGCCTTTGTGTAGTGACCATACACTTTTATCCTCTAGGCCTCGCACAGGATCACCAACCTCATAGGGAAAATCCTTCGTAGGATCTCGTGAAAAGAAAGACCACATATTGAACGACGTGTGCAACTCTAGTAGTTATTTACTAAGTCCATACACTGTTTATTTGACTTGTATAAAGTGGTCCGCGAAATGTCATATTATTAGCACTAAATTTTTTTTTTCGATATTTACACAATATTAATTAAGACAAAAGTAGCAGGCCATAGATGATAAGCAGGCTGTAGGCTCATAAAATGTTTAAGATTTTAGATAACTAAAGAAACGACTACAATTTACAATGATGACAATCGCAGCCATAGAGTTTTTTTATAGTTATAATTTATAAATGGCATCGGCTTATTACCATTTGCCAGTGTCAAGTTAAAAAGGCGGGAAATAGAACATTCGTTTCAATTTTCAACACCGTATTCCTAAATCGTCAAGTCTAAAGTCTAGTCAAAAGCCAAATAAATAGTCAGTGTAGTCCATGAGTTATATCAGTCGATTCAGTAAAGTGGTAGAAGCTTTACTGAAAGTTCCTAGGGAAGTTTTGGAGGGAAACTCAAAATAGCAGGTTTTTAGAAGTTATACCACTTGCCCACACTTGTGCACGTTAACGAATATTTAATGGTAAATATTCTACCAATATTACACTACGAACCGAAATAACACAAATTGATGAAAGAATGCAAAACCCACAACGTCACCCATTGAATTCCCCGGCAAAACTCCCGCCATAGAGTTTACGCAGCGAATCAACAGCGAACGACATCGACATGAAATGACATTAGTGATGTACCAATTGTTCCTTCTTCCTCTAACCAATAGACAATTAAATTTAGACAGTAGCTTCTTTTAAAAATTCAAAGTAAATCGAAATTAGATCAATGATGTCAATCATTTGCATACTTGTCCGCTTCAAGGCCACCGCCTTGGATTTTCAGGCTGGACGATGAGTAAGGCGCTTTACGGCTTTAGTCAAAAACAAAACGTGTCGTCTTCCGGTTACTATTCAGGTCAGAAATCTTCTGTATTAATATAAATGTATGTAATATGTATATTATCTTTGTGTACATATATCTATTATATTAATTTATATTTATCTTCTGTATCAAAGGGCTATTCAGTAACATTTGTATGGATACCAAGCCATTGTGGCAATGAGTTGGCCGATAAATTGGTGTAGGATGTAGTCGTCAGTGGCGATGTGTTCCCCTACAATAATTATTACGCGCATGATTTGGCTCCTCTTGCCCGGAGCTCACTTCTGAAATCATGGAATGAGTCATGGAGCTTGAGCAGTCAAACTAAAGGATTACAGTACCGAACGATTCAACCAGTGATCCCAAAAAAGCCTTGGTTGTCTAAAATTTTACTTTCTAAAAATGTAACAACTTCAATTATTATTAGAATGAGACTGGGTCATATGTGCATTTCAACGCATCTTATGAGAATTGGTATTCGTAGTGACGTTTTATGCGACTGTGGAGAAATTTGTCTTGCCCCCTCCATGATCATTCCCATTTATATCATAACTTATCAATAATTCCTATTCCATTTCCTACTTCTGTATTACTTGGTTCAAATAATAAAGTTGTATAATATAATTATTGTCGATATGTCGTAGTGTAAATGTCGATGTAATATCGAATTACATAACTCTAAATAATATTAATATTTAATTTTTCATACATTTACATTTTAAGTTGTATATAATTCATTTTATTTTATGTATATTTTTTTTTGTCTTAAACTAGTCTAATTAATTTTTTCCCAAATTCCGTACATACCTACCTTTTATGCCTTCCGCTGTTTCCTAACCTTTTTATTTGTCTGTGGCACAACATCATTTGTGTCAAGTTACCACCATGGTCATGAATAAATTAAAAAAAAAAAAAAAAAAAAGTCAAGTTACCAAAACAGTAAAAAAAACGTGCCCGTCCGCACAACGGGCTCTATACAAATAGGCCCATTGTTCTTGATATTATTTCGGTGCATATTATGTAATTTTGGTAGAATATCAACCATTAAATATTCGATAACGTGCACTAGTAGAAAAACGGTGTTCGTTTTCAACACGAAACAAGATACGCGCGAAAATTTTTGCCACTAATGCCACTGGATTACATACCTAGTGGCATTGGTATACTATACCGCCATTAAAAAAAACAGGCTGTCAAAGACGTCATTTTTTGAGAATTTAGCTGTCAAAACTCAAATTAGGTACCCATATTATGCCTACCTACTTCGTAAATAATTTCCACATTTTTATTTTCATGTAATTAAATTAATTAATTGTTTCTAAATTTTGCCAATAAATTAAAAGAACGTCTATCGTTAACTATATCTTTAAGTAGGTATCTATAATAATTTCAAAATGTCTAAATCTATGGCTCGTCTTAAATCAATGAAGAAAGTTTCGGAGAAAATTGACCATTCTTCAAAGCTACGCACACATATACCTGCAGGAATGGCTGCAGCCGGTCCACCTCTAGGGCCTATGTTAGGACAGGTAAATTCATTAGATTGCCGTCTAATATGCCAGGATTCAATTCAGATCAGGCTGATAGAGATTTTATTTAGGTATCCCACAAAAATCTACGTTTTTTTTGTTTCAGCGCAATATAAACATATCAGCATTCTGTAAAGATTTTAATGAACGCACTTCCAATATTAAGCCTGGTATACCCTTACCAACTAGAGTGAAGGTTAATTCTGATAGATCATATGAGCTTACCATTCATCAACCACCTGTTTCATATTTCTTAAAGCAGGCCGCTGGTGCTACTCGCGGTGCAATGGAACCAGGTTAGAATTTTAATGTTTTTAAGGACTTGAATACTTATTTTGACACATATGCAAGTACAGTCATGTGTTTGTAAAATGTACATACATTAACTGATTCAGTGCGGTGTCATTTTTTGCGCCTGACGGCGAATAAATATTTCGTGGCTCCTCTGAGGCGCCAAGCACCAGGAACTTTGATGGCTCCTCTCGAGCGCCACCCGCCATGAATTGTAATTATCGCTGTTTCGTCTGTTTCCAATTGTTTTTCTTTTATTAGCGACCCAACAGCGAACGTCAACAGTTTAATAGTTCGTTTTAAGTATTTAGAAGTGATTATTTACATGTACAAACAGAAATGGAAGTTAAGTGACTTATTTTTATCAGGTGTTGTAAACCTTTGGCTATATTGATTGATCAATTTATTTTCGTTTTATTGTAGAACGGGATATTACATGCTAGTCATGTATAACGTAAATAACGTGTACTAAATAATGTATCTACTTTTTATAGTATTTTATAAACAAATAAAAATGTGTGTATGTGAGTAAAAAAACTTTTGAAATTTTTGTTTAATACCCGTGCGAAGCAGGGGCAGGCTGCTAGTTAATTATAAGAATAAATTATGTTGATGTGAGATTTTGCTGGTATTGGCGTTATATACTTATAAAATAATTCGGTGGCCATACATATAATCATAATGAATGACCAATTGAAAATGTTTAAGACTCCTGAAGTGTGAGTTTTGATGCAATATCCTAAAACTATCACTGTAAATGTAAAATACGTGACAAATAAAGCCACTTTCATTGAACTTCTGAAAAACTTCTGAAAAATGTCATTTTATCATAGTTTTACAGGTAAACATTTTGGCTCCTCTCGGGCGCCACACGCCATACAGAAAAGATACCCATGGCGCCTCTGCGGCGCCATCCGCACGGAATCGGTTAATAATTAATTATAAATATTGAATCTGGCCTCTTAAATATAGTTTAATTTAAGGCAGTTAAATCACTTGTTTTGAGTGTGTATGAATAAAGGAGCCACAAGCTTTCTTATTCTTTAATAATAAAAAAAACTTCTAAAAGATAAATGTAACACTTGTTTTGGAATAATAAATTAAATATTGTGTTAATTGCAGTCAGAGAATTTTGTGGAAAAATAACACTCAAGCATATCTATGAAATAGCTGTTATAAAATCCCAAGATCCACCTCTACAGCACAAAGATTTGAAAGAAATTTGTACGATGCTCCTAGCATCCGCCCGAACTTGTGGCATAGAAGTTGTAAAAGAACTGGATGCTAAGGTGAATATAATTATTACTACTTGTATCATTTTAAATTTGGTAATAAGGTTTAAAGTTTAAACATGGTATACTGATTTGTCGGCAACTGTACATATATGAATATTGAACAGCTATTTGAATGTAAAAATTTCTAAACATTGCAATGATCGTTTTATGAATGTCATTAATTAACTTGCAAACAAATATAAATTTTCAGGAATATGGTGAATTTCTTGGGGAAAGAAAGAAAGTTGTGGAAGAACAGAAGAAGGTACTACAAGAAAAACGAGAGGCGAAGATGTTAAGGACAGCATAGTATTTAAATTATATGGATTTAATTCATATTGTGGAAGGACTACACAAACTATGTTGTAAATGCATGTTTCACAGCAGGTTGTATAAACTATTAAACTAGATGTATAATAATTTGTTAATAGTAATGTAGTAAGTGAAAGGAAATGTTTTGAATAAAACAAATTGTAAATAAAGTAATTTAATTTTTGACAAGTTTCCTATAATAACGTCAACACAAAAATATAAACATTAGTCCATCTAAATATTCAAAATATAGTGTTTACCGCAGTATAAAAAATTAGATAATCCATACACTATAGTATAGAATCATTAATTATAGTGAGGTACCCACTGTAAATTATATATATTTTTTAAAGCTTACTTTATTCGTCAGTCTACATTTGTACTAGATAACCAAAGAAAACTATCAACTACCATTTGTTAAAACAATCCCTATATTTCCAATTTTATTTACCCCAATTGGCCAAAAATTTATAATAGAAATTAAAATTTACTAAGCTCATTATTTTTCATAGTAGTTTGAATAACAATTTGCTTTAAGGTTAGAAGAACAACAAAGAGTTACAAAATTCATTAAGTATCACATCAAGCAGTCTGTTTTGTATTAGAAACATTGAGAGAAATTTAGGTTTATTAAAATATTTGATATTATATAAAAATAATACTATATATAGCTATACATTTAAGGAATAACTTAAGTTAAACATTTAGCATCAAGAAATAAAGCTTTACAAGTGCATTGTAAAAAAAGCACCTAATACCTATTACTGCTGATGAAATAAATTTGACTTAGTTACATTTAACTGAAAAGCATTTTGTACTCAAATATATATTTCAGTACCTTCTTCCCGCGGCTCCGCCCGCGTAAATATAGTATCGGGATACCCGATATACGTAAATACTGTACTTTTTCGGGATAAAGAAAAAGTAGCCTATGTTTTATTCCAGAGTCTAAACTATTACCATGCAAAATTTCATCGACATCTATCCAGTAGTTTTTGCGTGAAAGAGTAACAAACATACGTCCTCACTAGCTTTCACATTTATAATAGTAGTAGGATGTGTTAGTTATTGCTAACATTTAACACATAACCTGCATTTATTAAAGTTATTTCTTTGACCCGTGCATACCATTTACTCCTATTGTTACTTATAGTATTTACAAATTTTTCTAATAACAGCGAAAAAGAGATTTTATAGAGGAGGAATGTTAGGTATCGCTTGTAAAAAATTGAAATACCTATTTTATATTAAATACATATTTTATATTAAATACAATACTATTACTAAAGTATTGAGAAAATATTAACATTCCAGTTTATAGAGGGTTTTTAAATTCGTGACATCTGATAGCTTTTTGACACGACAAGGACCGTCGGGCTACCAAACGCCGCCTGGTGATAGAAAAAGAAAATTCTTATTGACCGTTTTTGATGCCACCAGATGGCGCTTTGTGTGCGTTGGGTCTGCCCCGAGCCGAACGGCAGAAAAAATATCCAACACCCTCATTGTGGTAGTTTCAGACTACATGAAAGAGTTTTAACTAATGTGATAAACTACATGCAGTAGTATGTATTATAATATTTTCTAAACCACCAAAATTAACATCATATTTATTACACTCTCAACTCTTTACACTCACATTATAATATTAATATAATATGTACCTATTACTTATTCCCTTGGTATTTCATTACTAGTGATAAGATTGGTATTTTTTAATATAATAATGTTTCAGGACAATTTTGTAATTCCTTTAAATTATGTGGTGTAAATCAATATTTTTTTATATTATGTCAACTACATTATACACTACAACACATCATGGCGCTCCTAGACAAATAGTTTCTTTATGTTCAGTCATTTACTTGAATATTTGTTTGTTTTTGACAGAAGATTTTCCGGCAGCCAAAATATGGCTGTTGTTACCATGGATTAAAAACTATTTTGCAATGATCTATTTTTGGTAGAATATTTCTTCTTTAAAATTATTTCTTCGGAACCCCATGTAAGCCCGTAGGCATTATTTACTCTCCAGAATAAAATAATTATATACTTTTTAAATAGTTAATAGTATCAGGCGTTACTTTACGGAAATCCATAGCATACAATTTAATTAATATTATATTATCTAGCAATATCCCGCGAAAAAATACTCAGCGAAGGAAGGAAGGAAGTGTTCGCAGAACATTCTGAGGATGCTCCGGGTTAGTGGCGAAACGCGCGTCGAGTTTTGCACCCTGCATGGTAGTGTGGGACCTTGCACGATCTTGCGGACATTGATGCTTGTGTGGTCGTGGTGTTTGCACGATCATGTTTCCGAGTGTACGCATATGCAGTGTGGGAGAAGGGAGGCGCTTTATGCGTGCCCTAGCACATTTGCTTGCAGGTTGTGGGTATTTTTTCGCGGGATATTGATAGATATAATATTAATTAAATTATATACCTTTTACTTTAGATTGTAAAGTAATAAGTAGTGCCTTAAGTTTAAAAAGTACGAAATAATTTTTGAAACAAACATCCATTAATGATTACTTATTGTTAAATGGCAAAGTTCATTTATATTTTGTAAATTGATATATAGCGAGATAATTTGTTATATAGAATAGTCTCACTCTGGCCTATAATTGCTTGTGTATTAGCATCAACAGGTGTTCGGAGTTGGCGTGGATCGCTTTAGTTTGGGCGACGTGGGGAGCACTTCGGGCAGCTCTGTGACGTCATGTATGGTGACATCAGGCAGATCGGACTCCATCTCGTCGTTGTGGAGCGGGATCCACACGGTTCCGCCCAACTCCGCCTCCTTTCCTCCCTGAAAATAAAAAAACACAACTTTATTTTTAATTTTATTATTACTGAAAGAAAAAGTTATTTTGAATCGCGCGTTATAAAGCAAACGAAAAATAATATTGTGATGGATATCTTTTCGCAAAGAGATTTTTATGACATTAGCGATCTTTACATTGTTCATTATCATGTTGCTTGTAATTGAATAGAATATAAAAAAAAATATTTTCAGCCAAGATCCCTGATGAATTTACAAATCAATTATCCTATTATTATTATAATATGACATAACTCACCTTTATATCAGTTTCCAATTTGTCTCCAACCATAATACACGTTCTGGGTTCAACTTGCAGGAGCTTGCAGGCTTCTAGAAAGATGTTCTGGTCCGGTTTCTCCCATGGAAGGTCCCCGGAGACCAGCACGCAGTCGAAGTATTTACGGAGTCCTAAACGTTCGATCTTCTGCCACTGAGCACGCGAAGGTCCGTTCGTGATCAGACCGAGAAGGTAATCCTCCCTGTTACATTTACGGAAACTCTTTTTGTTATGGCAAGTAATGTACAATGCTGATATATAGTTCAGCATATGCAACACAAGAAATGCCTTTGCAGTGTTCCGTTGAAGAGTTTTTATACTTGTTAAAAACGTATAATTTTAATAATTAACTCTTAACACGCAAAAGCATTTAGCAAAACAGTAGTAACATATAACTTAAATGCTCGTTATAAATTATATGTGAATAGCTTATATCTAATTAGTGAAATGTTGGTGTATGGTTTACTTTCTAATTTCATGTTTTTCTTGATATTTTTTTTACTTTGTAACGTATCTGAAGAAAAAAAACCCAACATGACACTATGTTATCCTTTTAACCATGGAGATTGTTCGGTCGAAAGCTTCTTGGAACGACGAACGACGCGAAGGGGAAAAACGGATGATTACAGACAAAACCCACGCCAATGACGTAAACGTATATTCGTCAGTAGATGCTTTACAAAATTTTTATAAGTCAAAGAACATGAATGCTTTAATTTTAACACGACTTTTTACCGTCATGCGCGTGCGCAATTTCGCATACGCCCACATGACGCTTTACGCAACATGCAGTGCACATGCACGTCGCAAAACTTTTGGGAGTTCACAATAGCTCTTCAGAAACAAACGAGTCAGGCGTTAACATTAATTTGGGCCAAAACTATCTCCATAGTTAGTATGTAATTTTTTGAGGCAACGGGTATTACCTTCTCGTCGACTCCCTCACATATTTAACATATACAATTCAAACCTAAGTGTGGGGCACGCGGCGCCCAGAGTTTTGTCACTCGTTGAGCAACAACTGAACTGTTGAAAAACAAGTCATTTATTAGCAACATGCGCACAAAGCCAGCCGAATACATTTGTGGAAATAGCCATACCTATTACCGGCAACTCCGTTTCTAGTGAGATCATTCGCACGTTTGCCAGGTACTTCCACAAAAAAATTCAAGCTGACTTCTCGACTGACATATTCAAATCAGTATCTATAGCACATTACACAGTATTATGTGGCATGCGAATTAGACGGACGCATGAGATGATAATCGACGAGTTGAGGCCGATAACTTCATGTAAATGAATTCTGTGAACGAGTTACATGATATATATACCACATAACACCATGCCAAAACTACAACACAAAGTAGGCTTATGATTTGAGCGTGCGAACGTTTTATACAACCCAACTATAAAACAACTTTGTGTGAAATTATTTATAGCAATTGAAGGCAATGTCTTTGTATCATTAAAATAATTTTATACACGAAGTAGTTTGGCTTGGAATAAAACAAAGAATTTGCCTTGGTGAGAAATAAATAACATTCGTTAACATTGTTAAGAAATATTTTAAAATATGCACTTAATAAGATCTGTATTTCGGGCATAGTATAAAATATTTCGAATTTAATAACAAAATCATACATACCTAAGTGTTTCTAAAAGATGTGTAACATCTGGCGTCAAAGCTAAACATTGGAATCTCAGTTTTATCCATTCACTTGAAATGTTTTCTGAAAGAAGACACATAATATTCTTAGGTTTACACAAAATTAATTAATGATAATAAAGATAAATTAACACATATAAAAATATTATAATGATTTACTACATATTCCTTAGAGTAGTCCGCTGACATCATTAAAATTTGTTCGCATCGGCATAAAAGCTAATAATAGAGAAGTTGAGAACACATTCGAAAGTCACGAACTGGAAACTGGCACCGATCAACCCGCGTAATATTATATTTATCATCATCGTCGTCCTTAAATTTTTTACGTTAAAAATATTGATATCTCAGACATATTCTGTTGCACAAAGTGACTACACTGTACACATCAGATTGACCAAACTTCCAACTCTACACGCCTTAACTCGACAAGCCTAACTTCACAAATTCTACACCTCAGTCAAGTCATGTGGCTTGGCCGTTTCGTTCCTACAAGAATAGTATAAAAGAAAAACAGTCCTTAAATTCACCTTACGCCCAAACGAATGTAGCGAAATTGGAAGGCCAGGGCACTTATTTTGACTAAGGTGTAGAGTTTGTGAAATTAGGCTTGTGTAGAGTTTGTGATATTAGAGTTAAGGCTGACCCCACATTAGGCGTCAGTGGTGCGAGCAGCGCCCGCATCGCTGACACGCAGCGCGCTCGCGGCGCGTACGCAGCGCCCGCATCTCTGACACGCCCAAGGAACGCGCACGCCTAATGTGGGGGAGGCCTAACGCTGTTTGTCCACCGCCACCGTCAACGGGACGTCACCGAGAACGAGATTATTACAGGCCGACATTGAGTTGACGTGACGGCGATCGTCTGTCCCCCGCGACGATCTCGGTGGTTCAGTTTGTTCATACTGTGTGTAACATTAATATGTACATTGTACTGATTACGTCTTTAATTTTCTAGTCCATCTCCTTAATGTTCGGCTCCATAAAGACTTTATATATAAAGTCATATTAGACTCTTTTTGCGTCGGGGGTTAAAAATTGAGTAGGAATTGTAAACACTTCAACACCCGCCGGTTATACTTGTCTGCGGACCCCGTGTAGCTATTACAGGAGTGAATACGAGTACATTTTAGCGCTTGTAAACTCACTTCACTTGTTTAAAAATTCTAACATAATATGTAATTAGTAATTACTATTGACTGAACCAGACTTTACTTATATGACCTCTTTAAAGATTAGATAAGTAGATTTAAGTCTTAATTACATATTTCTTTGAGTTATAAGTTCTTACATCATTTGATAATATTTTAATGTGACGCAAATTCGGATAACAATGACTCACATTTTAGCTACGCAGTAGGTTACCTACGTAGCTGTAAATTGTAATACAAAAGCGATAGGTATAATAATTGCGCAGAAATGATGACCACGATAATGGCAACTGCCTCTATGGGCAAGTGGCCAAATGCTGATGATTGTTGTAAAATGTAAAAATATTATGTTTGTTCGTCGTTCATAGTTTAATTCTCGGCAACTCCGATTTATACTTGTGAACGTATGTACTTGTACACTTGATTTATGTCTTAAGAGTTAAGACTGATAGCAACATGAAAGTTAAGATGATTCGGTTGTGATGTAGGTACTAGCCGTAGGCCGCTATATTATACCTACGCCATTTTATAGACCTAGTGCGTACTATAATAGCTTGAGCGTAGCTTTGACTAAATAAAATAATAGCGAAGAAAAGAAACAATATTTGAATAATATATATTCATGAATACTTACTGGCAATGTGTCTATAATTCTTCGGTAGGCAGTTGCGCCACAAGTGCGCAGGCCACTCGTAAATCGCATAAGAGTCATCATCAGGTCGGGCTCTAAACGCGCACAAGAAGTTCCTGCCACTGCTTGCTGCTACGTCATGAGGAATTCCATACTCACGTTCCATAATTTCTACAAGCTGTAGAACAATTTACGTTCTATTATAAAAAGTGTTATGGAACATTGACATTCGGCTTCAAAGCCATTGGCACCCATTGGTTAATGTGCCACTATTATTTTCATATGGCGCTAACTAGACACCGAGCTTTGACAATTGATACACGAGAGTATCTTATGCGTCTGTAGCTGAATGCAATGCGGAAGTCGGTTAAGGAGTCCAGAAATAGTCGAGTTCAGTGCACCCTGCATAATATACTGAGCTCTGGTACACTGACCTGTTCTTTGGCACTAGTACTGTGATGCTTGTCGCTCAACTAATTGAAATATCTATTTTAGAATAGACTCTGAAATAAGAAGACTGGAAGTACCTAATTTTATTATGTTCATCTTTGGGAGTTAGTTTTGCTATATTATGTTATATGTAGATTAAAAAGTACTCCAGTGATTTTATCAGGTTTTATCTATGGAAAAATTCCTAGTGAGCTGAATTTTTGTATTGTCTTAAAAACTTCTATCTGATACTTGGGCGTATTGTGAAAAATATACTTATACTAGCTGTTTACCGCGGCTCCGCCCGCATGCACGATATCAATGTCGATTTTACACATTTTCATTACAATCCCGTAATAAAGGTGTATACAAAAATTCAGTTCACTAGGAATTTTTCCGCAGATTGGGGTTTAAAATGCCTAAAATTACTGGGCTAAAAGTTTGTACACAAAATATATAATATAATAAAATTGTGTTTGTTAAAATATGTTAGATAAAGTTCTTGAACAATAGTGTAGGTATATCATTAATAATATTTAATATATATATATATATATATATATATATATATATATATATATATATATATATATATATATATATATATATATATATATATATATATATATATATATATATATAAACCATAAATGAGTGTACCTATTGTTGTCTGAGGACAATAAAAAAATACATCTCTACATATCTCCTGTGCAAAATATTTTTATTTATAAAATTACTGATAATGCGTACATTGATATCAAATGTTATTATCCTACAGGCTCCCGACTTTAAAAAAATATGGTTAGTACTTAGTTGATTAAATTTTTTAGAAGTTAAAAAATTAAAGAACACAATTATTCATGAAAAGCATGTAGTTTGCTAATGCATTTATTAAGATTAAAAAAAGTATTACAAAATAGTTATTTATAGAATTGTTATAACAATATCCATAATTGCCTACTGTTACATATTATGTACAAAGTGTTGCAATTTTTTATTTTAATACATTAAGTACATGCTCAGGTAAAAAAATAACAGCTTTGTTGCTTTTGACAATATCAAAACATTTAGTCACCAAACAATTTCTTTCCAAGATCCATCAATCTATGGTTTCGGCACATTTTTAAAGCTCCTCCTTTTTTGAGAACAGCCTTGGCACTTTCATTAGAATCTACTAATCTGCAGAGGAAGTCTTCAAAAGCGGATTTAACATTGGGAGCCAATGTGCCAACTTTCACTTTCACTAACATTTCAGCGATACCTTCAGCCCAGCCACTCTCTATGGCAAACTCAGATATCCAAGGCACCAACGTCAACACTCCACTCAATGTCTGCATGCCAAGGAACCACAGGTCTGCTATTTCATTCCAATGCTCTTTGTAAGTCATGGACACCACTAGGGCATTCGGATCATTCGACTCGTCTACATTATAAGCATCCCAAAGGAATCTTATAGTAGATTGAATGTATCTGCATATTGAGAAGTCATTTTTTTTTACCTTATTCGCTTGTTGCTTAAGCAAAAGTAGTCCTAACACAGCAAGATGACCATGAAGCACAAGATTTTCAGGTATTTGTTTAAGTTCAGGCAAGTTATTAAAAACAAATTTCAAGAGAGTGTTAAACAAAAGGCTATTTTCAACCACTTTTGGCTCAAGTACTGTTAGGTTCATAAATATGTTACACAGGCTAACCATTGCAGCTCTCGAGTCTTTCATGTCTTCAAGTAATTGAGGATCTAACTCTGGTTCAGGATGTACTCTAGGTTTGTTTCTTTCAGATTTGGGTACAAGTGGTTTCTTATAATGAACAATTGACCAGTGGAAGTTCATAGCTTCATAGAGAATATCTTCTTGCTTCAAATTCAAAATGATAGATCTTGCTTTATCTTCAACAACAAGGTGACATAGTGCTGGGAACATCAATCGAAGCAAATCAATTTGTCCCATAAGAGCCACTTCCATTTCCATGGGTTCACCTTCGGATTGATTTTTTTGAGACAACTTTCTTGAACGATGAGCATGGAAAGAGTCATTTGCAAGAGAAAGCATAAATGGTAATAAAGCATAAACTTGTTCTCTCATTGCTGTCGTCTCCTGTGCCAGCCAAGCCACTAACACTCTTACCATGGCACAAACAAACACTTTCTCTGCATCAGGAAGTTTGTCTCTGTTTTTGTCATTTGAAACCTTAGTTAAAATAGACACAATGGCATTAAATGCACCTTTAAGGCTAGTGTACACAGATTGTTTTTCTTTTTGTTCCAAGTCCAGCTGGTCTGTACTCATGTAGTTAATGGATGTCTCTAGGACAATAAAACAAGCGGTAACGAGTTCAGCATTAGCAAAAGCTTGTTTAAAACTTCTATCTTCTAATTGCATTCTTATTTCAATTGCACATAATTGCAAAAGTAAAAGGAAGAACTTCTTTGGATTTTCTTCATCATTGAAAGTCCATTCTATTCCTAGCAGCTCTATTATGTTAGCAGCAAGTTTGAGGGCAGGGTCTCTTTGGTTTTTCCCAATTTTGCTAGTAAGAATATCATGGAGAGCTTTGTAAATACTTTGTGGCCATGTTTCCTCTGCTGCGCTTGGTACCACAGATGCTTTGTTGCAGCTGTACAGTAAAGCATTTAAGATTGTAGCTAATTCAAATTTTCTTTCCGATTGATCTGTCGCAAAGTCCAATGCAATTTTATTAACAAGGGCGTGGAAAGGTGTTGCATCATTACCCCATGCTGCAGGGCCGTATCTACTAACTAGCTTCACCAGAATGTTGAGAGCTTCATCTGTCTGAAAACTCTGGTGTGAATATATTTCTGACATTTTGGTGATAGCTCCGACTTCAATGAGTGCCCTTTGTCCGGCTTCTTGTTCAGCGATGCATTGCAAACATGTGTAAGCTTCACTAATTATAATAAGGTTATCATCATAGTCATCATTGTCCGAGGTTTGTACAATCTCTAGGAAAACTGGTATGTTCGCCAACATTTCCTGGTGTATCGCCAGTTCTGGCTCGTTGCAAAAAGTTGTGAGGATAGAAAGTGCAACTGATTTGTAAACAGATGGAGGACAATCATCTTGAACATTGTTTCCAGTGAGAAGTTTCTTCAAAAACTTGAAACCGATAGCTTCAAATAGGGCTCTCTTGGCAGCAGAATTACAGTCCTTGCTCTTTACTAATTTGGTTACCATGAACAATGCAGCGAATTTTTCCGTGTCGCTTTTGGCCGCATTGAGTATGAGTATGCATTTTTTTATTGGCTCGGATATATCACCCATCGTGAAAACACTATCGATGCGCACACAGAACGCAGTAGATCGCACACCACTGAGAGAAAATAACAGTGAATCGAGAGAACACTGTCTACATCATGTTTATAATTAGATCGGGTTCTCTTCCAAAATATCTAAATCTGGACGTCGAGCTCACGTTCTCCACTGTAAGAACACTATTAATATCGCACTGGAAAGTGAACATTTAACACGCGAATGCAACTTAGAAACATTTCCGAATTTTAACGACGTAGAGTTTAGTGGCAAAATATGACAGCGCGCGCACTTTGGTAAATTACCATGACCGTGGCAATGTCAAATTATAAAAAATCTTACCTTATTGCAGGCCTTGCTGTCCCCTTTTCTTGTTTGGATTAAAGTATTATCTAAGTCAAAAAATATAGCCGAAACATCGTTATTTACAGCAAAAAAACTTTCCATGTTACGAGTACGACGAATAAATACTATTTTATATTAATTTGAGCCTTTGTCTTCTATGTATTGCGTCAATGGCACGACTTGTTTTCATAATCTGTCGGACTTCCATTCGTATTCCGTAGGTATTGTATTGGTAGTTCCAAGCAAGACACGTTCTTTGTGTTGCTTACAATGCATAATAGATGGCACTTTTATGAATCAGGTTGTATATATTTTTTCCCATGAACAATAAAGATGGCTCTTTTTACTATGTTTTTAACTTGGTAGTAATTTTGTATTTTTTGACGAATGGCCGGTTTCAATAACCTATCTAGTATCTACCAATAACTATTTGATAAAAACGTCGTCATTCAATAATTTACTGGTTTTTGCGATACAAATTTGTCGTTTCTAACAAATAGAAGGTAATAGATAGGCTATTGAAACGGGCCGTACGTCACTCGTCATATCTAGAATCTAGATTCTACCTTTGTGACGGTATTATTAAATTAATACTTACTACTACAAATTATAATAATTATGTTAAATACGTTATCTATTTAATTATTACTTATATAAACTAATATTATAAAGAGGAAAAATTTGTATTTTTGAATGTTTGTTCCGAATCACGCCAAAACTACTGACCGATTTAAAAAAAAAATTCACCTGGCTGGGACTATATGCCCCGGAATCCGGAACACCGGTGAAAATTCAGAGCACAGAAAATAGAACTCTATGACAATACATAAAGAGTTGAAAATCGAACACATGAGTTTCGAGTCAAATGTCAATGTCGTATATGACAGCTCGACACCTGACACCACGATGTTCTATTGTAATAATGCAAAGTTCTATTTTCAATACTCAAGATTTTCTACGGCCTTACGGTTCCCGCTGGACTGAGACTATAATTGCCGGGATCCTGAACATCGGTGAAAATTAAGAGCACTGTAAAAAGAACTCGGCTCTAACAAAATAAAGTTGAAAATGGAAGTTTTGAGTGTCGAGCTGTCATATATGAATGACATTGACATTTTTTTATTTATATATGGCATCGGCTTATAACCATTTGCCAGTGTCAAGTTAAAAAGGCGGGAAATAGAACTTTCGTTTCAATTTTCAACACCGTATTCCTAAATCGTCAAGTCTAAAGTCTAGTCAAAGTCCAAATAAATAGTCAGTGCAGTCTTGCTGAATCGACTGACATAACTCATGAGTCATGTCAGTCGATTCAGTAAAGTGGTAGAAGCTTTACTGAAAGTTCCTAGGGAGTTTTGGAGGGAAACTCAAAATATCACGTTTTTAGAAGTTGTACCACTTGCCCACACTTGTGCACATTAACGAATATTTAATGGTTAATATTCTACCAATATTACACATTATGAACCGAAATATCACAAATTTATGAAGGAAATGCAAAATCCACAACGTCACCCATTGTCACCTCACTCCGGTAAATCTCGACTCGACACTCATGTGTTCAACTCTAATAAATCATTGAGGTATAACATATATGGAGTTGCCTAATAGTTCTATACATACTATCGCGTCGCTTATGCAATTATGATGTAAATATGACACAAAAGGTGAAATATCATTCGGTTTCTTTCTATTTATTGCAATAATTTTCAGTGATAAAAGAGATAGCCATATTTTTGTTGTTCCTCATTTTAGAAACATTTGACTTTAAAAATGTCACGATTAATAAAATGTGGCAACGGTCCGCCATTTTGAGCTTTGTTTGTTTATTTATTTATGAATTTCTAGGAGATTAAATGGACTTATCCTTTAAAAGTTTACTTGAATGTTTAAATGAAATTTAGCCGATTGATTTTATGGTATTTTTTCGAAGTTCACCGTTTTTCAGTGTTTTAGTTTGAACAGTTTTTAACCTGTAAAATGGAAAGAAATTTTGCTCGCTCGCTCTGCTCACTCGTATTTGGCTCAAATAACATAATATCATAATATTTTTTAATAATGACGTTCAGTTTAACGCTATTGATATAATTGTATTTTTCCGAAGTACACACTGTACCTACTTCTTTCATGGTTTAAAGTTTAAACAGGTAGTATTGAAAAATTTTGCTCGCTCACTTCGCTCGCTCGCGCTAACATATTAAATTACGAGTAATTAGTATCAACGTTCGGTTTTAACCAATTGATTTTACGTATTTTTCTGAAGCATACAGTCTCTCAGGTAGAATTTAAAGATTTTAACCCCTAAAATAAACAAAGTTTTTTGATAGGATTTCAATTATATAATTATTTATAGATAAAATTATCGGATTATCAATCCGTCACTACTTAATGGGCGGCATAATTATTTATTTGGCAGGGGGCACCAAATCTTTAAATACGCCTCTAAATCACAAAGACAATTTAAATGTAAATTTCATGGCACGTCTACGACCTCGTTAAACATTTATTTAAAAATTGGCACATTAATACATAAAGTTTCGCCATCCCTGTTGTAGGCAATATCATCAGAAATACCATATTTTAATATTATAGACGAGGCATGTCGAGGCAAAAACTGTCTCCACTTAAATATGGTGAAACCAAGATGGCTGGGCTGACATTTGAGGTATGGTAAAATCAAGATGGCGTAACATTTTCTTGTATGAAGTTTTGTTCTGTCAAATGTAGGTACTCTTGAGAATACATTTGAGATCTTTGAGAAATACTGAAAATAAATAAAACCATGGGGCAATCGAGCTAGATTAAAACCTATTTACAAAATAAGAAAAAAAATGTAAGAATTTTATTTTTGAGATTCTAATGTATGTTTTTCGAGTTTTTTCTCTTTATATTTATCATTATTAATTATTTAATAATGTAAAATATATTATGAGGAATAAAATGTTTGTGGGTCATAAAATTAAACCTATTTTCTGCTGTTAAAATATCTTAAAGTCAAGACGAAACACACTGTATATTTAAACGTAAGTACCTGACGGATACCTAATAGATTTCTTATCGAACTCTATTAAAATATTTCACTTTCATACTAATTTCAACAAAAAATAATTTGTTTTGCGCTTTTCGAATATCCGTTCCCGATTGCGTCCTTATCGGCGTGGAAGGTACAAGAGAACAGTGGCGGCGGCAATTAACTCTCCGTGCTCATTAGCAGACGTTTCCATTCGATGGACGTAATCCGTTCGAGTTTCTTCCGTGCCCTCAATACTGTTCCGTACGAGTCGGTAATGTGCTGACTCCGGCTTTACACAGCTGCCGCCTAATTATTGTGATTCCTGTCTTCAACACCTACTGCACGAAACCTATTATGGCTTTATTTACTTTTGGCTGAGCTCTTTACACAATTGACTTTGTTTTTATTGGCAATTTCTTAAGATTTATTCCTTTGCTGATCTTTATTTTAATAACAAGCTGTTGCCCGCGGCTCGGCCAGCGTAAATACAGTATCCCACGGGAACACTGTATTTTTCGGGATAAAAATTAGCCTAAGTTTTAATCCAGAGCTCAAGGTACTAACTACCATACCAAATTTCATTAAAATCCGTTCAGTAGTTTTTGTATAAAAAGTATGAAATAAAACTTATTTTCTAAATGATTCCCCTTTTAAATTCGGGTAAAATTTTAACTATTTCTCTACTGAACAGAGAAATAGAGTATATAGAGAAAATAGTAGAGTATACTCAAAAAATATAAAATACTCAATCTTCATAATTTTGAAGTCAATACCAGCCAACTTGAACGTGAGATCTATAAAATATTGTTTTAACAGGATCTTCGGGCTGGTACCGACTTCAAAATTATGAAGATTGAGTAGTGAAATAGTTAAAATTTTACCAGAATTGAAAGGGGAATTATTTAGAAAATAAGTTTTATTTTTTACTTTTTTATGCATTTTTACTTTGGAAGTCGGTTTTCATTTAAATGATGGACGAAAAATGTTTTTTGTTGCTATTAACTTTTGTTTTGTAAATTTTTATTTTTATTTATTTAGGAGTTATTTAGAAACTATATATTAAATAATATGTATGACGAAGACAGGGGACTAAACGTGCCTCAAATATTGTACTATATTGAATACTGCCTTGAGAGGCTTAAATGTGGGCATAACGTGGGTAGTGTAGGCTACTTACCTACTTATTATAGTGTATTAACACAATTACACATTTACAATAATTTTATATATATGATGTCAGTTGGACATATCGACAATAGTTATCGATATGAGTCTCGCATTATAGTGCGGGACCGGTTAAATAAAATGACTACCATACCAAATTTCATCAAAATCCGTTCAGTAGTTTTTTGTATAAAAAGTATGAAATAAAACTTATTTTCTAAATAATTCCACTTTTAAAGTCGGGTAAAATTTTAACTATTTCTCTACTGAACAGAGAAATAGAGTATATAGAGAAAATAGTAGAGTCTACTCAATCTTCATAATGTGTCATAAATCTTAATCGACTTTTATGACTAATTTGTTTATAGCATACAACATTCATGGCATGGTCGCCAACAGAACCGGCGGTGTACTACTTTTGTATCTTATTGTCGAATAATAAGGTCGGAAAGTGGTACCGTGAATGTTGGTTAATTACTTATTTAATATTTCCATAGTCCTAAGGCATCGTTTCTCAACGATTTTTATGTCGCGACCCATGAAAAAGCCAAAAAGTTAAGTAAAAAGTCTTGCGACCCCGTCACTATAAAATTATAATAACAATATGTACTTATCGCGCTATTTTTATCAGCTATACGTTATATTAGCCTTCACTGGTTTTTTAGATTTTTTCGACGTTCGATACAAAAGATTCCTTCGAAAAACGAATCTTTTGAAGGTACGTATATGTAGTTTGTATTTATTATTTTTCAACAGACTGCGACCCCCCGCTTGAGTAACGCTTGAGTAAACAATTTTGGTGCGCATCTAAGATCACCTAAGGTTGTACGACGACGTAAGGTTAGCTCTTTGGCTTTATTTGCAGCTTCTTTCATTTTTTCTTTGGACGATTCTCCTGCATTAGTATTTTTGTACATGCAAACCATCTAAAATGCAATAAATCCATATTATTATTAACCTTAAATATAAAATTCCATTTTCGTTGACGCGAACCGAATACCCTACTGACTTTTGAAATAAATATTTTATACATCAACCTTTAATATTATTCTTCAAATCTAAATTTTTTTCTAAATATAGATAGAGTGATAACGTCATCACAAGCCGAACTTTATATAATAATATATATAAAAACGAAATAATTTAAAAGTTAGTAATGATTGCAACGCTGTTTATTGTAACGAAAATTTGAATTTTGTTACATAATTTATGTACCATGTATTTGCCCCGTGATTCGTGAATTTGGGGTGATTCGGATATTTCTCTTTTTCAAGCTTAGTAAATATTTTATAAATTAATGACATATTTAAGTATTAAATTTTTTAAGTTGTAGCTAGATTGTTACTGATTCCTATTTTATAAATAAAAGTTTCATAATTTTTCTGCAGTATGATTTTTATATTCTCAAAAAAAAAGTATTAGCTGATTTGCCTCGGTCTACCCTAGTGGACCTATATGAACGAAATGAGTGTTAAAAACAAAAGGGGGATCAAGTGTCCCCAGTCTTCCCTATGCTAACTACCTAAATGCAGCTTATATATAAGGTTAACTAATAAATATGTAGGTATGCATAACATTTCTTCAATAAAGATTTGTTAGAAAACCCCTTTCGCCTATTCAATTTATGAATTCGTTTCATTTATAACTTAGGCAGTTTAAAATTATAAATTAGTTTCGTTGTAATTAGAGTAGCTAAACATTAACTTTCAGTGAAGCACTTAGGTTACGGCTTGTCAGTAAAATATTAAATAGATTTGTTCTATTGTATTTGTTCAAACGTTATTAGCTAACAGCAAAGACAGTGCTAATAGCACAGAGTAAAAAAATATACTTGTTACTTACGTATCTTTTGCATTATTTTTCATTTAATCTGTGCTAATAGGCTGATGAAGAAAATATAGTTCTAAACGCTGTCTGTGTTTGGGCTGGATTAATAGCCTTTTTGTTATTCTCTATATAAAAGTTACCGATGGTCGTATCACGTATGTCCTCGTTTGAAAGCACCCCCATAAATGCCTCAGCCAACGTTGAAAATTGGAATAACTACTTGGCATATCGAGTGAGGTCAGTGACGATGTCATCTAGAGGGTAAGGCCAAGTTAGCCTCTTAGAGGCTTGGTGTTCTAAACAGGTCTACAACCGTATAAGGCGCAAGTTAGGCCTCACATTGATCACTGTTCTCATCTATGGGCAGGGGCACCAAAGTATTAGCTTCGCCCTCTGTTATACCCGTACCTGTTTCAAACCTACGTAAGAAGCAAGTAACATGAACTAACTCATTCTTAGTACCTAGGCAAAGCGCGTTAAACACAAAACATAGCTGGGAAACCGACTGACCGACGAAACATAGCTGCTCGGCGTTTTAGTAGAACTATAAAATAATAAAAAAATATATAATAAAAATAAATAAATAGAATAAAAAAAATATTCGTCTGGGCGGGATTCGAACCCGACAGACAATTTGTCAACAGCGTATAAAATCCGATGTTAAACAAGCCGCCAATTTATTTGACATAAAAAATTTAAATTACTCTACTTTATTACGGGACAAAACACAAAACATAATATGTATGGGACTGTACTATTCCACAGGGTTTCAACCGCCGGCTCAGATTTGACTCGAAGATAGCAAGGTTACACCGAATTGGGCAGAGCCGGGGCGATAATAAAACACTGGTTTCAAGGAGAACATTTTTCACATAATATTTTGTTTTCCTTACCTGGCTCATGGCAATGCCGTATAGAGAGCCGCGCCCGTACGCTTCTTTCAGGCCGATTTGCCGCCTCGCTTTTGCCTCTCCATAATTTTCCCTATTTTTCATGAGCCAGGTGAAGTAAAACGCATCGTGTGAAACTCTTTATTCATTTTCCCAAATACATAAAGCCTTATTTACTAACAATTTTATTTAATACTAAAGATGTTCATAATCTAAGGTACACCATCTATGAAATGTTATGTATTTTTACCACTATTCATTTAATAATTACGTATCTATTTATTATATAATCCAAACTGTTGTTCTTTACGTTAGGTATTATGTTTATCTACACAACATAAAAGAAATTGAGTTAAACTTCACTATAGTTTAAAATATAATATAACCAAAATAACCTTAAGTTCGTAAAACACTATTTAGCACAACTTATTTCACACTGATGCTATAGAAATCTATACATATATTGTCACTGAATGTTCACCGTTATAGTTTATGTACTGTTTTAAATCACTTGTTTATCGTTCACATTTCAACTCACTGATATTATTACGTTACGAGGCCGCTGTCCTTAACATAATACATAACTTATAAATGCGCAGTTCCCCTACCTAGGCGGATTTTTCTCCCCCAAAACTACATGCATACTAAATTTAATGTAAATACTGCAATGCAGCCGTTGTCGAGATTACGATTATATTATAATATACAGTGTATTTCGTCTCGAGGTTAAGATATTTTATCACCAGATAATATGTTTAATTTTATCGACAAAACACCCCCCTTTTGGGTGTCGCAACCTTCAGCTTCTAGGCTAGGATTGCGACCCCCCAAACAATTTTGTCGATAAAATTAAACCTATTATCAGGTGTTAATATATCTTAACCTCGAGACGAAACACACTGTATATAGTATTGTCTCGTTTAAAGTATAAGATTAAGTGGTTTCACCTGAGGAAATGGAGAAACGAGGCGACGATGTTAGCTTTCAATAACATGCGATACAAATCCACATTTACATTGCATTGGCACCGACTTGATATTGGGGTAAACAGTGCGGCGTGTTACGTGTAGTCGATCTGCCGGTGAGTTATGCCAGCCAAACACACGTTATCGCCGTCTCTCACCTGCCTTATCCTGGCCTGTGAATGCACCGCACGGCTCCCCTAAGCCGATTTCAGATGCACGAACCTACATCCGATTTCGATTTCTTACCATAATTTCCTCGTTCCTCTCAAACTTAAGCAGGCAACGCTTTTACACGAGATACGTTTTACAGGCAATATTTAAAATAATAGCAAGTTAAGTACATTTTGTTTCGAAGTGCAATTGGGTGCTTTTGAAACAAAACACATCAGCTGCCAGCCAGTATCCGACACATTTTCCGAATCTGATGTAAACGAATACATCAAGAAATAATTTATATCCTAAAAGCTAAGAATTGAAAAAACACTTGCTAGCCTTCTAACAGTTCTAACATATATTCTAACATATATATAATATTTGTCAATAATTTTCTCTTAAAATACGAGATAGTTGTTGCTAGTTATAGTTAATTAATTGTGCATTCATTGCAACCCTTTTGTATAGCCATTAATCCTCGAAACTACTACGTTGAGCTTTTAATAAAGTTCAGAACTTGTATCGAGTTTAATCCGGTAACAGTGTTTATTCCTTTTTCACCGTCAGGAAGTATATTTTTCACCGGTTCTCAATCGGAACGCAGGCGACGTCGGAAGCTTGGGCATAGGTTGAAGGTTCCCCCCTGTCTATTTATTGTTTCCTGTTTGTTCTGTTCTTGGAGCAGCTGATGTATTTCGACACGTCAAACTATGATACGAAAATAAACGAGGAAGAAAAATAAATTCTGTTTATAGTTAAGTCTTACGAAGGTCAGGCGAAAATTAATCTTTCTTGTGGAATGATGTATGGAAATATATTGAATATCTCTAGCTATATACTAGACTATATAATACTCTATAACTGATAGGGTTTTCTAGTATCGCGAGCCCCGACATATAACAAACAAATTTTTAATATTCTTTTACAAATAAACTCAAACTTTAATTCAGTAAACAGCCGATAAATGCTAAAAGTACTCTGTAGTGGAAAGCTTGAAGCTGTGGCGAAAAACTTCGGCAATCGGCAGATCATAGCAGTAGCGCGAAAGTGGCCGGGGCGCGCTCGCGGCATCTGCATTGATAATGATCAGCTGTTAGCGTTGCCAGATGACTCATTTTTAAACGACCAGTTTGTGCATTTCACAACATGAAACACTTATTTGAGACCGATACTGAAATATCTAACGAATGCTTTGGGTAATTGGGTGTACCCTGTTTAGGCTTTTTACGGCAACCAAAGATAAAATTACGATTATTATAATAGAATTTAATTAAACCGACTTCCAAAGTAAAAATGCACAAAAAAGTATTAAATAATTATTTTCTAAATAATTCCACTTTTAAATTCGGGTAAAATTTTAGCCATCTCTTTACTCGATCTCCATAATTTTGAAGTCGGTATATTTTGTGCATTTTTACTTTGGAAGTAAGTTTAATTAAATTCTATCATAATAATAGTAATTTTATCTTTGATCGCCGGAAAAAAAACTCTCTTTTTTGTTATACATGTTATATTATTATTAACATATTTTAAGAATGTTATATACTTATATAAAAAAAACCTCCGCTATTCTTACTCTCTTGGCAAAACAAACTCAAGTTATTTTATGCCAGTTTTCTGAGAAGCCGTGGTATTTCCCCAAATGAGCATTAGCGATCTGTGAGTCTATTGTAGTAGTCGGCGAAAGAAATGTAGCAGTAAGCATTAAATTTATTATAGCGATGATGATTACTGTAAGTGGTAATGATGGCATATGCTTGCAATTCTTTAAACTTATGGTTTCGTCATGTCCGTCCGTCCTCCGTCTTTGGCTTACCGTCCAAACGGTTAGTGCTAGGAAAGATGATACTTTGCATGGATATGTGTATTTACCACGTCGAGAACGTCTAGAATAAAATCACGAAAAATATATTATGTTTTTGGGTCCCTACACGTAATATGGGGATGTTTTTTTTTATCGCGTCTACCTCACAGTGTGGGGTAAAATATTGGCTTAATGGTACGGAACTCTACGTGGAGATATTTAAGTATATGGAAATATTTAATAATTAATCAATAATTAAAATATTTAGGGGGCACTTGATCCAGGGGGATCAAATCTCCCCTAATAAACTGCACCATGACGTGTACCCGGAAGTAATTTTATACTATTAACAAATTAATCATAAAAGTAGATTATGATAGATAAGGATTAGTTTTATATTCATAGACAACTTCTAAATCACTAAAACTTACAAAATAAAAGTTGTTTGCAACAAAAATCATTTATCGTCCACCATTTAAAAAAGTGCCATAAGTATCTGACGATTCTACTCACTTGCAAAAGTTTGCTGATATTGTATATTACCGACATAGCCACTTTTAAAGTAAGTATTGCCACATGGGCCCATGCCCATGTAGGCTCTGTATATTGAGTGGTGCCTAGTCTCCCATAAGCATCAAGAATCTCCCGAATCAATTCCAATCTACTTCATTAGAAATTTTCTTTAGTATAATTAAAACGAAGTTTATGTTAATTAGCTTTAAGCAAGCTCCGTGGTAAGCATCGTTAAATGTTATGTAACGAGCACCGAACTCAAATGTATAATGATTGATTTAATGTCTACTTACGTGCGATTTATATATGAAACAAATTGTTTTGATATGGGAAACTAACTACGAAAAAGTCGAGATTATTAAAAGCATCATGTGGAAAATGAAATGGAAAATGTCTTGCTATATGAATATGGTTGTAGATGCTATGAATCTATAGGTATAATGTTCCCGGCTTAGTAATTGAATTATGTACTGATTATTGGAATTAATAATAACACATTAATGGCGTCGTTATGCATGCGTATATTAATATCATGTGTATTTGATTAGCTTTGTTGGTAATAACAATATTTTGGACTTATGAGCCGGTGCGGGCGGTAGGAGAGGCCGTACGTTGCCTGCCAATCCAAGGCCGCGGACTTGTAGGAAAAAAAAAAGTGAAAGTGCACAAAAAGGATTAAATAAAACTTATTTCCTAATTCCTAATCCCCTTCCTAATTCCACTTTTATATTCGGCTAAAAATATTATGGTGACGATATAATTTTGGCAATAGCAAAATTTCAAAGACATTGATATCGATGTACAAAACTCTGATGAGTAGTGAGTACCTATGTCATCATAATAATATGTTGGTGTTTCGTGTGAAGATGGTGGTGATGATACTGATGATGATTACTGTAAGTGGTATGATGGCATATGCTTGGAGTTCTTTAAACAACGCCGAAATCCCCAAACATGTATCTATAAATACCTTGGTACAAAAGCATTTTATATTAGCCCGAACAACATCATGATAAGACAATATTTTATAGAACTCACGGTCAAGTTGGCTGGTACCGACTTCAAAATTATGAAGATTGAGTAGAGAAATGGTTAAAATTTTAGCTGAATTTAAAAGGGGAATTATTGAGGAAATAAGTTTTATTGAATCCTTTTTGTGTTGTGATTCTTTTTATTTTTAAAATTTATCAGAGCTCCGAGCAAAGCTCGGTTACCTAGGTACTGTTATAATACATTGCATATCAATATCAATTAAAATTTATCATGACTAAAAAATATTATCTTGCCTTTAATACTGTGGATAATAATTATTATTTACATACAATAAATCTTTATTAAAAGTACTACGTCTACAGTGCCGTGTGGTTTTGGTATAAACTCTACACAAGGCCACCAATCACCATACTATTTTCATGGTTTGAAATTAATTTTCCGAGGGTCATTTATTTTTGTGAATGATGTTACATAAACACTTGTGTTTATTAATCAACGTTTTTTGGCAGTACGAGTGTGAATTGTCAGTTTCCGCACTAGAGATGTTTTGATGCGAGGATTACGCACGAGGACGACGCCATGTTGATATTTATCACGGGACGAGTGTGACAGGGTCGGTCTAGTTGTTTGTCTGTGATGGGATCCAAACCAGAAAACAGTTCAAAAATAAAACTATTGGCTATTAAACTTTATGATAGTGAGAAAATGTTATTATTCCGTATCTGAAATTTACTTGTAAACATACTTATTACAAACGAATACCTAATGCTATACCTAGTGAATAGACCACACACGTGATGGTGCAGATTCGATGATATGTTTGTCGGCGCAGGTGTTAATGTACCTGCTGTTGTTTGACATGCCCACGTGCAATGTTACTCATCGAACCACTCTTAACAACCCATGAATCAGCAAGGTGGGGATAATGGGGAGTCGCGCCACCCTATGAAGAGGAGTAGAGCGTGCTCGGGAGGAAGATCATTATTACGGGGCCGTTGGTCCAATCAACATATTCTAGTTGTTATTATAATATCTCGTCAGAATCATTATATTTCTTTATTATTATTATTACTTAAAGTTTCAAAATTTAGTAAAGTCTGGTGTTTTAAGTGTAAAAGTGATTCTAAATGTTGCTAAATGGATTGTGATAATTTCAGTCATCCTATAAATAAATGTTATTAAAATGACTGAGTTTTAATCAAAATAAACAAGTTAAATGTCAAAATGCAAGTCTAGTGTTGCTGAAGGTAAGATAAATAAACGCAGTCAAACCTGAGTTCTTTTTGTTTTGTTACAGTTGTAAATTATAATAAGCCTGCATAAAATAATTACTCACCTTCTTAATTTACCAAAATTAAATATTTAGTCTAATTTGTCCTAACTTCTGTGACAACCCTGACAAAAGAATGAAGCTTCTATGAAAACTCTTTCTCTGTACGTAAGACGTAAGTATATGTTACTTACTCTGTGGTTACAGTATTGTAACCACACAGTAAGAGTTTTTACAGAAGATTTTTGTCAGGGTTGTCACAGAAGATTAGGGCAAATGCAAATAAAATTAATTATAGGACACCATTTACTAAGGTAACTTGTACCTTCTACGTGGATCGGAATTCGGAACAATAATTGAAGAATCTGCAGGTAGTTTGAAAAACCTCAACATACACATGACACCTGTCACCTCAGTCAAAGAATATATTATATTACTAACGTACCTCAGTCAAGTATTTATAATTAAAATTCGTACTAAACATATGAAATTAATATTAAGGCAGGAAGGAATATAAAAATTTTGATGAGTGCATGTGATGTAGTTCGTAGGTGCAGAACAGAGACCTCCATGAAGCCTCCATGTAATAATTTCTCGTGTTACGTGTACATCAAAAAAGTAAGGTAGGTAAGTACAAAAATGAAGTTGCAAAATGCATCGATACCACTTAAGGAGAATGAAAAACCTTCTAATGTATAATTACATAATTAAAGTTAATGTTAAAAAACAAACCATTTAATTTAAATCTATATTCCACTTACAGCGATCACATTGTCTTCAAAATGGCCGACAATTACTGACAGCAGCGGGTTGCAAACAAAGTCCCGCGCTTTTTATAATTTACTCGCTTATCCCTTTCAATTTGTTTTTTAACATTTTCTTTTTAAAACATCCCTTATCTCGGATGTTCCTACTCTATCTTTATTTCATTCAAGAACCTATTTCAGAAATTTTGCTTTTATGTTTTCTTTGTATAGAGATAAAAGGGGATGCGAATTCAAAATTTCCATCACATATTTTTTACTCTTTTAATTATATATTTGCTGCTGAAATTATTCTTGAAGTGTATTTAATGTTCTAAAATACTTTTGTTTTTTGTCGTAGAGTCGTTTGGCTACCACAATGATATTTAAATTCTCTAATGAATTATTATTAGTACCAGTAGGGAGACTGAACTTTGCTCGGAGTTCTAGTTATAAACACGGAAACACAGAAAATATAAGTCTGACCGAGACTCGAATCAGTGACACCAATTCGAAAACAGCTCAAAAAGTCCATCGTACATGTAGCAGCATCGTGTATGTAGATGAGCCACTCGCTTTGTTAATTAGAAAGCGAAATATTTTATTACGCAACGAAAAAAAAACTCAAACTTAAAACTAGTCTTTTGAGGGTGAAAGGGACCTCTAGATCGATTTTTCATGGAAATTGTTGAAGCCGTTTGAGAGATTCTGTGTATAAATATTAAATATATTAACAAGAGTTGCTTATTTAAAGTATAAGATTAGGTATTATCATCCTCTATTTTGTTATATTATAATAAAAGGTCATAGTATTCTACGTAGGTAAACAGGCTGATATTACTAAATTGAAAACTTTTACTGTCACTAAGTATAATATTAGGTCCTTACATATGAAATTGGTGTTTTGTCGTACTGGCCAATTTGATCTCAAATATATCTTCTTTGATTAGGAATTCCAATTTCAATTTTAATTTTCGAGTACGAGTTCCACCGTGGCACCAGTGCTGCAGAAACGGCTCGAAGGATTAATTATGTGTACGGCGGCGGTGTCGCAAAAGAAAACACAGTGTGTTTTTGGTTCCAACGTTTTCGTTCCGGAAATTTCTACCTGCAGAACAAGCCCCGTGGACGGCCGGAGACCAAAGTTGATAATGAAGAATTGAAGGCTATTGTGGAAGCGGATCCATCGCAAACCACGTCCGACTTAGCTGCAGGCTGCGGATTTAGTGGTAAAACTGTTTTAATCCACTTGCACAATAATAAAGGGATTTTAAATAGAATCATTACCTGTGATGAAAAGTGGATCCTGTACGATAATCAGAAACGCTCATCGCAATAGCTGAACCCTGGCGAACCAGCCAAAGCCTGCCCCAAGCGAAAATTTACTCAAAAAAAATTACTTGTGAGCCGGTGTCGTTCAATACAGCATTCTTGAATCTGGCCAGACGATTACGGCAAATGTCTATTGCCAGTAACTACAAATCATGATGGAAAAGCTAGCTGCTAAACAATCGAGTTTGGTCATTCGCTCTAGGCCACTGCTGCGTAAGTACAACGCTGACCACACACTGCACAACAGACGAGTACCAAATTAGAGGAGCTTTAATTGAAATGTCTAAGACATCCATCGTACTCCCCGGACCTTGCTCCAACAGATTACCATTTTTTTTCGAAATTTGGATAACTTCTTGCAAGGGAAAAAATTCTACTCCGATGGGGCAGTCCAAAGCGCCTTCAAAGATTTCATTGATTCCTTTACTATAAAACCGAATGGTTTTATTACGAGTAGTAAAGGAATCAATGAACTACCTATGAGATGGCAAAAGTGCATAGATAGCAATGGTTATATACTTTGATTAAATAAATATATTATGTTTAAAAAAAATCGACTTTATGTTCCTCCTATACAAAACGCCAATTTCATATGTTTCATATGTTGACCTAATATCCGGAGCAAACCACCGATTTCGTTTGCTCCGGACCAAATCCGGCCGTGTTTAGAGTCTAGTAAACATAATTATTATTAATTAAGTCCATCAGAGGACTGCGTCAGATTTGGTTGCTCTGCACCAAGTCCAAACGTGTAGAATACTCTGTAGAGTAGTCGGGTGGTTGGGCCTCATTTTGGCTTTCTGAGATTATGATTTCAATACATTTCAGCGATCCTAGGATTAACTTAACGTCAATTTACGTCAATTTTTGTTTGAGAATCTAAGATTGAAGTCAATCTAAGACTTTAGATACGTTATTAATTTCGGGCGGTAGGGGTTTTCTTCCCAAAATTAGGGAAAAAAATTCTAAGGGGGATTTTCCAGAGCGCAGATTTTTTGGATTAAGGGGTACCTTCCTTCCTTACCTTCTTAAGGGGTAACCTTAAGAATCAATTTAAAATCGAATTCACGATGTTACACGGTCACACGGCACGGTGACACACGATGTTAGCCGAAGATGCGTCGGTCGCTTTGCATTTCACACCAAATTTTACTTTTTAGAGTAAACTCCAGTCCACACAACTCCAGCTGGCACACACACTTTTTAGTATTCAAATTTCATGTAAAGTGATGCCAAGATCGCACTGTCAAAAAGTTATCAGATCTCATGTAAAACCAAGCTTCTGACTACACATCTTAACTCTACAAGCCTAACTTCACAAACTCTACCTTAATCATACTATGTGGCCTGGCCATTTCGTTACATTCGTTTGGGCGTAAAGTGAAATATTTACTGACTTTTTTTCTATTATACCATTCTTGTAGGAACGATCTTACATGAAAATGTTTTGGTGGGATTTTACTTCTTCTTGTAAGTTGTTATGACAATATTTTTATTTTCTTTCTCTTTATAATAAGAAATATACCCCATATTTCTTGTACAACAGAGGCGCCTTTTTACTGCCCACTTTCTTATCTTTGCCTTTTTTCTTTGTTGCCTTCCTATTTATAATAAGTGACAGATCAGGCCGATTCTTGGCTCTTCAACTATAGCTGACTATTGTGCTTTAATACTACTAGAGTCAATATTTATATGATGAACACCTTGCAAATTAATCACTGTAGAGAGTGTTACATAATCCTGCCCACAAGAGAACGTAGATGACCTAATAAATTATTTGATCTGTTAAGTAAAATTTGCCCATACAGGTAATGATAAAACGGTAGCGCGATTCAGGGGACATAATAGCTAAACGGTATTTTCATACACATTACACTGAACAATTATATCACTACCTATCATATACAACGTATTACATAACAATACAAATTTTTATTATCTTTTACTTTAAATGAGCAAAACGGCTTCCAATATTTCAGCTACTAAGCATCAGACTTTGCGTTGTTGGCAATTTGGTCGAGGGTTTGATTCCCGGTCAGACGATTTTTTTGATATTTAAATGTGGGAGAGCCACGCTTCGTCATGAATGGGTCGGATCGACCGGGTAAATACCACGGCCTCACAGAAAACCAGCGTGAAATAACGCTTGCGTTGTATTTCGCCCAGTGAGTAAAGTTACCGGAGGTCCAAGGGGTGTTGGGGATTTTAAGGACAAGGAACGCAAGTCGCAACACCAGAGGAGTTACTCAAAACTTGTGGAAGCCTCATACAAACTTCAATCCAGGGTTTTTAGATATCAATAAAATCTAAAGTAAAGACCTACGCAATCAAAACTTTACATGTTTAATAAGTCCGCTACTGGTAACATATCCTGAAATTTTCATTTATCTGGTTTAATCTAAGTTATGAGGGTTAAAAAATCGAAAAATCGAAGAAATGCTTCGAGAAAAGTTGGTCTCATAAGCCAAGTCAGGTGGTCAGAAAAGCCAAGCGAAGCGCTAGGACACTACTAAGGCCCTTGCACTTCGCTTGGCTTATCTGGGCGAGGGTACTACCGTGCCCCCAGATTTAGTTATTTTATAACTTAGTTATACAAATTAGGGTCGAATTAAGGGTTCAGTTTGGTGAAGAATATTTTTGTGAGTTGGTAACACTGTACGATCACAATGGATTTCGGGAATCATTGTCGGGGTCGAAAAACAGCTTTGAAAATAGAACTCTGCGCTTATGCAATAGAGCTGAAAATAAACACACTAATGTCGTGTTGTCAATTTGGTCTGCCTGTAACGAGACCGAATTTGGTACGCCGATCTGGCCTGCGGACCAAATCTGCGCATGTGTTAATACAAACAGGTAAACTGAACGCACCTATAAATATTTGACAGTCATATATATATATATATATATATATATATATATATTTAAATTATTTATCAAAAAAATATGTATGTTGCTGCAACATTTTACGTTTTAGGAGATTGTGTGATATTTAAGAGGTGATTTTATGATTATTTAACTCAGGAAATATTAATTTTTTTCAAAAAGTGTCTGGTTCAGACCCTGTCAAGGATTGTGTACTTTACCCAGATTTTTTTCCGCTTCGTAATTAAGCTCTGACTAGATAGACTAGGTGACAGGAAATTACAAAGCAGGCTTGGACTTCGCCTTAAGGAATAAACCCCGATATTTTCATTCATTGCTCAATCTCATAAAGAAGCATTGGCTGCGATATAATAACATTAAAATTATCTTCATTTAGTAGGCAAGTAGAATTTTAATGGGACTTTCGGAGAGCATCTGTTGCCCGCCAAAGTTTCGGAATGGGCACGCCCGGACTTGCGTTATTAAGGATATAAATTGTCTCTTCATAGAAACTGTATGAATTTTTTATGTGCCCTATAAAATAATAATCGTTTATTCTAAGGACTTCTTATTATATATAAAAATCTATTGTAGTTTCTATGTCTCGCTAAAACTCGAGAATGGCTAGACCTATTTGGCTAACTTTGATATTGAAATAATACGGTATTTTCCTGTATTTTTTCATTTATGTATTAAATAAATAAATTTATGTCATAATGAATAAATATGTAATAAATAAATAGTGCTCTGAAAAAAAAGAAAGTTTACAAAAGGAATAGTTTATAGTAATACTAGAAATCAATATTTTCATAGAAATTGCGGATTGTTTGAGCACATTTGTGAGTCTTGTAAAATCGCACAAATCGTACAAGCAGGTGACGTCACACGCTTGAAAGTTGCTAGTTGATATAAAATGTATGGCCAAAATTTCTAATATCTCCGAAGTTTTCGCATTTATGTTCATACTATGGTAAATAGTAAATAGTTTTGTATTTGATGTAAGTAAACTAATTAACAATTGTATAGGTATTTTACACTAATGTTGTAAAAAAAATATTCCAACATTTTTGTGAAATGCATCTAATTCCAAAACAAGACATAAAATTATATTTCTTCTTACTTTTATTAAGTTGTAATACCTAATTATTTCTTATTGTTTTAAAAAACAAAAATTTTACATGTAGGCAAAACGGAATTATGTAAGTTCGTGAAAGGTTTAACTGTGAGAAATTTTGGAACTAAACTAACTAATCATAGTAAAAATTCGGGTCCCCAGTGTTACTTAACCCTAGTGTCACTTGACCCCAGTGTCAATTGACCCCAGTGTCACTTGCGTTCAGTGTATCTTATTTGATGAACTGCAAAACAGTTTTGGCGTTAAAAATGTTGTTAGGTTAGGTTAGGTTAGGTTAGGTTTCTGTTGTTAGGTTGGTAGGTTATAGGAAGGTGTAGATGTAAGTTGTATTTAAAGATGTAGGTGTTGGACGTTGGTGTAGGTGTAAATTATTTATTCTAGGTATATTTATTTATTCCAGTTCATAGTTAAGACAAAACACGTTGTGTCGGGCAAACGAATTATCAACAATCTTATACTTTCAACGAGACAATCTTGTATATATATAATCGTAATCTCGAAAACGGCTGCAAGTATTACGATGAAATTTGATATGCAGGGAGTTTTAGGGGTGAAAAATCTATCTAGCTAGGTCTTATCCCCAGGAACTGCGTATTTTAAAGCTACATATGTTTTTTAATTCGTGCAACAATATATCAACAATTCCGACTCTATTATGTCAGTCCGATTGGTAGATTATGCCATACTTATGTTTAATTTTTGCTTTTTTCAAAAATTAATGTGGTGAGTTCGAATCCCGGTCAGATAAATATTTTTGTGATTATTTTTATTTTTTAAAATCTACTAGACATCCGAGCAAAGTTCGGTTATCCAGGTACTATCTAGAATAAGCGTAAAATTTCATGATAAATATTTTGTTGCTTGTGGAATACCGCTAGTAATATCGTGTTGTAACTAGGAAAAGAAATCCTCACAAACACAAACTGCGTGATGACTGGTAGCCCTGGAGTGCCTGCGGTCTAAGTACTGGCCATTGACAAGTTTTTGTATCAGAGGGCACGCCGCACGCCGCACGCCGCACGCCGCACGTTTACCCGTGCCCATGGCGCTATCAGGAATCTTCGCGGAGACAGGAGATAAATATCTAGCAATTACCGCGAACAGTTTATTTAAAGGGTCATTTGTTTTTGTGGGTTCCCCATTAAAGAGAAAAATCGAAGGGCACGCAAATGAAGGGCGTGAAGCATATAAACAAAATAAACATACCCGATATTCACAATCAAATACTTGATTCAACTTTTTTTAAATTCCTAATTTGACTCTGTTTAACCACAGATTAAATCAATATGAATACCTAATCGTTGTGACCATTAGGTATTAATATTAAAATTTTAATTAAACTGTTTACCTAGTAATGCCTATAATAATAAATGTCTCGGTCTTAAGAATCTAATATAACTAACAAAACGAATGTTCCGGGAGTTAAAGAAAGGATTGGTGATGGTGATCAGTCAATCTCACGCACTATAGCCGAAGTGAATCTGTGAAATGACGATCTCAGTATAATTAATTACCAGCTCCTCAATGGCGTCGCCAACAAAAGGCGATTGTTTGCCTTCCACCCTGTTGAATCGATGTTGGCCCTAAAATCCGGATAATCTTGCTCTTTGTGTTCTGCGTTTTCGCAAAAATAAAGTTTTTATTTCTCGAGGCTTAGCCCCTCCAGTGTCTTTTATCAGCAGTAACTCAATGTCACACCAGTTGATGTTCGGCCAGCTCTATTATCTGTAATACAAAAGCACTTCCTAAGATTCGGATTTCATATTTTTATAAGAGCATGCACAATTTTTCATTTCGACTAATATAATGATCATCAACCGTAGTCATGAAAATGATAATAGATTTTGATAATACCTTTTAATTCCAACTTTTAATATCTTAAAATCTTTTCATATCATTATTAAAATTGATTTGGCCAAATAATTACAAGCGTAGACAGGCAATTCATTGGACACGAGTGCGAAGTCGCTGAAAATGTAGGGTTATAGATAACAATTAACAACACAATGGTCCTATTCTCACGCCAAATATGAACTCTCATTGTGTGCTTAATTACGGCGGGTGTCTTTGAGATATAGCCGCCCGCCCCGCACAAAGCCTGTTTAGCACATTACTGATTACACATACAAATAACATTTTGTCGTCGTGTATGTTTTCGTCTCACGCGTTTATCGTATCGTGAACATCGCGTAAATGTTAAATATTACTTATCAATCAGAACTTTTTGCCTGTTGAAAAGTTGCGGTTTTAAAGTTATCAGAATCTGAAATATGAAGAATCCAGGTAACCACAGTGTAATACATAATACATAAATATATACAAACTTACATATTTTCAAGCATACTACCCAAACTAATAAATTACTTAATAATATTATGTATGTTATAACTTAAAACAGTAGCGCCCTGTATACGCGAGCGCCACACCGGTTACAGGTGCGAACAAAAGAAGCCTTATACCTACTGCGGTACGCTCGGTAGATGCAATATGCATCGCATTCGCCGTATGGCCGCATAGTGTGCGCGCGCGCCGTATCATGAGCGAGCACCGATCCAAAAATGAATGACAGTTCAGTATATTGGGACAGGTGGAATGCTTAATCAATCAAAATTTTTGTCCTTACTTATAATAATAAAAAATGTGAAAAAAGGCATGATGGTGGAAGATTAGTGTATAAGTTTTGTTAAGATTGTAGCAATACAAAGTAGATACTATTGTTATTGTATACCGCAATATCCCACAAGCCGTGTTAATACAAACCCATCTTCGGGTTTTTTAACACCGTAATTTGTATGCTCTAATATGATATTTCTTATGAATAATAAAAAAAAAAAAATTACATAAATAGGTATGTAGGTACACAGTTAAGTCTTTGTTATTACATAAATCTACATGTAGTAGTTTGTTACAAATTAATAAGAATAGAACAAAGATTTCAAAACTAAAGATAGGCTATCACGTACATTTGACAGAACAAATCTTCATACAAGAAAAAGATACGCCATCTTTGTTTTCATCATACCTCAAATGTCAGCCATCTTGATTTCACCATACTTCAAATATCAAAATGGCCCCAAAAACTCCAAAAGTGGGGCCATTTAAGTGGAGATAGTTTTTACCTCAACATGCCTCGTCTATAATATATACGTCTATGGTATAGATTTTGGTGCTACATTTTCATATAATAAAAAATGTAGCAAACATTGAAACTAAATCTACACAGTACACAGATCGCGCCGGAGCTGGCGCGGCGACCCGCTGTAGGGCTTAACATCTGCCAAACCAATTCGCTTTGAATATTGCTTCAATTTGAATGCTATCAACTTCAACAGAACGGCGAGTGGGTGAGCGTTGTTAATCTTCACTTGAACGAAACATTTTATTTTTTGCATTTTAGGGTTCCTCAAATGAAAAAAAAAACGGAACCTTCATCTTTTCCGTCCGTCTGTCTGTCTGTGAAGACCCTTTATTTCGGGAACGCGTGTAGGTATCAGTTGAAATTAAAACGAGAGCCTAATCCTATGAAAGGTAATGTAAGAAAAAATGCACAAACAAGTATGAAATGAAACTTATTTTCTAAATAATTTCTCTTTTAAATTCAGCTAGAATTTTAACTATTTCCCTACTCAATCTTCTTAATTTAATAATAATACTATGGACGCTTCACACCACGTCAATCTGGCCCCGTGCTAAGTATCCGAAGAACTTGTGTTACAGGTACAAGAAAACGGGAAGTATATTTAATACTTTTATACTATACATATATTTAAGATTTTTATTATATTATACACATATTTAATACACATCCATGACCCAGGAACACAGAAAAACTTTTTGTTCCTTCGGCGGGATTCGAACCCGCGACCCCCGGCTTGAGCACCAACGCGCTGAACCACTGACCCATAGAGGTCGTCAAAAATTTTGAAGCCGGTACTAGCGAATTTGAACGTGAGTTCTATAAAATATTGTAGGATATTGTTTGAGGTGGTAACGACTCCGAAATTAAGAAGATTGAGTAGAGAAATAGTTCAAATTTTAGCCGAATTTAAAAGAGGAATTATTTAGAAAATAAGTTTTATTTCATACTTTTTTGTGCATTTTTACTTTGGAAGTCGGTTTTAATTTTTTGTTTAAAAATAATATTTTTTCTCTTTTTAGTTAAATTTATCATCTATGTTATTATGAACACCTTAGAAAGTTATAAATGCAAAAATGCCTCCGCTATTTTTACTCTCTCGGCAAAACAAACTAAAGCGTTATTTCATACCTGTTTTCTGAGAGGCCGTGGTATTTCCCCAAATAAGCATTATCTATCTGCGGACCTACTAAACAATGACCAGTCCAAAGTCAAAAGCCAATTTTCAAGCTTCCAACGCTAACCAGTTTAGCGTCTTCACCAGTTCTTATGAACAAATAGGTTATTTTTTATTAAAAAGCAGGACATTTTGTAAATCGAACGTATTGCTCGCTTCTGCAGCACAAATACTGTATACGTCTTAATAAGTCGCGCCGTATCTTCGTCAGAAATTTCCCTAATATTTTTGACTGAATATGCTGCAGAACTAAGACTATCTGCAAGACTTGTAATATGAGGACCACACTGTAATTTGCTATCTAGTGTTATACCTAGAAACACAGTGGTGTCCACTACGTTCATTTTCTCATAATTTAATAGTATATTAGTTTGTTCTTGCTTAACATTGGGCAAAGTAAACTTAGAACATTTTGTTATTGTGTTATTTGAATTTAAAAGTAAATTATTAACATTAAACCAATGTACTATTTCGAAAGAGCGCTATTTACTCCGTCGTAATTTAACGATTGTCGCTTCACATTAAAAATTAGTGTCGTGTCATCGGCAAAAAGTACTATCTCATTATCATTATCTTTAACTAGATGAGGTAAGTAATTTATATAGATGAGAAAAAGAAATGGGTCTAAAATGGATCCCCATGGGACACCTAATTCTATTTTGGTCCCAGTGGACCTTTTACTATTTATCTTTTTATCCCTTTGAATTCTATTTTTAAGGTAAGAATTTAATAGGTTGAGTGAAGAGTCCCGTATACCATAGTGGTGCTATTTTCTGATCAATGTAGCATGCTCAACACAATCAATTGCCTTGGAAAGGTCGCAAAATACACCTAATGCATCAAAACTCTAAAATCTCGCTCCCAAGCTTCAAAAATTCTACAAAGAAGACCAATACCAACAAACGTTTTTGATCGACAATTAGTAAAACCATATTATTTTTGTGTAATTAATTATTTGAATTAAAATGTACTAATAACTGTCTTTAATAAATTATTCTTTCAAATATTTTACTAAAAGTTGGTAGAATCGATATAGGCCTGTAATTTGTCGGATCCAATTTATTCCCAGCTTTGAATAACCTTGCTATGCTTCATTATGTCAGGGAAAACACCATTTTTTATACCATCATTGAAAATCATCGCTAGATAAGGAGCTCAAAGATGTCAATTATGGATAATTTTTGTAGGCATGCCCCAAAGATCAGCAGTATTTTTAATATTCAACAAATTAAATGTGTTAATAATTTCTCTGGACTCCAATTTGTTTAAATTTAAAATTTACATCACATTCCTCTACATTGTCTCTGAGTAGTTTTTCAGCAGCTGCAGGTGAGGAATTTAAATTTTTTGTAGTTGAGACCGGAATGTCAGCAAAAAATTTTTCGAAGACAGTCGCAACTTCTAGGTCAGTAGTTATCTTTTTATTTTCAAATTAATTTCAAAATGGGAGCTACGACAGGTGACGTTTCGAGTCACCTTCCATCTAGTTTTAATTTTATTGTTAGATTTTTTAATCTTATTCTTTATATAAAGAGCCTTAGCAACTTTACATACTCTTTTGAAAGTTTTTGAGTAATTTTTAACATATGTTTTAAAGGTTTCAGTATTATTAATACATTTTGCATCATATAATTCATATAATCTTTGCCTGCTTATTTTAATTCCTGCAGTTAAAGTTACTTTTTCTATTAAGAAATCTAATCGTTTTAGAAATAAATACTGAATTAAATTGGGTTCTTATTATCTTAAATAATTTATTAAAAGCTTCATCTGAGCTATTTGACCCATCTAACAATTGAGTATTGGAATTTAAATTACTTCTAAATTTCTCAATACGTTTTGTGTTCACAGAAAAAAACACATGCTTGTCCTTGATGTTACTGTCATAAATGATATTAAAAGATGCTAACTGTCCTCGATGATCCGAGCCGAGCTTATTAATTATTTCCTTGGAGTAATATTAGTGAATATATTCTCAATACCAGTGATTATACTGATTAGATACTATATTAATAAATAATAAATATTATCTATTGTTATAGTCGGCAGCAAAAATGTAGCAGTAGGCATTCATTAATATACTACAGTGATGATGATCTCGAATATAATTTAGCAATAGCAAAATTTCAAAGACATTGATATCGGTGCACAAAACTCTGATGAGGAGTTAGTACCTATGTCATCATAATAATAATATGTTGGTGTTTCATGTGAGGATGGTAGTGATGATGATAATTATTACTGTAAGTGGTATAATGGCATATGGTTGCAGTTCTTTAACAACGCCGGATTCTCCAAACATGTACCTATAAGTATCACCGCTATTGTCTGTGCAGCCACAGACGCTCTAAACTTTAGACCCGAGCGGAGACCTACCAGCTGAATATCCGCGAATGTCATCTCCAAAGTAAGACGGAATATGAAAAAAGGAAAATCCCCAGGTCACGACGGTTTGAGTGTGGAGCATCTGAGGCATGCCGGTTCCCATATATGTAGAGTACTGAGTATGTTATTCACGCTGTGTCTTAGACATATATACCTGCCTGAGGATCTTATGAAGGCAGTAGTGGTACCTATTGTAAAGAATAAAACAGGCGATATCACAGATAAAAATAATTATAGACCCACCACATTAGCTACCATAGCTGCGAAAGTGTTTGACGGTGTCCTTGACGGATATATTGCCAAATATGTTGCATTTGACGATGCACAGTTTGGTTTTAGGCAGAATCTTTCCACTGAAAGTGCTATTTTGGTGATCAAGCACACAGTCAAATACTACACTGATCGTAGAACCCCGGTTTAGGCTGCCTTTTTAGATCTCTCTAGAGCCTTCGACCTCGTAGACTATAACAAGTTGTGGGTCAAGTTGAAAGCTACGGGTGTGCCGGATGCTGTTATCAATACATTTAAATATTGGTATCAGCATCAGGCTAACTTCGTCAGGTGGCCAGACCTCCCTGTCACATGCTTACGGTTTGAAGTGTGGTGTGAGGCAGGGCGGGCTGACATCGCCAACGCTTTTCAACTTATACATTGACGGGTTGATTCGTGGGCTCAGTGACACCAACGTGGGGTGTTCAATTCATGGACAGATGATTAATAATATTAGCTATGCCGATGATATGGTGTTACTGAGTCCATCGATTAGTGCCCTTCGCAAACTGTTACAAGTTTGTGAAACTTTACATGTTAGTAAAGTTGTAAGAACATTTGTACAATACTAACACAACTATGAATCTATGGTCTGAAATAAAGTATTATTATAAGGACTCAGGAGTTCTGTCCAGTACTTTTAGATCCAGGGTATACCTTAGTGCAAAATCATACTTTTTGGTAGCAAATGCTTGGACTACTTCAGACAAAGTTGAAATCAATATATATCCATATAAATTTCGAAGAGTTTCTACGATTTATCATGGATCTTGTCACCAAGTCACCAAGGGACAAATTTCGAAATATAGCCTTTACAACAACAAAAGAATTTTACAAATAGGTTCACAAACGGCAAAGTAATGTTTGAACATTACTACAACACTATTACAACATTACATCGACACGGATATCTTTGAAGATATCCGTGTCGATGTAGAATACTATGAGTAGTACCTATTATATCATCATAATGTGATGATGTATGTTGTGATGATGATGATTACTGTAATTGACATAGTGGCATATGCTTGCAGTTCTTTAAACAACGCCGAAATCCCCAAAACATGTATCTATAAAGAGTCATGAGTTCTGTTCAGTAATTTTGGATCCAAGGTATACCTTGGTGCAAAATCTTACTTTTTGGTAGCATATGTTTGGATTACTTCAGAAGAAGTTGAAATCGCCATATGTGTCTATATAAATTTCGAAGAGTTTCCTCGATTCCTCATGGATCTCATCATCAGACTTTGATGTCAAAAATACCAATTTAGGATTATACCCTATACACCAAAAATAATTCTGAAAATAGGTCCACACATATAATATATATATATATATATAAAGGGTGTCCAGCGGAAATTTTTCAACTTCAAACTGCAATTATCGAAATAATAGCAGGGTGAGGTGAGCGGGAGGGGCACCATTGAAAGCGCGGTACTTGCGGATTTGTTAGTACCTATGAGTCATTGGACAGGAGCGCACCGCTCGTTCGCGGTTGAGTAATATCTAAAGAATGGTGAATCGTTGGTTCGCGCGCGTCGAACATTTTGTACTCATTTTAATATTCGGCGTTTAAGTGATGGGCCAAGCACGCAACTTATTTGGTCGTGGGTACAAAGATTCAGGCAAGAAGGGACAACGCTCAACAGAACTCCTCCAGGACCATGTGTCTGAAGTTCGAAATGAAATCATTAGAAATCCACGCAAGTCGATTAGGAAAATTGCAGCCTCCACAGGAATCAAAAAGTCAACAGTGCATGTTACGAGAAACCTTCGCAAGAACAATGCTGGAACGCTTTCGAACACCTACCACGTTGGGAAACATTTTGTTTAGTGACGAAGCACATTTCCATATTGATGGATATGCAAATAAACAGAATATGAGATACTGGTGCCCGAACAACCCAAGAGAACGCCACCAGAAACGTTTACATTGCTTGAAAACCACAGTTTGGTGTGTCATTTCGGCTAGCGGTGTAATTGGGCCCTATTTTTTTAACCAAGGAGAAACAGTCACTGCTCCGGTGTATTGCCGTATGATAGACGAACTTCTGGTACCGCAATTGCAGCCGTATTCAGGTTACAACAATAGGACACAATTTCAGCAAGACGGTGCCACTCCGCATACAGCTAGGGTGTCGATGGAAAAGTTAAGAACAATTTTTCCAAATAAACTGATCAGCAAGTACGGAGACATCTCATGGCCGCCCAGGTCGCCCGACCTCACGCCCTGCGATTTTTTTCTATGGGGTTACCTTAAATCGAAGGCTTATGAGAACAATCCCCGGACAATTCAAGCCCTGCAGGCCAATATTCGCCGAGAAATTCAAAGCATTACTCCAGAGCTTTGCCGTCGCGTGATTGCAAATGTAAGGGTCCGACTACAGGAGTGCTTACAAAAAAAACGGTCATCATTTAGATGATATAGTGTTTAAGAAATGAAATCCGCATTAATGTAGTACATTTAGTTTTAATAAAAATAAATATAATCTATGTATTTGTTTTTATGTGAAATTTCAAAGTTGAAAATTTTCCACTGGACATCCTTTATGTATATATTATATACAGCCGAACGTATAACCGCCACTTTTTTTTGGAAGTCGGTTAAAAACAAGATTTTTCTCAAGTTTGCCGTATGTTATTACCTTTCAGAACTTGTTTCTTAATAGCAACAATATCAAATGGTGCTATACTACAGGGTGGTATACATATGTATTTGAAAAAAGTAAATATACAGTTATATTTCTTATCAAAATCGAGCTCGAGACTCCATTGAGTACTTTTTTAAGTTTCCCCTAACAAGTCCACTCAAAAACTTTCGTTATTATTTGAAGTAAAAAATATGCTGTTTGACTTCCTCTACAAAGCTATAACATTATTTTTTAATGGTCGGCTACTTGACTCGACTCGTGCGCCGAGCTCGTAGACGGCCGCGTGTTGGCAAGGGCGTCGCATGTATATGTTATCATATGTCTAAAGAGGTTTCCGTAAATTTATGGTAACTATCAACATGTTGATAGTTACCATAAATTTACTTTAGTATGGTACTTTAGTTACTAATTATACTTAAGTATGGTTCTTTTCAAATTAGTATTTCCAAAAGTTATTGTCCGATTTCAATCGAAATAATTTTCCTAAAGAGTTTTTAGCTTTATCTATCAGAATCGAAAGTTACGTTCCTACCTCATTTTACCCCATCGTGTCGGGTATTTAAGAATCGGTTTTTTTTAAATAAAACAAGGTTTCATACACGATATTTTTTAAGTGAACTATTTTCAAGTTATCGGCCTCCAAAGTAGTTTACAAAAGAATTTCTAAAGTATAAGGATCAGTTCACAACGTGACGATGCGCAACACGACGCTGCATTAATTTATAAGATAGATATTCATAATTGAAATTTATTCACTACACAAAAAGATAGGGATATAATTAATCTTGCGAATAAAAAATAACTTGACGACTGCACATACTGTATTACTGAATTTGGCAGCGAATTAATATGTTGGTGACTAAATTACTAAACTGGTGAAAACACTTGGGCAAAAAAAAAACAAAACAAAAATCGGCAGATATAAGGTGGCGAATATTAATTTAAATTGGCACAGATATTTAAACGTTGACGACTCAATTTCCGATGTAAGCAGCTGTAAAACCATATTTGGTTGATAAATTAATGGCTGCTAAATTCAATTAATGTATATTTTAAAATTAGTGGGGAAAATGAAATGCATGTCCTGCACATGCACATCCCTTTATTATTTTATGCTGCCAAAAGTAAATGAAAGTTAACTAAAAGTGTACTTCGTTGGACGAGTCTATTGTTCGTTTTTTTAAGTTTAATGTGTTTTCAGATGTTTTATGTTTATATCGGGAATCGGGATATAATTGTACTCTCTAAAGTATTTTCTAAATTAGCATGACTCGATTGAAATTATTGATCATTATTGAAAGTTTGAAATTTGCCCTTATTTGGCACATTTCATACTTTATATTGAGGTGTAAGTAATTTTATAAATTGCAAGTATTGTTTATAAAATTGCAAATATTTTTTAATTAGGTTTCTCGATAGTGTCATGTATTTTGGGTTCTGACATTACTGTGCTTAGGGATTGCGAATTCGCAAGAATTCGCATAGCATCCGCGACCTTGTATACTAGAGCCTATATTTGCGATGCGATGCGAATTCGCAATTATGTGTGGGCAGCCCTTAGGGTTTGCACACAAAACCGCGATGGAAATCGTAACGCAGCAATCTCTTACGATTTTCGAAGACTTTTAATCATATTAAAGATATTATGTAAACTAAGTAGCGATGTGGGCCGTAACAAGAGTTGCGTACTTCGGATATTAGTAAGAAAATACAGGTAAATCAGGCATATAAGGTTTGGAATCACAACTATCGGCGTCGCAGTTCTCTGCGTTGCGATTTCGAATCGCGGTTTTGTGTACAAGCCTAATCAATATCGCGTTTGCCGCAGGAGTAGGTGGCCATTGTTTTCTCCCGAGCTTGTCTGGTGACAAAGAATCGGCGTCAACGCCTTTATTATTTTATGCTGCCAAAAGTAAATGAAAGTTAACTAAAAGTGTACTTCGTTGGACGAGTCTATTGTTCGTTTTTTTAAGTTTAATGTGTTTTCAGATGTTTTATGTTTATATCGGGAATCGGGATATAATTGTACTCTCTAAAGTATTTTCTAAATTAGCATGACTCGATTGAAATTATTGATCATTATTGAAAGTTTGAAATTTGCCCTTATTTGGCACATTTCATACTTTATATTGAGGTGTAAGTAATTTTATAAATTGCAAGTATTGTTTATAAAATTGCAAATATTTTTTAATTAGGTTTCTCGATAGTGTCATGTATTTTGGGTTCTGACATTACTGTGCTTAGGGATTGCGAATTCGCAAGAATTCGCATAGCATCCGCGACCTTGTATACTAGAGCCTATATTTGCGATGCGATGCGAATTCGCAATTATGTGTGGGCAGCCCTTAGGGCTTGCACACAAAACCGCGATGGAAATCGTAACGCAGCAATCTCTTACGATTTTCGAAGACTTTTAATCATATTAAAGATATTATGTAAACTAAGTAGCGATGTGGGCCGTAACAAGAGTTGCGTACTTCGGATATTAGTAAGAAAATACAGGTAAATCAGGCATATAAGGTTTGGAATCACAACTATCGGCGTCGCAGTTCTCTGCGTTGCGATTTCGAATCGCGGTTTTGTGTACAAGCCTAATCAATATCGCGTTTGCCGCAGGAGTAGGTGGCCATTGGTTTCTCCCGAGCTTGTCTGGTGACAAAGAATCGGCGTCAACGCCTCATTAATTATTATTATTGACTTAGCTTAGTTCGATAAAACTAAAATGTTTTTACGTAACTTTCCACTTAAAAGAATACATGACGTTATGTTCAAAGTGTTCATAAAAATATTAAGTTGAGAAAAGAAAAGCACACAAAACGTGGCGTTTGGCGTGGGAGAACCATGCTTCGGCGCGAATGCGCAGGCTCGACACTCGATACACAGCGTGAAAACATACAAAACCGGCGTGAACTAATGCTTACGTTATATTTCGTCAAGTAAGATAGGTTACCGGAGGCCCAGGGAGTTGGGGATTTTGATGACCAGGAATGCAAGCGCGCAACACCAGAGAAGTTACAACTCCTCTAGTCTTGATTTGTAGACTCGTGTAATACCATAATTTAATCATCACGATTCCCGACGGACATAAGGCTAAGACTTTAGTTGCATCTTCTTTATTTATTTTTTAGGACCATCTTCCAGCATTTTTTGTACGTGCGAACCATATACAAGAAAATAAAATCACAATGTTAACCTTAATTTAAAAAGAAATCATTTTAAAAGTGATCGAATTCGCCCCGTTGACGCAATCCGAATAGCCCCATATTAAAATCTTTTAAATAATTATTTTATAGCTATGATAATATAATTCGTAAAAACTGAAATATTTTCTAAAATAGATCCTTTTTCAATCAATATAAGACATAAAATTCGAAATTTTACCCAGAGTTCTAAGTAATTATGTAGTACTTACTAAAATCAAGCTACAGCTCTGCTATGCAGGCGCCGGGCGGCGGGCGCGGATGTTCGGTACACAGCAATTTATCTGCGACTCTGCGAGCAAACAGTTTCCCGGAGCAGGTCCGGAGCTAATCGCCGCCGCCGAGGGGCCACCCACGGGAAATTGCTCGCCCGCCTTGATCCGCTGACCGATGACCGCCGCCGTACTACCGCCTCGTGCTAATGTTTATCATCGGAACTAATGCTGTCCATCACGTTTGCTTCATGTTATTATCTATTGCCATCAATTAGGTTTAGCCAGAATTGGGCCATCATTTTGCCCGTATATTAATATGAAGTAGGTAGAGGCTAGAGGCTCGAGTTAACTTTGTCGCTTTATCCTAAATACTTTACTCTTTTTAGTAATTTACTTGCGAAACTGTTTACATAAAATAAATCTAGGCGAGTTTGTTTGAAATAAATAAATAATTTTACGGCCCGAGAATAAAATTCTACTCGATTACAAGATACATTCAAAATTAAGGAGAGAAAATAAGTCTGCAAAAGTTTTTCAGAATTAATTCAAGGAGACGGACGTTTCTGTGAATTAATAAGCAGACGCTAAATTCAATTTTAATGAAACAAGTTTCTCTCCAGTGCAAGTTTTGTCATTCAGACCATAATAATTGTGTCATCTACTTCTACCTCTGTCACAGCGGGATTTATAATCATTTAAATCGTTTTATCAATGTTATGTATTAAAACAGTTAAGACAGGCATATAGAAATATTAATGGTAGAACATAGAACATTGTTGTAACGATATCTATTTATATATATTAAAAAAAAATAGAAACCGTCTTCCAAAGTAAAAGCAATAACATTCTTAAAATCACTAAAAAGTATGAAATAATTCTTTTGTCGAATAGTTCACCTTTTAAATTCTGCTAAAATGTTACTATTTTTATACTCAATCTTCTTATTTTTGAAGTCGGTACCAGCCAATTTGAACGTGAGTTCTTTAAAATATTATTTGTATGTATAAGGAAGTAGTTGGGTTAAAATTAATGATTTTTTTATCAAAGGATTTATACAATTGTTTGGGCTGGTACCGGTACCGAAAATAGTAACATTTTAGCAGAATTTAAACGGAGAACTATTTCGACAATAAGAATTATTTCAGTGCTATTATAATATTATAAATAGTACCTGGGAGACCGAGCTTTGTTCGGAGTTTTAGTAGGACGATAAAAAATTTAAAAATATAAGAGAAAGGCAATAAAAAGAATCACAAAAATATTTATCTGACCGCTTTTAGAATCCGAGACCAATTCGTAAACAACACACAAATTACCATTCTAACATCCAGCTGAAGCTACATTTTATCGCGGCGAAATGTACGGTTCCTTCGAGATTTCCTTTAGCGCGCACGAAGTCGCGAGCAACGTCTACTATAGTATAATCATGTGTTTTTATTGTAGATTTTAAGCACTTATGCACAAAACACCTCCTGACGACCTCTGTGGCTCAGTGGTTGAGCGTGTTGGTGCTGAAGCCGGGGGTCGCGGGTGCGAATCCCGCCGAAGGAACAAAGTTATTCTGTGTACCTTACCTGGGTCATGGATGTCTATTAAATATGTGTATAATATAATAAAAATCTTAAATATATGTATAGTATAAAAAGTATTAAATATATTTCCGTTGTCTTGTTCCCGTAACACAAATTCTTCGAGAACTTACCATGGGACCAGATTGACGTGGTGGTCCATAGATATTATTATTATGAAGTTAGTTGGAGCAAGAGGTCCCACACTCACGATTTCTAAAATGAAATCTACTCAAAACGCCTAATGTTGAATCGGCCGGCGCACACTGGTCCGAAAGTGAAATAAATGGGACATTAAGAATTTTCGGATCGAAGGTCAACGGATCAGGCTGATTTTTTTGTAGACAGCTGATGCAATTACAAGTCACTTTTATAGATGTCGTTTTTTTCAAATATGCCGTATCTACACAGATAAAAAATAATTATTTTTTTTGTATGGACGAAATCATAATTTTGTCATTTTATTCCAAGATTCAAACGTATTCAAAATAAATCATAGCACAGCTTATAGAGGGACTCTTGTCGTACATTTGTGTCATAGACACTTAACATTTAAAAATTAAAGTACCTGTAGCTCCTAAAGGCGCAAAAATCGCAGTTAACTGGCAACAACGTTTTCTTGGGTGACTGCAGTTTTTGGACGACCTTGACGGGGATTATCACTGAGCTTGACACGTCCACGTTGAAATTCAGCAAACCAGCGATTAATTGTGGTTTTGGATGGGGCTTCATCACCAAATGCAGAAATCATCCGGTCAACACACTGTTTTTGTGTTAAACCACTTCGATGGTCATAATAAATCATCGCTCTAGAATTTTCTCGAGTCAATTCCATTTTCTCAACGACTAAACAAGTTTGACAAGACCTTGTGACAAGACCGAGAATCTTTTTTTAAATAAATAAACGGTATTCGATTTTTAAAACCAAGGAGTTTTAAATTAAAAAGATTTTAATATGACAGGAACAGTGGAATTATTCCATTCCCGATACTTTTAGTGCAGCCCTCGTATTGCAGGTATATTTGCTAAAGAGTTTTTTGGCACGAACACTCTCCCACGCGGGCGAAGCTGCGGGCAAAAGCTAGTTTTAAATATTATTCTTTTAACTATGTGCTATAGGTAGTATCTTTTGGTACCTACATTTTTTCGAACATCAGAGTTAAAAGAATCAGGGCCTGTTTCGCCATCCGGAAGCTGCTTACTTTATACTGAGCGACAGAGACAAATCTTCCGGATATTTTTCACTTGTTAGGTGATTGTGCAAGGCCCATCAATCGTCAAATCAATGGGAAATGTGTGATTATATTTGATGAAATTTCCATAAATATTTCCTATGTAGGTCACAGAGAGCGCGCGGTATGAAATGCTCAGCGACACCAATGATTCATCGGAATTGCATCGTAATTGAAAAAATATGTTATTGCCTTTTGACGCATTGGCGGAATGTTCCGGACAGGAGTGAAAAGTGTTCGACACCACTCGTCCAACAAATCCTGCCAACATTTTTTCCGTCAAGAGGTTCCTGAAATAACACCCATTGAAATTGTACACTTTTGTAAAACGGTTTCAGCCCATCGATTCCGATCCGATCCGTTTTTAGTTTTCTGTTATGTTTTTTAACTTTTTGAACTAGCGTTGTAACTAAATAATATTACTTCAATTCTTAAATACCTACTCCAATGTTATGTAGATCAGTATATTAGTTCTCATTTCATTACGTATGAAAGTAGCTGCTCTGACTGTTAATTATTACGAGTATTGTACTAATCTTGTTCTAATCTCGGGCCGAATGAAAAAATAAAGTCAGATTTCTACGAACAACAAACTGAGGCCAATTTTTTATGTATGTAGTGCGCGTGTAGCTACGCACTACATAAAAACCGCACCGAGACAGCTCAAGGCGAGCTGCTGCGACAAGGTGCGGCGTAGTTTCGGTACATGTGTGTGCGTGACACTGTATATTACTCGGCGAGGCGTATTTAAACTGCCCTCAGTTTGTAGTAATTCGTAGAATTCTGTCTCTACTTTTTTATTTCGTCTGAGGTACTAATTATGCCAATCCCAGTGAGAATGTTGACAGAAAGTAATAAATGTCAGCCAATCGGATCGTCTTCGAATTTATATAAAAATAGAGAGTGTTTGACAAGCGGCTCGAGGTGGCTCGAGGTGGCTCGAGGCCGCCGGCTGCCGCCGGAGTGTGTTTGCTCACCCTGAGTACGCAAATGCTCCTGATTGCTTGTTTGTCGTGAGAATTTTTTTATGTGCCTAAAAGGCGCTGATAGCTTCGACATAATTTCTAAATTGGATATTCTGATTTTCGTTACATTTATTCCCTTTATTTTCTGTAAGTACAGCTTTTTAACTTTGAACTCTTAAGGGACTTATTTGAGGAATAGCTTCGTAATCAAGCAAGTAGGTATAAAGGTTTGAAAGTGCGGTTTTGTATCTAGATCCATTCGGAATATGACCTCGAATTACTACAATGTGATAGTCTAAACTAAAACATCGACAGTAAAAGTTTAAACCGAAAACCTATTAGACTTAATTCTGTCTTGAAAATAAAGAAAAGGTCCAAGAAATGCAGTTGATATTTCTATTTGTTTTTCATAGTTTTAACTTAGACAATACTTTTGTTTTGTTTGAGAAAAGCCAGTCGGAATCTGAAGATATTTCAAAGCAAGCTCGTATCGACAAGCGGCTTAGTTTAAATTGAAACATATTGGTAGGAACGGAATCCTCCGTACCTACGATCGCTATAACTGTGCGCGATATATGTAAACATTATGCTCACTTTTGTTAACGTTAAAATAAGAGTTAAGCTTGCTACATCTTGCGGCTACGTTCACGTAGCGCAGTAACTAGTAAGGTGAGAAGAATTAATATACGACTAGCTTTTGCTCGCAGCTTCGCCCGCGTGGGAAAGTGTTCGTGGCAAAAAACTTCCTTAGCAAATATACCTACTGCAATATAGTAATAGCACAGAGTAAAATTATATACGTATAATAAATTTTCACACGTACTTTTTATATTATTATAAGTTTATATAAGGATTTGGTAATATTGTATCCGTCTAAATAGCTTCTGAAAATACCACATTATTTGTGATCATTTTTTTAAACTTAGAATGGGTATAGCAACGTTTTCTTAAAAGAGAGACATATCTATGCCACCGCCGTTGGTGTATCGTAAGAAGATGGTGGTGATGATGATGATCATGATTACTGTATGTGGCATATGCTTGCAGTTCTTTAAACAATACCGACATTTTTAAACGTGTACTTATCTTTAAAGACAGAGGAGTTCTGTTCAGTGCTTTTGGATCTAGGGTATACCCTAGACTACCACTACCCACTACCCTAAGTAATATTTTGTGCCAAGGTAAAACCTTGGCAGAAAATATTAGTTACTATAAAAGTCCTTATAATTTTGTGGAGTTGTCTCTATTCGTCATGGATGCCATCATCAGATCTCCACCTTGGTGACTACGGGACCAATTTCGAATTATATACTTTACAACAACAAAAGAATTTTGAAAATGCTTCAACAAACGGCAGAGTAATGTTCAAAGATATATGTGTCGATGTATAAAACTATAAGAAATACCTATTATCATCAGAAAGTGATGGTGTATGGTGTGAAGAAGGCGGTGATGATGATGATTACTTTAATCAACATAGTGGCATATGCTTTCAGTTCCTTAAACAACGCCGAAATCCCCAAACATGTATCTATAACGACTCGGGATTTCTATTCAGTACTTTTGGATCCAGGATATACCTTGGTGCAAAATCTATATTTTTGGTGGCATATGTCTAGAACTCTTCAGAAAATGTCAGTCAAAATCACTATATGTGTCTATTTAAATTTCGAGGAGTTCCCTCGATCCCATCATCAGGTCACCACCTTGGTGTCAATAATACTGATTGGGGATTATACCCTTTACAAAAAAAAAAGAATTTTGAAAATCGGTCCACAGGCGGTGGAGTAATCGTTTAATATACAAAAAAAAATATATATAAACAGCCGAATGTATAACCGCCTCCCTTTTTGGATGTCGGCTAGATACATTTTAAGTGGAGAGAAGTAACCAAAACGCATTAATGAAAACAGCATTCAAATCGGTTAAGCCGTTGACGTCGTACGAGCAAAAACAAATGTTGCGGGAACCGTACACTTTTCCGCAATAAAAAGTAGTCTATGTGTTAATCCAGAGTCTAAACTACTACCATACCAAATTTGATCAAAATCCGTTCAGTAGATCCGGAGATTAGCGCGTACAAACAACAGATAAACAGTCATACTGACAAACAGAGAAAAATTCTAAAAATCATAGTTTTGGGTTCTATGTCGTTCATAAAGCCCCACTGTATTAGTTTTTCTTCTCTATCTTCCATGCACAGACCGCGACCAGTTACAATTTTGTTATATATAAATAATAACACTGTAATAAAGATAGATGACTTTGTACGGCGTTACAGACCTATAAAAACAAAGGCAATTAAAATAAAAGAAATAGCCAAGTGCGAGTCGGATTCGCGCAGGAAGGGCCTTACCATTATCTATAAAAACGGCAAAAAAATCATATTTGTTGTATGGGGGATTAAGGGGGCTTAAATATTTATTTTATGCTGTTTTTTAGTATTTGTTGTTATAGCGACAACATAAATACATCATCTGTGAAATTTTCAACTGTCTAACTGTCATGGTTCTGGAGATACTGCCTGGTGACAGACGGACGGACAGCGGAGAAATAGGGTCGTCGTCGTTTTAACCTTTGGGTATGGAGCCCTAAAACATTGGTATTTTAGTTACATACGATATATTAGATTTAAGCTGTAAAATATTCACAAACTATTTTTGTTTTCTAACAATAACGATCGCAAACCGGAAAACCTTCCGATTTTTTAAAACGGTTTACAGTCGTTATTAACGCGTTATGAATTTTAAATTGAAGTTTATAGTACATTATACAATTTGCAGAATACACAAGTTTATAAATATTTTGTGCAGTACACTGAAACAACAGCACTGAAATTTTATTATCTGTGGGTAAAAAAAATATAATTTGATTCGAAATGTTTATACTTACATCGTCAAATGAGTTAGTGTATTTGTGGGTTTGAAATGTAAAGTAGCAAGTAACTGTCATAAAAATAAGCATGAACTATAAATATAGAATATAGTTCATACGGTTTATCGATAAATTGGATAAACCGAACGAAAAATAAATCTTTTGAAAAAAAACGGTGCCCACTAAATTTTATACTAAACAAAAGCAATAAATAACTAAGCCGGAAAGGACAAAGGTCCAAGAATATCGTTCAAATGAATTGAAAGGGCCTCATACATAAAATAACAACTCCTTCCGTGTCACGCCATAGGTATTAGGCATCACTTCTGTACATATATGCATTTACATCAGCTTCATCTATATTCTATCATTACTTACCTTCTGCGTCACTTGCGTTTCATACATTTTCATGCGTGCCCCTCGAATAAGATACCAAATACTAACAACACAAACAAAATAAAAATAAAGTCAGGCCTAAATTAATTTGACAAAGTAAAATAGTTATGTATTAAAATATATATATATATATATATTTATATATATAGACGAATGATCATCTTGAGAAATAAATTTTGCGATCCTTAAAGTACTTTTAGAATTATTTTTATTGTGAAGAATTATTAAGCGCTATTTTCATTTTAACAAAAATATAATATGTAAGTTATGGGTATAGACTATAGGTACTTACAAAATAAATGTAGAGAAATATATTCGCAGTTTAATAAATATATTGGCTATCTAGACAAAGTTAGAAAGTACAACAGTATCTAATGTGGGTAGTTGTTTTGTTAAGAGCGTCGGGAAACTACGATGCAGCTCTTGGCGGAGGTGGTTCTTTGGACACATAAATTTAAATTTATCGCAACCTGCCGAACTTGCTGCTTTCTTTCCGAGAATCTATTGCGTCTGCGATGTTAGTAACATTCATTTGCCAACAAAGGAGAAATATACATTTTATAAAGTTGAATAAATAGACTTATCGATATCTTATCGATAACAGCATTGTATAGTTGATATTTTGGAACAGCTTTTATTTAGTTTTGTTGAACTTATTTGCTATAGCCATGCGAGTAAATAATAATAAAAGCTTTGATAAATGTCTGGATTTCATAGGTTTATGTCAAAATACATGAACTACATAAAGATGTCTATATATTAATACGTGAAGTGAAAATTTCAGGTACAGTTTTACGAGAATTGTGAGTACGGATGAGAGTGAAATTTGGCACAGTTAAAGTTTATGCTGAGGAAGGCGTGCGAAAAGCTTAATTTTCTTTAAATAATGCTTAGAAATACATTAAATTATTGAAAATATCGGCAACACACACTACTATGGACTTGGTTACACACACACACACGTATTCATTATTGTCAATGCCTATGAGTTTGACATTCGGTTTTATCGTGAAATTGAGTTGAACATGAGTGAACGGAGTTTTTGAAGGGAGTTCAATGGGTGACGTAGTGGATTTTGTATTTTTTCATAAATTTGTGTTATTTCGGTTCTTAATGTGTAATGTTGGTAGAATATTAACCATTAACCATTAAGTGTGAGCAAGTGGTACAACTTCTAAAAACGTGCTATTTTGTGTTCCCTCCAAAACTCCCTAGGAATTTTCAGTAAAGCTTCTACCACTTTACTGAATTGACTGACATGACTCAGGGACTGCACTGACTATTTATTTGATTAGACTTTAGACTTGAAGGCTAGAAATTTCTATTTCCCGCCTTTTTAACTTGACACTGGCATTTGTGAACGTGAAACATGAGTTAAAATTTTATTTTTCGTAATTATAATAGAACTGGACTGATATTCTTTTATAATTACATTAATTATAGTTTAAATTGTTATCGCTACCTCAGTTGTCTCACATTACCTACCGTGCGTTTGATATAATTTTATTACATGTTGACGTTTGTCAATCTGTCACAACACTATTATTTTTTACTTACCTTTTTTTACTTTTTTTAATACCAAGATATATTATATTATGTTTCAATATAAAAAATAATATAGCTGTCTCTCACATTATCGCACACGATAAGCGACATCGTATCACCTAATGTGAAAACCCTATACTAGAAAGGCCTATCGCCTTACTCACCATCCAGCCTGCAAATCCAGCACCGGTACCGTCATTAGTGTCATTAGTGTCAATAATTTATAATTATTGCCGACAAGTCCACGGCCTTGGATTTGCGGGTTGGGCCGTGAGTATGGCGCTTAAAGGGCCATACTGACCATCCAGCCTGCAAGCCCAAGGCCGCGGACTGGTAGGCAAACATTGTATATGATTGACACTATTGACACTAATGACGGCTATTAGTACCGGTGCTGGATTTGCCGGATGGGCCGTGAGTGTGGTTAATCTGACACTGTAAATATAATATACAAAATATACACATTTTTATTGCGTATCTAAGAGGCAAAATAATCCTAAAAATTGAAACTAAAAAATTTAAATATGAATTATGCTCGAGTTTCGACTACAGGGCGATCACTAGTATATTTAAATGCCCAGAACACCCTCACATAACAAATAGGAAGAGATGAGTAAGCAACCTGAATTTATAGTGCTGGCGGAGTTTGTTTTGATGCCCTAATTCAATAATGCAGTCAACTCTTAACTATCATAAAATATAGGTGGTGGGGCAGGTAGCTGACGCGGTGCGCGGCGCCAGCTCACACAAACAAACCAATAAATGTCGTCTCCAAGACAATTTTAGGGGAGGAACGCTATTATTTATATCTCATTTGATATATTTGTCGATCTGCGGGAGACGGTTATCCTTTACCTGAAACGACTCGGGACGAGATCAAAACTGTTATAGCAAAGATTTCAAAACTATATACGTCTATGTATAGCAATTTTAATAAAGTAATCGTTTCAGTTTTTGGAGTTTACTTGTAGTAATTGCACGGTTTACCTTTTTTTTATATACACGGTATAATAGAGTGTGAGTAGTATATTTGTAACAATGACACACTGCACACTGTATTCGAAACAAATCACCACAAAAAATCACAACATAATTTGATATTGCTGTAGCGATACATTTCTACGTAAAATATAACTTTTAAAAGGCTGAAGATTCTGCCAATAATTCTGAAATATTAATTTTATAAGTCCTCTACAAAAGTCTCCTACAGAAGTAAAGTACATTTATATAATTGAATAAATTCAACATTTCAACTTTTCTATTAGGTTTTTAAGGCTTCGTCTAGACGTTTTGATTTAAAACTGATAATACTGTGAAAATAATACTACCAAACAAAAGCAAACCCTTCAATATACTTTTTAATTTGGATAAAAGTACGTATGGCAGAATCGATATAATGAAATTTCACAAAAGTTTCAGTACGACCATATTTTATGCAGGAGTCTTTTAAATTTTTTTAACACGTAAAAGGAAAGTCGTTTACACTATTTTTATCTTGCAAGAAAATATAATGCAAAACTCATACGCTCTCTAAAGAAAAAAAAAAAACAAAACTCATATCCAGAATTACTCTACAATCTACATATTCTGTAACGTGCGGCGAGTGTACCGACCACTCCGACCACTCCTCGCATCTGACGCCCAACTTCCTAATCTCTTCAACTTTTCTACCCAGTTAAGTGCATGTATTTATGTTGAGCATGTATGTATGGGTGCTATATGGCTGTATGCGGGATGTAAACTTTTAAAAGTAAGGGGAGATTATTACTTCTAAATAACGTTTGTAATAGGAAGGTTTTCACAAAGAAATTAATTTTCAGTTCCTAATTCGATTATCTACTAGTCTATAATCGTTTCGATCTTCTTTAATAAATTCTGGAGTTACAACAAAAACCTTTTTGAAACATACAAAGCGTTCGCTAGGTGAAAGAATGTGTAAATAATCTTTTGGCATGTGGCGAGGCGATAGAAGTGGCGTGTGAACTACGAGCGAGACTCTTTTTTAATGAAACTGAAGCTACGAACTCGAACTGAACGAACAGTTAGCCATTAGCTCCCTGCACATGTAAAGTTCGTATCGCAGACAGATCCCTCCGCGGTTTGGACTCCGGATCGAACTGTCGTGCTAATTACGACTAAAATGCGTCACGGTTTTGATTCCCGGCGTCTTAATTAATATGTCAAAAGTACGTCACAGCACGCGGTTAGTATCGTGGAAAATGCGCTGTCATCGACAAGCTAGATGCATGCTAGACTGTGACTCCGAGCATTTACACGATCAATTAGGAGCGCGGTTTGGAACGGCGCGTGATTTTTGCCGCAGTCAGATCTGTGGCACGAACGAACGGTGACGAACGATGAACGTTATCGAAAGATAATTGTATGAAAATCATAATTTTCGTTACGAATACGTAGATATCAATTGTTCCTGCTTTGGCTGCTGTACGTGTGACGGGCGCTATTCTGAGACATGCATCAGGTTCAACTAGAAGACTGTATTGCAAGTAACTAAACTTAAATGTATTGAGTGTGAAAATTGGAAAATATGTTTTTTTTACATCTTCATTGACTTAAAATTCCTGCAAACATGTCGTGTATTAAAATCTCCAGTCCTCCTGCCCAGGATGACAGAACCTTTTTTTCGAGACGAGCTTGTTTATTTCATTCATTTCTTTAGGCTAAACCTAAGGAAAAACCAGCCAAGTTCGTGTCACGCATAGAATAGGGTTCTGTAGTCAACTTATTATTTCGACATTTTTACTACGAAGTTTTCTACTTATAAGCTAGGTCCCTCTATAAGTCCTAAACTAAGGAAGTTATCTAAGCTGTTATAGTTTTCCTTCAAAGTTTTTCACATGGACTATCATCATGAATTACTTGTTCACAACTTTTAAACCCGGCGTATTTCGGGTTTGCCCTTTTGGTGACATCAAATATGATTTAAAGTAAAACAAACGCTTTCTAGAAACAAAACGTTACAAAAAAGAAAGTAGAAACTCTGGGTAAATTTTTAATCCACCTTTCCTTTTCGTAAGTATCAATGGTACAATGACAGGTATTCGCTTGAAGGTGGATGATTTTAGTCAGTTGCATTAGCGGGAGTCGGGGTCCGAAATAACTATCGTTTGCTAAATTAAAAGGCCAATACATGCCAAATTAACTTATTCTGCGGGCATAACTTTCTACTATCCTGCTACTGTTATAATTGTGAAAGTTTGTGACGATGGATGGATGGATGGATGGATATTTGTTACACTTTCACGCAAAAACTACTGAACGGATTTTGATGAAATATGGTATGGTTGTAGTTTAAGCCCTGGAATAACACAAAGGATACTTTTTATCCCGAAAAAGTACAGTGTTCCCGAGGGATACTGTATTTACGTGGGCGAAGCCGCGGGCAAAACCTACTACTTACTAATTTCGTACCACTGTCAATATAAAAATACAGACGTTCAATATCAAAGTTGCGTCAGTAATATGGCATCTTTAATTCCCGATACTTTTAATTACAAATAAATACAAAGGCTTTTTTTACCTGTAATTATTCTAACGAAAATTTCCGACAGAGCATGGCCTTCTGTGAGATGCCGTACATAAGTCGAAAGGCATCAAAGAATAATGCTCGGACGAAAAACGTGGGTCTTTTTTAATTTGAATGCGAATAGGCCTTAGAGGAGACATATAATTAGAGGGTCCTCTTTATAATGCAGATACGTCGGTCGACAGTCCTCATGAATCATTAATTACAGCTGAATCTCATAAATAGGTCATTCAGTGCTCGGATACCAAAGCCGGTCCTCACTAAAGATATACTTGAGCATCGATTACACCTGCTGACAGAGATTCACAGTTCTACATTACAGGTAGCAATGTGATTTATAAAATGTAAAGACCTAGTAAAATACAATACTTCATTTTTAGACAAAAGAAATAGTTCACATTTTGTACTAGAAATAAAATAGGCTATGATCCACCTCCAGAAAATAAGCGCTCTATGATGATGATGCTGATATTTCTGAAAAACGTAAACTGGCTAATCTAGAGGCGCAACTCGGTGCGGTGCAAGAATTGCCCTCTGAAAGTAGGCGCGATGACAGTTTCACGAGTCACCGACTGCGGCATTAGTATAGCGCCACATACCGTGGCTCAGCTCAGCTTCTTTGCGTTCCCCCCGTTAAGCAATTTATTTAATCAGCTTTCGTAAATTTTTCATATTGTAGCTAACTAGGTGTATTAAAAAAAATGATATTCAAGGAACGTGATCAGTATTCCATTCTCGTCCCAATAATATATATTGCATGCTACATTTAGGCCCGTATTAATAAACCGTTCTCAAACTCGTTCTCAAGACATTTCTTGGCTGAGACGGTCTCAAGTAACGATTAGCTTCTCAAGATGGTCTTTAATTAATAATCTGAAGACTGTATCAGTTGATAACGTGATTGAGATCACTTACTCAACATTTAAACGTCATCTACACGACAAAGAACGAATGAAGTAACGTTTTGTTTATACTTTTAAAAAGAGCGGCTTTATTGGTTAAACATTCTTTCAATATTAATATTTAAAATGTAATATTTAATAATATAAATACTAAAAAAAGTTTAGTCTGTATTTTTATATTTTGAAAAAAAAACACTGACTTTTATTACATTCTTTTCACGTATATATATAATAACCTTATTAAATTATGTTATATTCAAATGTGGTCCCTTACAAAATCAAAGCTAGTTCTTACTGACACTCTTCTCAGTTGCTCGTACGAAGATGCCTAAAATCTGATAATGGTTACTGACTAAAGTCACACTCACACACACACACACGCAGTGAATATTCTCTAGTAAATAAGTATAATATTCTGTTCTCTTTATTTTAAGCTAAATTGTCTGATTATATATTCTTTGATCACCAAAAATTGTATCCCAGATGTCCCCACAGGACAGGCATTGCCTAGTGTGGAGATCCGGTATCATTTTCTGTAAAAGACTTTTTGGATAATAAATATTTGTGTATTTGTATTTATTATTGTCTAACATATTAATATCCATATTTTTTATTAACTACGTGAAACGGACTGCGGATCATTGGCATTCGAAAAAAGTTCTTCGTCTTCTTCTTTAAAATGGCTCCTTAGTGATTCGCCAATGTCAGAGTGTGTTGTCGAAAACTCTGCTTTATGAGTGGATTAGTGTTTATGAATAAAATAAAAACAAGGGCATGGTGTACTGGATGACGTCTGTTGAATAATCTAAAACCTAGAACAAACACAAACATTTAAGGTAGGTACCGGAGTTTTATTTTGTTACATTATGTACATAAAGCTTCAATAAATGGAGTATTTACAAAACACAGAACAGATTTAAGGTCGATAGGGCGAGAAATTTTAGGAGGGAGGGACTCATATAATGAGGATTGTTTTTTGGACAGCGAAAAAAAAGTTCTGATCTCAGGTGTCAAATAAAGTAACTTTTTTTTATTTATTTATATATGGCATCCGCTTATAATCATTTGCCAGTGTCAAGTTAAAAAGGCGGGAAATAGAAATTTCCTTTCAATTTTCAACACCATATTCCTAAATCGTCAAGTCTGAAGTCTAGTTAAAGTTCAAATAAATAGTCAGTGAGGTCCATGAGTCATGTCAGTCGATTCAGTAAAGTGGTAGAAGCTTTAATAAAAGTTCCTAGGAAGTTTTGGAGGGAATCTAAAATAGCACATTTTTAGAAGTTGTACCACTTGGCCACACTTATGCACGTTAACGAATATTTAATGGTTAATATTCTACCAATATTACACATTAAGAACCGAAATAACACATTTATGAAAGAAATACAAAATCCACAACGTCACCCATTGAATTCCCCGACAAAACTCATCAAGTAATTTTTATTTTGACTTGTATCATTAGTATTGAATGCTGTTAATATAAATCAATAGGTACTTAGGTACATAATTCGTTTAATGTAAATAAATAATTAAAATCGAAAATATTTCTATAAGTACTCGACATTTGCAGAATGGTGCAAAACCTTTGCAACCGCGATTGCCAAAAAGAAGAAGAAGAAGTATCAACAAGCGTCTTTTTTATAACTTTATTTTGAGTAATTTCTGAGTTTATTTATTCGTAAGTATTTAAAGTAAATTCTGAGCTTGTTTAATCGTAAGTATTTAGATATTAATTTACATAATTGTAACACAACCAAAAACACAACAAATAATATTGTACTGTATCCCAAGCCGTACTCAAGTCAAGGTTTGACTGTACTTACGAAACCGTGTCTCAAGTAACAGTTTGACAGCTATGACAGCGTATTTGAGTGACGAGTCTCGATTATTAATACTTTCGCACTCGCTTGATACGCCGTACCTACAGCTGTACTTAAGTACGATCTATTAATTAAAACAACATCTTAAGTACTTTCTTGAGAATGGTCTTAGCGATAAGAACGCTTTATAACGCGATAATATACAACATTTTGACCAGATCATCCTTTAAAATAATTAACGTCGATACATAGCCATGCGGCTGACATTCAGCAGCGGTCGCCTGATCTTCAAAGTCGGCGCGGTCGCGCGTAAAATTGTAGCCTAAGCTTTGCAGTCTTAAAATATATATGTATTAGGACTTAGCCTATTAGGCCGTATCAATGAAATTAATATTAAGTTACTATTCTAAGATCATATTACAAAATAATTGTAGTATTAAATATAGTCACGTTTGCCATTGATCTGAAAAATAAAACATTAACTTTTGACCATTCAAGCGATGAGTACCTAATATTTTTTAAATCCTGTTATTTTTTCGTTATTGCTAAAATTTTCATCACATGAAAGGCACCACAAAAAAAGGCGAAATAAAACAATGAATACAGTTGATTAATTCCAGTCAATCAGAGAAAGATTTGTTTTATGAAAATGTGAAAACAAAATCGGAATCCACACAATGATGTTTGTTTAATCCCGAATTTTATGTGGGACGCTTGTACAAACAGCGGTGAGGTTAGGCGGGTGGGGCGGGTAGGGGGCGCCGCCCTCGACGTGGCTAATGAATAACATGCAAATGCCAGCGTATAATTAAAACCGCACTACACTTAGCACCTTCAACTTGTTTTTTATTACACATCTGCGACTTTGTGTAATTAGCATCTTAGTTTTTAATTTCGCTTGTAATTTTCGCAGCAAACTTTGAAAGAGCTTGATTTTATATTTTTTGTGTACAATCGGAGCAAATGCTATTGAATACAGAATTTCAAAGGGTTCATGTTATACGAATGATCATATAATATTCTAATATTATATATATTGACGCTTCACACCACTTCAATCTGGTCTCGTGCTAAGTATCCGAAGAAGTTGTGTTATAGGTAGGTGTTGCATATTGACAAAAGTAAGTGTCAATGTCATTTTTCACAGCGGGCTACGACTTCTTGATTTGTATGTCCTTCTTGTGCTTGAGTGGTGATGATAATAATACAGCAACAATTTTTATAGTCTCCTTTATTGGTGCTTAACACTGATACGTAATACATATGAGATATGCCTAACACAATAATATACGTCTACACTATTTATAGCCTTTTGGCCAACTAAAATAAACTAACTCAATAGGCTTTACTTCATGATATCTGTCAATGTCAAAAATGACATTACTTTTGTCAATATGCAACAGTAGGTACCAGACAACGAGAAGTGTATGTAATACTTTAACACTATAAATATATTTGAGATTTTTATTATAATATTATAGACATATTTAATACACATCCAAGACCCAGAAACACAGAAAACTTTTTGTTCGCTCGGAGTTTCCGGTCGTGGGTTCGAATGCCTTGAGCGCCATCGCGCTAACCACTGAGCCACAGAGGTTGTCAAAACTATAATATACAAAACGGATAAGAGTCATTAATTGAAAAGACAAGAAAATAAACATCGTTATAGTATTATTCTACTCGTACCAAGTAGCCTTATCTGTTCTTGACGGGTCTCCAAATCAAAGGCCTTTAGATAAAAGAAAAGAAAGAAGTAATTAAGACCAACTGGACCTTTCATATTGAATATAATTAAATAACTATACCTACCATTGAAATATCCGACCCTAGCTATAAATGTGAAAAATAAAATAAATCAATTAAAAGAATAATTAAAACTCCGGCTGCGTAAAATGTATAAATCAATCTAGGTGTGTAGTATGAAGGTAATTGTACAGGACTGTATAAATTCACAGGGGTTCAACCGCCGGCTCAGATTAGACTCGAAGATAGCAAGGTTACACCGATTTGGGCAGAGCCGGGGCGATAATAAAACACTATTTTGAGGAGAACGTTTTTTCACTTTTTGGATTTGCTTACCTGGCTCATGGCAATGCCGTATAGAGAGCCCCGCCCGTACGCCTCTTTCGGGCCGATCTTCCATCTCATTTTTACCTCTCTATACGGCTATTTTCCATAATTTTCCCCATTTTCCATGAGCCAGGTGAAGCAAAACGCGTTGTGTGAAATACTTTATTATCATGACCAGACATATAAACCCTTATATACTAAAAATCTTATTCTATAGAAAAGTTATTTACATTTTAAGGTACAACTTATATGAAATGTTGTACATTTTTACCACTGTTTTCGTAATAATTTCTTAACCGTTTATTATATAACCTTAAGCGTTATACCACACGTTATGTACTACGTTTATTTATGTAAATTAAAAGAAGCTACGTTAAAATTAGCTTTAGTTAAAAATATATAAGCAAAATAACCCACACTTGATAAAACACCATTTTAACACTATTTTTCCACACTGATGCCATATAAATCTATACATATAGTCACTGAGTGTTCACTATTCTAGTTTTACGTACCGTTTTAATTACACGTTTATCGTTCACATTAAAATTCACTCATGTTTTTCGTTACGAGGCCGCTGTCCTTAACATCCTCCCCCCGGCGCAGTAGCCAGGGTCTACGCAGCCTCCTCAGGTGACTGCGGGCTCGCCGATCCCGCCATGGACTGCTCCGGTGACTGCGAGCCGCTCGAGCTCGCTATAGGCTGCTCCGGCGGCGACTGCGGGCCGTCCGCGCCCGCCGCAGACTGCTCCGGCGAATGCGAGCTGTGTGGACTCGCTGCGGGCCGCTCCGGCGACTGCGAGCTGTCCGTGCTCGCTGTAGGCTGCTCCGACGCTCGTTCCGCGCCCGGCGCCGTCCCCGGCGTCGTCCGCTCCGCTCCCGGCTCCGTCTGCTCCGCCAGCGGTCGCAACTGCGACTGCGGCGCCTCCTCCAGCACCGCCAGCTTCGACGTCGGCCTCCGGAACACGCCACTGCGCGTGCGAACGTCCGCACAGCGCACTTGTCCGTCCTGGCCTGGGTAGACCCGGTGCACGACCCCCCGCGGCCACGTATTACGCGGCAGCGTCGGGTCGACCACGACATCCAGGTCCCCTGGTACAAGGACTCGGTTGCTCAGCGGGGCCCCTTAGCGTGGTGTGAGCGTGGGAAGGTATTCCTTCACCCAGCGCCTCCAGAACTCGTCGGCAAGGGCTTGCGCGACCCTCCATGTTTTTTTGTCCGCCGGCACACACGGTCCGACGTACGGCAGTCCGGTGGACGACCCGAGGAGGAAATGATTCGGTGTAATCGCCTCCGGGTCGTTGGGGTCCACCGATACGTGCACAAGCGGTCGAGCGTTCACTGAGTACTCCGCCTCGGCCATCAGTGTCTGGAGTACCTCTTCCCTGGGCGACTTCTCGTTCAGCGTGGCTAGCAGGGCGGTTTTCACCGACCTCACCATTCTTTCCTAGGCACCTCCTTGACTCGGCGCCCCGGGCGGTGTAAACTTCCACTGCATCCGATGAGTGAGGCCCAGTTGAGCCATAGCCGGCGCCCACTCGGCGTACGCCTGCCGCAGCTCGACGTCCGCGCCTCTAAAATTCGTCCCATTGTCGCTGTACATGACTGCCGGCCATCCTCGCCGCGCAGCCATTCTTCTCATTGCCATCAGTGCAGAGTCCGTCGACAGCGAAGCCACCAGCTCCAGGTGGACCGCCCGCGTCGTCAGACATGTGAAGAGATCTCCCCACCTCTTCTCGTGACGTCGGCCGATGGTGACCGTCATCGGGCCGAAACAGTCGAGACCACAGTACGAAAATGGTCTCTGGAACGCCCCCAGGCGCTCGGCTGGCAGGTCTCCAGTTGGCGGGGTCCTCGGGTGTGCCCGTCGTAGCCGACAGAACGCACATCGGCTCATGATAGTACGCACCGTCGGCCGCAGCTTCAATATCCAGAATTTCTGCCTGAGGTCGTTCACGACCCTCTCGCGGCTCCCGTGTCCCGCTCTGGCGTGCTCCCTTGCCACCAGTAACCTTGTGAAGTGATGCCTTCCATCCAGGATGATAGGGTTTTTCATTTCGGCCGGCACCTGCGCCGCTTTGATCCTTCCGTCTAGTACGAGCAGCCCGTCCTTGTACACCGGGTTGAGCCGGTACAAGGAGCTCCATCTAGGCACCGTCTTGCCACTTGCCATCTTCTCGATTTCTTGTGCGAAGCTGTCTCGTTGTGATTTTTGATACCACAACCTCTCGGCCCTCTCCAGGTGTCGTACGTCGAGGTGGGCCCGACGATCTCGGCACTTCTCGACGAACAGCAACACCATCGCCGTGCATCTTACGAGGCGCTCGTAGTTTGAAAAGCGCGTCACATCTGGTAGACAGCTCAGCTCGCTCGCCTCCGTGGTGTGGAAGGCGACGTATTCTTCTTGATTTTCAATTCTAGCGGGACTCTCCGCGGGCCACTCGTTCATCGGCCTGCGCAGGAAGTCCGGCCCCCGGAACCAAGGGTCCTCGTCGCTCTTCGGAACGTAGCCCGTTCTGGTGGCTAAGTCGGCGACGTTGCTCTTCGTGCTCAGCCATCTCCACTGGTGAACGGACGTCAGCTCGGCAATCTCCCCTAGCCGATGTGCGACGTACGGTGTGTATTTGCGGCTGCCGTTCTGTATCCAACACAGAACCACTTGTGCGTCGATCCAGTAGAAAACCGTGTCCGTTTTCCACCTGTGTTCTGCTACGACGGCGTTTCCCAGCCTCGCTCCGACCAGGGCAGCCTGTAGCTCCATCCTTGGTATTGTCTGTGCCTTCAGCGGCGCCACCTTGGCCTTGGCGGCGGCCAACACGACTCGTACTTCTCCATTTCCTTGAAATCTGCAGTCCGCACGACTCCCCCCGCCGTTCCCTGGGGTTTTGACACCTTCCGCGTGCCACTGGAGTCCCGGTCCCGCCCTGCAGATTGTTCGGCTCCCCCCGGGGTAATGTGACGCCCTCTTTGCGCCACTGGAGCCCCACTTCGAATCGACCTTCTTCCATCCGTTTGGCCGTTCTGCCAAAGAGGTCGATGACTCGCTGCTCTTCTGGTCAGCTTTGCCTTGGACGCTATTCCCCGTGCGTCTGTGTTTCTTCACCATTTCCTCCCGTCGTTCGCCTCGGGTCTCGATCGTAGACACGTGCAGGATTTTCTCGTGTTTTTCCTGCTTTGCGAGGCGTCTGGGGATGTTTCCATGGATTACCCAGCCGAGCTTCGTCTTCGAGGCTGCAGGCTGGTTTCTCTTGCCGATCCTCAGCTCCCTGGATACAATGAGCTACCAGTTGTCCGTGCCGATGAGAAGTTGGGGTTTCTTGTCTTCATAGCATGTCTCTTCGTTCTTGAGATCGTGCAGGTGAGCAAGTCGAAACAGTGATTCCGGAACGGACTGAGTAAGTAGGTTCAATCCGGCCACGGTTCTCGCAGTGACGTCATATCTGGTACCGTCGTGACCCCGTACGCCAAGTTGTACGAGTCGGCTTTTTTCTTTCCTTCTCTCGGCATTGATCCCATGCATTCTCAGCACCTTCGGTGGGCCGTCTGCGCCGATAGCCTTCGCAACGTCTTTATCCAGTAGTGTCACTGTCGAGCCCTCGTCGAACAGCGCGAAGATATCCGCTTCGCCCCGTGGACCGACTTGAATTTTTCTCATCTTAAGTTTCACCGCGCGGTCGGAGGTGACCGATGCGGTAATCACGGCGTCCTCTGTCTGTGGGGCGCCGCCGGACCTGTCTTCGTGCAGCAGCGCATGATGAGGCAAGTTGCAGCCCTTCACGCCGCACGGCTTCGCCCTGCAGTTGTATCTTCTGTGCCTGCTTCGTATGCACCGGAAACACAGCCCTTCCTTTTTGACCGTGTCCCATCTCTTTTGCATGCTCAGTTTCTTGAAAGCAGCGCAGCGAAATAGAGCGTGATCTTCGGCACATATCGGGCACTTCGTTGACTCTTCGCGTGTTTTCTTTGGCTGGCTGCGACTCGGCGAATCCCTGCCCTCGTCTGCTATCGCGAAGACTGGCTTCCTCGTTCGGGCTTCGTTCTTGTTAGGAGGTGGACGCGGTGTTTCCTTCTTCAGTGCCGTGCTGAACCCGTAGCGCAGCGCCCTGTCCGCTTCTCTCATTAAGAATTCAGAGAGAAGGACGACATCGGGCTCGTTCCTGAAGCGCGACGTCTCTTCTGCGTAGTCGTACCACTTGCTCTTCTCGTATGGGCTGAGCTTCTCGAGGATGTCTCTCGTGAGCAACGGGTTAAAGAGATACCCGTGCCTCAGCTTCCTCAGGATGGCAACCATGTTCTGAATCTTCACTGCAAATTGGTCTGCAGTTAACAGTTAGCTGTCCTTAACAGTAATAAAACTATTAAAAAAAAGTTTTTTTAGAAACTGAAAAGGAAAAACAAGTTAGTCTAGTAGTCGAGACTTTTGATATTGAATATTATTAAATAACTATACCTACCATTCGCCTTCATACATAACGACTTCAACAATCTCATTATTATGGCCTATTATTATGAAGCAGGATTTCGACAACAAAAAAAAAACGAAAATTCGCGATCTCCTCGCTTGCTTTAAATGTAATGGAAAACGTTGATGCAATTTCCGAGATTCTGATTATATATTTAGAAGAATTGCTCGTTTATAGTATAAGATTATTGAGCCGCAATCGTAAGACTATTGATGCACTTTCACATTAATAAACATCTCATAAAGTAGTAATAGGTACACAACACACGATAATACCACAGAGTAGAAAATATATATCAATATGTACTTAATATGTACAGAGTAACGGCTTACATAGAACGAATCAAATCGATCCAAATTTGAAAATTTTGACGTCCCCTTCAACGGCCCACGATTTTTCCACACAATCGTGGACACGTCGCATGCTTGTAGTAGTGCAATCGAATCGAAAGCTAACTATGTAGCTGTTTATCTATTCCTCGTTTTTTAATCTATGATATTACATCCTACAATACAATTTAAATATTCAATTAATAGAAGTACCAGACAATAAGCCGTATAACAGTTAGTTAGGCGCCGATAGCCGCATCAACGGTCCGTCTAGTGGCTATCGGCGACATCGGAGTGGGTTTGCGTGTAATGTCCACATTTACATACACGGATATATCCATCGATCGCACAGGCTGCTACGGCGGATATTAAACCATCTACAAGACACGTGACAAGCCCTGATTGTTGGAATATCTAATGCTGTAAACACAGCAGCCTGTACGACGAGAGGTGCACCTGTCGAAGCGAAGCTCCATATGGCATATGGTGCGACTTTATTGTGTCTGTTTAGGATATCTTTAGCGTAATCCATACATGCAAATGTAATATTGGTTAGATCATGCGACTAGAGTCTTACTATACTACAGACTAGCTTTTGCCCTCGGCTCCGCCCGCGTAAATACAGTACCATACGGGAACACTGTTCTTTAAAAATATATATCCTATGTGTTAATCCCGAGCTTAAACTACTACCGTACCAAATTTTATTAACATCTGTTCAGTAGTTTTAGCATGAAAGTGTAACAAACAAACATCCATCCATTCATCCTCACAAAGTTTAACATTTATAAGAGTATACCTAGTAGGCTGAAAAAAAACAAACAATGGAAAGGTATTTTTAATTAAAAAATACATTCCAATCAGTATGCTCTGTCAATATAGATTTACTATAGATTTTAATTTTGCATTTTTCCTCATAATAAAACCCTCCCCTGCCATTACAAATCGACATTATCAAATTGTATTACAAAATTAATTTTAAGGCTCAATATTAAAGAGGAACAAATTGTCTAAAATATACAACTACGTAATAGTTCAGTCGCTCTTGTTGTATACACAAATATTGTTTTTTGTTAGATGTTCAAATGTTTCTATTTCTTGCCTCTTCAAAAAGCTTCAACTTGATATGAAAATGTAGAATCGTAATATAATGTTTATTCTGGAACGTAAGTATGGACTGGTTTTAATTATTTAATTATGAGTTAGAAAATGAATGAATTCTATAAAAATTGCTTTATTATACATAATAAATTGTAAGAATAGATGTGAGTCCCATATCTCCGACCGAGCGAGTGTCGTGCTCGGTCAGGCCGGAGCCCACTGTAGTAGTTCCAAATGTTTTATATACAGCACCGAACTACTGAAACTTCGATAGCGCGCGATTCAGGACTATTCGTTGATTTGTCCGCCACAAAATCATAAACATAATATTATTATGAAAATTTGGTAATAAGTGATTTTAAATACATAAATAATGAGGGTTTTTAATATTTTTTCCGCCGCTGAGACTGATACCCGACTCACACAAAGAGTCGTCTGGTGGCGTAAGTGATATCAAAAATGGTCAATAAGAATTTTTTAATTCCTCGACCTGACGGCGCTTGGTAGCCCGACGGTCCTTGTCATGTCAAAAAGCTGTCAGATATCACGAATTTAGAAAGCCTCAATAAGCCTAACTCGTAAGGCAAAAGCTACGTACGTACTCGTAGCTCCGTCGTAGCGCGTAGGAGTAGTAGGGTGCTACGAACTTAGCTCGTAGCACAGTATACGCTATGCCGTATCCGTACTTATTGCATGTTTATTTGTATTTTTGTTAAGTCCTTTGCTTTCGGCATTTTGAACTTTCATCATCTAAAAGAAAATTTAAGCCGATGATAACAAGAGAAAATATAAATAAGTGACATAAAAGATCAGAAATGTTAAACAAAAAGTAAATGGATAGGTTATTAGCTTCTAGTATTTACCTAAGGTATTTGTATGAGAGTTAAGAAAAACATATTGCAAAGGAAAAGAGGCCGTTTATCATTGACTGCTGATATTCGGCCATAGAATAATCTACTCTATGTCGATGGGATAGGGTCGATTTTCGATACATTAGTTCGATAAACGATAACATACATGTATGGAGATTGGGGCTTGTGTGATTTGCGCTCATGAGATTCAATTTCACGCACCTGTATGATTGACGCGTACATTATGCAGGTGTTCGGGCTCCGCTGTAATTCACTATTCCGTGACTGTGGCGCAGTTTTGTGCGCGGGGAGGCAGACGCGAGTTAATGCTGCTCTTATAAAGTTGTTAGCACGAAGGTGAGATGCGCTCGACATCTGTTACCTACAAGATTTTTATCCTACTACTGTTATAAATATGAAAGTTTGTGAGGATGGACGTATGGATGTTTGTAAATCTTTCACGCAAAAAATACCGAACGAATTTTGATGAAATTTGGTATGGTAGTAGTGTAAGCTCTGGAATAACACATAGGCTACCTTTTATATCGAAGAAGTTCCCAATGGATACTGTATTTACGCGGGTGGAGCCGCGGAAAAAGCTAGTTTTAAAATAAATATGACAGCTGTCCCGACAGACGTATTAAGTAGTACTGGGATAAATAAATAACTAAATCCACACCCACACCTACATCTACACCTACTTCCTACAATCTACACCCACATCTACAACTAAAATTTACACCTACAATAAACCAAACAGGTAAACTGAACGCACCTATAAATATTTGATAGTCAAGTGGCATATTGAACACAGTGAACAGTTGTGGGAAATTGAAAACGTCGTTTTTAGTATGTTCCCCGGAGTTTTTGCAATATTTCTCACTGTTGAAACCTTCCCTGAACTTCCATAATTATTTAAAGACCAAAATTAGCCAAAGAGTTTTAGCGAGACATTGAATTTGCAATCCATTTTTATATATAAAGAAAAGCAGGTAACATCATCATCAGCTTCCATTATATATAACCAATTGTAAAATTCGAATTACAAATTGTCTCGTTCTGGCACAATTTAAGTTTTCTGTCGCGGGTAAAGTAATTTACCTGTAGCTGCAGGTAAAGCGTGTAATTCTGTAGCTCGACAGGTAAAGCGTATAATTCAGGGCTGCGCCCCCGCTGCACGCTGACGTTCTTTGTGGCGCAACAATAGCACTTCATTCAAACATTATTTTCTCATACACCTTTGTGGCGGACGAGAAACCCAAGACAGCGATTGTTTCTTACTCAGTTGATTTAAGTTTCATAAGTTATGACAGAGAAAATTATTTTTTTACATTTTTAGTTGTGATAATATCTTATGAACATTTTTGTGGAGTGAAAACGTAACTAACTATAATTGTTTGTAATAGCGTATCGAAATCGTTACAGCGCGAGACATAAAATAGATCAAACAAGAAAGATCATCACAAACTAAAATTATTGTTTAATGTGAAACGCAATTTCCCGCTTTGTTACGAGTAAACTTTCCCGTCACATCTATATTTTCAAACGAAGGCACTTTAACTTCTGTACATATTATTATGTCGTATAAAGTTTGGGGCTTCGCTTTAATGAGAAATGTGTTGGTACAGAGACCATTGGCAGTATTCACAAACTTAAAACTTCCTTCAATTAGCCTTAGCTCTTTAGTTTTCAATGACATTTGACTTCTTAGAAAACTTAGCTTCCGACATGAAGCATTACTTATTCGTTCTAAAAACTGCTGCGAATTTTTTCTTTCAGTTTTTTGCGACTTTATTTTAATTAAATATAAACTTTGATAGTTAGGATACCTTAAGTAACACTGACGGAATGATAAACACGTTCACACAATCTCTAAAAAGTCCTCCAATCTCCAGTGTCTGTTAAGAAGCCCATTGATATGATGACTTATAATGATTATACATTTTCTTATTATATTTGCTCTCCTCCAGCAAACACGAGTCTACTAATTTTGTTTAACGATAATTTTTTGTTCTGTCAGTTTTATACATGGTCCCTTTTTAAATAGATTAAGATACTCAAGCGAGTTTTATGAGCCCGACCCCTCGTCTTTCTGTCTTTGATTACGAAGACAAACGTCTACTCATAGAACAAAAGATTGACTTGACCTTTTGAATGCCAAGGAGCAATTTTACTATTGGCCGACGTTATTTGAAAAACATTAATATTTTGTGCATAATAAATCAAATTGCTGCTTTTTACCAACAAAAATCATTAGCGCTTTCTGAAAGTGATTTTGTCATATTTATAGTTTCAAGTCGTAACACCATTTGTAATGTAAACTACCTAAATTGTTTGTCACCTTTTACACTACAATTCTGAGCTTAATTTTTGGGGAAGCAGTGCTTTAAATTTTTATTCAGTATTAGGGGGTAGGGGTTCGTCTAAATGGGCCAAAGTAAATGATGCTCTCTCGTGCCCTATCGGGCATCGGAGTATCTTTTTGAGATTAGAGTGACACAAAAGCGTATTGTAACAGGCGAGAGCCTTCTATTTGGTGCCGTTTTGTGACACGAACTTCCACATACTGTTTTCTTCTTTTTTTCGTTCGTTAGAGTCACTTGTGTATCGATTTAGCGTCTCATTAAAAATAATAAATAACGTAAGTTTACTACTTTTAAATACCCGTCATACAAAGTTCTTGAAACTTTACCATTACTTTTTTGTCAGTTTTTAGCTGCCTGTAATGTAAGTCAATCTTAATCAGTTCAAATAAACCCTTCTATTTTATTTCGCAGGGGAAAGGCTTTATGCCTCCCCCGGGTCGGATGGCCCGGGGGTATGTGGGGCTCCCGGCAACATATGAATCTATCGCCGATACGTTACCCACTGAAACCACCTACGGATTGCTCTCAGCCGCTATGAAGGGGCACTTCCGGATCTGTCCCGCTCCGATTCGCAGAAAGAGACCGCCGCCTGCCAGGCCTCATCGCTCTCGAGCATGCAGCGCACAGACTCGAGAGCGAAAAGTCCCGCCCAATCACTGCCACGAGATAGTGGCGCTGCACGGCCCATCGGTCACACACTTCTAGGGGTGCTGGGCCGTGTCCTCCGCAGCGCCATGTTCGGCGCACGCAATCACCCCACGTCCCTCTATTGAGCAGGGAGAGTCCTGCGGCTAGTGCCGACTCCTCCACCTTTCTTCCCTTCAGATTCGTTACCGGAGACCCCCACGTCGAGGACTTGGCGTTGAAGTCTTCCGCCACGATAATAGTAAGGGAAAGCTAGCCGCCGGACGAGCGGCCACAGAATATCGAGGAACTGTTTCCATGGCCGCCAAATCGCGGTTCGCGGAGAAGTACACCCCGATGACAGCGACTTCTCCCCAAACGGCCACCACGTACCCATGCCCCCTCATTCTGGCCCACCTGGCCTAACAGTCACTGCAACGGAGCCGCCTCCCTCGCTCAATGTGGCAGGGGAGGCACGTAATAGGGCTCCGACACAATGATAAGGTTAACGTTCCACTTGGCCATAGTCTGCAGGAGAAGGTCCTGAGCCGCAGCGGAGTGGTTTATGTTGGCCTGTATGAAGCTGAGATGTCCCTGGCATATTCAGACATCTCAGCCTCTGGCGCCACCGATCCTCCCCCCGATGGACGTGGGGGGAGGGCCATAAAGCACTTCTTCTCTGGCTTCCTCGGACGTATCCCTAACTTCTTGGCAAGTAGTTGTGGGTTCTTGGTCGCCGTGCTCCTAATCCTTTCTCTCTTGGCCTTGGCTGCTTTATCAGCCAAGCCCACAGAATCATTTAAGTGGCATTTAACTGCGCAAGGCTTCCACTCAGAGTGTAGCAACCAGTCGACTCTCATCAACTCGCCGTAGGTGATGACTGTGTAAGAAGGTCATGTATGAACCTTGCCTTTATTGGGGTCAAATGAAAAAAATGTTTTTCATTCCCACTTCACATGTATCGAGAGCCACCCCTGAAATATAAAATTATTATTATTTTATGATGCCGAAACCGAGATCTAGGTATACACGACATATAATTATACCAAATTTCATACATTTTTATGCACTATTACAGAAGTTAGAAGAACGGACAGACAGACAGGCATACATACAGACGGACGAACAGAGTGAAACTATAAGAGTTCCTTGAGTACTACGGACCCCTAAAAACGGACTAAGTTCTAGTTTGTCGCAATTTTGATAAAAATTGCCTATTAATAAAACTGTCGATATAGCTGGTGTAAAACGTAACAATGTTGCCATCGTTAGGCGAAAATTGTTTAATGGTTCAATTGGTATTGTCGTAAAAGTAAACCCGTAGACCCGTGGAGGTCGCCAGTCGTCGTTAAAACTTCGATCGTTCACTAAATCTTACGGGTTTACGATTCCACAAAAATTCCCGGGAAAACGAATTACAACTTCGACGAGCTTAAATTCTGTCACTATTAGAAAACAGTTTACTGCGAACAAAATAATAGTAAGTTTTTACCTAACAATGTTGATGTTCAGCGTATAGTAAGTACCCTTTTCCATATTTTGAAATTGTTGTTATAATAAAATTAAATTATACTGAAATAAATACATATCATTTTGTTTCATTTATGCTAATTTTTCAATGTATGTAAAAAAATCACAGAATTCGTGCCTCACACGACTATCGAGCATATTGGAAATGAATCTACGATCGAATCTTAGAAAATATTGAATTAGAGTTTTAGTAGATCATTTTAAAAGGATATCGCAAAATTTCAAACAGATCTGACCAAAAACAAAAAAGTTACTTACAAACGTTGATACCCCTTTTTACCCTTTTAGGGGGTAAGTTTCGCAAAATGCCTTCTTGATGGACCTATGCGTCACAAAAGGAAGTCACGGCCCATATATTACGTATCTAGCTTCAGTAGTTCTGCCTCGGCGTTGATGAATCCAGTCAGCCAGGACATGTTACTTTAATTAATTGAAGAGTACCTGAGTAACCGAGCTTTGCGCGGAACTCTAGTAGATTTAAAAAAAATAAAATCACAAAAATATACCGAGACTCGAACCCACGACATTCTAAATTTTCTAACAAAGTAAAAATTAAATATGGTACGCATACCAAGCTGCCTATCAGACTGACATAATAGAGTCAAAATTATTGATACATTGTTGCACGACGAAATAAAAAAAACATATATATAGCTTGAAAATGCGCAGTTTCAAAGGTTTAAGACCTAACTACATCGATTTTTCTTTCCCAAAACTCCCTGCATACTAAATTTCATGGTAATAATTGTAGCCGTTGCCGAGATTTCGATTAAATAAAAACAAGAAGTTAAAGTATAAGATTATACTTTTTTTTCAAAATTGTTAGGCTACAGAGCAAACATTTAACCCGATCGTCATTATTTTAACTTTTTTTCCATTTTGACTTTTTCATTAATTCTTTTTGCTCATTACAGCTCTCGTAAATACACATATTTTGAGTCTTTTTCGGATATCATATCTTTAAAACTCTCCGAGAGGTAAGGGCATCGTTACTTTTTCGTGAAATCGGGGCCTATACTGGAGCGATCGAAAATACATTTCCAATGTCAAAATAATCTACCTATTCATAAAATATCTTAAACAGATAAACCTTACAGTAGTTTCCGTTCTAATTTCAAATTAAAATAAACGTTTTTGAGCAAATTAGAAACGTGTTTGTAAACATTTGTTTGTCGTTATGGAAATGAGAAATTTGAATAAAGTCTCATTAAAGGATTAGGCTTAGTAAGCTCGTTACAGTTTATTATCTACAACCGCCGTATTTACTTACCCGGTAATATCCAAATAACAGCGGATAATTGCTGACGGCGACAGGTGAACATGTTTTGAATTTCAAATTATAGGCCAAGAGGTGATATTTCTTCTTACTTATATTGTTTTCTATCTTCTATTATTCTATTACTATCTATCTCGCTAATTTATGAATACAGGTGCACAATGTTGTGGGTTTATTGTAGCCTGAAGCTACTGCCAATTTTAGAGGAAACCTGTCAACTTGTTTTGTAACCCTCTGTTGGCGACTGGCTAAGTTTTTATACCTTTTATATTTTGAATTTAAATGTATTTTCTGTCGTCATACTTTTGATACATTTTTGATATATTCCTTTTGTGTATATCTCGAAATACAGTTGCCGCTGCAGAGCACCTTTGATTTTGTAGTATTTAGTAGTGTATATAATTCTATCATCTTAGCTTCAATTACCCACAGTCTACTCTCACTCGTCAATATTTGGTTCTTTGTCGCCTTATTTTAGAATCACAACTTGAGTCCTTTTTCGCCGTAGCATAGAATCGTATAGATTACCATTATATCATTTCATTTTAGTGCTATTGACCAAAACATTTTTGTTCGTGTATATTACTTGCATTTAGTTTAGTTTTCACGATGTTCACACGATAAAATGGTAAAGCCATATTTTATGCAACGGCAACTGCAGCAGAGACCGAACAGATTCAGCACCGCGAACATTCATCATCATGCGCTGTCCGGTCAGTCTCTATCGAGTGCCTGCATTGCCTGCTCTGGACACCGCGCCCTTTGGCGCGTCGCAGGCGTCCGAGGACTTCAACGTCGGCTGTGCTAGCCAATGTCAGGAAGGCAATGCTACATTATCAAAAAGTAATGTCAGTTTGTACAATAGGCTGACACAATCTTCGCGTTAGGCGGCCATCCACGCCGAGAAGCAGGCCGCCTTGTGTTAGCCGACTTCCTGCGACGAGAGCGCGAGCGAGAGCGCAAACTCGCCCAACTGGAGTCTGAACTTGAGCAACTGAAGCTACGAGCAAAACTCGCCACCCCCGCTGCATTGGAGGCCAAAGATAAGTCTCGTTGTTCCCATATTGATAATCTACGTCACCGTCGACGTACCACGTGGTGGGTACCAGCAAACATGGCACCAGCAGGTAAATGGCAAGGTGGTGCTCCGGCTGCAACCTTGGATAATCTCCAAGGCTCACCCGTGCAGTCGATTGTTCCCGCCTACGAGGCCCCATTACCACATGTCACCGTCAACCTATCACTACCTGCACAGACCACAGGTAACGACATAAGCGACACCGTGACGATCAATAAAATATTACCAGTAGCCCGCTCTCAACAGAATTCCAAGGCCATGCTCAACGCTCTGCATCAGACCTACGTCCTATCCGAAATCTTGCTGCAGCGAGAGCGCAAACTCAAAAAGAAGTCTCGTAGTTCACTTATTACTTGTCGACGTCACCGCTAACGTATCGCGTCGTAGGCACAAGAGCGAAACATAGCACCGGCAAGTAACATGCCAGGTAGGGCACCGACTTTTACCTTGGACAGTATCCAAGGCACGCCCGTACAGTCGGCTGTCTCCGCCAACGGGCCTCCCCTTACAAGCCATAGTCAACCAATCGCCACCCATACATATCCTCTTGGGCGACGTCGACATCAGAAATCGATCAGTACTACGAATAGCGTTTACAGCGCCCAGTCTTTCGCATACTATTGCAAATGAAAATCACTTTAATCCGCCGCAGACTACAGTCAGGACCGACTCTGCGACAGTTTTAAAATGTATTTGGAGCGTCAATCTAAATTTTAAACCCTTCCCGGTCCACTGGTTGGGAGAGACAGCAGAGCTCTCCAACTCATATAATTGGAGAAGGCTCCCTACCTATCTCAACGATATAGGGCTTCTTGTTCAAGCAACAAGAGCCTTTCTTATATTTCTGGTGCCGCCGCCATTTAGTAGATGTTGGAGCTTTATGCGACCCTCCACTCACCTCTTTCAATGCGCCAGAATATGCTGATGCTCTCGTAGTGGGACAGTCTCGCCATGGAAAGCTTTCTCTCGCAGCCCCTGCCCAGAGCCGGCCGAGTCACTTTCGTAGCTGCGTTCTCCCGAGTCGCATATGGTCTTCTCCGAGGACACAGACGAATAAAGATCAAATTGAGAGTTAACCACGATGTGAAAACTTCGAAAATCCTAGACGGCCGTCACGACATACCTCGCCTACATCATTACATCTTTAATTTCGTAGTTCAGTATTTAGTAGTGTATAATTCTATCATCTTAGCTTCATTTACTTACAGTCCACTCTCACACGTTAACACCCTCCATATGTAATAGTAACCATAATGTAATAATAACTGAAAAATTGTTTTTTTTAAACTTTGACCGTTAAATATTAAAAAAAGTTTGCTCGCTCGCTTATTACGTTTATTTGTTTTCAGTTTTCAAGGAAAACATAAAATACCGTTATGAAAGTTAATGCGATATAATATTATAGTCATTTTCATAGATTAACTGATTAATTTTGGATTTTAATTCTTTCTCACAACTTCTATACCTACCCGACGAATTTAAGGATTGCTCTTTTGGTGACATTTAATATGATTTAAAGCGAACACATACCCTTTTCGTTGCTGTCGAATCTGGGTAAATTTTAACCAACACCTTTAACATATAGTAATAGTAGAACCTTTTTAAAAACAGAACTTAAAACACTTCTAATATTGAAGTAATGGTTATGTTGACGAAATTCTAAGCTTTGTCTTTGTACGTTACTGGATGTTCTTAATGTGTACAAAATGTAGAACCTTTTTTAAACCCTTTATGTAATATTAATTTAGAGTAAGTGTTTTTCAGCTAGAACAGTAATAATATATTTTCATGTATAAGTAAGTAGCTTACACATGATGTCATAGACTCATAAATAAAATAACTAAATTATAAATATGAGTCTTACTCTTAAATTATAATGCCAATTATAATTTTCGCTGATGCAGGTGCTACATACACAATTACACACATATAGTATGTGTTATTCAAGATTCATTAGATGCTTCAGTGAAATGGCTACCAGAGTCCGTTCGCTTTGTGCCTATAATACTGAATTGGTATTAATTATTGCACTACCCAATTAAATTGTACCTATATAACATGCCAATGCTTCAATATGGCAATAATTTTCAAATCACCGTACATGCTTTGACGAATATGGGCGTTCCCATATTCGTCAAAGCATGTACGGTGATTTGTCATGTCATTTAGACTGTACAAATTGCAGTACAATATTGCAATTTATATTTCCAGCACATTATTAATACATTTTTCATAATATTATATTTCTAAAATTAGTTTCCAAAAACGATAAAATGATTTTAATAAACAATAATTGTAGCGTTGCAAATAATTAGTAAAGAGATATGTTAACCAGATTAATTAGTAAGTGCAGCTTTTCTAATTTCTCGAGTCATTAAGTCGTAATAAAGACATATATTTCTTTTGTAAACGGAAATTATTAAGCCATAAAGCCAGAACAGATTTGCCGTGAAAAAAAAACAATGTCTATAATATAGTAGATACGTATAAAATTGCGTATAAAATGTACGATAAAATGTTCAATTCCAGAATTTTCTCCACTTCGGTTAAGCGATAGCCCCATCCTTATCTCGACATGAAGTTATTATTGGATGCACGCCAAAATAATTTCAATTGAAACTTTGGATAAAATTAAAGTACTACGAAGACAAAAAATTTCATACGTAGCTACAGCTATGGGACGAAGTCGTTAGTTTTGTGGACGGGTGATTTGATAATTTGTGTAATAACTTTGTAGTTAGTATTAGAAATCAATACTGGAAGGAATGTTACCAATTTTCTATATCAACTAGCATTTGCCCAGAGCTTTGCTTGCGTGAAATTAGGTTTTTAACGATATCTTTATAATAATTTAAAACTTTCGTTCCCTATTTTACTCTCTTAGGGGTTGAATATTAGAAAATGCTGAAATACTTTTGAAATATTTTTTTTTACTCAATTCATACGAAATATCATGCAATTATGTAAAGTTTCATACAAACTTTTTCCCATTTCACCACCTTAGGGGTTGAATTTTGAATAATCCTTCCTTAGTGGATGCCTTTGTCATATTATGAGGAATACGTGTGCTAAATTTCAAATTTCTAGCCTTTAGGATTTGGCCTGTGCGTTGATACGTCAAGCCTTTGCCTGCCAGCTTTGCCTTTTATATAATAGTCTCTAAATTTCAGGCGCTTAATCTCGCGCGCGCAGTCACTTAACCTATGCTCGCAGTGTTTTTTTAAAAAAAGAAGCAAAGATTAAGTGACTTACTAAAAGATTATAGCAGAAAAGCGATACTATAATTTAAAAGCGGTTCAACGTAGCATTTACGCAATTACACCTACTTCTTATTACGCCTTTATAAAAATATATTTTATTATTATCTCAAATAGTTTAGCCTTATCCTGATAACTTTGTAATTCTGTGGGAGGAAATGGCGTACGTGATAGCAATTTGATAGTTCATTTGTTCGTTACCGCGACCTCATTAATACAAAGCACACACGATGGAATGAAAATACTCTTATCTGTTTTAATGTAATAGAAAAGCAAAAATGGCAATCATTGAGTCCGTACTACACAACATTGTAAGATACTCTGTTCAGATGTAAAGCAAAAGTTCAAATTATAATATGTATGGACGCTTCCACACCACGTCAATCTGGTTCTGTACTAAGTATCCGAAGAACTTGTATCACAGGTACCAGACAACGGAAATATTTAATACTTTTATATTATACACATATTTAAGAATTTTATTATTATATTACGCATAATATATATTTTAATAGACATCCAAGACCTGAGAACATAGAAAAACATTTTGTCCCTTCGGCGGGATTCCGACCCGCGACCTGCGGCTTAAGCGTCGACGCCCTAACCACTGAGCTACAGATGTCGTCAAATGTTCGTATTACAACGACATTTCATTTTTACTGGATTCATCCTGGTTTGGTTGTCGCTGACTGGTGTAAACGAGCATGAAGGTAATGCACGGAAACGTCAAATTACCCTACAACCTACAGAAGGGGTACGAAAAATTATTTATAACCTATTCTCATACCCACCGAATACACCTGCGAAATTTCATTAAAAACAGTCAAGCCGTTTCGGTGGATTTCTGTAACAAACAGTGTGACACGAGAAATTTATTTAAGACATGAAAATAATATTTTTGCTTATGTTTATTATTTAGTCTTATGTTTATGTTTGTTTATTAATTAGTCTTAGTGTAGGGGTCAGTATTTTTCCATGGATCGGTTCGGCCTCGAAGAAAGCAAGGTTACTCCGAAATAGGCAGAGCAAGGCGTATAATAAATGATTGAGAAGAACATTGTACACAAAAATCGGTTTGCTATCCTAGCTCATGACAATGCCGTATAGAGACCCGCTCGGTCACGCCTCCTTTGAGATGATTTGCCATCTCACTTGTACTATATGTACTGACTATTTTCCGCTGCCTTTCTTATTTGTCATAAGCTAGGGATAGTGAAACACATTTTGTGAAACTTTTTATTGACTTTTCCATATATACAATGCATTATAATGCAAATACATTAAAAATCAAATGCACTATGTAGTGACACTGTGTTTATATAATGTACTTTGTTTTTGTAAAGTAGCTTTATTTGTATGCTTAAATCCTTAAAATTGCGCAACGGATTTTGATGCGGGTTTTTTTTATTAGATAGAGTGATTCAAAATAAAGGTTTATTTGTATATAACATGCATAATATAGTAGAGAAACACTGATAATATTAAGAGGATTCTAATGTCGTAAATAAACACTTTCTTGCGCTTACAATTCAAATGTACAGTATTGTACACCTTAAAAAGGTCTAGAAAAAAGTCCGCAATGGTATATTATGTCTATCTCTTAGGGATAACCCACAATAACCATTTTTTATCCTTTACTTTTTACGAGAAATTATGGCTTATTTACTGATCCAATTAAGTAGCTTAAGTGTATTTAATATAGATCAATATGGCCCTTTACAGCATGTAATTTGAATGAATATTTTCGAAGATATTACAGATTTAAAATGCAGGGACATAACGGTTGGAGGTGATAGGTTCCCGTTTTTTAACCGACTTCCGAAAAAAGGAGGTTAAACTCCGCCGTCTATTGATCGATTTTCAAAATTCTTTTTTTAATGTATAAGGTATAATCCGAAATTGGTCCCGTTTTCACAAAAGTGGTGACCTGATGGTGGGATACATGAGGAATCGAGGGAACTCTTCAAAATTTATATGGACATATATGGTGATTTTGACTTTTTCTGAAGTAACCCAAGCATATGCTACCAAAAAGTATGATTTTGTACCAACTTATACCCTGAATCCAAAATTACTGAACAGAACTCCTGACTCCTTATATTTACATGTTTAGGGATTTCAACGTTGCTTAAAGAACTGCAAGTATAAGCCTGTTAATTAAAGTAATCATCATCACCACTATCATTCTACCATACATCATCACATAATGACGATATAATAGGTAATTCTCATAGTATTTTACACCGACACGGATATCTTTGAACATTACTCTGCCGTTTATGGACGGATTTTCAAAATTCTTTCTTTGGTGTATTGGGTATACTCCGTTGTTGGTCACGTTGTTACTAAAGTGGTGACCTGATGATGATATTCATAAGGAATCGAGGGTTTTACTCGAAATTTATATGGACACATATAGTGATTACGACCATTTATGAAGTAACCCAAGCATATTCTACCAAAAAATAAGATTTTGTACCAAGGTATACCCTGAATTCAAAAGCACTGAAGAGGTCTCCTTAGTCTTTAAAGATACGCGTTTGAAAACTTCGATATTGTTTAAAGAACTGCAAGCATATGCTATTATGTGACATACAGTAATCATCATCATCATCTTATATAAAATACACAATGGAAGCTTGGCGCGTATTCAATTATACATTCGATCATTTATTTTAAACGTTTTTAAAATGTATTAATTATAATTTAACAAATATCACTAAAAAGGGAAAAACTATTAATTTTAAACAAAAAATTAAACCGACTTCCAAAGAAAAATGCACAAAAAATTATGATATAAAACTTATTTTCTAAATAATTCCCCTTTTAAATTTGGCTAAAATTTTAACTATTTCTCTACTCAATGTTCATAATTCTGAAGTCGGTACCAGCCCGAACAACAGACTGATAAAAGAATATTTGAAATAGAACTCACGTTCAAGTTGGCTGGTACCGACTTCAAAATTTTGAAGATTGAGTAGAGAAATAGTTAAAATTTTAACCATAGTCGTATATTATGTCATATGTGTTATTTCACTGCGAGGCGACTGTCTTTAACAATTAGTTACTTGTCATACATATTATGATGAGTTCTTGTAAAGATAGATTTAAGTTTTTAAAATAAATAAATAATCAAAAGTAAGTAAATAAATATCCTTTGTGTTTCTAACCTAACCTAATCCGTCAATCTGTAAGTGGGCGGTGTGTCTCAGCTCGCACGTTATGTCGGCCACGGGTTGGTCACGTTCGAAGTACAGATGGCTGTAGGGCCAAGAAGAAACGGGACACGTTTTGTAGTGACGGATTGTCAATTCAAATTCAATGTCCGTCCTTCTGCACGAAGGGCCAGCTCACAACAAGACGCGATGTGATGCAATGCGTCGCGCACTTTTAAAGAGCATTACAAAACATAACTTCAATTACTACTGTTTGCAATAATTTGAAATTGCCCGCGGCGTCACGCTACACAACGCTGCATAATATTATTGCAGCATCTTCGAGCATTCTTGAATCGCGCGTCGTGTCGCGTCTCGGTGTGAACTGACACAGAAGTTAATAACGAAAGTACATATTTTGTTAATGTCCCTCGGATTCCTGAAAGCCATTGAGAACGTTGTTGTAAATTGTAAAAAAATGACATGAATTATTTAATTCAGTGGTTGCTATGCTATATGGACCTTTTTTATCTCTCTTCTCGCCTGTGGCCTAAATTCACCCGTAATAAAAGAATTTAGGTCCTTTCATCCGATTATTGGATGGTTTATACAGTAGTTTCCGAGCGAAGTTACCATTCTTGAATTACTGTAGTGCCTGGGACAGTTGGTTTTTAAATGTTATATGGGGCAACCATATAACATTTAAATTCATATAAGCACATACGGCATTTTCACAACATAGTCAGCCTAGCCCAGAGGAATGACTGGTCAATACGTCTGGGGCCAACCATGTGCGAGTTTCCTCACGATGTTTTCCTTCACCGTTAGAGCGTCCGTATAATGTACTTGAGGTCTGAAAAAGTTTCATTGGTACACGCCACAACCTGGGAATCGAACCTGCACTCTCTCGAGTGCGAATCAAACGGTCTACCCACTAGGCAACGGAGCTCTTTTTCACCCATTACAATTCATATATTTTTCACCGTTGTATCTATCAAACGAACGGTAGTGTGTGTTGTTGTTATTTTTATTAATTGTATGTATTTATAAGCATTATTTAAAAATATATTAGCTTTCTGTATACCTTCTTTCACTTAAACTTTAACTTTGCCAAATATCACACTCCTCCGATCGCACCATTCTAGTAAAACTATACTGAAAGTTTTTGCTTCACGTATTATATTATGATGATAATAGCAATAAGGAAGGTAGTTGAATAATATATTTTTCTTCAAATATATAAAATACTATATAATATTTTTCTTCGCTTCAACACGAGGAAGCACAATCACACGTATACAAGAATGATACTGTTTCATGTAATATTAATTAAATAGGACATATTAGGTGATGATAGGAGCGTCTCGGGAAGACGTCGCAGCTCATTATAGATAAGAGCGGCTGGCGGCACATCAAAGCTACCTGCTGGTCGTAATTAGTACTGCTCATCATGTACTGAATAGGCCATTATTACATTTATCACCGTAATTATAAAGGAGAATTCTTGGAACAAACTTACTATTTAAGAAATGTACCGCGAACGACGCTTCCGACGCTTTAGGGCGCAGTCGACCAAATGAAAATAAATGATGTCTTAAGATAATTTTGAAATAGGTAGATACAGAAAGGTCTCTTAATTTAGCATACTCATTTTGTGTTTTAAATACTATTTACACAAGTGTACTTAATTTTTTTGTGACTAATTTTTATTACATAATAGATTTACTATCCACCGTTGAATTAAACGTACAGCGTATTCGTTCACCGGGTACCAGGTAACATCGACAATTATAAGTGTCCCAAAACAAACTTATTTGCAATTGCACCTGTACGGAACTTGTCCGGCTGCGGCTGCAACTTTGTGGTCAGCGTCGTCGTATCATGATCTATTACTGAAGGTGGTCTGGTAATTTTCGAATTGAGCAGCGCTAGCGTCCTAACTTTACGCAACTTAGCATCACTTCAAAACGAAACGCGATGCGATGCACACTTCTTAAGATAGTGATTTCAAATTGAACTTTAAATATATACAATACAAAAAGATAGACGTTAATTCATTGCAAGAGTTCGAATTGCGAGCTGCACCTACTGCGCAGAGCGCCGCCGCCGTGTAACGCTCGGTGTGAGCTGACCCTAATGATTAAAACTTTCCGCAACTTTCAGTCGGACTAAATTTGATAATAGTTAATTTGATTTATAGGATATTCGGGAATAGTTAATGTCCGTAACGAATTTAACGTAACTTACGTGTAGCGTGTTATACACGATTAGGTTCTACGAGTAATGACAGGCTACGACGCACTTAAACGGTTTTCTAATATCTTTGACTTAAACACACTTTCTTGTTTGCCCTCTTATCACGTTTTCACTCTTACAACGTGATAAAGGGTTGAACGGATGATCGATATGTTAGAAATATTGACCTTTCTCATCATCAGGCACAAATGAATTTCCTGTGTGTTGTATGCATATCCGATTTATCGAGCCAGCAACGAATGAAAACATTTTATTCAATTATTTTCTAAAAAGGAGGTATAAAGTACCTAGTGGGCTCAGCACCATGAACACGATGACGAATGAAATAAATGAATCCGTGATCAAATTTAGTTCAAGGGAAAAACCGGATGATTGTATGAAGAGGATTCATAAAAAATGCTACATTAAAAAAGGGACAAGTGTCGTGGAGGAGAGCTAGGAGAGCGTTTTTATCACTCCGTATTTATGTAAATATTTGCGGGATTCGCTAAGACCTCTCTCACTTATATTTATTATTAAGATGCGGACGCCCGCGCCGTTCTAGTGCGGTAATAATCAGAATCTGAAAGGATAAGGTAGGTCAATAAAATACTAGTTAAATATTTTATTGCGGAGTTTAATTTTAAGTCCTACAAGGGAAATGGGATTTTACACGTCATATTTTTTTACATTGCAATTGACACATTATATAACATGAAACTAAAACTGCGCACCATCCGCAAAATACTGTAGGTATGCGCAGAATATTAAAGATGGAAAACGTACACAAGTATTGCGACCGGATGAATTCCCCCGCCGACTCGCGACGCGTGTTGATCTTGCATGAATCAGCATGAATGTTAATGCATTTTATATATCGTATTTCGTCAGATGTAGCATGTAACCGAAGCTTATGACGGTACCATCCATCACGCGGAGGTTTTCTATCGACTCTTTCATACGAATCGTTCATCGGAAAATACAAATGACATTTGTTTAGCGGCGCACGTTTAACGGGTTTTGCATAAAGATTATATTTCAATATTTATACGAGAACCTGATTGTTTTACTGAAATATGAATATAGCAAAAGACGGAGAAAGCGTTGCGATTATTCTAACGTAAATATATTTGAGTACCTATTTAAAATTGTATATGTATAAATAACGAATCAAATCAGTTATGATAACAAAATCAATTGTACTATAAAAGTAGGTAAGTACTAAAAAAATAATAACTACTCCAAAACTTAAAATGCTACAAAAAAAAAAATATATATATATATATATATATATATATATATATATATATATATATATATATATATATTGGTTTGCTTTTATATTTATGTGCTTCTAGGTAAAACTTTTCGGGTTTCGGGACCCCTGAAGTTGGTGATATAGGCTATAAGAATATAGTTTATAGATTCAATTAGTGACGTAAGTGGAGTTTATAGTGTAGTTGAACGTAGCAGAAGAAAGTAGAGTTTATAACGGCTCGACTGTAATCCGGCAGTTTGATGAGCTCTGTTTACGAGCGGCGGAGAGTATCGTTTAAGCGCAGAATAAATCGCTGACGATGCTAAATTTATAGGAGTTAATATATTTTTATGGATACGATGCGATGATCTCGGGTAATGCTCAGTTTTATACTGGGGACTCAAATACAAATATGTACAGTTAGAGCCAGCTGGATAGTTTATAAAGCAAATAAAATGTTATCTAGCGTTTTCTATATTCAAAGAGCAATCTTGGTTTTATAATAAACTTATTGTCGATTAAAAAACCCGACTGCGTCATTTTGATGTACCCAGTGTCACTCTCACTTCAAAGAATAATATAATGATACCTCTTAAGCTCAAATGTGACAAGCCTTTTTTTTCTAGAGCGTGCTAAAGAAATGTACATACATTATACTCGACCAATATTACCCTCCTCCTGGCACATCGGGTAAAAATAGACCCACTACGAAGTCATTACCCGACCTTGTATTAATCAGCAAAATAATAGAGTGCCAATTTGAGAAAGTTCACAAGTATAAAATTTTGGCTCTGAAATCTAAATATGAACCGGGTACAAAGCTGTAACTGTATCAGGAATATCTTCGGCTGAGTATACCGTCGCACTAAAAATGTTGTCGTCGGTGTATAATAGCACACGTTTATACGATGTAACGTGGTCTAGCAGACACAGGGGGACACTAATGTCCTGGCAGGCGACAACCGCGACAAGAACACGAAGCGGACCGCCTTGGGACCTCATTATAAAGCGCTAAGCTCGGATCATTGCGACCGCACTTAACATACGAATGTAGTAAACACAAATACGACAACCTCAAATGATGTCCCATATTAATGTTGGGAAACATGACCCTTCGTAAACAACTAATTTATATCCTCTCCAACCCTGACATAGGATGTATAGTTATATGTTTGTGCTATATTATGTCTTCGCTAAAACTATCTAATTACTAGTTGATTGAGACGCGATGCGGTGCGCACTTATACAAAACATAACTTTATTTACTACACAAAAAGAAGTTTCACTGCACGAGCTACGCCATTGAGTATTAAACCAACAGCTGCGCTGCGCAACGCAGCGCCGTCCGCAATTAGAAATCGCTATTTTAAAAAGTGCGCACCGCGTCGCTTCTCGGTGCGAGCTGACCCTCAATCTGCATCTACTGAAAAGTAAAACTCACATTCATATTTCTATACTGTAATTCATTTAACTAGGTATATTGTAGCACCGTAGCGTCGCGTCGTGCCGTCGAATCGAGTCTGCGTGTTATTTTAAGCCCTTTACATTTTCTAAATAATGTCAGTATCCAGAGAGCGTGTGATCGAGTTGTCGGTTTGATTGATTATTGAATAACAAATATAAACATTCAAGCGCAATAAATACAGAATAGATGGTCGGGCTGGAACGACCCACGAGCCTGTGACAAAAAGTGACGTTGACGCATGCAAAATTATATTTGCTGGCTACCACAGGCCTAAGTTCAAATTATTTTGCCACCCGTTCATTATCTAAATTCTATGTCGCGATGGTATTTACAAATATTGTTATAAGAATTTGTAATGTTTTTGAATATTGTGCGTTGCCCTAATATGGCTTATGCACCCGATCCTGGCAGTAAAGGTTCGAGAGCAGGATTCGTAAGTTAGTGTACCATTAACGTAAATATATGGTATATTAGAAGTCGGTCTTGCTTTTAGCTGGTCACGCTTAAAATCTATTTTATTTATTTATTTATTTATTTATTTACACTTAATGCACAAAACCAGGTACATAGGCGGACTTAATGCCATATGGCATTCTCTACTAGTCAACCTTTAGCCGTACAAAAGCAAAATTGTGCAGGTGCTAATAGAGAAAAAAAAATAAAACAAGTCAATAATCAGCTCTAAATAAAATAATAAGATGTAGCTAAAACACATAAATAAAGTAGTATAATATAAATACAAAAAATATATGTATATAACTAACAAATACAAATAATATGCCATATAATATTAAAAAATATAAATACCATACTATATAATATATAAATAATAATAATATAATATACTAGGATTCTGCCAATTGTGTCGCATAAAACTCACGGACTCTGCGCTTAAACGTTTCTCTGGTTTTGGACATCCTGATTTCCTATGAAGAATAGCCTGTATGTTGAAAGACGAGTGAACGATACCGGATCTATGGGAAGGGCAAAAAAGAAGTGCGTTGTTAGAGGATCGGAGGATCTTGTCGTGACTGCTGCAAAGATACTGGAATGATGCAGTTAGATATTTGGGAGTATTTGGATGATGTAACAGAGAGTACAGCATACACAAGGCCCGTACAGAGCGGCGCTGTCGTATTGGTAACCAGTGCAGCTTACAGCGACAGGCGGAAACATGATCAAATTTTCGCAGATTGAAAATAAATCTTAAGCAAGAATTGAGATGGCGATCAAGTTTATTAAGTTTGTCGGCATTGAGATCGAAATAGCACACATCACCATAGTCTATGATGGGAAAAATAAGTGATTGGACGAGCATTGTCTTGACCGGGAGAGGAAGGAAATTTTTAATACGATAGAGGGACCGCAAGATGCCTGTGACCTTACAAGAAACATTTGTAATATGAGTCTGCCAAGTAAGAGTCGAATCGATGTGCAAACCGAGATCCTTGACGCTTGGACTAAAAGGAATAACAGAGCCGTTATAGATAACGGGTGGAAGGGTTCCTAGGTTCACTTTGCTTACGTATCTAGGACTACCCAATAGAATGGCCTGACACTTAGCCGGATTCACGGTTAGTCCAAAGTTATTACACCAATATTTAATGGCATTAAGATCTCGATTTACGACTTCGATGGCAGTTGATAGGTATTCTAGTTGTGCCTGGCCATAGAGTTGTAGGTCATCAGCATACAGATGCGAAGTATTCTAGTAACAAGCTTTATGAAAATTGAGAAGAGAAGGGGAGATAGAATACCGCCTTGGGGGACGCCAGAGTCAAGATATTGCCAATTGAGGACGACTTATCTGTACGTACAGACTGTTGACGCCCCCTTAGATAGGAAGAAATCCAATTTAGTGCTTCAGACGAGATCGAAAGACATGAGAGTGCTGCCAGTAGGATGTCATGATTGACATGATTAAATGCGTTTGAGAAATCTACCAACACCCGGACTGTAATCTTAGAGTTCTCGAAGCCTGTTCTAATATCACCTGTCACTTTTAACAGAGCTGAGGTTGTACTATGTCCAGGTCTGAAACCGGATTGAAGTGGTGAAAGTAAATCGTTTTGGTAGACAAATCTGGACAACTGCCTATGGACACAGGCTTCAAGAACCTTCGATAGGTAGGGAAGGATGGATATAGGGCGGAAATGTGTAGGATGACTGGGGTTGGTGATTTTCGGAAGCGGAAGTACAAAAGCTTTGCGCCACAAGGATGGGAATTCAGATGATTTGAGGGAAAAATTAATAATATGGGTGATAGCAGGCAAAAGTTGGACTTGGATAGAAGTAATCATACGACGACTAATGTCATCACATCCTGTAGCTTTAGAAACAATAGACTTGATTATCTTGTCGATTTCGTCCGAATCAACAGGAGAAAACTGAAGTAGCACTATATTGGGACGAGGTAAGCAGTTTAAATACCTGATGGATTATAATTTAGTATGACCATCTAGTGCTGTCGTGGTAGAAAAATGGAGATTAATATCGTCAGGACTAATAGTACTAGGCAGTTCAAGATCATGTGACTTGCCTACACCAATGGTTTGACGGAACTTCCAAATATTGGAAGGGGATGAAGAAGCTACAATCTCAAGAATATGGCGGCGTTTAGCATTACGTATCATCTGGTTGCAACGATTCCTAGCAACTTTAAATGCTTTCCAATTAGTCACGCATCGGTCTCTTTTAAATTTAATAAAGGTACGATCCCTGCGCCTCATAGCCACCCGAATTTCTTCAGACAACCAGGGTGCTGGTTGGTGTTTTAATTTGATCTTCTTTATCGGTGCATGAGTGTTGTACAACCTATTTATGGTCTCATTAAAAATGTTGATTTAATCATTAACAGTTAATGCACTAAGTAATGGTTCCCAATTAATAGTTGCGGCGTCGTTTCTTAGCCGATCCATATTAATCTTATTGAAACATCGCTTATATATAATTCTAGGACGAGGTTTAGGGGGTTTTAAGATATAGGAAATGAATATGAGGTCGTGATGAGAAAAGCCAGGAGCAGGGATTTGACCATGGGATTGGACCAGAGAGGGATTAGAGGTAAGTATTAAATCAAGCCAGGTATTATCACCGTTGATGTTATGGTGTGAAGCAGAAAGCGGTAAAAGATGAAGACTGGCTGATTCAACTATGTGGAAGAGTTTTAGTGATCGAGAGGAAGACGGGTCTAAATGATCTGAATATTGAAGTCACCCATTATGACGTGGTGTGCATACTCCGAATCCAACGCCTCCAAAACAGACTCTAGCTCAGAAAAGTAATCGACTGAAGGAGGGCAGTAGACTACTCCAAGGGCTAATTTAGTACATTTGATACAGATCTCAAGAAAAAGGTATTCTGCAGCAGCAGAACCATCGGTAGAGGAGGAGGTTATTATTTTATAGGGAAAATCGCTACGGAGATAGATGGCTACTCCACCACCCCGCCGATCGATCCGATCATTGCGGATAAGAACGTAGCCGGGCAAAGCATAAGATGTGGATAGAAGATGAGATTTGAACCAACTCTCAGAGATCAGGATGGCATGTACGTTTTTACCAGTGAATGCTTCGATCAAATCACTAAAGTGACTTGGAACACTTTGCGCATTAATGTGACAAATGTTTATAACACGATTATTTAGGAAACTAAAGTTATGAGATAAGGTTTCACCTAACGTATAAAAATTACTGTCGTCAGTGGATGAAATACTTGAATCATTGGCAGAATAAAATGACTCGGTATCCGACATAGATACCTACAGTTAAATAAAATAATATAGATAAGATAATAAAATACAATATATATTATATTTATATTAAATAATACTCATACGTTAAGCAGGATTTACTTTAAATAAAACGTAAAAAAATATGCAAATTTTGCAGATCTGTACCACCTGCCAACTGACAAAATATATCAGTATAAGTTAACAAAGCAATATTAAGAATAACATGATAAAACAATGACATTATAGCATAAACAAAACAATTTCGATATCACACAAGAAAGTATAGTCTTAAAATTATCAGTACAATTATCCGAACGCACACTGTTGTAAAGTGTCACAGCGAAATTTGACATTATAAGTGTCAACTTGACATTTATCAACTGTCAGTAAAATTATGCAATTTTACCAAAACAAATTAGGTTTTAATAATTAATTATTCATTACCTACAAAAAGTACCCTTCAACAACATAAAACAAAAGAATATAAACTAAGGATAATCTACAACTACAGAGGGAAACGGATTAGTACATGTGAGATCACAACAAGTAGACACAGTGAAAATGAAACCAAAAACTAAAGACAGGATAAACGAGGAGCAATTTACATACAATGGTGACTAATCTTTAAAAGGGTTTTCCTGAAGATACTTTAGGGTATTTCGATATGAGGGGCTGCAGCTCTTCTATGCCCAGCACCTTATGACGCTTCCCATCAGAAGTCTTGATGACAACTATACCTTCTTGTGTCCAGCATGCCCTTAAACCAAAATGCAGCCTCGCCTTGCCAAACACTGCCTGCCGCGCCTTTGTTAAGAACTCCTTAACTGAAGTGGAAGTACCTTTCAGCTTTGTTTTGGCTCTCCAAACTGCAGTCTTATTGTCAAAAGAAGCAAACTTGACAAGTATAGGTCGTGTTTTATTTGGCTCATTACTACCCAGGCGATGATAAGCTTTGAATGAATTAGCTGCAATTTCCTGAAGGCCCAGTTTACTGTGGATGATATTAAGTAAAATGGTTGTACAATTTTCGCCATCTTGTTCAGGAACACCAGAGAAAATAAGGGTCTTCCTGCGTGACCTGCACTCCGCCGTATCAACAGCCCTAGAGCATTCAGATATCTGCTTGCGGAGAAGACTGAGCATAGAGTAAGTTAACTCTCGAAATGTACGGAACTCTTCGGCCACCTTAGCGACAGTGTCCTTGGCTGAACCACTCTGTAGCTGGGCCTGAAGCTCATCCATCTTCTTCAACACAAGTTCCTCGAGACTTAGTTGTGCCTTTGTGATTTCAGTTAATTGTGACATTATAAATTGAAGAAGAGAAAAAAAAATAGATTTACTTGAATGCAAGATGAATCAGCTGGCAGGTGGTGTCTTGAATAAGTAATAGTGCTTCACATAGGGTTCCACAAACGTTTGTTGATCACAAAACCGTATGTATTAAACTCAATAATACTATAATATTTCCAATATTTTTTGCTGAGCTATTCTAGTTCTCGTCTTCTTTGTTCACTCAAATGAGAGAGATTTTTCGCGAACATGGCGTCTACACACTGCAGGCTTAACATGCGCACCCTAGAAACACCGAAGAATCGACAAAATGACAGATTGAAGAAACATTAATACCATTCGGAGCAAAATAGTTCTTATTGTAAGGCAGCAAGGTCGGTGCATCGTCGATATGAGAAACAACATTTCTTTTCTTCCCGAGCATGAGCTCACAAAATGGCCTCTTTTGACAGAAAAAGTAGAAACGTTTTCTTAATTCAATGTCAAATAGTCTTACAATAATGTCAAATACTACACATCATGGCGGTCCAAGACAAATAGTTTCTTTACGATCTCAGTCAGACGGAGACAGATTTCCGACAGTCATTTTAAAAATATGGCTATTTAGAAGTATTTACTTCTATTGTCTATTGATATTATTTATATCTATCACGGCCTTGTTACCATGGATTAAGAACTATTTTGCAACGAACTGTTTTGGATCGAATATTTCTTCTTTAAAATTATTTCTTCGGATCGCCATGCTAAGCCCGCTGGTCGCTTCTCAGCTAGAGATTCATTTTTGTCATAACAATATATCTGTAGATGGAATAAAACGTGACTGTTTGAAAGAGATCGAGCTGTTTGTGTGTGATTTACAATTTTGCATATCTCAAAAACAGTTGCTAAAACGTAAATCAGTTATAAAAGCATTATTTTTTTAGATTTCAACTAGCTGCCAGCCCGCCACTGTTAAATACTTATTATTACGTTCAAGATTCACGAGCAACATAAGAACTAACAGAAACTATGTTAAATTATAGATGTTGCTTGTGACTTCATTCGCATTAAATAAAGGCATTATATATTAGGTCTTTACCTATGAAATTGCCGTTTTGTATGAAAAAATTTAAACCAATTTTTTTAATGTATTTTTTATTTGTATTAATCGAAGTAATCACCCATGCAATCAATGCATCTTTGCCAACGCAGTGGCAGTTTATTGATGCCTTTCTTAAAGAAATCAGGTGGACGGGAGGCAACAAATTCTTCAAAGGCATTTTGTACTGCCTCTCGGGTATTGAAATTTTTTCCCGCTAAGAAGTTATCCAAATTCTGGAAAAAGTAGTAGTTTGTAGGCGCATGGTCTGGTGAGTAGGGCGGATGACGGAGAGCTTCCAACCCCAGTTCTTGCAACTTGGAGACCGTCTGCTGTGCAGTATGAGGTCGCGCGTTGTCGTGCAGGAGCAGCGGAGACGAGCGATTGACCAATGCTGGTTGGAGATGTGTTAGCTTCTCCATCATTGTGTTCAGTTCTTCACAGTACACATCTGCAGTAATGCTCACCCCGTTTGGTAAGAAGCTGTGATGAATCACATCGGCGCTAGACCACCAAACAGTGACCATCACTTTTCTAAGGGAAGGTTTTCGTTTAGCGCATTGTTTAGGTACTGAACCAGGATCCAACCAACATGCTGAGCGCTTGCGGTTATCAAACAGAATCCATTTGTCATCGCAGGTAACAATGCGGTTCAAAATTCCTTCATTTGTGTGTCTGTTGAGCAGTGCAAGGCACGTCTCGACGCGTACTTCGCGCTGGCGATCATTGAGTTCGTAGGGGCACCCATTTGTCAAGCTTTTTTACCTTGCCAATTTGACGCAAATGGATCAATATTGTTTTGATGCTAACGTCGAAAGCTGCTGCTAATTCAGCCGTAGATTGTGTATCATCAGCTTCCACAATCGCCTTTAATTCATCATTGTTGACCAAAGTCTTCGGACGACCGCGAGGTTCATTTTTCAGGTCGAAATTTCCAGAACGGAAGCGAGCAAACCAATAACAGGTGGTGCGTTGGTTTGTAGTGTTAGCTCCGTAAACGTCGTTAATGTTGCGTGCCGCTTGTGCCGCGTTTGCTGCCACGACAGTACCTACTCATATTCCATAATTACTCGAATTTTTAACGGATCCATGATGACGAAAAAGATTGAAATGCGATGAAAATGTAACACTAGTCAATAAACAAATGACTACTTTTGGAAAAAGAATTCCATGTTTTTGAAATAAAATTAATTTGAAATTAGAATTATTCTTAGCCAAACAAAAATTATTTTGATTAGAAATGGCCAGTACTGCAGAACGGCAATTTCATAGGTAAAGACCTATCTATTATTAACTACTTTCGGATTCAGGAATCGGATGTTTATAAAAAAAATATAAAAAAAATTACATGTAAGGCGAACTACAAATAAAAATTAGTTATTTTTGATTATTAAGAATTTATTAGGTATTACTACCTGATAAAAGTAAAAAGAATTAAGAATTTAAGTGTAGTTTTGTAATTATATGAATTTCAAAGTCACAAAAAGGTGGAATATTTATTTACAACTTAAATGTAAAAAATCTACATAACTAGTTTACTGACATCAAATACAAAAAGATTTACGTATGGTAAGTATGAACATAAACGGGAAAACTTCGCAGATATTAGAAATTTTGTTCACATGGCCTCGTACAAAGACTTTTGTATGGGGCATTTTCGCAAGACTCACAAAAGTGCTTCAAACAATCCGCAGTTTCTTTGAAAATAATGATCTCTACCTACTTTACCTCTTTTACATTTTGTAAACTGTCTTATTTTACAGAGCCCTATTCATTTATGTTATAAAAAATTATACGAAAATAGCGTGTTATATTATATTTGGCCGGCAATTCCGGAATGGAAGTAATAGAATATGGTCTAAATACTAATTCTAAACTAAAGGCTTTCGTCTGCTGCAGCTCCTATCAACCGCGAAAAGCTACTCTCCACTACTCTGCACTAACTTCCATACGAATATGTTAAGATGGAGTTTGTGTAATATCGATTATCCCAACTTCATGACACTACCACAGAGTAGAAATGTATTTTTATATACTTACGTTTAGAGAAACACCTTTCATAGAACGATCCAAATCGATCCTAAATTGAAAATATTGACGTCCCCTTAAACGGTTCACAATCGTGGACACACCGTATGCAACTAGAAAGCTAACTATGCAGCTGTTTATCTGTTCCTCTTTTTTTAATCTGTTACAACACGATGAACGTGAAAGATAATGCAATTTAATGCGTTATAGTTAAGCATAATTTTAAAAACAAATCAAATCTTTCCATAGAAAGTGGGTGATTTATTTCACCTTTTCACCCAACTACGGCGAAGCCAAATGGAAGGGTAATGATTTTGGCAGTCTATGTATGTATGTATGTATGTATGTGCCCTCGTAGCGTCTAAACTACTGGTCCGATTTTAATAAATGAGGTGTCAATAGGTTCGTAATGACGCCGCGGGTAACATAGGCTATATAATTTTTTTCAAAATTTTGTGTTTTGAAAATGAGACCTCAGATTTTAACATCTAAAAAAATTAAACCGAGATAATCATCACGTGTTTGGTATCAAAAGAAAGGTCTTGGCAAGCACATTACAGATATATATATATATATATATATATATATATATATATATATATATATATATATATATATATATATATATATATATATATATATATATATATATATATATATATATAGATTATTAAATTATATCGTTTATTTTATAATACGAGTATACGCTTAAAATGCGGTCGTACAATTCGTACAACCCAGTTGTCCAATTTTCAAACATTATGTAATATAAGATAAATATAAATATATAACTTATATATTCATATATATTATTGTACCTTCATAAAACATATTTTATTTTATGAATATAAATTATTATAGTAATATATAAGAAAAAAAAAGAATCCCTTAATTGTCAAGCAGTGAACTAGCTGATGATGATGAATTATAGCTAAGAACACTCTCGATCATGTCAGCTTTCAAACAAAAAAAACTATATTAAAATCGGTCAATCGGTTCATCAGTCTTTAATTAAAACATGCAGATGAAATAAATTATAAGGATAAAGTCCTTACTACGTTAAAGTAAAAGTTACGTAAAAGTTACTACGTTCGATAGATGTCACTATACGGGTCTTACATGTTTCTGAATCGCAGTATCGTTGTGTTTGATGTGAGGATATTATACGATAGAGGAGGAATATTATACGGTGATTAAAATGGTGTTGCCTGTTGAGGGATCTCAATTGCATATCTTGATTATCATAATATTATAATTTACATTATAATCGTTCTATAAGTCTCGATAAAAAATTGGCGCTCGTGAAGAATATATTTTTAGTGTTATATTATAAGTGTTTTGAATTCTTATTAATATTATTCAAAAAATGTGTTCGATTGGGAAACAGAAAAATACGAAATAAAAAAATAAGCTAAAATAAAACTATAACCCGACTACGTAAAAAGGGGTTTAAAAATGCCAAAACAAGAAAATAATTCAGATAGAAATCCAGAAATGCATAGGTACAAAAATGGTCAAGGTAGAGCCGTGGTCGCACCTACTTTATAAGGTTTGGAACAGTCGATGTCAAATCGCAGCCGTCTGTATCTATCTTGGGGCATACCCCAAGATAGATACAGACGGCTGCGATTTGACGTGTATGATGAATATACGCATTTTCTAGAAACTTCTCTAGGCCTTAGGGTCAGCTCACTCCTAGACACGACGCATCTCGGTATGAACTGACGCTTAGATGCTATTAGTAGGTGCGACCACGGCTCTAGGTTGACCGTTTTTGTACCTATGCATTTCTGGATTTCTATCTGAATTATTTTCATGTTCCGGCCTTTTTAGACCCCTTTTTTTTAACGTAGTCGGGTTACAGTTTTTTTATTACTGTTTATGAGAGTACGCTAAATATTAAACCTAAATACAATTATTTTATTTTTAGGTAACATTAATATTTATTATAAAGAAATAAAGTTTAATATAAATTATATAATACTGTATCAGCTCGGAGATTCATTATACAGCTTATACGCTTTAGTTTTGAAATCTTCGGATTATACTATGATTAAACAAATTAAGAAAAAGATGAAAGTCTTTTACTTACAAAGTTTAGGCCGTTCAACTTTTGGTTTTTCTGGAATTACGATTGAATATATACGAAAATAAGTATTTAGGTATAAGGTCCATGTTATAAAACATGTCGATTAACCAAACATTGGTGTTATTTTATTTTACTTTAAAATTATTATGTATACTTGTTTGTTTTAACACGATAACGAGATCTTAAAAATAGTTCTATGAATAGCATCTATTGTAACTTTTGCATCCTATTATATATAAAATTTAATTAAGATGATATCCATTTTGTATATTTCTTATGTAAAACCGGCCAAGTGCGAGTCGGACTCGCGTACGAAAGGTTCTGTAGGAATCGGCCAAAAAATCACGATTGCTGTATGAGAGCCCCTCTAAATACTCATTTTATTCTTTTAGTATTTTTTGTTGTAGCGGCAACATAAATACATAATCTGTGAAATTTTCAACTGTCTAGCTATCACGGTTATGGAGATGACATGACCTGGTGACAGACAGACGGACAGACGGACAGCGAAGTCTCAGTAATAGGGATAGTAAAAAATAAATATGATTCTTTCCGTCTTTCGATATTCTGGCAGAAATGGACAAAAGAGCTTATGATCGGACCTGTGCTTTGCGCCGTGGTGAGGAAGAATCTCTTCAAGTGAGATAAGACACTAGGAGCGAACGCGCTCTATTGAATCGTGGCGGCTTCGACTACTCGATGAGCGGCATTCACAAAAGCGTGTCATGCAAGCATTGCTCCCGGTTTCTCAGGATTGGATCAGACAGAAGTACCGTTTAACGTTCCATCTTACACAGGTACTTACAGGCTATGGGTGTTTTGGCAGTTACCTGTTCAGAATTAGACGTGAGGCGACGGTAGCTTGCCATCACTATGTCGCAGAAGAAGATTCCGCTCAACACAATTTTGAAGTGTCCCCTGCATGGAATAATCAAAGGCAGACTTTAGTTGAATGCGTACGAAAATAGGCAGTCATCTCTGCTATGATCGGCGATGATCATACTTGGAGAGCAGTTGTTTCCTTTTGTGACACCGTTATGGTGCAAAAGGACGTCTCCTTTTGAGCGGGTCCGATAGAGATCTCATCCCTTGCGATGAGCTAGAAGACGTCATGGTGCTACCTCCCGTCGTAACTAGACGGTCATGGTTTTATAGAGTAGGGGAGTCTATGTAACCGGTATGACCCGAGAGGCATGGTGTTTGGTACGCCGCAGGGGTTTTAGTGTTTTAGAGTAGGGGAGTCTATGTAACCGGTATGACCCGAGAGGCATGGTGTTTGGTACGCCGCAGGGGTTTTAGTGGGAAAAAAATCCCATATAACCTACTCTTGCTGATGTCCCCAAGGCTAGTCTAGGTATCTTCCGAAGATTTCCCCTGGGAAAACAAAAAAAAAAGTGTCCCGTTTTTACCCTTTGGGTACCGAACACTAAAAACAACAAATGCGTATTAGAATGGTTCAATATGTAACAATTTTGACTAAACCAGTAAGCTAACTGTAGCCCAATAAAAGTGAAATACCGATTGCTCAGGCAATGTAAATAATTCAAAAACTCTTTGCAAGGCAAGTCTAAGGAGTCCCATACACGGTCCGGTTTTCCTTCAGTTCGGCCTGAACGGATGCAAAATCGTATCGTCTGTGTGCAATTTCAAGATCGCATCAGTCAGCCGTATGGACTGAAGCGATTCGTTCCAGTGTTGCCAACTCTGTTTTTGCGAAACTACTAAACTCGCGTCGTTTTCTACTAAAAACTACTAAAAGAGTACCGATAACTATTAAAACAGCTACTAAACTTAGTAATCCCTAAAAGTTTTTTAGGGATTTTGTGTTTACAAACATACACACATTTTCAGTTTTAATATTTAAGCGTTAAATTAAAACAAACTAGTAGGAAATTTTACGTATATAGAAATTAAATCGGTAGTTTTAAGCGACTTACGGATGCGTGCTACTATGTGCTATTATGATAAGGTCTCATAATAGCACATAGTAGCAGGCCATTTAGCATATTATTATGATTACTGTCTAGCTATTTTCTACAAAACCACTACTAACAACTAAATTCCTACTAAGGAGGGAATAAAATACAAAATTTAGTAGTAAAACTTTGTAAAACAGCTAAGTTGGCAACATTAATTCTGACCTGTACGGATGGACTGACCGGCAATAAAATTGGACTGAACGGTAATAAAATTTGAGTGTAAAATAATACTGGTCAAGTGCGAGTTGGCAAGATGTTCCGCACAAAACGGAAAAAATCACGTTTGTTATAAGTGAGCCTCAAATTTTTATTTTATTCCATTTTTAGTATTTGTTGTTATAACGGCAATAGAAATACCTACATCATACATATTTTGTGACAATTTTAACTGTCGAGCTATCACGGTATAAGAAGGTTAAGATACAGCCTGGCGACAGACGGACGAACAGCAAAGTCTCAGTGATAGGGTTCCGTTTTTTTCCCCTTTCCCCTTTGGGTACGGAACCCTTAAAATGGCACGTGGTCTAAAGAAGTTCATTGAAGTATTTAAAACTTTAGAGCCAGTATGGTTGATAAAATCTAAAGACTATAAAATAAAGAGAAATGATTTCTATACCATATTACTGGAAAAATGTATGACACAAGAATTTGGTTTCATCGATAGCGTGATTACAAATGCAGCAAAATACAATGAATAAATAAAATAATAGCCTACACAGACCAAGAGCATGTCACGACATGTCTAAGGAGGGTTCCGTAACTATCAACGCGCAATACGTTTTCTTTGAATTTCTTTGAAGCTAGGAGAGAGGCGGACAGACAGACAGACGAACGGGCAGAGTGAAATTTTAAGGGTTTCTTAAGTATTACGGAACCCTAAAAACACGACCGAAGCTCGCGGCATTTTTCCGTGTATGTGTTCGAATCCGTTCAGGCCGAACCTTAGCTTAAAACGCCTATAAACCGGTAACGCGCATGAAAAGTGATGTAAATCATACTGAGCCATCTCAGCTCAGTTTGTTCGAACGACCTGTTAGTTGTCAAGGTCAAGCGCAAGTGCTTACATTTCCGACTATTAAAAACATTATGACGGTTTCTGTCGTTATTGGGTGTCACAATGCATCGGAAAAGAATTAAAAATGCTTCGGACATAGCATTTCAAATGTAAGTATGAAATGTTATGTCCGAACAATTTGACTTGTATTAATTAAGTCAAATATTTAAAACATTTTAAAATAAAATCATATTATGTCACTATCTTGCTGCCCTATTATGAATTGTGAAAGTGTTACTAGTAAAAATAAATTTATTTCAAAATTTTCATGGCTAACTAATAGTTGCAACTAAGACAAAATTTTATAATATTTTTTGATTTTTTAAACTATCAATTTAAAGTATTGCCAGTATTAAGATAATCCTTGATATATTCCTTAACACCAGTTAAATTTAAATAAAGTTCACAAATTGTGTTTAGATGGTTTGAAATGATATATATGTGTGTAATGCTTACGCCTACATCTATTTGTTGCTTGCTTCACTTTGTACGATGCGTTTGTTTGAAGACTATCTAGGAATTATTAATCTATGGACCGAACTGACGTCAGTTCGGCCTGAACGGATTCGAGCACACACACGGCAAAATCGCATCAGTTCGTTCTGGTTTGCCGCGAGCTACGGTCATGTTTAATAATTGTGTAATAAATAAACACCGCAAAAACTCACTACGCTTGTACACGATACGCCTGCACGGCCGCGGCTCTGGCGAGAACTGAAGCGATTTCTCCCCACACATGGTCCGTTCAGTCCATCCGTACTCCAGAATTAATATTGCCAACTTAGTTATTGTACAAAGTTCTACTACTAAATTAAGTATTTTATTCCCTCCTTAGTAGGAATTTAGTTGTTAGTAGTGTTTTAGTAGGAAAGAGCTAGACAGTAATCATATTAAGCAAAATGGTCTAGGTTAGGCACAAAAAAAATACACCTTATCGAAATAATACATTCGTCCGTAATTTGCTTAAAACTACCCGTTTAATTACTATATACGTAATCTTTCCTAGTATATTTTAATTTAACGATAAAAGTTATAGTAAAATTCATTATAATATTTTTGTAATATAACAAAACCTAAAATGCCGTGGATTTTTGGGGCTTTACGGATTCCTAAGTTTAGTAGTTTTTTTATTGTTTTCAGTATTATTTTAGTAGTTTTTAGTAGAAATCAACGCGAGTTTAGTAGTTTCGCAAAAACAGAGCTGGCAACACTGGAACGATTCGCTTCAGTCGATCCGGCCGACTGATGCGATCTCGAAATTGCACACAGACGATACGATTTTGCATCCGTTCAGGCCGAACTGAAGGAAAACCGGATCGTATATGGGATAACAATAAACAAGCAACGACATCGAAATAATACAATTGATTACGAGGTATTTGTTTGGCAAAACATCCGCAATACGGAACGCCTGATATTTTCAATCACCGATTTTACAAGCAATTTACGGAAAGTTCGTTTATGGAATATTATTTAAATGGTCGACCGCGGAGTAAGCTGTCCATAAATCAAACTTGTACCGATACCACTGTTGTAATGCTAGCTTTAAATCAGGCATTACGCCAATCAATTTCATTAAGACGATAAGTATCTATAATTTTTGTATTTATATATTTTGGTAATCGCTTTGAAAATTGTGTTGTGTTTACTCAATGTTCGAGAGAAAAAATAACGTTTTTTATATATCAACAATAATAATCTTGTATTTTCAATTAAATAATTTCATCAAAACTAGTAGGAAAACCTTCGAGGATTTAAGGTAAAGAACGCGTAGGTCTTTCTAAATACTAGGGATTGTTTCACAGTCATACACAGAATTTCTTGCACTTTTCTACTTTGATAAATTCTAGTTTCGACAAATTCATCTTCAGGTGTAATGTTATGAATTAACGTGAATTTCCACCAAGAACCTACAACAATCAATAACATATACTAAGCATTGTAATTTATGACTCTTAATTAAATATCTAACATTAGATCACAGATAAGATAATTGTCGAAGAGTAACAGTTTCGCAGAGAACGCTAATGAATCCGCAATTTTTCACAAAGAAAGGAGACCCATAATTAAATGACTGGGAAATTGTTGCCTTATTATAACGCGAAGTTTCGTCCTTACGATTCAATCAGCTGCTATCCGCTCGAGCAACTTCCCTCTACCAACTTTCTTAGACTCGCCTTAATCGAGTTACCGTTAACTTTATAAAATGCGCCCGTGTGCCTGTTTTATGTACCCGCTCTGGTTAAGAGCTTTTTGAGAGTTTTTGTTTTGCCCCGGAACAAAATGATGAGTGCCATAGTTATTTTTAACAGCGTAGTTCGCTACTGTAAATCATAATAAACGTGCTGAACGCTTCCCACTGTCTACATCATCATTGTTTTCTTAAACGTGTTTGTCACTTCATAAACTCTTGCAGAAATTGAGACTTCTTGCAGCGCTACAGTGCTTTACGGGGTTTGGACCTTATGTTTTCCAGAATCTCCTGCCAAGTTTTTTATTTGCCTTACTGATTGTATTTCGTCACTTGCTATCTTCTAAATGGGCTAAGTTTATGTGATTATTTTTCTTGTATCAACAAGAGAGGGCTATATCGAGAACACATCGTGGTCGTTTTGCAAACATAATATCTAAGAATTAAGCACCGCGGCGAGGTACAGTGAATACTGAACACTGTAAAGTGCACACCGATCTTAAATTAAGTTGACTTTGGTCTATTTAAGAGAGGACTAAGAAGCAGTTAAGGAGAGGTATTCACTTCGTTTATCTACCTCCACCATGTCTATAGACCTATATATCTAGGGCATGTCGAGGCAAACTTAAAATTGCCCAACTTTTAGGGTTGTTTAGGACAGTCGAGGTTTGACATTTGTCATCTTGACATTTGCTTTCCGCACTATAATCGGCGTGGTGACTAGCTAGTGTCCATGATAAGTTAGCACATAATTGTCAAAATCTTCTGAAATCAAGATATTGTCGTAACTTTTTCTTGTATGAAGATTTTTCCGTCATATGTACGTCCATGCTTAGTTTTGAAATAATTGTCTACCTCACTAACACGATCTAAGAGTGAAAAAGATGGGCATAAATGAAAGAACAATAAAGTTTGAACTGAATAAAATACTGAATAATTGCTAACGAGGGACCTAATATTGTATTATACTTGTAATAAGGTTCAATTAGTAGATATTTATTGGTAGCAAATGTAACAATAATGCAATACTCTATTACAGTCACGAAACGCACCGCTACAATCGCCCTCATTACAACAAAATCAACTGCAATTTGCTTGCAAATGGATTGGATCCGGAAGCTTGTTTTGCGATGAAAAATTTATTTGCAATAATTGAAGTCACGAATGGAACTCGATATTTTATTTTATCTAATTTTAGTTTTGATGTCAGTCTTAATCAAAGTTACACATACGACCTCACTCACCCTACCATGTATTTGTAAAAGTACCTGGGTAACTATAACTCTAGTAGATTAAAAAAAACCATCACAAACATATTTTACTGGTGTTTGAATCCACAATATTTCGAATTTCCGTATTTATATATTTAATCGGAGTCTCGGCAACGCCTGTAAGTAAAGTATTATACAAGTATTACCTTGAAATTTAGTATGCAGGGAGTTTTGGGGGAGTAAAATCGATCTATCTATCGTCTTATCCCTTAGAAACTGCGTTTTTAAGCAATATAATTATGTTTTTTTTCTTTCGTCGTGCAACTATATATCAATATTTTCGACTCTGTTACGTCAGTCTTATTGGCAGTTTGGTATGCGTATTTATGTATAATTTTTGCATTGTTTGGAAATTTAGAATATGGTGGATTCGATGAATTCGAATCACATAAATTATTTTTGTGGTTCTTTTTATTTTTTAAATTAATCAGAACTCCGAGAAAAGCTCGGTTGCCCAGGTACTTAATATATTAAGCTTTGTGTCGCTCAAAGACCTATAGAGAGGGCTATACTCGGATCTCTCCTCGTGATATAATCAGAAATGAGGAAATCCGTAGTAGAACTAAAGTTGCCGCCATAGCCTAGCGCATTAGCAAGTTAAAGTGACAATGGGCTGGACATATAGCCCGAAGAACGCATGGCCGCTGGGGTCGAAAGATTCTCGAGTAGAGACCACGGACTGGACGTCGAGGCGTAGGACGGCCTCCCACCAGGTGGACACACGACCTGAGGAAAGTCGCAGGGAATCGGTGTATACAGGGCGCGAGCGACCGGTCACATTAAAAATCAATGGGGAAGGCGTATGTCCTGTCCAATCGACGTCATCAGGCTGAAACGAGATTACATTACAAAAAGTCTAATCTCTCCACTCTCCCTTCTACTACATAATTTAAGCATAATAATATGCAAGTCAAAGAGTTCTATAAATGAAGTGACGGAAAAAAACAAATATTTTGAGGCGCCCGCTGATATAATATTTTTAATGGAAACAAAAGATCGAGCAAAGTAATGTTAAACCTTAACCCTCTTCCGTAATGAAGGCGGAAATTTAAATTGCGTTTTTTTAACATTGTTGACAGATTGTTTTAATGATTTTTTTTTAATTAAAAGCCTACTAATTTATAGCTGAAACGTTAGTGGTTGTATTGATTCTGTAGTGCTTGCTTAATACATTTTATATAACTAGATGTTCCCGCGACTGCGTGCACGTATTAACTACCCCACGGGAACCGTATATTTTGCCGCTATAAAAGTATTACCTTCCTCGTGGTCTAATCTATATCTGTGCCAAATTTAATTAAAATCGGTCCATTAGTTTCGGAGCTTATTCAATACAAGCAAACAAACAAATTTTTCCACTTTGTAATAGTATAGAAGACATTTTAAATTCAAATAAAATATGGGAGTTGTATTCGCATTCATACTGCCATCAATTTTTAGCAAAAGTATATAAATTGACGGCGACTTCCGACAACACTGTCAAACCGATCAAATTATAAGTTGCGTAATTTCGTATAGCGCAATAGACACTGTAATAGATGAGTAATCTCTCAATTCCGCGAAACTCACTCATCGAACATCAAAGACAACAGCGAAATTGCGAAGTTTATTATTGTACATCATAGACGTTAGACATATAGAGGTATATAATAGGTCTTTACCTATGAAATTGCCGTTCTGCAGTACTGGCCATTTCAAATCAAAATAATTTTAGTTTGGCTAAGAATTCTAATTTCAAATTAATTTTATTTTAAAAACATGGAATTCTTTTTCCAAAAGTAGTCATTTGTTTATGGATTAGTGTTACATTTTCATCGCATTTCAATCTTTTTCGTCATCATTGATACGTTAAAAATTCGAGTAATTATGGAATATGAGTACCGTCGTGTCGTGGCAGCAACGCGGCACAATCGGCACGCAACATCAACGACGTTTACGGAGCTAACACTACAAACCAACGCACCACCTGTTATTGGTTTGCTCGCTTACGTTCTGGAAATTTCGACCTGAAAAATGAACCTCGCGGTCATCCGAAGACTTTGGTCAACAATGACGAATTAAAGGCGATTGTGGAAGCTGATGATATACAATCTACGGCTGAATTGGCAGCAGCTTTCGACGTTAGAGTCAAAACAATATTGGCTCATTTGCGTCAAATTGGCAAGGTAAAAAAGCTTGACAAATGGGCGCCCCACGAACTCAATGATCGCCAGCGCGAAGTACGCGTCGAGACGTACCTTGCACTGCTCAACAGACACACAAATGAAGGAATTTTGAACCGCATTGTTACCTGCGATGAAAAATGGATTCTGTTTGATAACCGCAAGAGCTCAGCAAGTTGGTTGGATCCTGGTTCAGCACCTAAACAATGCCCTAAACGAAAACTTACCCTAGAAAAGTGATGATCACTGTTTGGTCACCAAATCACAGCTTCTTACCAAACGGGATAAGCATTACTGCAGATGTGTACTGTAAAGAACTGAACACAATGATGGAGAAGCTGGCACATCTCCAACCAGCATTGGTCAATCGCTCGTCTCCGCTGCTCCTGCACGACAACGCGCGACCTCATACTGCACTGCAGACGGTCTCCAAGTTGCAAGAACTGGGGGGTTGGAAACTTTCCGTCATCCGCCCTACTCACCAGATCTTGCGCCTACAGACTACTACTTTTTCCAGAATTTGGAATAACTTCTTGGCGGGAAAAAAATTCAATACCCGAGAGGCAGTACAAAATGCCTTTCAAGAATTTGTTGCCTCCCGTCCAGCTAATTTCTTTAAGAAGGGCATCAATAAACTGCCACTGCGTTGGCAAAGATGCATTGATTGCATGGGTGATTACTTCGATTAATACAAATAAAAATACATGAAAAAAATTCGTTTCAATTTTTTCATACAAAACGACAATTTCATAGGTAAAGACCTAATATTATAGAGACCATTTTGATATTTGAAGTATGGTGAAAACAAGATGGCTGACATTTGAAGTATGGTGAAAACCAAGATGGCGTAACTTTTTCTTGTATGAAGATTTTTTCTGTCAAATGTACTTCATAGCCTATCTTGAGTTTTGAAATCTTTGTTGTACATATTATATAAGGTTATATAAAGTAGGCTTACTGTCGAACAAAATAAGTATTAAGTTCAAACATTTTTCTCCGAGTTTGTTATAGACTTAAGTAATTATGAATCCGCAGCCTTAGCCTATTCGCCCCTAAATTATTTTACTCGAGCAGAGATTAAACTTTTATCTAATATTTTACAACAACTGGTAAGACAGCTTGTCTTAATTGAATTATGGTCGCTGAAACTTGTGAACCCCTAAAATGTCAAACCATATTATAACGTATAAAGTAAAAGGTTTCCATTTAAGAAAGAAAACCTTGAAATCAGTCGCTTCTCTAGGTACTGTTTCGAAAAATTTACTTTAATAATCAGTTAATTTATCTAGTACTTCACTTAAGGATACGAGAGGTTTGTATTATAATATTATTGAAAATCCAAGGTACGGTAAAAGTTTAAATCGATGGATAAAAACTGTGGAAAACGGCTAGTTAAGTATAATTTAAAGTATGTACAGGCGTGGTGCGGCAGCGCCCGCAGAACGAATCGCCGGCCGGGGCCGTATCTCAGTTGCGGCTTTCGGAGACAAAAACAAATGGAAGTATTACTGGAGACAATCTACATTTAAATGGATCTTTTCCCTCAACTGTGCGGAGTTCGGTGATAGGTATCGTCGTCACCAATTTATTTTGCCGCATTTGCATTCAGCGACTGCGTTGACTGTTTCATTGTTGTGTTAAACGTCTGCTGTCTCAATACGGACACATTAATTAAATTAACAAGTATTAACTTGTTAATTGTTTGAGCATAGTTAGAGTTTAATTAATTATGACGTTAATCTCGTCAAGATAAGTATTTCTCAATGTTGCCTTTAAAATTCTTTGGCTGGAAGAGAGTCTCAAAGTTGTCTTTGGATTGTATTTTTGCGGAAAATGAAAATGCATCTATACTCGTAGAGAGTATAGATGCATTTTCATTCATTTCGAGCGACTTATTCTACACAATTCAAAGCGGACGTCATGAAAGTAAAGCTACAGGGTCACAACATTTCTTGACACCCGAGGCCTAAATAAACAACTTTCTAAAATTGAATCGTAAAACGTTTCGGCATTGAGTATATCGAAAACATTATTGCCGATTGCGTATAACTTACATCGATAATGGAATCGATGCTAAAGCTGATTCGTGTGGATTTCGTTTTTATGCTAAACCGGCATTATCGGGATATCTTCTGAGCTCCACCCTTCGTCAGTATGTACTTTTCGTGCAAATTATGTTGTGTATTTATAGCTTGTCAATTTTATCCCACTTTAGAGGGTCGGTTTTCGGATGTCTGTATGTATCTGTAAATCCATTGTAATAGCTCAAAAGAAGCGGATTATAAAAACTGTTAGAGCATGATCTTTTTATCCTAATTATTTAAACAGGGCAATTAAATTAATTATCCAAATACAAGATTGCGCGATTTGTACACAAAGATTTTTTATTGCCTAATGGAATGCCTCGGTTTGCATTCATGAGCTGAGCTGGTAATCAGCGATGTAATTATGGCTCGGAACTATGGCATCCAGGTTGCCATCTGCACAATCGCCCGGCTTTATTAATTATTCCGATATGAATGGAGCCCCGACAAAAGGCATTAACCGTGCAGATAATGGCGGACCCTTAGAGGCGGAGACTTCTTCTATTCCTGCGGCTATCACTCATCTCCAAAGATCTTGCGTTTCTCAGGGTCATGACGAGTGCTTAAAATGTCTTAATAGGACAGAGATATCAATTGTAATGTCAGGTCGACGTTTTAATCGTAATCAATATCGAACACAAAGGCACGAACTTATGGATAGAAGTTTTGATGTGTAACACTGTCACTGCTTAATGGAAAAGTTTCCGTATTTTTTTATCATAATATTAGAAAATCGTATCATTGTGTTTTTTTTTAATATTTTCATAAAATGTTATACATCATATGCGAGTACTGTTAGTCTCGCTCGTTTTTTTAAATTTATTACTTAGCTTGGTTTGTTTAAGGATAAATTAGCATGTAGCATTAAGTTACATTTTTTTTTGGTTAAATAAAGCAAAATTAATGAAATCACAACGTATCACATGCGAAACCCCATCGCTCACGAGTTCGGGTAAAGCACGACATAATTAGATAAGCTCATAACGTCGAAATCGGAGTCGCCACAACAGAGCGTTCCGTGTGATATTTGAACGAACAGTTAACAACCGAGCCCTGTTTGGCAGTGGCCTGTAGGGCGGTAATGTGGTAATTTGATTTGCGAGCGACAGCCGCTCTAAACAGGTTTACGTGCTCGCTTGCGACATCTCGCGCCGTCGGTCGCCGTCGCCCAGAAATTAGTGACTGAGTTGCTACACTACTTGTTAAGAGATACATCTATCAAATCAACAAAATAGGATAATGGACCTCGCTCACTCGGACACCATTAAGCACCACCTAAAGGTTAGTATCATTATAATCATCAGTAAATGATTTTTGAATGGCTCATTGTTTTAACAAACCTATTTAGTAGTTTTATACAATTACTTTAATAACTTTTGAGGGCTAGGATTATAATGACGTTATGAATCCGTCATACTATTCAATAGGGTAAAATCCTATGCCTACCGATTATCTAGATTCGTCGAATCGAATAGTAGATTCGACCCCATCATATTATCTGGTTTTATTTTATTGAAAACAAAATTATCAGATTATCCGACATGAATGCTTGAAATAATAAAAATAAGTCCCTTTGTGACTAAGTCATTCAAGAATTCGAGTCTACTAGTAGCTAGTAGCTGTTAACATATCTATAATTTACTATCTCTGAGTATGACCGAAAAAAGAACTGAAAAGGTTTAATAGAAAAACTTATTACGGAACAATCTCATGGATGGTTGACCAGGGATAAGTCCCTTTTTCGTAGAAATTCCTATTCGAAAAAGACGACTAGTGATACTGTGTTTAAACTACATACGAAACACCAATACACAAGCATTATGTAGCATTACTTTGTGCTACATTTTTCTCCTACTGAGCTATTGTCTCGCCTCATTGCGTTATATTTAAAATATTGTTTGCATTTAAATGACAACTGTTTTCTCGATTTGAATTTTCTCTTGTGCATTGAGTGTTATGTCTTTCTTAAATAAATTCAATTTCCAATATGTAGAAATGATAACCTAACCATGAGAATTTCACAAAATGTAAGGAGGGTTCCGTAACTATCAACACGCAATAAGTTTTTTTAAATTACTTCAAAAGTTATTATCTGATTTCGTTCAAAATATTTTCCTCGAGAGTATTCAGCAAAATATTGTCCTAAAGAGTATAAAATATGGAAAACAAGGTTCTACCTCTTAGAGTTCTATTTTATAAAAAATTTGTGTATGAAACCTATCTTCTATTTAAAAATACCTATTTGTAGATACGCCACATAATATAATAGGGCAGAATAATATAATAAAATATCTATGAATGCTTCACACCACGTAAGTCTGGCCCCGTGCCACAGATTAAAGACATAGGAGCAGATAAACATCTACATAGTAAACTGTCGATTAGATTGCACTACTACAAGCATGTGCATGTGCACAATTCTTCTATTGCATACACGGCAATAGTGTCAAAAATCCAGTTAAGATTGTGCGATTTTCAAAGTTCGTGTTTGAGTTTTTATGTCATGTGAGATTGAAAATTGTAATATTGTGTTGTTGGTTGTCATGATGAGAAATAACAATTTTTTAAATATAAATTTGTGTCCCATGAATGTTAAAACTTTATAATATTAAATACAAATAATATCAAGCAAAAAAGTGGTTTTATATTGTACTGTGTGTATGAACAATACTAGAATAAATAAAAATAAATCTTATTTTACATATCCTAATGATAATAATAGGTATGTAAATATCCTAATATTTATTTTTTATTTTTTATAATTAGTTCTTTACCTATGAAATTGCCATTTTGTAAGACATCACCCATGCAATCAATGCATCTCTTCCAACGCAGTGGCAGTTTATTGATGCCCTTCTTGAAGAAATCAGCTGGACGGGAGGCAACAAATTCTTCAAAGGCATTTTGTACTGCCTCTCGGGTATTGAATTTTTTTCCCGCCAAGAAGTTATCCAAATTCTGGAAAAAGTAGTAGTCTGTAGGCGCAAGGTCTGGTGAGTAGGGCGGATGACGGAGAGCTTCCAACCCCAGTTCTTGCAACTTGGAGACCGTCCGCTGTGCAGTATGAGGTCGCGCGTTGTCGTGCAGGAACAGCGGAGACGAGCTATTGACCAATGCTGGTGGGAGATGTGCCAGCTTCTCCATCATTGTTTTCAGTTCTTCACAGTACACATCTGCAGTAATGCTCACCCCGTTTGGTAAGAAGCTGTGATGAATCACACCGGCGCTAGACCACCAAACAGTGACCATCATTTTTCTAGGGTTATATAATAAGTTTTCGTTTAGGGCATTGTTTAGGTGCTGAACCAGGATCCAACCAAGTTGCCGAGCGCTTGCGGTTATCAAACAAAATCCATTTTTCATCGCAGGTAACAATGCGGTTCAAAATTCCTTCATTTGTGTGTCTGTTGAGCAGTGCAAGGCACGTCTCGACGCGTAAGTCGCGCTGGCGATCATTGAGTTCGTGGGGCACCCATTTGTCAAGCTATTTTACCTTGAAAATTTGACGCAAATGGATTGCTGCAACTGCTGCTAATTCAGCCGTAGATTGTGTATCATCAGCTTCCACAATTGCCTCTAATTCGTCATTGTTGACCAAAGTCTTCGGACCACCGCGAGGTTCATTTTTCAGGTCGAAATTTCCAGAACGGAAGCGAGCAAACCAATAACAGGTGGTGCGTTGGTTTGTAGTGTTAGCTCCGTAAACGTCATTGATGTTGCGTGCCGCTTGTGCCGCGTTGCTGCCACGACGGTACTAATATTCCATAATTACTCGAATTTTTAACGTATCCATGATGACGAAAAAGATTGAAATGAAAATGTAACACTAATCCATACACAAATGACTACTTTTGGAAAAAGAATTCCATGTTTTTAAAATAAAATTAATTTGAAATTAGAATTCTTAGCCAAACAAAAATTATTTCGATTTAAAATGGCCAGTACTGCAGAACGGCAATTTCATAGGTAAAGACCTATTATTTCATTTTCTAGGAGATGTCTTGCTTTGTTATAAGAGCGTGCATGATCTAGGGAATAGACCCCTTGAGTCACATGCGTGATCGTGCAGGTTCGATCCCGGGTTGTGGATTTGTGGTATGCCGTGTGTACCAATCAGACTTTCTCAATAACCGTATACTTAGTTTAATTTACCCCTATTTTTAGTGACAACCGTTTGACCGACAAAAGATCGTTCTATGGAAGGTGGTCCTCTGTACGTAAGTATATATTTTTACAATGTGCCAGTGCTAAGAATCGGAAGAACTTGTGTTACAGGTACCAGACAACGGAAAGTATATTTAATACTTTTGTACTTTACATATTATATTTAAGATTTTTGTTAAATCCTATTTAATACACATCTATGACCCAGGAACACACAGTTCTAACCCGCGACCTCCAGCTTGTGCGCCGATACGGCACCGCGACACAGAGGTCGACAGAACAAGAAAAAAAAAATTACAATCGTACAGAGTCTTAATTACCTAACCTAGTCAGTAAAGCTCAATTTACTATGCATGAAAACAGGTGGTCGGGCTTCGCGCGTATCGTCTAACTTGGCCCTGAAGATACTAACCATTTTATAGTACGATTTTTTATATCACTACAAAAGTACAATTACAGAAAGTATATTATTTTGCAATAGTTTTGTTTTTTCGCATAAAAAAATAGCAACACTAATGCTGAACTTATAAAGCAACCATCTAGAACTGCAACAAAAGTAGTTGTGAACCTTTACGTGCAAGATCCTATTAACACAGGAGGCGGTTTTTATTTGCCACCATTTTGCCACTGTGAGTTTCTGCGGTAGCAGTGCGAGGGCGGTTTGTGGCAACACTAAACTTAACGACATTCTTTCCTGGCTCTACAATGAGGAGCTAATCAAACTTTACAACATCCTTGGTCGGGTTTGAAGTTAGTACTTTTTGATTAATAATAATTATTATGATTATCATGGAATTAAGTTCAGATTACGAGTAGGTACGTACGAGTAGGGAAATAATATAATTTTAATTTTCCTTTTGTGGCAATAAAATATATACGACAATTTACTCTCGTAGTTAGGTAAGGTACGATCGTACGTAACAGCACATATTAGGGTAAAAATCACAGATTTCGTGCCTCACACGACTATCGAGCACATTGGAAATTAATCTACGGAATTCGAAAAAATATTGTCGCTGAGCGACGAGAAAGTCGGGATAAGGAAAAGGTTACAATATAAAACTACAACGTTAAATGATAATTATTTTATTCTTAGGCTAGCTTTTGGCCGTGTCTTCGTACGCGTAGATGTTGAGGTGACTAATTTTCTATTATTCTTAGAAAGAGACTTTAATTATGCTAAAAATAAATTAAATTAAATGGTAAATGGCTTCAGACTATTTTATTATTAGAGTGTATTGTGCTATTGAAGGACCTCTTTATATACAACATTAACTGTATTGCTGTGCGGAGAAAGGATCATCAGACTGTTAGCCGAACTTATTCTGGAAAACAAACAGAAAAGTTACATAGAAACGTTGATACCCCTTTTTACCCCTTTAGGGGGTGAGTTTCGCAAAATCCCTTTTTAGTGGACCTATAGTGACAAAAGGAAGCCGCGGTCCAAATAAGTATTACGTTTCTAGCTTCAGTAGTTTTGCCTGGGCGTTAATGAATCAGTCAGTCAGGACATGCTACTGTATAATATAATCTAACTAATATAATTATATTTAAAAAAATGAATACCGACTTCCAAAGTTAAAATTTTAGCCAAATGTAAAAGAGGAATTATTTAGAAAATAAGTTTTATTTTAAACTTTTTTGTATATTTTTACTTTGGAAGTCGGTTTTCATTTTTTGTTTAAAAATAATAAATTTTATTTGGTGCAAAATCCTCCATGTTGGAAGATGATGATGTTCCATGGTAGCATATGCTTGAACTACTTCAGAAAAATTTGAAATCGCCATATGTCCATATAAATTTCGAGGAGTTTCCTCGATTCCTCATGGATCCCGTCGTCAGGTCACCACTTTGATGTCAAAAGGACTTAGGATTGTACCCTTTACATCCAAAAAATAATTTTGAAAATGGGTCCACAGACGGCGGAGTAGATCGTTGAACACACAAATATAAAAATATATACAGCCGAATGTATGACCGCCTCCTTTTTTGGAAGTCGGTTAAAACCAGACGGTAGGTCTCAGAATCGGTCGTAATCTATCTTTTATATATAGCAAAACAACGTTTTCCGGGTCAGCTAGTAGAAGATTATAAAATTAATATATTAATATAAGTATCCTGGACATAACACCTATGAACAAACAAATTGCAAAATTTCCACACGCGTATCGAAGTTTGAATAATTGTCGCCGTAGTGCATAAGTATATAGTACCTGGGAGACCGAGCTTTGCTCGAAGTTTTAGTAAACGATAAAATAATAAAAATATATACATTATATTATATAAAAGAAAAAATAATAATAAGAATCACAAAAAATATATTTTATCTGACCATGATTCGAACCCACCACATTCCAAATTTCCAAACAACGCAAAATTATACATAGCAATAAATACCAAGCTGCCAATCACACATTCGTAAGGGAGTCGAAATTATTTATATAATATATTGTTGCACGACATACGTATATTGCTTAAAAATGCGCAATTTTCAAGGGATAAGACCTACCTAGATCGATTATTCTCCCTCAAAACTAACTTCTTACTAAATTTCATGTAAATACTTGTAGCCGTTATCGAGATTCTGATTATATACATACATGATAGTCTCGTTTAAAGTATAAGATATTTAATTTTTTTTTTCAAAAAGGTTAGGCTACAAGGTAAACCCTTAACCCGATCGTATTTCTTTTAGGCTCAAATTGTAACTGACAAAATTTTTCACAGGAACTTATCTCAAATATTTGATATCGTTCTTCGTTTCCAAAATATCGAGCGCCAAAATCGAAAATTCGGAAAAAAATGATTTTTTTCTTTCACTTTTTTAGTTTTTTACTTTCTTGAATAATTCTGTTTGCATTTTATATCTCTCGTGCATTCGCGTCTTTTGAGCCTTTTTTGAATATCTTTACAACTCTATATCTTTATAACTCTCCGAGATATAAAGGGAACGCACTTTTTCTTGAAATCGGCCCCTATACTGGAGCAAACGAAAAGACATTACCAATGTCAAAAAATACTATTTTCCGTTCAATGTCAACACAATTTGTGTAAACTTTACAGAGACTATTCTGTAGCTAGTAGCTCGTAAACCCGATATTAAATATATTTAATTTGGTGCGGTGACGCGCGGGGTCCTTTGTGCTAGTAATGTCAAGTGTGCGTTTAAGCTTAAAATAAACCAAGGTGCACTAGCTAGAGGAGTTATTGCGACACTTTGGTGTTTTCTTCGCCGCTTTTGTTCTCGGAGTCGCTAAACTAAAAGCACTTTATATCCTCATTAAGAGAATTCCATTGTTTAGTAGGTACAAAAACTTGAAAAGTGGAAATAAATTCAAGTAAATAGAAATGTTAGTGTCAAGGATAAAACATAGAAATTGCGTTTTTTGCGCGGCTTTCCTGCACGGCTGTAAGCTATGTGCGCGAACTAATAAACTATGTGTGTATATGCGCGATAGATTTTATAAGTTTTCTTTATGTTTGTTAGTAAGAATTACATACATAATCATTTAATGCTCAAATAATTTGTTGATTACAGTAAAATGTTCGGACCTTAAATTAGCATTTACTTACCTACTTTGAAACAACAAGGTTGACTTTTAATTGGTTTTAGTTATAACTTTTTAATTACATCAACCTAAATAAGGTTGAATTCGCAGAATATTAATTACATCGACAAACAATATTTACGATAAGTTTTTACCCACGGCTCCGCCCGCGTAAATACAGTATCCCACAGGAACACTGCACTTTTCGTGCCTAAAGTGGGGTATATGTTAATAATCCGGAGCTTAATCTACTACTATACCAAATATCATTATCCGTTCAGTAGTTTTTGCGTGAAAGAGTAGCAAACATCCATCCATGCAAACATACATCAATCCATCCTTACAAACTTTCACATTATAACAGTAGTAGGACGTAACAGTAGTTTCGTTACCTGGTAACACGACGGTAAAAAGCTGAAATGTATCGCTCAAATAACACAATTCAGATCGACGATTTCGCGCGATTCATAACGAGACAGCTTTTAACTCTTGAGATAAAAGCGCCGAGTGCTGGAGTCAGCACAATTTTCTTTCCAATAAGTCGGGCGTCGAGCTAACGACCTCCAGCGACAAACGCCAATGGAGTGTTGTGTGTAAAGAGAGCACGGCGCGCCAAATGATGTGGAACTGATGCAAGCACATAACGATTGCTGCGTCTTTTTACCGTCGCAAAAATTATTTATGCCCTCCCCCGTTGCAGCGCGGCGGCGAAAATCAATTTGTTTGTGCCCGCTTCGTAAAGAGATGTGACGCATTCGTCGAAAGTAAACAAGTAAACGTAACGAGTTGGAGTTGCCCTTACTTATATTCGTAAACTAAACGTTTCCGTACACATTTAGGTTGCAAAAGCTTTGTCTCTGTGATGAAATGGCAGTCTATCTTTGCTACGTTCGCTACGCTTTGACCTCTAGGTGGAAACTAGGTTGCACTGGGCTAGATGCAGTCGTGCATGGTTAGTAAGGTTTCTTGTAACTTTTTATGTACTTTGACGTGAATTTTGAAGATAAAATTCGAAGCACAAATAATAATCAACAGTGATATTTAAATACGATAAATTGTAATTTCTTTCTACACTTCATAAAATAACATTTTACACTAGGATAGGAAGTTGTTTATTTTAAAAATACAGTCTCAAAGTGGGATTTGTTTTATGATCCACCCGTTTTTATGACTGAGTAATCTTTATTATAAACGTGTCAGCAAAAAAATTACAGAGATTAAGCACAACGTGCCGAGAAAATGGGGAATTACCTACGTTCAAATAACTTCGATAAGAAAAAGCGTCGTCGGCATAAATTGGTGCTGAATCTTCAGTGAGCCGAAAGCATTAACGGGCCGCAAGTGACATATATAAGAGTTTTTCCACGAGTGCGGCGCGGGCCGCGCCAACGACGCGGAAAAGATGCGGGCATGACATCCTCCGACACGCTAAGCCGCCCGCCGCCCGCCCTCCCGCGCCGCCCGCTTCGTGCATCACGTCGCACACCATAGTATTACGTGCCATATAATTCGATATGAAGGTTTTATTCGGAATAAACAATATATGAATTTCGTTAAGGGAAAACATGACACGCGCGGGATAGGGACTTGAAATACCATTCAGTAATTCGGCGTCGAGCTATCTCTCGAGAGAAATCTTTGTTATATTCCGGTTAGCGGCACTATCGAATAGTTCTATTAGTCTCGTTTCTTGTGTAAGCAATACTAAAGTTTTAACAGATAAAAATTATACCTTATTTTTCTCTATGCAATGAATAAAATAATATTCTTTCATCATTCTCCAAATCACAATATGTGATAACATTAAACACCCCTGAACAAAGAAGCCCTTTTCCGTCGATAGCTCTCACGCAAATTGAATACACGATATAAATCTAGCGTTTTCCTAATAACATGCGGTGGATTTCTCCGCGGGCCGTTTTATTTCAGCCTCACAAAGCCTTCGACCCAGTAAATCCGACGATATCTTGGGAAATACGACAGAGCGCCACCGGCTGCTCGCTCGCGAAACGAACGCACTTTAAATTATCCGACTGCGAAAGGGAATCGCGCCGAACAACGCGCCAACTCCCGCCGGAAACGGGACGAGATTAGCGAGCGAGTAAATCGCCTGCAAAACGCTAGCGTGATTCGCGCATTTCATTCTTTCGAAATTGGCTTTTTTAGATCATGTGAATGTGCGATAAAATAAAACCCGTATCTTTAAACCTAAGTATTATCATTTAGAAATAATCATTCTAATAATTAAAATGTAAATGGGTATTTCTTCGAAAATCTATTCTTCGTCTCATAGCTGATGCACGGTCAATGTTAAATTTTACTTTTAGGTCTGTAACACTTGTTTATATGAAAATACATACACCAAAAATATATGTTTGCATGATGGACACGTTTTTATAGAGTAGATTTAAAAATATCGACGTCCAAATATTTTGTGGCCAATTGCCAGGCTAATGATAAGAAGAACAAAACGTAAAAAACTTTATGTAAATATTATCAGTTTTAATCAAAATATAATCATATTCTCACAACAACAATAATCTGTTTTACTGAAAACGGTTTATAGTACTAATTTTACTGAAAAATAAGTTATCTACCTAGTCAGTCAGATCCAATATTGACTTAGCTTATAAACTTTGTAAAAAGAAATAGGTAATTATGGCATTCTCAGGTTATAAATCAGTATTAGTTCAGTCTTGATTACTGATTAGATTATCACTATCACTCACAATAAATTTGTATGAAGGAATTTTTAATGTTCTTGGTTAGGTTAGTTTCTTCTTACTTTACATGTTTAGTTTGTGGCATTGTTTTACCTTCTTCTGATATCTGTAATAATAAAATAATATAAAAAATAAAGATCTATCTTAAGAATACTGAACATGCATGGTTTTATAAGAAAGTTATAGGTGATATCACAACTTAAGAAAGAAAAAAAGGGGTTTCTTGTTAATACAAGGAACCCTTATAGTCGTAGTACTATACGGAACCCGAAAATTATACAAAAAAGTGCTCTTTTCATGATAAAAAGAGGAAAAGTAATATATTTTATAATTAGCCAGGTCTTTTGACTAGACTAATGCGACACAGATAAATGATAATTATGCCTAGAACCATGCATAACTCATTATACATACAGGCTTCAGTTTTATTATTTTCATTCATAAATCATAAGCATCACAGAAAACGCAGATTTCAGTTTTAGAATAGTAAAATAAGCTTTATGGAGTAGACAGTTTAATGATAATACTACCATAACACCGGGATCGAAATCAGTCAGTGGTACGTGTCCGCCTGCTAGTTTCTTCGTTGCACGATTGCTTACATGCTTACACATGGTAAGCCCCACTCTCATTGTTATTACGAAACCAGTTATGGTCGGTCAAGCACAACTTGTACCAGGCTAATTATTATTTTACGCCGGACACTTTTTTTACTTATTTATAAACACGCTAATTTAGCTACGCCCAATGCGTTGATTTTTTACTAGAGGTACTACTTTGTAGGGAAACTAATGTCCTTCCCTTATAATAATAATTTACATAGATCTATCAAAGAGAAAATCCGATATAGACGATTTTGTTGCAGAAAATGGCAAACGGACGCACGCCCCTGGCTAATGAGAAGAACGGACTTTAATATTTTTTTGTAATACTTAGACTATTTTAATAATTAAAAAAAAGTAGTACCTATTAAAGGACAAAGCACAACTATATAAAAAAAATCTTTGCGTTTTTTACATGGTTACAGAAATAAACCCACGGGCATCGAAAATTTCGTTCTCTGGAGAAATGCCCAAATATTTAAGGGATAATACACACCAGGCTTTATCTGGATGGATATCCAGATAAAAACAATCGGACACAATAAATACTGTCAAAATAGCTCCTTTTTACAGCATTTCTCCCAGCTTGCCTGGCTGAGAGAAATACTTGGACATGTAGTCCACTGTTTCATTATAACATATTGGATTATGCATTCAATACATATTAGATTTTTGTAATGAAATAGGTCACAAAAGGAGCAGTCGGATCGCATGACGATAAGCGATTACCGCCGCCTATAGACACACGCGTGTTACAAATGTACCTCCTCTGGCCTTGCGCTCTTGCGTTCCTGGTGCTTAAAATTCCGAAGCCCACTTGAGCCTCCGGTAACCTCACTCACTTGCCAAAATACAACGCAAGCGTCACGCCGGTTTTCTGTAATGCCGTTTATTACAGCCGGCCCATTTGTACCGAAACATGGCGCTTTCATAGTTATGAGAAAATATAATATCTTAATGTGTCAAACGTTACAAAGTTCTTATCTATGCACAAAATTTTAGGCTTAACGCGAGTTAGGCCATATTAAGTCGGCTATACATGTTGGCCGAACGTTGCTTAACGGTGGCCAACGCCAACGTGTAGACAGCCGATTTGCCTTGCCTTATCATCGCTCAATGTCGCTCGCCTAGTTGGCCGAGTGAAACCCATCGCCAACAAGTGTAGAGCTCATTTGGCGCAACTTGTCATCGCTCGCCGTTACTCGCCGTCGCTTGCCTCACTTCGGACAGGTGTCGGTTTTTGTGCACAAATCAAAGGCGCTCGTCTGCACTCGGCCAATGTGTGGGCAGTTACATAAACACTCATCAACATTGGCCACTTGCATTGGCATTCGACGAACTTGTCCAACGTGTGGATATTAGAACATGCCTTGTACCTATTTGCCGATACTCACATTGGCCTACACTGGGCCAATATTTATAGCTGACTTAAGATTTAGGTGTACAGCGAAGTAGTTCTTAAGCGAAGCAGGCACAACGCGAGAGAATAGACAAACAGCGCGTTTGGCCAATAGCTATTTGAAATGATGTTTAGGGATGACGCGAGTTAGTCGTTCTGTGATTTAGGAATACCAACCGTAAAGGCTCCAAGATACTGATATTATTGGAGAAATCATTTTTGGCAACCCTAACGTGTGTGTTAGAGGACCGTTGTCATACGCCTGAGGGCTGTCTCCTACGTTGCGATAGTACCTATTAATTCATTTATTCAACACAGACACACAAACCATATTTTGTTTCACAGGCCAAACCATTAAGGCTAGAAATTTTAAATTTTCACACGTATTTCTCATATGATGTAGGCATCCACTAAGGAAGGATTTTTCAAAATTCGTCCCTCAAAGGGGTAAAATAGGGGGTAAAAGTTTGTATGAAACTTTTTATTCCTACTATTTTTATTATAATTAGACATATTTGTATGTTATTTCGTATGAATTGAGTACGAAAAAAATAATGAGTTACGTATTTCAGCGTTTCCTAAAATTCAGCCCCATTCAGGAGGGGATGAAAGTTTTAAATTATTATAAAGATAGCGTTTAAATCCAAATTCACGCAGGCGAAACTGCGGGCAAAAAATACTAGTAATTATATAATTAAGAATTTGACATTTAACTATTAACATTACATTTAATATAAATACCATAACAAAGGCCTTAGAAAAATATAACCAAATTTTTAACAGTTTAAATACATTGTTTGGATATATTGTAAGATTGTATACGTACAGGAAATGTATGTTATCCGTCATTCAAAACTAAAAGTTTTTCTATTTTTCTATTTTTTTATTAAAATATTTTCATTTGGTAAGTGTAACTTAAACGTATGATGCAAGATCATTAATTGGAATTAATGTACTACTTAATGACAAGTAGTACATTAATTCCAATTAATGATCTTTAGGAATTGTATAGATTTCCTAGGAAATGTGTCTGATATAATTTATTTCATACATTTCCGGGCGATTATAGAAATTGTATACATTTCCTAGGAATTGTATACAAATCCTAAATTTTATTTTAGTTTCGGTTTCAGGGTTAAGGTACATATCTATTATCTACCTGTCATGTTTTGAAAAAGTAATTCATTATGAACTACTTTTTCAAAACATGACTGAACAAATTATGTTTGGAAAAGCGTTTGAAAGATTTTAAAAATAATTATTCAAATTCTTCGAAACTGTCTAGTTATTATTCATACTAATTTAAACATCACCATACTGAGACAAAATCAATTGTACCATAAAAGTAGGTAAGTACTAAAAAAATAATAACTACTCCAAAAATTAGTCTAGTTATTTGAAATTCATTAAAAATTTGCATTATTATCTAGTATCTACTTTGTAATTTTCGTTAAACATATTTTGCATTATTATCTAAAACTAATTTCTAGACAAACCGGTTTAAACATTTTGTTATAAGTAACATGTAAGTGAATTAATTCAGTTAAAGAAAGCAAAGAAATAAAGACGTGTTATTTATTGATCGCATGGCAAGTGTATTTTTGACATAATTGTTATTGGTTATATATTTTACCTACAAACAGTACTATTGTAAAACTAAAAGTAAAGTTAAAAAAAAACACAATGTTTAGTACGATTTTCTAATATTAAATAAAAGAAAAACGGAAACTTTTCCACTAAGCAGTGACAGAAAAATATTTTATTCGAATCTGACGGCCAACTCTACCACCGCGCGCTCATTCGTCAAATCAAATCTTCGCGTGTGCGCTTCTGCGACTTCCGTTCCGTCCCATTTCACGAAATCACTCCCACAAATTGCAAGAAAGCGAGAGGAAAGATGTTACACATCAAAAAAAAAACAAACATCAAAAACGAAAACTAATTATTATAAAAAAAAAGAATAATACTTATTTATGTATTTAGAAAAAAAAATTTGTTATGTTTTTTAATTAGTATAAAATTATTTAGGAGTTCGATTGCTTACGGTGGTGATCAGTGGTCAGGGGGATCGCCTGATGGTAAGCAATTACCGCCGTCTATGGACACACCCAACACCGGAAGACAGTGTGTGTAGGAATTAATAAATTAAAACAAAAAAATATCATATAGTTGGTGTTTTTTCAGGCAGTGCCCAAACTTTGAGGAGTGAATATACTCTTGAATATAAGCAACTTTTACTATGGGATCAACTTTCCAACTTGAAAAAAAAACAGCTGTTTCCTACAAAATGCTCTCTATGCCGTAGCGTTTTTGTAAGAAACAGCTGATTTATTTTTTCAAGTAGGAAAGTTGATCGTATAGTTACTTGTATTCAAGAGTATATTTACTCCTGAAAGTTTGGACACTTTCTAAAAACACATCATGTATATTCAGTCTCTTCAGCAATCTTCAGAGTAAAAAAAACATTTTCATTTTTTTATATTGCTGTATAGTATATTACATATAGTAATATACTATACAGCAATATAATATATATAGTCGTCTATATTACATATAGACGACTATGCGAGACAAATTCCACGAGACTTTATACTGGGCTCAGGAGTATCGGCATTCCAGTACGAGAGTGCTTGGAATGAAGACGGTAAGTTACAAAAATTACGCGGCCATTCTAACGAGCCACACAACATTGTGTCAAACATACAGCTGAACCCCAATTCTTTTTCTTTCTTAAAAAATTTACTTACAATGAATTATAAATGAATCATCTTGATATCAAAAACTGATTTTGGAGTTTTGACCAATCAAAACGCGTTTGACGTTAGTTTATGAGAATGACATTTTGGAGTTTTAACATATTGGGACTGGATTGTATCTGTATTGTTGCAGGATTCAATTAGCAGAATCGACCATCTGACTTAAGTCTTTGCACGAATGTTCTCCCTTTTCAGGCAAGGGATCCTCGCTCTGGGATGATATGCTTCATAAGCACCCAGACTTTGTCGTCGACGGTATTAACGCCGATATCGCAGCCGACGGGTACCACCGTTACAAGGAAGATATCCAATTAACGGGATACATGGACTTGGACTCCTTTAGATTTGCAATCTCGTGTCCGCGAATTTTGCCAACCGGATATGCAAATAATATCAACCGGGCCGGCATCGATTACTATAATAACTTGATCAATGAACTAATTAAATATAATATAACTCCGATTGTGACAATTTTTCAAATGGATATGCCCGTGAAGCTCAGAGACTACGGCTCGTGGATGAACTCGGCTATGATCGAATTCTCCTTAGAATAATCTAGAAGACATATTTGACAATTTTGGTGACAGAGTGAAATAGTGGATTACTATAAACGAGCCGCTATTGTATTGTCTGTATACTTACACGAATTTGGAGTTTCCGCCGTTTGTGGACCTAACCGGAGTAGGCGATTATATGTGCATGAAAAATATGCTGCTCGCCCACGCTCGTGCTTACCATTTGTATAACGAGCTCGTATTATATTATACTTGGTACGAGCCATTGACCGATTCAACCGAAAACATCGCAGCATCCGATGATTATAATACATTTATAGTAAGTATATTTTGTACTGTCAGCAACATTGTTCGTAAAGTGTTCGTAAAATCTCCTTAGGAAAATTTTTTGAATTTGAGCTTTTGTCTTTTGATTTTAAGGGTGGTATTATTTTAATTCCATATTTTAAAAAACTGGAGATTTTCCCGAGATAGCCAAACAAAGAGTAGCCGCTAAAAGTCTGCCGACCTTATCGGACGGCCAGGTTAACACGATAAAAGGATCGGCTGATTTTGTGGGACTGAACTTGTACACAACTACTTTTGTATATAGAAACAGTTCAGTGAGCAAATTATATCCCGTACCGTCTATAAGGCCCGTATTAATAAAGCGTTCTTATCCCAAAGACAATTCTCAAGAAAGTACTTAAGACGTTGTTTTAATTAATAGACCGTACTTAAGTACAGTTGTAGGTACGGCGTATCAAGTGAGTGCGAACGTATTAATAAACGAAACTCGTTACTCAAGTACGCTGTCATTGCTGTCAAATTGTTACTTGAGACGCGGTTTCGTAGGTACAGTTAAACCTTGACTTGAGAACGGCTTGCTTGGGAATTGGGATACAGTACATTATTATTTGTGGTGTTTTTGGGTGTGTTACAATTATGTAAATTAAAATCTAAATATTTTTGATTAAGCAAACTCAGAATTTACACTACATACTCAACACAAAATAAAGTTATAAAAAAGATGCTATGTTGATACATGATTGATACTTATTCTTCTTTTTTTTGGTAATCGCGGTTGCAAAGGTTTTGCACCATTCTGCCAGTGTCGAGTATTTGTAGAAATATTTTCGATTTTATTTAAATATATTTATTTATTTATTTATTTATATTAAACGAATTACCTATTTGATTTATATTAATTGACTTGATTTGACACTTGACAGCAGTACTTTTTTTCGCTGCCCAAAAACAATCCTCATTATATGATCCCTCCCTATCAACCTTAAATCTGTTCTGTGTTTTGTAAAATATACTCCTTTTACTGAAACTTTATGTACATACTTTCGTACTGGCCCTAAATTTGTCTGTTCTAGGTTTTAGATTATTCAACAGACTTCCTCCTGTACACCGTGCCCTTGTTTATTCATAAAACCCACTCATAAGGCAGAGTTTTCGTCAACACAACACATTGGCAAATCACTAAGGAGCAACTTTAAAGAATAAGAAGGAGAAGAACCTTTTTCGAATGGCAATGATCCGCATTTCGTTTTACGTAGTTGTTAAAAAATATGGATATTATTATGCTAGACAATAATAAATATTAATATACTCGTATACGTAAATATTAATGAAAATCAGTTTTTTCAATATAAAGAATACAGCCTAAACTTTTTTTGGTATTTATATTATTAAATATTACATTTTTAAAAAGGAATATTGAAGAAATGTATAATCAATAAATCCGTTCTTTGTAGAAGTGTAAACGAAACGTTATTTTATTCGTTCTTTGTCGTGTAGATGACGCTTAAAATTTGAGTAAGTGATCTCAATAACGTTATCAACTGAGACGGTCTTGAGATCATACTATGAATTAAAGACCGTCTTGAGAAGCTAATAGTTACTTGAGACTGTCTCAGCCAAGAAAGGTCTTGAGAACGAGTTTGAGAACGGTTTATTAATACGGGCCTAAGAGACGCCGCTAACGCCGGATTAGCAGTCGGAGGTCACTTACCGGTTTGAGGTAAAGTTTAAAAACCTCATTTATAAAATTTTCACTTCTGGTGTTTATTTTTATAAAGGGGAACCATTTATTGTATGTCTATTTGTTTGCATTGAATCGGCTCCGAAACTACTAGACTGATTTTCATTAAATTTGGCACATAGATTAGAAAACGGGGTAGGACATAGGCTACTTTTTATCCCGGTAAAATGTACTGTTCCCGCGAGGTTACCTTTTTTGCGCGCACGAAGTCGCGGGCAACATTTATCCTACTACTACGTATAATAAATGTGAAAGTTTATGAGGATGGATGGTTGGATATTTTTTGCGAGAAAGAGTGTTTCTCGCAAAAACTACTGAACGGATTACGATGAAATTTGGTATGTTATTAATTTTATCTGGAGTAACACATATAGGCTCGAAATCCCGAAAAAGTACAGTGTTCCCGTGGGATACTGTATTTACGCGGGCGGTGCCGCGGGCAAGAGCCTAGCATATTATTAATTCCTGAATTATTTCAGTCGCTGCCTCGCAGTACATATAAGCTCCTGAAGCACATAAAGTAGCAGTACAACGACGCTCCTGTTATCATTACCAAAAATGGTTTTGCAAATCAAGGAGGCCTAGATGACTACGATAGAATAGAATATATTAATGATTACCTCAATGCAGTTATAGACGCTGAGGAGGACGGCTGCGATATCCGAGGGTATCATGTCTGGAGCTTCGTGGATCTGTTCGAGTGGAGATATAGATATTTGTAAGATCCTTTGTAGTTTTGTATAAACAGTGAACATCTACTCGGTCCTCCGTTAAATACTGTCGTATAGAAGTTCGGCTAAGTACCGTGACACGAGAATTCTATAATTAATTACTGGAGTTTACTCCTTAAGAAAGGATTTTCATATATAAGCCCGGGGTATGAGAATCTATAGCAATGAAATCGAATTCACAATGTCATATGGTCACACGGCACGGTGCCACACGATGTTAGCCGAAGATGCGTCGGTCGCTTTGCATTGCACACCAAAATTTACTTTTTAGAGTAAACTCCAGTCGTGCGTCGGAGCTGACACACACATTTTTTAGATTGAAATTAAATTTAGATTTTACACTGTGTTGAGATACTGGTAAATGGAAAAAAACTTTGCTAACACACGGATAAGATACTTGTAGAAATCTCTACTAGAAATAAAAAAAAGAAAAATAAACTACTTGCACATTTTTTTTCAGAAGAAGATTTGGACTATACGAAGTTGATTATTCGAGTGCAAATCGTACGAGAACTGCGAGAAAATCTGCGCACTACTACAGAGATTTAACGACCACTAGAACTTTGCGCTGGAAACTATCAATGTACTAGAATATTTTTGTTTAAGTTTAGAGATTTGAGTTATGTGAAAGTTTATGAGGATGGACGGTTGGATATTTTTTGCGAGAAAGAGTGTTTCTCGCAAAAACTACTGAACGGATTATGATGAAATTTGGTATGTTATTAATTTTAGCTGGAGTAACACATATAGGTTCGAAATCCCGAAAAAGTACAGTGTTCCCGTGGGGTACTGTATTTACGCGGGCTAATTTCTTTATTAGCTATTTCTACAAGTATCTTATCCGTGTATTAGCAAAGTTTTTTCCATTTACCAGTATCTCAACACAGTGTAAAATCTAAATTTAAGGTATATTCACAAAATGCTTCGCATATGCATGCGATCAATTTCAGGTCTATATCCAAAATTAGAGCTCATAACTAACGAGGTCGCATTTTGTGGTTTAAATAATATCAGGTGGTTGAACAAGAAGGCGCCTTATTTCTTGCGAATAGAGTTCAATATATATCGTTGTATAGTTATAATAGTCTTGACCGTACGCCTATAAGACTCGTATGATTCATTTTATAGACCTATTTGCATCCAAGTATATACACATTTGCAGTGTTTCAAAAGCAGTTAAATATTTTTACGGTTGTGCGAACAATGAATGTTAAAATTATATCTAAACATTAATAATTAGTTTTACGGGCAAAAATAATCGAAGAGTGTCTGTATTGTTCTACTTGTTTTTGTTACTGAGTCTTGCGCGCTTCTACAGTCAAAATATATTTAAAGAAAGAGAAACAATGTTGTTCGGACGTAAGCGATTGACGATGATGAGCTCTCTTTTCTTATAGATATATAAACATTAAAAAAGTAGATCGTTTTATCGCTCCCAAGAATTGTTAAAGTAAAATGCGAGCAAAATTAAATGGGTTTGTTATTTAGTTACCGACTACTGTCCGTTAAGAGATGTGCTTTCTGAGAATTTAAAGTAGTCATTAAGAAAGGCAACATTATAGCAAACAGACTTCGATTCCGGAGCACAGAGACGTATCGATAAAAACTAGTGTCCGACACTTTTAAGGATGTCGGATTCTGCGATAAAATTATGCAACTCAGAGTATATTAATTATAATAGGTTCAATGTTTAATTAAAATAATATTAAATTAAATATCGTTCCTTTATGTTTTTAAGGAACAAGCAAAAACTAAGTACCTTTATATTTTGTAATTAGTTTTTATATCAAAGTAAAATAGTCAAAAGGCAGCCATCCTGTGAACACTGCACCGGCTTCATGCCTACAAAGTGAATAAGACTATAATATGGCTTTTACCAGTCGTGTCAAGTGCAAGTACAGTGTATTTAGTACACTTATACAGTTATGTAGATTTCCACACATCTTTTTAGTTGGGCATAAACTATAAGGTCATAACATCCACATAGTAGAAACTAACGCCGAAGCCCGTTTCCTCGAGCGATAAAAAATCGATCACAAACTTTGTAATGAGACTAATAAAATACCAAAACGCTAGAAAAAGGAATAACAACGGCGTAATTTATGAGGAGATTCAAATAATCATTAAACATAAACGCGTAATGGTTTCCCATCCGAGCGATAGCTCTGGTAGATAACTGCCTCCGTAATGTCTCTACACAATAACTTCTGCGGAAAATTGTTACATTTAAGGACGGTACTAATGAGTAACTGCCTATTAAAACTCAACAAGAACACACTTCTTTATTACGAAATAAAAACTTCAATGCTGATGGTTAATAAGATTGTGTGTATTAACAACAGATCGCGTGGAACATCACATGTGGCGTTACATACAATAGAAACTAATGTTCAAACGAAATGTAATATTTTTATGATTAATCAAGAAAACCCTTTGTGATTGTGATCGTAATACTTTACAGTATTTCTGTAAGTGCGCGTTATTTAGTTCACTTATAGAAGGACGGACTGGAGACGAAGAGGGAGGGTGGATGATGCGCTCCGCTATTATCCTATTGCATTGTGATGGCGTGCATCGACGCAATGCACTTTAAACGTGCGTGGAGACCCCATTAAGGGTGCCGGAGTACGATCATTGACATGGAATATAACTCCTCTTACCAATACGCATAGAGTAAGGGTGAGGCCCCATTAGTGCGTTCCGCTGCTCAGCGTCGCGTCGTCGCTACGAATTAATGCATTGTATGCCACACCGGCTATGCGTCGACGTACGATATCACGATGCAAGAGGATGATAACGCAGCGCATCATCCACCCTTCCTCTTCGTTACCTATCCGTCATTCCGTTGAAACGTCGCGTCCGACGACGCAACGCATCAATGGGGAATGTTATAAAATATTACGAACAACGACGCAGCGTCGATGCTGCGACAACGCGACGCAGGGCAACCCTGGAGTTACGTAGTAACTATTTTGTAATCTGTGGCTGGAGTCGTTATGTAAGACGAATAAAAGTAAATAAAATTAAAACTAGTTTTGCAATGCATGCAATCTAAGAGATCTTCATATCTAATAATCCGATAGTAAGACGTTAGTCCGCCGTATAATGCCCATATATTATTTTCGATAATTACATGTGTGAGTGACTTTCCCGAGATAGTCGCTTTGATTAATCGGGCGTATCTTAATAGTCGTATAACGTATTGCTTGCAGCTGAATTTAGATTCGGTCGAACATATTACGGATATGTACGGACAACACAATTATGGCAGCGAAAACACACTGCACGTAATTATAGGATAATGATGTCGCCTGTACCGTAACGCTGAGAGCTTTTCATTACGGTAAAATGAACGGATGAAGTACCACTGTCTATGCGGTATCAAAATAAAAGAAATCGTTGAGCTGTTCACGAAGCTTTTGATGACAGGCTTATAACAGAATATAATGGGATATCAGTGGCGAAGGGTGGTTTTACTTCAGAGGGAAGCCCTAGTCGCTAGACGTGAGTTGTGCAAGTTTTTTTGAAAGGAAATTTAGCACCATATTATGTACTATGATGGTCAATACAAGCGTGTCGTGTTCGAGAGAAATTGTAAAATATATTTAGGTAACTAGAAGAATACCTACATAATCGTCTATTATAATGATATCTACGAATTAAAATTGATAGTAGGTACGTATCCAACTTTCCTCTTACCGTGAAAGTAGATTTATTCAAACGATTGATCACCAACAATAAACACAAGTAGTCTCAATTTCAATATTCAAATATAAGTACATAAACACGTATTAGTTTAAACTTTAAGACGAATTATATTATACTAGCTGTTGCCCGCAGCTTCGCCCGCGTAAATATACAATCGGGTGTCCCGCGGGAAAACTGTTCTTTTCCGAGATAAAAAGTAGCCTATGTTTGAATCCAGAGCCTATACTACTACCATACCAAATTTGATCAAAATCCGTTCAGTAGTTTTTGCGTAAAGAGTAACAAACATCCATCCATCCTTACAAACTTTCACATTTATAATATAAGTAGGATTTATCACTTCCCATAGCTCAATATAATTTCAAAAATAATTATTATAAACGTGATTTCACATCCAAGGACGCGCGACTAAGGTACCGCCGATCTACTTTTCAAAATTCATTTGTCTCATGATGCACGTGATATTATCTAATAATGGCTCCTCATTGGTGAAAGCTACAAAATTGTGGGTTAATATCACAGAAAAATAGCCATCAATTACTTCGAACTGTAATCGGACAAATCATATTAATAATATTGTTCTTTAGTTGGCCAGCGGGCTATTAAAAACAAGTTTGATTTTCAACTTTATTTCTAACGAGATAAGGATCCTATGATCTCCCGCCATAACTCCGAATATATTTGGGGTTTTAAAGAGATTCCAATATTCGTGTCAAAGTTGCAACGTGCTGCGTATAGATGTCGTTTGATTCGGTCTACATCGCGCTATCGCTTGTCCGACGTGACTTGTATAAGATATTATTGTTTTCAATAATCGCTTCAGCTGGAGGTCTTCATGAGGTAATCTGAAAGGGAAGCCGATAAGAATGGAGTTCTTTAGACCATTCGCCGAACCTACGCCTGATCTCTCGCCAATCGTGTCGGTTATCCGTCCCCCACAAGGTTTTGAGAGTAAAGGAAGAAACCGGCCACTGTCACCGAAAATCGGTGTGGGGACCTATTATTATACTATTATAAATGTGAAAGTTTGTGAGGATGGATGGATGGATGGATGTCTGTCTGTTAATTCACGCAAAAAATAACTGAACGAATTTAGATGAAATTTGGTATGGCTATATTATTATATATAGCTACCACAGTTTACTTATGATCCCAAAAAAGTACAGTATTCCCGTGGGTATTTACGCGGGCAGAATCACGGGGAAAAGCTAGTTGGCTATATATTTTTTCCTAAAATCCTTTAAAATTAATGTTTCTGGGTGTTAAAAATCAACACAGTATCGTAGTTATTCGGACATCATTAAAATTTATAAAAGCACTTTGATTAGTATGTCACTTATCCAACACCTATAATATGAGGTACGTACCCTAGTGGTACCTACATCTAGTGACCCATAAATAATGTAATTATAACATTATATAGGGGTTCTGCTATTTCAGCAACATAATATAATATACAAAGTAATAGTGTTATACTCTATCATTATCTGTCTTTGTAACACAAACAGTCTGCAGTCGTACCGTGTATAACTCGCGTTACTTTATTTTGTAATATATGGATACCAATTCTAAAAGATAACACGGCGACAGAAAATTTGGATTGTAACTTTTTTCCGAGAAATTTAAGTGTACCTAGACGAGTGGATTTTGTTTTTTTTTTGCGACGCCCCGACAAATCAACCCAGACGGTTGTGCAAATATTTTTAAAACATTTTTGATACAAATATTATATTTGGCGCAGAATAACTGGACGTTGTTGGAGCGTATTCTTATGTAGGTAATAAAGCCTTTACCCTCCTAAAGCTCTTGGATGTATGATTATCAACAACAACTTTAGGTATATCCCACGGGAACACTGTACTTTTTCGGGATAAAAAGCAGCCTATGTCTTATTTTAGAGCTTCAACTACTACCATACTAAATTTAATAAAAAACCGTTCAGCAGTTTTGCGCGAAAGAGTATCAAACATCCATCCATCCGTAGTGTTGTCTGATATTTTAAGGAAATCAAATTTTTAATAATACAGCAACCGCGTAAACATCCCTCGGCCGTACTCATTGTTATAAAGCATAGAGGTTTAAAATCAGTGCTTTTGTACTTTTTTTCGTGAAGTAACACACAATTCTCTTTTACTGGGCAATTAGTTTGAAAAATGAGTTTAAAATGACTAAAGCTAAAGGAGCATTAAAAACATAAAACGCTCCAAACGTCCAGCTTCGGTTGAAAATATGGCAACAGTGTTTACTGGTGCGCCGTACGGGATTTGGATTTAATCACCTAAGCAGGGTTACACTGCGCGCCGCGTGGATGGAGCGTTTAGAGTGCGCACACTGGCTATTAGCGCGTATGTTCAACACAATCTCATTAAAAGGTGAGTACATCCGCGTGACACGGTGGATAGGTGTTTGTGTCAATTGTATCTTTGTACGAGCGGAAGTGGCGTTTTATAATTTGATTTTGCTCACATTTATCTCTTTACTGTCTTTATTTATAAAATTGCGCTACTTAGTTTACTTAAAATTACAATGTAAGTATTAAGTAGAATAAATTTCTTCTAATGTAATAAGTAAAATAACGACCACGATTAATGAGACGATATGCGACAGGGCGCTGCATTTTTTAAATATTGATTCAAAATTTAACTTTATTAAGTACACAAGAAGATACGAGTTTCATTTCAAGAGCCGTGCCGCACTATGCAGAGCAGTGCAATTTGACATTCGAACTTCTGCATTCAATCTTGTGTAGTGAATAAAGTTCGATTTTGAATCGCTTTCTTAGAAATATCGCGCCGCGTCGCGTATCTTTTCGTTTCGGTGTGACCCAGCCCCTTAAAAATGAAAAGGCAAAAGTAAAACTTTCTTGAATTAAAGGTAAACTTACCTACCCATTCTATGAAAATACTATGAAACAGTAAACGAGGCTCCAATCATCTTACTAGTCTTCAATTAAAATGTTATTTATTATTATACAGAATAGGCTATTTGACCTTGTTTTTATTTATGTCCTAAACGTTTCTTAATTGTTTCATTACACAAAAAAATATATATTACTTACATTATTTTGAAACCTAAAACCTACAAAACAATATTAAGAAAATACACTTTTTCAAAAACCGCCGAAAACACTAGTACTTTTTGTAATCTGTGCTATAGTCCGTAGTAGTAAAATGGCGGTGTTACGTTCTGTTTGACGTTTTGACATAAATAACTTTTTAAGATGTCATGAACTATTAGGTCCTTACATATGAAATTGGCGTTTTGTCGTAGTGGCCACTTTGATCTCTAATATATCTTCTTTGCTTAGGAATTCCAATTTCAAATTTATACCGCTATTTACTCATGCATTTGTGTTTCGAAAACCGTAATTCATTTGATTTTTCCTCTTTTTCGAAAATTGACTCAAAAAAGTTACTTGTGAGCGTTTGGAGAACTAGTGCCGGTGTCGTTCACTACAGCTTTCTTAAATCTGGCCAGACGATTACGGCAGATGTGTATTGCCAGCAACTGCAAATTATAATGGAAAAGCTAGCTGCTAATCAACCGAGGTTGGTCATTCGCTCTAGGCCACTGCTGCTTCAGGACAACGCTAGACCACACACTGCACAACAGACGGCTACCAAATTAGAGGAGCTTCAATTGGAATGTCTAATACATCCACCATACTCCCCGGACCTTGCTCCAACAGATCACCATTTTTTTTCTAAATTTGGATAACTTCTTGCACGGGAAAAAATTCAACTCCGATGGGGCAGTCCAAAGCGCCTTCAAAGATTTTATTGATTCCTGTCCGAATGGTTTTTTTTGGTAAAGGAATCAATGAACTACCTATGAGATGGCAAAAGTGCATAGGTAACAATGGTATATACTTTGATTAAATAAATATATTATGTTTAAAAAAACGACTTTATGTTCCTCCTTTACAAAACGCCAATTTCATATGTAATGACCTAATATTTATTTACAGAGATGTTCTGTTTCACTACTACATATGTGTTTACTGTGCTTGTGTCGTCACATTCTTGCCGGAAGTTATTTCTAGGTGTTTTCATTAGTAGAAATAAAATCAAAAATACATATTTTCAAATCAACTTTATTTATCAATCTTAAATATTTTATTTATGATATTGCTAGAATACGTTTTCCGAAACCAAGTACTAAAGGAAATACTCCTTCAATGTATGAATTTAAATATGAGTCAACTAGCCTATTATACATACATGTAATATGTATATTCAAGTTATAATACATTTTCAGAATAGTTGAGAGTTTGATTACGTTATAAAATAGCAGAACAATTAAAACTTTAGTACGGCGAGGCCGCAGATTTATTAAGACAATGTAAGTAAAACTTCTTTGATTAATACATTCTTTGCGCATTGTTTCAGCTGCGGAACAGAGACAATAACGGAATAATTATATTATTGTAACAGAGCAGTTAAACAAGATTTAATTAAACGAAGGTAGCAATTTATTAGCTAAGTTCTTTTTTTTTAAGAAAATATAGCAATTTCAAATAATCATATTATTAGTATTTTCAATATGTACCATGATAGAAAATAACGTTAAGGAGATGTAATATAGGTTGGCAGCAAAAACAACAAGTTAATAATAAGTTTCCATTGGTTAACCCCCACGACGTAGGGCATATAGTTCCTCGATATTTATTGGGTGAGCAAGATAACCGCAATTGTGATGTGAAAGGGCTCTCGTATAGTCTCGTGTAGTGGGTCTGTCGGACCGAGTGCTCCACACTTTGACGTAAAATTAATTAGTTTGAGGCTAATCACCCGCGAGGGTCACCGTCACAGGTCATCTGAACAATTCGCTGAGGGCTTCTTAAGTACGTGTACACGATTAGCATCATAATTGCTTTACACACGTTTTAACGTTTGCATTTGTGGGAATAGTGGAACTCCCAATAAGATTTCCGACCGAGCGAGGTGGTATGCTCGGTTAGGCCGAAGCCCTTTTTTAGTCATTTTTTTTTTCGAATGGGTCTACGCTAATGGCTTTTGGCCGTCTTAGCTTAGTTGGTCTGGTGACTGCCATTTGGCTAGTCGTTTTGGTGGGGAGACGATGAGGGAGTTTGACCCCCTCCTACATCACCCCCCTGATTTTGTAGTCATTTAAGCTGTTGTATATATAGCTCCGAACTGTAGAAACTTCGATAGCGCGATTGAAGATTGTGGCGCTATTGGTCCGCCACATCACTCCCCTCCGAAAACCGGAGGTCGAAAATTTATTTCAAACGTTTTTACCTTTGTATTTATGTCAGATGGGTACACATCAGAGTAACTCCTCTGGTGTTGCAGGTGTCCACGGATGGCGATAATCGGCATCAGGCGATATGTTTGCTTGTTTCTGAGTCTAAAAAAATGTGATTATGTACCATACGTGTATAATGGAGGTTATTATAAGTGGTTCGATTTAATAAGTTCCGTAGAAGTGTAAAATTACTAATCACAGAAGTTCATAGTCGATATATTATGTAGTAAAAATAACTAGAGGTGCTCAAATTACAACAGCAAATACCCAAATATAAAGCTATGTGTTACATGAAGATATCATATATAATCATCAAGATATCATATATGAGATATCTATAACAGCTGCTCGATATTCTTAAAGAAGAATGAATAATTAAAGAACTATTTAAATCTTTCCGTAAATTATAATCACAAAATGTGGTCAATTCATTTAGCTTAGTTTCGATATAATACTGTTTAGTTAGTATTAAGAAAATCTGTACTTTTTCAATTCGCAAGCTATGATCGTGTATGTACTGAGTTACGGGGCGCTACGAGAGCAGCTACGACAACTTACCTCGACGCCGCGCCGCGCCGGTGGAAAACAATCAAAATGTCATTATACGCCTCCCCGTGATTCCATAGATACAACGAGCATTTCATTTATTTTATATTTATACGTGCCATGTGTGTTACAGGTACGTAAATTGCAGTTTTATAATCATGAAAGTGCTTTACAGTCAAACAATTAATATTATTGTGTTAAATTATAACTTAACTATAAAAAAAAACCATGGCAAATATAAAAAAAAACTATGGCAACGAAAATGAAAAGGAAGTCAAACAAGGAAAAGCCTGTAAACGCTCCCGAAAATTATTGAAATATCGATAACATTGAATCGGACAAGTTGATCCCATAAGTAAACAGAGATGGCATTATGATTAACCATCAATTTCCAAGCGTCGCATTAAGTCGGGGGAGCGCGGCTGCTCACCGTTTAAGGTCTCTAACGAGCGATAAAACTCCCGGATTCCTTTTTAACTGCAGCGAGTTTACCTGCGGGTCTCGTGCGGGTCGGTAAATAGCGGCCCACATTCGGTCACACAATTATTGTGACTCACAATCTGAAAGTAAGAATTCTGTCGCGTCTGCTCGTTATAATGTGATTTGCCGTCTCGGTGTTGGTTTCAAAATATAATTTTCGGCGATGTTTTTAGAATAATATTTAAAGTCTGCTTTAATAATAATAAATAAGCTTTTATGCAGTTTTAAACAAATAAGGCACTTGTAATTAACAAAATATCTTAGTCAGCTCTGTGCCGTTTAATAGAATCGCACTAAAGTCCAGTTTTCGTTAATATGCCACTAATATCCAAATGGTTCGAGACGTATGTTTTTCAAACACGTAATAAATTCTACTACATACTAGTATATAGCGGAACTCTCGTACCACTTGACACTAGAGCGTGTCGTCGCTTCAACAAATTGATGTTCCTAATGGCAGTAATTACATACAATGTGTGTGTTCAGTCGAACATAAAGGTCGCGAAAGCCCTCGTGGGACCACCAACTAAAAGAAAACTTTCGGAATATCATACTCTATACGCCTATAAAATATGGCTTACTATTGAAAATCATATTTTTTATACGCGTTTAACTTTTAATATAAACCTTTCAAACGCTTTCCGGAGCGTAAAGGCATTGATACATGGAAAAGTAACCATAAAAAAATTGAAGTTTTTATTCTGTAGTTTTATTTATGGGATACGTATTTTGAGACTCTACTCTATGGATTTACCTCACGACCTGGTCGTCGTGGAATAATGAAATAGCTTTATTTTAGTCCTGTCCGTTTCACTAATTTGAAATGTTTACATCTAATTCTATGTTATTTGTTTTTATTACCATGTCTTTTCCTAATAATAATTATTTATACCTGTGTCCTAAAAATATATATACTTACGTATAGAGAAACAGCTTTCATAGAAAGATCCATATCGATCTAAATTTGAAAATTTTGACGTCCCCTTTGACGGCCCACAATTTTTCCACACAATCGTGGACACACCATATGCTTGTAGTACTGCAATCAAATCTATAGCTCACTATGTGGCTGTTTATCTGTTCCTCTTAGATATGTGCTATTGTATCATCCGGAAGCTTTAAATAACTACCTAAATGTTTCATGTGCAAGCGAAATATATGACAAAAACGTAAATTTCAAAATGACAAACAAAGACGGTAATTGAGGGTAACTAGTGTGTCACAAGTGTGCGCCAGCCTTTAGACGTACCATCTCGATATGGCAGCACCGCTGATTAAAATTCCGAGTCCCTTTTCGGTCTCATGCGTCGTTCCTTTCGCAGGTAATATGATAATTCGTGCTGAAATACGAATACATTCCGCTCAAACGGATTTAGTGTTACAACGGATACAAACAGGACTCGAAAATAAAAACTCGACATCGGCAGCGAGCCGACGACACATAATAGAACTAATTTAAATTTTGTAGAGTCTCGTCACAAAGCGAGAACCGCAGCGGGGAGTAAAACGAAAGCCTTGTTTAGCGAAAGTCGGCAGATAAAAGTTATCTCGAAATGTTCTCAGCCACCACAAACTTCACAACTGTCTTCAGATTAGGTACGTTCTAGGTAAACTCGATTACAAGAAAAGAAATTTGCCTGCGGGAGAGAAGGGCCAGATATTTATTTAGCAATAAACGTACAGTACGACCAAGTTCTTAATGGTTTACAGCTTAGGACTTTTATGTCTCAATAAGAGTTACATAATTCACATAATTGAGAACAATCGCCTTCGGCAATCTATAGATAATAGTATTTCTATAGAAATGACAGACTTTATATTAAAAACGTGGATTACCGAAAGACATTAGAAACTTGGTTTACCTTTGACCTATATATTATTATAGACGAGGTATGTCGAGACAAAAAGTGTCCACACTTAAACTGCCCTACTAATGAGGTTGTTTATTCGTTTATCGTTATCCATTATGTCATTAAGTCGAAATATTTTTTCAAATTCAATATTTTTTTCAAAGAAATGTTATTTATCTACCTATCTATCTATACATATAGAAGGCAAAGCTGATTGACTTATGTACCAACCCACAGGCCAAACCCTTAAGGCTAGAAATTTAAATTTTTGCACACGTATTTCTCATTAGACGAAAGCATCTACCAAGGAAGGATATTTAAAAATTCAACTCCCAAGGTGGTGAAATACGGAATAAAAGTTTGTATAAAACTTTTATTCCTTTGTCATATTTGCATGAAATTTTGTATACATTGCGTACGGAAAAATAATGAGTTACTTATTTCAGCGTTTTTTAATATTCAACTAAGAGAGTAAATAGGGGATGACAGTTTAATAATAAATAAATAGCTTATATTTTTATTAAATACTTATATTCAAATTATGTAATGAAATGAATTCTTTTAGAATTTGAAGACTAATCAAAAAGCTGGGTTCGTGGGAAGCCTTATGTAATAATTAGTGCTATCTCGTCTTTTATAATTTATTATTTAATTTACCTTGACTTTTCACTTAAGAGCCCTAATAAAGTTCCAAGCCGTATTTTTGTTAAAGTATTTTTGTACGGCCTAGGGGTGTTTTGTGAAAAAAGAAACTTGTGCCTTATCGTGAGGGTCCTTAACTGCAATGCTCGGACTTCATTGTCTTGCAACCTCGTTCAAAGTGGCTTTCTCATTTACTTTATTTTGAGACCAGTGATTTTGCCTCGAATTTTTTACATTTTTAAAACTTAAAAGGCCGAAATCACTATACTTACACTATACTTAGTACACATGTCTATTTTTTACACCTGTATATAGTTTTTACACCACTTTAGTTAGACCGATGTACAAATCAGATGTTGTAAAAATATATTGAAAAAAATGTGTTTTTTACTTAAATAGAACTGCTACTTAATTAAGCACTTCGGTAAGACGAAACTTGGCTACTAAGCTAGTTACTACTTTCACTAATATAATATTGTAAGCGCCTTAGAACAATATCTTGGAGAGCATCATGGAAGTTCTGAGCGTGTTAGCCCTTAGCGTTCGTTAAGTGGGCAGCTTTAGGATCGCATTTCGGTTCCGTTTGTGAGGCTGAGGCTCTGCCAAGTTCTGCAGGAAGCTTGTTAGCACGACTTCTGCGGCTTCCGACTAGATAACATTGTGTTAAAGATTTAAACTATTTGCAACAAAACCTATGCTCCAGCAAGCTCGACGTTGAGTTATGTGCCCGTTAAGTTTGTTTAGTGTTTTCTATCTGTGAGCGATAATTAGGAGCGCGTTCAGCTTGACAGTCCATTAATAAGCCTTTGTTTAAACGTGTTATGTAATTAAATAAAGTGTGCTGTTATTAATTAAAGATAATGTTTGTTGTGTTACGTGTATGTCCATTGTTTAATGTACATGCAGTTTGTGCACTTCTCATAATTATAGCAGTAATTGTTTATAAGTCGTTATTGTTGCTAGTTTTTAATTTTGTAGTATCTACATGTTTAATACTACCTACATACTAATGTAATTTTCTTTAACTAATTAAGTATGTATTAGAAAATTAAAATTATCTTATACTTTAAACAAGCAATTCTTATTTAAATATAATTTACATGAAATTTAGTATGCATGGAGTGGGGTTTTGGGGGTTAAAAATCGATCTAGCTAGGTCGCATCGAAACCGCGAATATTGTTTTTGTTGCGTAATAAAATATGAGTTATTTCGTTCTCTAATTGTCATCGCGCGTGGCTCAGCTACGTATGGGTTGCGTTGTTAGCAAATTGGTGTCTCGGGTTCGAGTCCGTTCTGAATTATATTTTTTTCTAATTATTTTAATACCTATCGCAATCTATAGTTTTTTTCCGTACTACTAGAACTCCGAGCAAAGCTCGGTCTCCCAGGTGTTCGTCATATACTAATATAACTATATAGTTAATATGTACTTAACAGTTATATTGTTGCACAGTTATATTGTTGTTAAAAATTATAATAAAACATAGCGAATTTTTTTGTAGAAGTCTTTCATCATTATTCACGCCATGGCGTAATTAGTGCGTATATTAGTAGCGTGTTTTATACTTGGCAATTGCTTGTCAAGCGTTGTTTACCGAGTGGGGGCTTTTAACCTAACTGATGGTGGGGCTTATGTTACAAGCCGACGCATAAACTCTTTATTGTTTCATACACTCGTTTTCGAAGGCGCAAATCACATTATATTCAGACTAAAATTACCGCGACTCGGGCTATATTTGTATGGCTAGAATGTAGATATTAAATTATCATACCAAATGATATGAGTTCGGTGTTAAAACAGGATTCGCTTCGGCAAAAATTGCACATTTTAAACATTATAATATATTGAAAAGGATAAAATCTTTAATTAGGTACAAAAATATTATGTATGTTGGAAAACACTTTAATATAATTATAATCTTCTTATATCACATTCATGGGTCAATTCACACCGAAACCGAATATTAAGATAGCTATTTCAAATTGAACTTTATTTATTACACAAGAATATACACGTTTCATTGTAAGAGTTCGAATGTCAAGTTGCACGGCGCTGTACAGCGCATGTGCAATGTATGACTGATGTAATGAAACGTGTATATTTTTGTTTAGTAAATGAAGTTTGAATTTTGAATAGCTATCTTAAAAATCAGCGGCGCATTAAAAAATCGTTTCGGTGTGAACTAATCCTTAGGCCTTTTTAGGTAAAGCCTAGGAGAATAAAACGAGCCTGGTAAAATATAAAATGAATGTTAGTACTTTCTGTAATGACAAAATCATTTGGCCTATAGCTAAGAGACGCTCAAGGGAAATTACGTAAAGTTATTCCAATTATTCGAAGGCTTTCGAAAAGTAAATTTCTTAATGAGTATGCAATATTATACTTGACGGATAAAATTAAATTATTAACCTATAATTAATTAATCATATTATTATAATATATTAATTATAATTAAATTGTAACATTTATTATTTTATAAAATTACGTATTACATATTACGTACCTACCAATTTCAATTTACAGTTTATAATACGCGAATATTAGAAACTGTAAAAACGCTTAAAGATTTATATTATCCAAAACAAAGATTACACGAAACGAAATCTTCTTTTATCTGATACAATTTTCTATTAACTGAATACACGTATAACATAATTTATCAGCGTACATGGAACTTACCCGAAAATTCGTGAGGTAGTTATAAATAAGCGATATTATTTCGTGCTCAGGAGCCTCAATATGTAGATGACCCGTATAAGATACGGTCGCTACAAAGTTTTATCAGGGCCCAAACGAATTCAGCATTTAATATATTGGGGCCCTTAGAGTAATATATGTAATGAGGATTACGGGCGCGTATATTGGCAGCCGGAGCAGCAGGGAACCGCTGCGAGGGCTCTCGTAAAAATAAAACCGACAATGTTTCTCAATTATTAACTCTCGTATATTGTCCATTCTATGGCCGACTTTTATTTGCGGCAAACGAATAACTAAGTGAAATATATTAGTGACTATTGTGGTGTATTCACAACGCAATATTACTTCTATTTTTGCCGCGTCTGTGCAAAAATTTAATGCTACTCTAATTTTTACTTGCTATGCCAACTATAACTACAAAACATAGGTCAAAAACGCACATTCACGCCTGTTTAAAAAGTTTGTGCATGTACGTTATTTATTTCAAAAGAACCTTTCGCCATCCGTACCGATGCAAAAATAATTGAGACTGTTACTTAATTTTAATAAACAAAAAGCTGTATTCGTTAGTCGTCCCGTCTCCTCGAATAAATACAATTCTCTTTTTCAATTGATCAAATTAATTAATACAAAACCCATGATATTTTGTGAGCTCCTCTCCTAATAGAGATTTAAGGGGAACATTATTACGTAAGGGAGAAGTTTTGAGGAGGACTGACATTTATATAATCTGTATTAATTGGAACATCTTATGTGTCGAGTGTTTTCGTCAATTCTGTTAAAGCTTTTCGCGAATTTTCTCGTCCTCAAAGCGATATTGTATTACGAAATAAGCGTGTACGGCTTAAAGGAAAATTTCGTTTCCTTAATAGTTGGCTGGCGGTTCAAGTATTATATAATGCGTAAATAATCGACAAGAACACTCTATAACTTTCTAATTGCTTTTTACCTCGATGGGTCTATGCTTTTAACCAGATTGCTTATTTTGTTAATGAACTTTTGCAATGAAGTTTTCTTTTCTCTTAGCCTTTAAAAATTATGTTGAAATTATTAAACGTTAGGGTCAGCTCACACTGAGACGAGACGATTCACGCCGCGGGACTGCATTTTAAAATTAAAATAGTGTTAAAAGTTTAACTTTGTGTGTTTCATTGCAAGAGTGGCGCCGCGCTATGCACAGCGGGCTAGTTTGACATTCGAACTGTTGCCATCAAAACCGTATCTTCTTGTGTAGTGAATAAAGTTCAATTCGCATATCGTCTCGTTTCCAAGTGAACTGACGCTAAGCAACAGCGGTGGAAGGTATGATTTGTTCAATTTTGTGGAGCTCTTACTTATAGAAGTATTTAAGTTATTTTGCTCTATATAGTATGTAGGTACCTCATAATTTAGCATAGGCAAGACGAAAAAACTGCTCAACGCATACCTACATATTGCTGGAAACTAAAAACACACCACATAAACTTGAGTATTTTGAATATTTATACAAAGTGGAACGGCGCACTAGATAAACCCTCGCGACTTAGGTATACCGCTACATAATTCATGAATTTATGTAAAACGGCTTAATAAAGCTAACACAGCTAAAGCGAGCGGCTCATTTTAAACTTTTATTGAAAAATGTTATGATTCAGTCAGGTAAGGTAACCTTCACATGTAAAGGAGGCGCGTACAAAACAATTTCAATTCGTTCGTATCACAACCCTTTTCAACTTTGAGAGTAATTTCCCGACGTGAAATTGATTCGTCGGGCCACGGTTTTCGTTTGTTGCGGCGACTGCGGTTTAATTAAAGCGTAAAAATGTTACCTCGTTATATTAGTTTGTTGACGACCACTTCCCGGCGATATGCTTTGTTAGCCGCGCGCCGCGATAAGCCAGCCTAATGGAGCTGCAGGTTGCTGAAACAACAGTTCCAATGTTTTGAACCAATTCTGTTAACTTTGTTACATTGTTTTCACAAAACGGAGTAGAGGTGCAACACTCGTATTGCGAAATGAAATATCTGTAATAAAAAATTGCAGCGAAAATATTGAAGAGCGCTTATGTACGCGTCCAGTTTAGTTTGATTTAGTTTTAGAATAAAAATATTTACTTTGTAAATAAATCTATACTCATATAATTAAGAGGACATGTTTGTTTGTTTGCATTGAATAGGCTCCGAAATTACTGGACCGATTTTGATGAAATTTGTCACAGTTATAGCCACGTATAGTCCCCGTTAGACCACGGGGAATCCCTCGAGATTTCCTTTTGAGCGCACTTAGTCGCGGGGAACATCTTATTTGAAATAAAAAGAGAACTAACAACTACATGAAATTCAAAGTCAAAGTCAAAAGCCAAACATTTTTATTCAAAATAGGTATTTTTATACAGTTTCTGAACGTCGATATACATGATGCCTACCACCGGTTCGGGAACTAGCCCGGCGAGAAGAACCGGCGTAAGAAACTCGCACGGGGCCATCTTTTATCAAAAAAATGGAAAATTGTTCTTTTAAAAATATAAAAAAGGCATATATAACATTGTTATGACTAAAATTTCGGGTTGTCACTTTTCTTTTTGAATAAGTGTAATTTTTTTTAACATATAATACATTTGATAGAACATACTGAGAAGTATTAAAGTATGTATTTGTATGCTGCCCACTAATAATCATCGAATTATGTACGAATTATTTCGAAGGTTATTTGAAAAAAGAAATAGGTAAAACACTGGCACGTGTATTTTGAGTGTTGCGAGTAGTCGTTGTAAGAAATTTATGCACCTTAATAAGTTTGTCGCGAAACAAAACATCGAAGTAATAACTTACGACGCAAACGAATTTAATTAAACTTGGCGGTATAACGGCGGTTAAGCGCACCTTCGGTAATCCGTAAAAAGCTTTTACCAATTTGTTAAGCCAAAACGTACTATCAGCGAATCTAATTCAGAAGCAGCCAAAACGTACTATCAGCGAATCTAATTCAGAAGCAGCCAAAACGTACTATCAGCGAATCTAATTCAGAAGCAGCCAAAACGTACTATCAGCGAATCTAATTCAGAAGCCGCCAAAACGTACTATCAGCGAATCTAATTCAGAAGCCGCCAAAACGTACTATCAGCGAATCTAATTCAGAAGCAGCCAAAACGTACTATCAGCGAATCTAATTCAGAAGCAGGTTAATTGTTGTCCTAATTTGTTCGTATTAAGTTATTATTCTTCTTAATTTTGGCATACGACCGTATGTTATTATTATGATATCAAACTGACATGTCATTTTTAGTTATATTGTGACTGCCGTCACTATAATACAAATAAATGATGAGAACACTCTACCTGCTTATGAATTAGATTCCCTGATTCTAAAATCTAAGATAAAATAATTTACTTTATGAAAGAGTACGATGTCTATTGCATTTTGATCACTCAAATACTTCGTATTGGTGTATTTTAGGTTCAAAAGTTTCTTATTTACAATATACTTATGTGCATTCTAAAATCGACCCCAATGAAAAAAATCAATATAGATAAATGTAACTGTCTTTTCTAATTAAGAAAAGCTATAATAATAAACAAAAATACCAATACCTTAAGTGTAAATACCCACTTACTCCAGTGATATTGGTAGTTTTATCTGAAAAGTTTTCCGGGAGTTTTGAATACTTTTCAGGTTTAACCCGCTTTTTTCTACCAAATTACTGGGCTAACTACAATACATTAAGATTTCATTACAGTAATATTATTATCAATACAACGATTGTCCTAATTTGAAGTGAGTCGCGCAACACCGGCAATTAATTCATTAGTAGCTAATTGATTACAAGGCAACCTTATTTCAAAGGGTCCATGCTACATTGTTCTCATTGAATCAAATTGCACAATTTATTCTCTAAATAGAAAAGCTGAAGGATAGACTTACGGATGCGTTACATTTAGTTGTCATAAAAATAACAATAAATATTATATACGTTTAAAATAAAAGTTACAAGGTTTATATATCAAATTAGGCTAGCATGCTTTTGCTAGATATATTAATGTTCTTTTATTTTATTTGGAATCTTTGAATAATTGTGTTGTATTTAATCCAATAAACTCGTCACCGAATAGGTGCGACAATCACCGATTTGCTTTGGTAAATGTAAAAATTTAATAACATGATGTATTATTGAAATATTGGATAGATCATTCACAAAGCAATATTATCAAGTACATGAAATGACACATCATTTTTATTTATCAACATGCTCTCCGACGGGGTATGTTAATTAACCGACTTCATTTTATATATGCATTTTGATTTATTATTGATACCGAATTACAAATAAAATACGTCACGACGTGATATTAAATATATTAATACTTGGTCGGAAACTCGGGATGGCTGGAGTGACGTTAATATGACAAATAATTTCCTAGGAAGCCTACTTCCGCAGCTCCGGTGCGCCGCGAAATGCGTCGAAAATGGTAATCAGTTCCCCTGCGCTTTGCTTGTTAAGCTCACTTGCGCCTGCCGCCCGCCGCTTGCCGCCCGCCGCCTGCCGCCTGCCGCCTGCCGCCTGCCGCCTGCCGCCTGCCGCCTGCCGCCTCCCGCCGCTGCCTGCTGCCACTTCAACTTAAAATACTTTGGAATTTCAATCATTTACACACACCATAATTAAATAATTTCGTGTTTGAACAAACGTTGATTCGAAACGTCGCTTGATACACGATATGAATTGTAATTAAGGTCTTGTTAGTCTTTTGAGCGTTGTGTGTCTAAGAAATAATGAGATTTGCGGCTTATATGTATATATGTATATATAATTTGAGCGGGAAGGTAACACTCGTGTACGTGGCAACGTCTACTCAGAGATGTTTGAGCTTATGATTATCCTTAATTACGTACATCTCACTGTAAAGTAATTGTTACCATTTCATGAATCATTGTTTTGGTAGGGATTAAACTTTTTAAAATTTCGTATATTAGTAACTATTTATTACATAATATTTTATCTGTTATACTTTATCTACCAAATTACATAAGAATTTTCTTCTTTCTGTTGATTAAGAAGGAATTTAAACGGGAGGCAGCGCAGGCGTATTATGCATAAGGTATGCTTTGGATATTAGAATATATTCTTTTTGAAGTTTACGTTCAAATTGAATTAGGTCTGCAAAAAGTATTAATAATAATATATTATATAACATATTATAAGGACGGTTCACACCACGTCAATCTGACCCCGTGCTAAGTATCCGAAGAACTTGTGTTACAAGTACCATACAACGGGAAGTATATTCAAGATTTTTATTTTATTTTATATAAAAGTGTAATATAAGATTAGAAAATTTCCCCAAAAGAAAAACATCAGTTCCTAGAATCCGGTAGCCACCTGGTGTCAGGTGGCCCTAATACATCAACTTATTCGCTTTCTACGAACATACAAGATCAATCATGTGGGGCTTAGTTACAGAAGAATGTAGCTTGTATGTTACCTGTTAACATACATATTATTAATATAATTGGATGTACATAATTCTAACAGCCATAAAAGTACAGAAGTGCGTTATTGATTTTTAGGCATCCGTACCTAAAGGTTAAAAAAGGGACGATTACTGAGACTTCGCCATCTGTCTGTCACTTGGCTGTATCACCTTATCCGTGATAGCTAGACAGTTAAAATTTTCACAGATGATGTATTTCTGTTGACGGTATAACAAAAAATACTAAAACAGAATAAAATAAATATTTAACGGGGGATGTTTTTTTTTATACCCAAGTAAATGTAAGCTTTGTAAGTTAGATCAACGAATCTCAGCTCATCCGTGATTTTACGGTGGGTTACTGGGAAGTGGGAAACTCGGGGAGAGCCAGCCCATTCAAGACGAAGCTTGGTTCTATGTTAAAAAAAGTCTATGATGAAAAAAAAAACGTAATGGCGATTCAAAACTTTCTCTCGAATAGTTATTAGAGACAACTTTGTGAAACAATATTATTTAAAGTCACACAAGTAGGTAGGTTACCTTAAATTTTTGGGCCGCTTAAAAACTTTCAATAATAAATTATTTTATTGTAATGAGAGTTACAGTGAAACTTTTACAATTGTTGGTGTGTAGTTTGGGAAAGTAGCTTTTAATTTAAAGAGATTTTTGTCCGAAAAAAGATTTTCACCTAATCCCCTTGACGGAGCTAAAAATATTGTTTCTTTTTTTAATAAGTACAGCTGTTGGTATTTTTTTTGTCGGGTGAATAAAAATTTTGTTGCATTGTTCATTAGTGTAGTAGTAACATGTAGTAATAACATTCTTCTAATAATTCTATCAAAAATAACAGCGAAGAAGCAAATGATTATTATATTATTTCATTGTTACTGTGGGGGACACTCCTAGATTGCCTAGGGCTTCAAGAAGGGCTCGAAATCAAGGGACATTGACAGGAAAGGAAATTAAAAGGATACTGGGAAAAGTCGGGGGAAAATATAGGGTGAAGGATTAAAGGAAGGGGAAAATAAACTACCGGTCAGTGTTCACTACTTCGGTAGGTGATGAGGCAGGGATTCTTCTTACTTTGCGGCTGGTTACGAGCGAACTTGTATGGTCGCCGGCCCCATACTTTTACCGACGGCACATACCAACTTTCTAGAACATTCCATGCCTCACCTCCTTAATTCGAAACATAGTTTATTCATTCATTAAATAAGGTTTTATACCATTTTTACGATGTTCTTATTCTAGTTTTAACAAGTTACATATAAATTTAGGTAAATAGCAAATGCTCGCATGAAGATTCTTGTGAGCATCTCTCATCTAGTTATTACTTAAAGAACAGGTATCTAATTCACATGAAATTTCGACTTTATGATAAGTTAAAGTTTTAACGATTTAAATTTTACTTAAGTATTTACTTTGTACAATTATGAATTTACTATTTACATATTTTTACCACGATTAGTTCGTCGTGAACAGTTACATCATTTCAACAATGATTTCGTATGTCAAGGAGTGGACGAGTATGTAGCGAACGCCAAAGGCTGTACGTCACTTGCAGTATACACAAAACAATTTACGAGTATGTTCGTATAGAATACAGTAACCTACTTTTGTAACAATTGCCGTTACAAAAAGTAGGTTACTGTATTACATATCTTTGTAACAGCAATGCGCGAGTTGTATTTTTATAATAATATTAATGAATTATGAACAAGAGGTCGTCTAGTGGTCAAAATTCTCCACTGTAATTTTTAAGTTTGAACTTTATATGGGGTGTGTATATATATATATATATATATATATATATATATATAGTGTAAGTTATTAATCTGAGGGTAATGGCGCCAGTAGTCAGCCTTTTCTGCCTTTTAAGTCAAATAAATATGGGTCTTCTACATCTTGATCTATAGCATGAAGTTAATTCGGTTCCTCGATTTATTATTGGCCTACAACACTTTTGTTTGTGTGTGTGTTAAACTTAAATTAACAGCAATTCGCGTCTAGTACGAAATGCTCGACCAAAAATTGTGAAAAAGGTAGTGTTTCAGTTATTTTAGTTGTCATATTGAAATCTTTGCTTTAATATCTAGACAATTACTTTCTGATTTAGTCTAGCTAAAATTATTATAGCTTTATACTAAATTTAAGTGCAATTTGAAATGGCTGACTACTGGAGTTACTTTTTTCATCAATTTGCCAGCGCTCAGCCAGCCTGGCCGAGTACTGGATTATATCCATATTTTTATTTTTACCAGTAGTCGGCCGCCTCAAAGTATGTGAAATTTCAAGTGGCTGACAACTAGATTTTTATACTTCAGTAGACAGCCATGTGACCATTTTTAATTGATCTAGTTTTGATGTTTTACAGTGCATTTGATTAGGTTCTAAGTGAATACTCGTATTAAATTTAAGTAATTATATTAATTTCAGAATGATTATATTACAATTAATTAGGAGGCTGAGTGCTGGGCCCAAACATGGCTCAGTTATAGATTTTTGAGGCCGAGCACTGGAAAAAGTGTAAGTATTATTTTTTTGTAATAGCTTTTATTTTCTTTTTGAAAGGGGAATTTAAACAATGTCGATTTTATAATAAACTTTAATACACGACTGATTTACTAAATACATTTTATTTATTTAACAATTTATTGCACATAAGAATCATTTAAAACATTACAATTTACATGGAAAAAGCGACACAAAGGTTTATTATATTAAATTATATTACTTACTCTTACTAGCGAAAAAATACAAGCGATTATATTTTTGATCACCACTAAAAGGCTGACTACTGGTAACGATATTTTTTTTATAAGGCCTGTTTATATTATTCCCCTAATAATAAGTAACAAATATATACTGAAGTTTTGTTTCTGTCGCTCAGGAACGTCACTTTTTATACGATTGTAAATGTACTGTATTTTTAAGCATTTAAAAAAACGAACAGACAAACATTTAAAAAAATATATTTATTGAAAGTACCATAAAATTATACTTTCATATAACTTTATACTTTATACTTTATACTTTCTTATTCTATAACCTACTTTAATATGCATTATGTCAAAAACTGTTAATTAAAAATTACAAACATACACATCATTTTTATTTATTTGTATAGACTAGCTAGCGCAACTTCGTTTGCGTGGAACTATTAATGAAAACGGAACCCAAAGATAAATATATAGCCTAAGTTACATCTTCAACTACATAGGTATCTGCAAGTCCGGTCAAAATCGGTCCGGCCGTTTCAGATATTAGCCGAAACAAACAGAGAACAAACAAACAGACGCACTATATAGAAAATTTAAAATAGATTTTTTGGTGTGTGTACCGTAGAATATACTATCATATGAATTTAGTGCAAAGCTGTTAATATGAAATTACAAATAGACATTTGAATTTTAATTATTTGTATGGATGTATAGATTTAATAGTCACAACTAAATATCTATTAGGAGCAATACTTTTCACATATTTTGATAGAAAATGTAGAACAAATTTTGTTGGAACTCTGTCTTGTGTTATAATAATAGATGGTACATATATTATATGATGTTAATATTAAATACCTCATACTATAATATTATTTAGTATGTATATTTATAAGATATTTTAAGTTTCTTTTTAAAAGAATATTTTAATATTTATAGTATTAGATATTAAAATATTCTTTTAAAACGAACTAGCTGTCCTGACACATGTTATTATGTCTTAACTATGAACAGGAATAAATAAATAACTACAACTTACACCTATACCTTTTCCAATATTTCTCACCGTTTAAACCTTCCCTAAGCTTCCAGAATTATATCAAGACCAAAATAAGCCAAATCGGTTCAGCCGTTCTCGAGTTTAAGCGAGACATTGCAATTACAATCCGTTATCCCCCTTACTAATAAAAATATTTACACAACGGATAACTTACACAACGTTGCTATCTTTTTCTATCATGTGACATTTCCTACGTATCAGAAATTAATACGTATCATAAAAATTTTTAAATTATAGGAATTTATTTCACTATTGTTGAACTGGCAAATATCACTCAATATTTCATTAACATTAATTCCAGAAATCAGAAATATTTAATTACTGTAAACCTCAGTAATACGCAGTACCGACTCATAATTCACGCACCATAGAACCACTAACCAAACGTTTGGGTATTGTTACCCGACTACGGCGAAGCCAAAAGGAAGGGTATCCTTTTTGGTAGTCTATGTATGTATGTTTCAAATTATGTATGTATGTTTCACAGGCGAGGCGTCAAACAATTCCGTTGGACGCACGAGATGCGCCGGGATTAATAAATAAAAAGTCACTGTTAATTTACCGGCTTGTATGGATAAAAATGAACCTTATATTGATAGAAATAAAAAGAAAAAAAAATTAGATTTTCATTATTTCAAGGAGAGCAAGGTTTATATGGCGCTCAGCGCAATAAAAATAAGTATCGTAGTTCTGTATTAGGTATAAGTTTGTTCCATCGTATCGACTAAACTACTGATCTGATTGTAACGAATGAGGTGTCAGTATATACTAAATAATGGTCCGGGTAACGTAGGCTACATAATTTGCGTATTCGAGTTATAGTTTTTAAGTTTTGATTATACGGTACTTACATTAAAAATCAATTTTTGAAATTTATGTCTGTCTGCCTGTTTGCTCCGGATAGTCTCTGAAACGGGCCGATTTTCACCGGACTTTCACTGGCAGATAGCTAATATTATAAGGCGTAACACTGGCGTAGTAAGGTGTAACTTGATCTTAGGGTTCCGTTTGAAAAAATAGGGTTCCGTTTCAGTTAGTTCTTCGCAAATGAAGTTGCGTACCAGGTAGTTTAATATAACGGTTAAACCTTTCTATGCCGTACCTTTTGGCATTGTCAACTGTCATATAATAATATCTATGGACGCTTCACACCACGTCAATCTGGCCCCGTGCTAAGTATCCGAGGAACTTGTGTTACAGGTACCAGAAAACGGGAAGTATTTTTAATACTAATCATATATTAAAGATTTTTATTGTATTATACACATATTTAATACACATCCATTACCCAGGAATACAGAAAACCTTTTTGTTCCTTCGGCGGGATTCGAACCCGCGACCCCCGGCTTGAATACCAACGCGCTGAACCACTTAGCCACAGAGGATATAAAATAAATAAGCATAGAACTAGCATTCGTAGCCACAGATGCCTAAAGCACTCTATCGCCGATACATTCCGATAGATTTTTTGATTTAATATTTCCGATATTTCTAAAACTATTATGTTTTTTTTTATATAGAAACCATAACCCGACTACGTAAATTATATAGATTATGTAACTTGGGCTATTATTACGAATTTATTTACACCTAATTTATTAAAATCGGATCAGTTTAGGTTACAAACGTACATACATAAATAACATACGTAGACTGCCAAAATGATTACCCTTCCTTTTGGTTTCGCCGGAGTCGGATAAAAAAATTGAGCTACTCAAATATTCATGACAAAAAAGCTAATAATTCCACCAGCGTCTATTTTGAGCTACTCAGATGGCCGGAGCAAATGACCAGGGTAGTGCAGTTTACAGTTTCGTAACGTTTCCTGCTCAAAAGTATATTGTATGGTTAACTGATTATGCCGTATGAGGGATTTTGAACTTTCATATATAAAAATAAGATTGACTCTGAGAAAACGGCGTCCAAAGGAAGACAAAAGGGTAGTCTCTCGGAAGTGGGACCATCTGGTGGCCCGGCCGACATTACGGGGCGGTCTTGCGGGCGAGCTTCACACTAAGCAGTGGAATGTTAGTTCTGAACTTTTTTAAACACGTCTCATTGTGGCCGGCTCGGAATCCTGCGAGTTTTTGCGGATCGTACTTAATGCTCTTAGAGAATCTGATGCATATGTTTAATCTTCGCTCTCGCAGTTTTATTGTACTTCACGCGACATAATAGGTTTTACGTTGTATTTCCCGAGGAAAATACTTGAAACGTGTGTAATGCAGCTATATTGTTTCTATGCTAACACCAGAAGAAATTATAATTATTCTTTACAGAATTTTATTTACTATGGAAATACATCGTACAGTTTTATTTAACTTCAACGAATACAATTATATTGACTTTTATATTAACATTATATTGACTTACTATATTAACAACAAGCAATGGCTTTTATACTAACGACGACTAGTTGGCCCGACACACGTTGCTCTGTCTTAACTACGAACTGGAATAAATAACTACACCAACACCTCCAACCCGCACCAACAATAATAAATAATAGCTCCCCACACCGATTTTGGTGGCGGTGGCCCTTTTCTTTGAAACCAGGCTAGCTGCACCGGAGTTAGTGCCCAAGTGAGTGCACAGTACACAAGAGCATTTTCTCTTCCTTTACTCTCGAAACGCAGTGGGACGTACGGACCGACACGGCTGGTGAGAGATCAGGCACAGGACCGACTTTTTACATGCCCATCCGACGCATGGATCATCTTTTTTGTCAGACAATCAGATGATTATCCTGCATTGTCCTAACTAAACTTGGAAACAGCAATTTTTGTTGTTTCAACGCGGGAATCGAACCCACGACCTTCGAGTCAAGAGCCAAGCTCTTAACCACTAACGGAGGCTAACCCGCACCAACATCTATACCTACATCTACCCCTGCAATTACACCTACATCGATCCCCCCCACCCGCCTTCCCCTCCGAATCGTGCGGACGCCGAGTCAATAAGCGACTCAGCAGTAAGGAGGAGAGCAGGAGATGCAATGAAGAGGGATTCTTACTGGTGGAAAGGAGAAAGAAGTGGAAGCCCGCCGCCTCCAATCATCGCGGCACCGCACCTTACGTACCGGAACTGCGCCTGCGGTACGAGGTACCCGCGACGCCATTGTACGTATCCCGCCTGCACTGGTCCGTGGAGGTCGAGGACGTCGTGGACTACATCCGCAAGAAGACGTCCATCGCCTTGAGGGTCGAACGTCTGGAGTCTCGCCATAAGGTCAACTTCAGTTCCTTTGTAGTGAGAGTGCCGACGCATCTTTTGTCGACCTTCGAGGTGGAGGAGTTCTGGCCGGCGGGTGTGGTCTACCGGAGGTTCCGGGGGAGACTCCGGAATGAAGCTGAAGAAGAAGAAGTCTAAGTATAATATAATAATAAACACACCGGCATATTTAGCGGAACATAAAAAAAAGGTCCATAATTAAAAAAATATGGTTTTATTTTAAAATCGACTTACTACACTTCTTTTGTTATTTAAAGTTTCATTTGTTTTACTTAAAATGAGATTACATTAAGAACAGATTTTGCGAGTAAAGGCTATTTGCGAAAAATGGTACATTTTTGAACTTTTAACGTAACCGGGAAAAGTGAAAATTAATATTAAAATAACAATTTAAATTAGAAAAATGGTGATTAATATCGCGTATTTCCTCCACGTGCTCTTATTAAAGTTTCTACCCGTCTAGGCATACTGAGAATGATGTTATCGATGGTCTCCTGGGATAGTCTCCGCCATTCCTCAACTACGGTGATTCGCAGTTCACCCACGTTGGGAAGAGCTGGAATTCTGGACTTAACTTTTCTTTTCAGCAAGTCCCAAACGTGCTCTATTGGGTTCATATCTGGTGATCTCGCCGGCCACTCCATAACAGTGATATTCATATCGTTAAGATAAGCTTGAGTTACCCGAGCGGTATGCGGCCGAGCATTATCCTGCATAAAAACAAAATCGTCACTGATATATGGGGCAAACGGTACGACATTTTCTTCTAAAACTTCTCTGATATAGCGGTCTGCAGTCAGACTCCCTCTGTCCTACCAAGTCTATGCGAGCTCCCAAACAAATGCCCGCCCAAACCATTATTGATCCACCACCGTATGCAACTGTAGTTTCAAAATTTGGCTGAATGTATCGTTCTCCTTTGCGTCTGTATATTCTTTGCCTGCCGTCAATTTGACTTAAGAGAATTCTGTCACTCATCACTAAACAATACCTTATTCCATTGGTCCGCGTTCCAAAGTCGATGTTCCTGAGCAAAAGTTAACCTGTTTCTACGATGATTTACCTCGAGCCTTGGAGCCTTGGCGGTCACAAATGAACCCAAACCAGCTTCTTCGAACCTTCTTCGTACCGTACGCTCACTTACGGTTACACCCCGCACTGCTTCTAACTCATGTCGGGCTTGGACGGCCGTCAAACGGGGGTTCCTACGTACACGAAGCCGAATGAAACGATCATCCCTACTCGAAGTGCGTCTTTTTCTGCCTTGTCCTGCTCTTCTCACATAAGTACCGGTCTCCCTGAACCGTTGGATACTGCGATGGATCGTTGAAACTGGTCGACGAAGATCTCTGGATATCACTCTGTAGGTTTGACCATTTCTTCGCATTTCAAGTGCCCTGGCAATCTCCGTTGGGGCTAAGTCAGGCATAATTCAGTCCTCAACTCCAAAAAGATACGCGATTAAAAAAAAACTATCAAAAAACAGTATTTCAATGAAATTTTAAATCAAACTCAGAAGGAAGAAATACTCTAAGTTCGCTCCAGATAAGGTGTATTTGAATAAAATTAAAACAATTGCATAAAATGTGATGTTCAGTTGTTTTCTTAATTTGAAAATATTTCTTTTTAAATTAAATGACGTATAAACCAGCCAGCAACCTTATATGATACTGATATCAAACCTTTATTTTATGTTCCGCTAAATATGCCGGTGTGTGTATATATGTTAAGTCTGTAAGGTATTTATAATATGGGCCTATGGCGCCCGAAATAAACGTTATTTATTTATTTATACCTACACCTACCAACCTACCTATCTACTCACATACCTACACCTATGGGGCCTGCCGATTTTTCTGAAATAGAACTGTTCTGTTTTGCAATCCAATCAAATTGATAATCCGAACGGCTTAAAAACATTTGACAGTCAAGTGACCTTGGCGATCCGAATTTATGCTACCGATAAATCGAACATCAAACATTTGACAGGTAGGAACAGTGAAAATTTAATTGAGATTATTAGTGTTTTCCTCGCATTTTTTTCCATAATTTAAGATCAAAATTAGCCAAATCAGTCCAGCAATTCTCGAGATTTAGTGAGACATAGAAACTGCAATCAATTTTTAACATAAGAAAGAAAGATTACACAATATGAGTATGTATAAGATGCATGGCGTCAAATGTGTAACATTTAAGTATTTCGATCACGTTTGGTCTTGACGCAATTTATATGGACATACGAAGTTTTGTAAAGGACGTTTTTCATAATCTGCTAGTGATAAAATCGTAAATATTTGCTCCCAAAACACGTATTTCCCGAACGTGTTCGCTCCACCAATATGTAAGGGGTTGAGTTACTCCCCCGTTAAAAATTCAAAAAAACATAATAAAACTTTTAATGTGACACATCGAATTCAAATTGAAATGTAATGAGCATCGGATTTTGAATATTTGAAATTCTGCAACCGCGAAATGTTATGATCATTATTTCGTGGTCGTAACACTTAGGGCCCAAGATCGGGATAGTTGGCGCTCATTGGGCCTGCCTGAAGCCTGCGATCAACGGTGGACGGCGATAGGCTGATGATGATGAACTTTAGGACCGCCTCACACGTACCACAACCATACCAGACCGACGCGATAAAATTTGGTCAAGCTGTGGACCACACCGCAACCACCAGCGCCACCGAATATTATGAAGGTAATTCATAACAAACATCGACTTATTGTCGGTACCACATCGCAACCACAACGTAACCACTATCGTGGTTACGGATTATACAGAAATATATAAAATAACCAGAGCTTGACCGTTTTGTTGTGTCGCGTCGGTGTGGTGTAGTTGTGGTACGTGTGGGAAGGCGCTTACGGCCGAATACTGAAACGATAGTTAAATTTAGTGACGCTCAAATCACATGCTGTCCTTCTCATTTCGGCTGGCAGAGACAGCGACAGGCTGTGAATAGGAGGGATTTAATTTTGATTAGCGTTTCAGTAAACGGCCACGAGCAGATAAAGGTTTTGTTATGTGAACGGTAGATTATGACGTGATGCAATAAGTGATGCAAGCAAAAAGTATTAATGTTAGTCAAAACTAATTTAGAGGATTAATCTACCTACTTCCAACAATAAAATGCGTAATATAATATTTATTAATCTTTTTATATGTATATAAAAAATGGATTGCAATTACAATGTTTCGCTAAAACTAGAGAACTTTATTTTAAGATGCGAAATTTCAGGAAAGGTGAGAAATATTGGACTAATTGCGGGGAAAATACTAAAAACGTCGATTGGATTTTCTCATCTTCTCATATATATAATAACCTAACCTAACCAAGGGCCTGTCAGGACATGTCTATGGAGGTTTCCGTAACTATAACCGCGTATAAGGTTTTTTCAAATTACTTCTAAAAGTTACTGTCCGATTTCGTTCAAAAGTTTTCTAAAGAGATTTTAGCATGATCTATCAGCATGGAAAATTGCAAGTTTCTAAGTCTTATAGTTTAAAAATGCCAGGGCTGGGGGACCAACTTATAAACCACTTTGGAGGCCGATTACTCGAAAATGGTTGACTTTGTAAAAAATCATGTATGAAACTTTGCCTTTATTTTAAACGACCTGTTCAACGATACTCCCCACGATGAGGTAGGATGAAAAAATATTTTTCAACCCCACTTCACATGTAAGGGAACCCCTAAAATATATAATTATTTTATGATGCTTATACCGAAATCTATACACAATCTGTAACTATACGAAATTTCATCTATTTATATTCATAATTACAGAAGCTAGAAGCGCTTACAGAGAGACAGACGGACGGACAGAGCGAAATTATAAGGGTTCATTATGTATTACGGAACCCTAAAAATGGATGGAAATTCCAATGTATAAACAGCTAAAATAGTTAAACTCGAGAACGGTAGGACCAATTTGGCTAATTTTTGTCTTGAAATAATTGCAAAAGTTCTGGAAAGGTTTAGGTGTAAGTTGTAGCTGGAGGTTTAACTGTTAGTGTAGGTTGTAGTTGCAATTATTTATTTTTTCCAGTTCATAGTTAAGACATAACAACGTGTGTCGGGACAGCCAGTAGCAATTATAATTATTATTGATAACTGCTACTAATAAATATTATTTGCATTCACTTATTTGTAGGATTTAAGACTTTGATAAAATACTATCATAAATGTAAGTAACGAAACTTGAAAATGACCATTAATATTTGGATGCATTAGACGCTGTCATCTGGAACATTACAGTTAAGATTTTAGGCGATAAAAAGTAATAACGATAACACTTTATAACGGGATATTGGGAAGTAATTTGATTTTGTCGTAGCACTTAACAGATATTGGATGTATGCAGAGCGAAGAGATTAGGCGACTCGAAATCGCTTCATAAGTAATTTGGCACTTTTGCCAGAAACAAAGTGGTATCATCATCGCCTCTTACGTGGTGACTGGTGGTGACCATAAAGAAATAGTTACCACTTTGTAGATATTAACATAACCGGATTGTGGTCCGATATTCGAATTAAAACGCCAGTTTCTCCAGAGGGAGTTTATTCGCTACGAATCCTTACACTGATACAGGTTTGGTCTACCAATACATTGTATTGTCCAAATCGTAAGCAGTCGTAATATTCGTAGCCGGGGTCGTAGAGAGTAATCACACTAATCACTTAGTTGTCGCTCGAAATTAAGACGAAGAATACTCGTAGATAACTAAACTGATGGCGGTCGGCGACGGTGCTCTTTATACCGACGACGACACGGGTACTAGAAAGTTCGCGGTGTAGAAATTTCTAGATCTTTCTACGTAGAACAATCTAGAAACTTCAAAAACTTCAAACTTAAAACTTTATTAGCACACCTAAGTAGGTACAACATCAAAAATATTGACAGGACAAACTTAGCAGCCTTGTTCGGGCGCTTGCTAAAAATTTAATAACAATTTATATTCTTATATTCAATTTATATCTATATTAGAACTTTCGAGTCGGGGTGAAAATGGGACATTGCATATTCGAGAACGTTCTAGTACTTTGAAGTGAATGACAGAAGGGTCGAAAGGTAACATTGCACTTTTGGTATTGTATATGGTCTGTTTTTTGGGAACATAGATAAATGATGGGTCTCGCTGGGCGCTCGACTAGATACCGAGGCGTACTTGTCACATATGGCAATAAATACACTGCTGAGGTCGGCATACCCGAGCTAGTCATATTGAAATCTTTATGTCAGGTGACCATAGCGAAAATTTTATTTTATTTCAGTTATAATCTTGCCAAGTTGCGTAGTGAAACTATGTAAAAATAATGCGACAAGAAATAAGAAGGACACTGAGACCACATATCATCAGTAAGTATCTTTAATTATTTTGAAATTTCAACATATATTTACATGAACTCAAAACGTCATTCAGTGTTGCCGCGTATGCAAGAATCAAGTTCCCGTGGTTGATATTTTTAACCGACTTCTAAAAAAGGAGGCGGTTAGTTAAGGCGGCTGTATAAATATATATACAGCCGAATATTAAGACGAATTATTAAAATATACTAAAGTGCCATTAATATTCTCATATTGTCAAAAATATTATTAAAACTTATGCATCTGTAATATAAAAATATTATGTAGTGTAATAAATTATAATTAAATGATAAGTGTAGTGTAATAATACATTTATGAATGTATGAATGTACTATAGGTAGAGGTGTGCAACCTCTATGGCTAATTGTAGACTAAGAACTAATATTATTACCGTAATAATTATAATATTAAAATAATATTATTATTTTGTATACCTACAATTGCAAGAAATAAATTAATTGAATTGATTTGAATTGGGGATTTCGGCGTTGTTTAAAGAACTGCAAGCATATGCCACTATGTCAATTAGAGTAATCATCATCACCACCATCATCACACCATACATCATAACATTATGATGATATAAAAGGTACTTCTCGTAGTATTTTACACCGACACAGATATCTTTGAACATAACTCTGCCGTTTATTGACCTATTTGCAAAATTGTTTTGTTGTTGTAAAGGGTATAATTAGAAATTAGTCCCTTAGTCACTAAAGTGGAAACCTAATGATGGGATCAATGAGGAATCAAGGGAACTCCTCGAAATTTATATGGACACATATAGTGATTTTGACTTTTTCTGTAGTAACACAAGCATATGCTACCAAAAATAAGATTTTGCACTAAGGTATACCTGGATCCAAAAGCACTGAACAGAACCCCTCAGTCTTTAAAGATACGCGTTTGGAAATTTCGGCATTATTTAAAAAACTGCAAGCATATGCCACTATATAACTTACAGTAATCATCATACAATTTACAATACCTAATGAAAGCTTGGCACGTATTAAATTAAATATTCGATCGAGCACCAGTGAGACCCATCATTTATATATATTTGGGAATGATAAAATACAAGCACATATTTCAACTGAGCTTGCTAAAGCCAAAGTTGTGATGTTTATAAAGTTAAGCAATTTCTTCAGTATTTTATTATTTATATTTATTATTAGTCTTTTTTAGTACTTTGCTGTATATTCTAGAACCTAAGATGTAACTTTGGTTTGGCTAGCTGCAGCACAGCGGCGTACTATCAAACAGGTTGCCGCTCGACCAGCCAAAAGACGAAAATCGCTTAATAGCTCCGTTAAATCGTGCGCACGAACTCACGACTAATTACGGACTTTAATCACGTCAGTCATTGCGGTCACTCCCATTACTTTTAAATATTTTGAGACGTCGTAGTGCAATGGAAAATGTTTAGAAACTGGTCGAGCATTAGCTTTTTCGATATTGTACAAGAGTTGAAATCAATAGTCAATATGAAATAGTCATTTTATGCATTTTATTTTCCCAAAAAAATCGACCTTCACCCTTCTGATATTCACTGTAACTGATAATATTCGAGTTTGTCAAACTATTAAAGTATTAGCCCAGGGGATATCTTATAAGTTAGATAGAAGTTTCAGTTAACAAATATCCGAAAGTTATTAAATATTTATGTAGTTAAGGGTAACGTTAAGGAAATAGGATTAATAATTTAATATTAATAAGTAAAACTTGGGGCCATTAAAGAATGATTAAAGATCAAAACAGCAATTGAAAGCTTCAACCTGTTGCATATTGCTAAATGGCCAGTCGACCACCAATGTATAGATACAGTTTTCAACGAAGTGCATTTTAAATATTGAAAAAGAAAAGATAAAAAAGAAAAATTTTGCTCGCGTTAAAAATGATGATGATCGAAAAAGTGCACTTCGCACATGAACATGTCTTGTAACAGTTACATAGTTGTACAGTTACAGTCGGGGCACATTATACAACACTTCCAGACGCACGTGAGGGCCATAACTTTTTACACAAGTCCGCGTTTGCCCGCATTGCGACCGCGGCTAGATTTCGTTTAACTATACCTGAAAGAAAATTCTGGACTCACTTTGTTCTTTAGCTTTTAGCATTAGTGACAAAAGTGGAAAACATTTTGTGTTTATTAAACAGTAGTGTATTATTTTCTTACAAAAAATAGTAAGCATGTCAGTGTCGCTCTCATTTTAAAGCGCAACCAATTTCCAATTGGATTTCGCCGCTAAGGGTGTGAAAGACGAAGCAGCCGGGCTGTATGTTCGAGATTTAATCCCTCTAATGACAGACCTTCTTGACAGGCCCGTGGAGAACTTTATTAAAACTCGCTTTTACGTAAGCGTCGCTTAAGCTAGGTCTTACGTGTAGATAAAGGTTTGTTGTGAAGTTTTCCAAATGTCAGAGGGGTAACATTGAAATAAATTAGAATTAATCCTTTGTAAATATTTTACTTCCAACAACTATTAAAGTCAAGATAATACGTTATACAGCCAAAGTTGATCCGTGTTTGAAATTATTAATAGCAATAACATTTTTATGAATAGAAATAAAAAAGACCAAAAAGACACTGGTCGTTTTGCCCGCTGTTTAAAAAAGTGGCGACCACAATCCAAAAAAACATTTAACAATTTTCATTCGAATTTCATTTCGCGTAATTATTTTAATTCAGACCCATGGACAAGTTGAGATAATCAATAAAGTGTTAATCATATTCGTTGAAATTTCTTAAAATATGACTTAAAGTATTTACCCCGCCTCCCGCACATATGCGACCTATTCCGTTGTAATACACGTGTAATTACGCTTACATGTAACCTAATTTTACCTTTGGTCACCGTAGCTAATGGTTCCGTAATAAAATGCCCCATGTATAGGCACCCCCACCTACACTATCGGCGATAAAATTTTGTCATTAAAATATGATATTCACATCAGTCTTAATGATTAATAAATAATACTTTTGTTACATACACGAATTTTTTTAAATGTAACATTAATACAGTTTTAATCTTATTTTAACGACCCCGATTCATTACAGCAATAACACCGAGTGATCCAATTCATCTAATTAAAATGAATTTAGTGGTACGTGAACTATAAATAAATCGTCATTAATTTGTCATTAACCTTTTATGGGCGATGTGCGATAAGTATTGAGCGCGTGAGGATATTGAAATTGTCCCGCGTGGGGTCATTACTGGCCATAATATGTACGGTGCGTTGCTCGAACAGCTTTTGCGGTAATATAGGGTTTTATTACATGTTTGTGTTAAAATTACAAATAATATATCGGAATGTTAAGATTTAATGCCCAGAACAAATATGGCCAGTATTAATTATATTCGCCATTTTATTTTTACTCCAAAATTCGCGTGCGATGTTGAGCAAAACATTTTTTACGATAGTTATTTCATCCATGGCCATATAGAGACTAATCAGAATTTAAAGTACTTACTTACTACAAAAGAACGTTCATCAAATTAATTCCTTTCAAAATTTCAGATCAAATATGAGCAAAAGATAGTTATGTAAAATCTTGTTCACTTAAACTTGGGTCTGTAGCATAAGTTTTTGGTTTGATATAGTAAATTATATTTAAGCGAAATTTAGACACACTAGCGAAGGGTTGGACAGAACATCTTGCAATTAGCTAATTAACTTACAAGCTCAGCTCACATCAGTGAAGGTTTAATTAAGATCTAGTAGCAAACTTAAAACTATCTGTAAGTTCGCTTAGACGTATAATTTAGGTTACTAATATTATAATTATTATATATTTCCGTTCTGCTAATTACCAAGGTGCAGAGATGATTATTATAAGCCTTTGTATAATTGCATAAAATTGTACATTGTACATAAATAGTAATAATAATCAATCTATCATCGACTAGATAATTTATTATTGCGTAGCACGAAAAACGTACTACGAAGTGTGTAGAACTTTGTTACGACATAAAATACGTGTAATAAAGGAATAAAATACCTTTCGTTCAAGTGTTTGTTTATAGTAATAAAGTAAGTACATCACAATATATCCATCTTGTAGTTTTATAACGATTTTTCTACTATCCAATAAAATTAAAACTCATTAAAAAGTTAATGAAGAATCGCTTAAATATCGAACACGTTTTTAACGTATTACATTTGAGCACGCCACTAAAATCTAATTGAAGCATTTAGTCGGAACTGTGTCGTGTTTAATATAAATAAAATCAAACGTTTAATATCGATCGTTTAATTAGGCGGCTAAGAGGCTTCGACAGCTGTAGAGTTCGGTCGCTGTCGAAGGCTCGACTCTAACAAGTGTTCGGAGTTATATTGTGACCCGGACAATAACGACAAATCGGTACTTTATACCGGACTTATCAGCTTTATTGCTTTATCTATACTTATATTATAAAGAGCAAGTTTATTTGCATTGAATAGGCCCCGAAACTACTGGACCGATTTTGATGAAATTTTGCAGAGATATAGGTTAGACCACGGGTAAGGTTATGCCACACAGCCTACTTTTCATTACGTCAAAATGTACGGTTCACGTGGGATTTCTTTTCGCGCGCCCTGATCGCGGGCATCTAGGTCAAAATGAGAAGTTATTCAAAATAGAAAAAAAAAAAACAAAAAAGTTTTATTTCCATATAGGTAATAAAGCAACGCTAAAGGAATTGTCCCTACTTGATGCCTACCACCGGTTCGGGAACTAAACTCTAGTATTATATAGTTACTGCAATATAAAAATATTTTATATGCCAGGTTTTTTATTTTTATTATTATAAAAATAGATGACAAACGAGTAGTTATGGCATGCGTAAGATATTTTTTTTCAACGCAAGTTAAGTCAAAATATATAACTATTGTAAAATACTAAGGCGCAAAATTTCCAAGCGAAATTCATGTATCTATAGTAAATAAAGTCACGCTTATCGCCAGGTCCCGGCATCGTGGTGCAGCGGAGCCGTCAAGTGCGTGACAATGAACCTCCTTTGTCTCGGCTGCGGTTTTGTTAGAGCTCCGAGCTCATGTGAAAACAATCTTGACCTGTGCATACTGCGCTGTATACGAATTGATACTGGCTCTTTGTTGTTTCGAGTACATAAACGACGTTGTGTGATTAACCTTCTGATATTTCAAGAGAAATTTGTCAGATGTTTAATAATTTATTGATAGTTTTGTAGAGTAAAATTGCTTATAGTTCTCGGCCATTTGCACAAAAGCCATTGACTTCGTTGTCATGCTGTATTATTTAGTGTAAGTTAATCCTGTAGTAAGATTTGGATCGTTATATGAAAGTTGTTTCTCTGTACGTAGGTATAATATATATTTTCTACACTATCCTTGACTCGAATCTTAAGCATTAGAAATACGCGATACATGCTATAGAAAACTTGCCTTTACCACTGTGTGTTTGGAGACCGCAGACAGAACAGATTAGCGAGACGTGTAGTTGCTAAAACTACATCAGCTTAAATAAACGATGAGTTCCATCCAATATATTTTCAAGACATAAGTTGGGCGTTCGTTATAAATTGTCAACAGGTAAGGCCGGGGAAGTTTTGATTGAAGTCGGTTTTAAGTAGAATTTGTATTTCGAGTTTACTTTACTCGAGGTGTAGATTGAAGGTCGGGAAATTCATTCGCCGAGGAAAAGTTCCGATGTTATTGTGTGTAATTGTATTATTCCTTCTCAATTTTGAAATATTTTTATTCAATAAGAAATGGGAAATTCTCTACAATTTTTTACTTTTTATGTTCTTTGTGTAAAGAAATTTTTTCATCTCTGCTTGACACAAAAAACATATTTTTTTAAGGATTTTCATTGTCTGTTTAGATAACTCGATATTTAAACATTTTCTTTTATATTTTTACGCGTATTAGATAGACTAGGCTATTGAACATTGATGGAAATTTACGTTTAATAATAACTATATTTTTTATTAAAACTATAATGCGGCTACGGGTTGTAGATTTTATAAAATGTTACCCGGGCTACTATTACAAATATATTGACACCTAATTTATTTAAATCAGATCAGTAGTTTAGGCAATACGCTTGAATAAACATACATACATAAAATACTGCCAAAATCATCACTCCACCTTTTAGGCTCCGCCGTAGTCGAGGGAACAAAATTAAAAAACGCAGTCCTGATAAGTACTAACTCCAACGCTACTGTGAAAATTTTTGCCTATATTTTGTTACATCACAGATTTTATAAGGATATTCCATTTCTATATCTAAAATCCGTCATAAAGTGGGTATCAGGAAGGTAAGTCTATATTTCTTCGTTATACAAGAGTCTTTTAGAGTTCACATAATTTGTAAGTCGATTTCCGTATAAAGAGACGACGGTTTTCTTTTGTGTATGACATTATGTTTTTGGCATCAATCGATTTGTATTTGGGAACGTAACGTTTTAACTTCAATCAAGTCAAGTTATTACAAATTCAAAGTCATTAAATAGAAGAGAAAGTGCCTTTTTATGAGGCGTATTTACGATAGTGTTTATACGTATTTTTAGTATAAAAACTACATTTAAAAACATAAAATATATTATACTTTAAACGAGCTAGTCTTGTTTAATATATGATAGTAGTATAGTAATATAGTATAGTTATATATATATGATAGTAATTTCGGATACGGCTGTAAGTTTTTCCATGAGATTTAGTATGCAGGTAGTTTTGGGGGAGCAAAAATCGATTTAGCTAGGACTTACTTAGAGGACCTCTGTGGCTCAGTGGTTGAGCGGGTTGGTGCTCAAGCCGGGGGTCGCGGGTTCGAATCCCGCCGAAAGAATTATGTGTTCCTGGGCCATGGATATGTATTAAATATGTATGTATTATATAATAAAAAACTTAAATATGTGTATAATACCAAAGTATTAAATATATTTCAATTGTCTGGTAGGTACCCGTAGCACAAGTTCTTCGAAAACTTACCACGGGACCAGATTGACGTGGTGTGAAGCGTCCATGGATATATTATATCATTATTCCTGGGAAACTGGGAATTCCTACATTTTAAGATATATATTTTTTCTTTTATCGTGCAACAGTTGAATTCTAATTAATACACAATAGAAAAAATCATAAAGTATTACATATACGGTTCTAGATTTAACCTATTGATACCTACCGTCCTATTATAATTCTGGGCTAAATTTAACTTGAAGTCAGCGCCAGTGAAACGTAACGACTTCAAGATGTATTCAAACAAAGTTCATAATGCAACTACTATGTAAGCTCAATAGTTAAGGAGCAGATATTGAACCGTTATTTACTTCCATAGTTTATAATAATAATTATAATAGATATTATCTATGCACGCTTCACACCACGCCAACCTAGTCACGTGGTAAGTTCTCGAAGAATTTGTGTTACGGGGAAATATATTTAATACTTCTATATTATACACATATTTAAGATTTTTTCTTATACTATACACATATTTAATACACATCCATGACCCAGAAATACGGAAAAACTTTTTGTTCCTTCGGCGGTATTCGAACTCGCGACCTCCGGCTTGACCACCAACACGCTCAACCACTGAGCCACAGAGGTCGTCAGAATAGAGTCGTTTATGCTGTTCTTTAGCAGCAATGTACCTTTGTCCTTTTGTGAAATTACTTTAAAATGATTATTATCGTTATAAACTAAACAGCTAGAGGTCCACTGAAGGACACAGGTTTCCTTTATCATGGCCCTGTACAAGCGGTCGCCCGCGGCTTGTGTCCATCGAATCCAATGCAACCTTTTTTAGCTCATCAGACCACCCGATAGAAGACTTTACAAGATAAGGTTTAGCAGCCGCGTCCATAAAAGGATAGAGACCACTGGGCATTGACCACGCAATGTAGAAAAAAAGTTAAGAAAATTGATTTCTTGAAAAATGTTTACGTACCTAATAACAAGACACATTACGTTATAGATAGATGGTATTTTACGTAAATGAATCCTACTTATATTATAAACGCGAAAGTTTGTATGTACGGATGTATGTATGTACGGATGATGATGTACGGACGATATCTTTCACGCAATAATTACTGGCCGGATTTTGACGAAATTCGGTATGGTGGTATAACTCCGGATTAACACATAAGTTACTTTTTATCGCAGCAAAATTCTTTCTCGCGGTTTATCTTTTACCAAGTAAGTAAGTTATCTTTTACCAGGTACCAAGTCGCTGGCAACATCTAGTATTTTCATAATACTGCATCTAATGACTTACTCGGTGACTGATATGGCATTCTTTCTCAAAAGTCGAAAACCTAAAAGTTTTTTTTTTAATATTTAATATTTATTTATTTATTTTGCCATACATACAGGCTGGAAGTGAAACACTTAAATTAATTAAAGCATAATAAAATATTATAAATCAAATGGAACCAATAGCCTGTATTGACTGATACCTACAATATACAAAATATGCGGTATAATATTAATAATAAATACGAATTTACAATTAATACAATCGTTCCATATAATATAATATTTTAGATAAAGTATATTTATTTAATCATTATTATTTTTCACATTATGTTTGGCAAAAAATTGTTATTATTATTATTTTCTAATTTTATTTAATTTTTTATTTTATTACAGTGCATATGGTTATATTTACTTTTGTTCTAGACTTCAGTATCAGCTTGCCCTTTGGCATAGGCCTCCCCTAGACTCTACTATAATTTTCTATCTGTGGCGGTTCTCCTCCAAGTGATTCCAGCCATTAGTTTAATGTCATCTTCCTCTCTCATATCTTTTTTTTGTCGTCCTTTTCTTCTTTTACCATCACGAGGGTACCACATTGTGACATCTAGGTAGGACATATGATAAGAAATAAGAGAAACAAGACTAGTCTAAATTATTCGGTGACGGCGGCCGGTTTCATTGAAACCAGGTCAGTTACGCAGGAGTAATTTTATAGTGCCCAAGTGTATGCACAGTACACAAGAGCACTCTCTATTCCTTACTCTCATAACCCAGTGGGACGGATAACCGACACGACTGGCGAGAGATCAGGCGCAGATCCGACTTTTTATATGCCCATCCGACGCATCGATCATCTTTCTTATCAGACAATCAGGTGATCAGCATTGCATTGTCCTAACCAAACTTGGAAACAACGTTTTTTGTTGTTTGAATCGAACCCATGACCTCCGAGTCGAGAGCCAAGCTCTAACCACTAGACCACGGAGGCTTATAAATAATGTTCCGTAAATATCCTCGCATATTAATATAGTCAACATTTGCAAGTTTGATTAAGTTTTTAATTACATTATATTGATTAAATATTATTTTCAGTGATTCAATGATTTTCGATAATTACATATCAGTTACAATATATTTTAATCATTTGCTTTCGAACTGATGTAATGTTGGAGAGTTTGCAAATAAAACTTTGTTTCCTTTGTTATAATTATTGGCGACCTCTGTGGCTCAGTGGTTAAGCGCGTTCGTGCTCAAGTCGGGTGTCGAGGGTTCGAATCCCGTTGAAGGAACAAAAAGTTTTTCTGTTTTTCTGGGTTATGGATGTGTATAAATGTGTCTATAATATAATAAAAATCTAAAATATATGTATAGTATAAAAGTATTAAATATCATTCCCATTTTCTGGTACCTGTAAAACAAGTTCTTAGGATACTTATCACGGGGCCAGATTGACGTGGTGTGAAGCGTCTATAGATATTATTATATTATTATGATTATTGGTTATCAATTCAATAAAATATTATGTTATGTGATATTGAGATGTAAACTTATAGTACCTACCTATAATAGTGTTCAGAATCTAAAGGTTATGTTTGTAATTAACTATGTACACAACCGCTTATTCCCGGTAAAAATTGATGATACCACGATGATTCAGCGAACCAATTACGTTAACAAACGAAAGGCACAGCGCAAGGCTCAGTGTTGGGATCATTGGTTTTTCCTGACCTACGTTAATGACATGAGCAGTTGTATCGCCCATTGCACGCGCTACCAGTTTACAGACGATACCTGCCTTGTTATTGCATCGGAGGACCCTAAAAAAGCGAGATTACTCATGCAACAAGACCATGATGCTTTCTTAAGATGGTCCCACGATGCTGGCCTAGTCATTAATGGTAGCAAAACAAAATTACTTTTGATTAAATCCCCCTATATCAAGCAATGTTATAATATTGAAAATTTAATATTCCATAATCACAGTTGCCTACATTCTGTATGTAACTATTTATTTTTGTTGTACTAATTATATGTTGTATGTAACTATTGACATAGTTCAGGAACAAACATATCTTGGGCTCTTAATAGATACAAAGTTTAATTGGAGTCATCACATTGACCATGTTCATATTAAACTAAGGCAATTCCTCACAAACATAACACTTCTCAAAAACAAATTCCTCATTAAAATTAAGAGAATGCTTTATTTTGCACTGGCAGAATTATATATCCAATATGGCCTCACCAGTTACGGACGGACATATAAGACCTACTTGGACCATATTTGTAAATTGCAATTAAACATACTGAAAACAATCGTCCCGCTTAATAATAATCAGCAATTTAGTAACGATGACATTGGGATTTTTAACTACTGTCAATTTATGCCAGTACACGATCTGGTGAAATAACTGCTCCTTAAAGACAACTTTTTCAATTTTCAAAAAAAGTCTTTAAAGAGCAAAATAGGTCACCCCGTACATACACGAGCTATTTCGCAGAATCGGTTGTATACGATAGATGCGAATAATATTTACGGCAAGTGAACGTCGCAGTACCTAGTCCCTCGGCTTATCAATAACTTGCCTCTTGAGTTGCAAAATTCAATTAAACCAAATTTTTTTGAAAAAAAAAAAAACACTTTGTTGCGACACATTATAATAATACAATAGCTTAGCTCCTATTCTCCATTACGATTTTGTTTTAAATATATATATTTTATAAAATAATATTATTTTAAAACGTATGTGTGTTGTAATAGACTACTATTAATTACCCACAAGTTGGTGCTAACTTGTAATAACATCCATACAAACCTCTGTGGTTTTTGGATGTTACATGAATGTTTTAGATGTATTATTGAAACTGTGAATAAATGAAATCTGTGGTTAGATTGATTGATATAAAACTCTTTACTTGCACACACGAACACATAGTAAAATACGTAATAATATTACTTAACTAGAGAAACAAAAAGGCGGTCTGCTTACAAGTTACAGCAATTTTTTGCAGACAACCTAATAAAAAAAAGTTTAAAATTACTTCAAATTACATCCAGTATTTATTTAAAGTACATAAATATTAATTATATTTTTAAATTATAAACTACGTAAACAGAACCCGAATATAATAATGGAGAGCAGAAACTTACATTGATACTAAATTATTGGGACAGATGTAAATATTACTCCTTATCCAATTTTTTTCCAATTTTTATAGTTTATGATTTTTGAATAGATTTAGGTAATAAAGCATTATCTAAAATATTACTTCACATTACATCCAGTATTTATTTAAAGTACATAAATATTAATTATATTTTTATAATATAAACTACGTAAACAGAACCCGAATATAATAATGGAGAGCAGAAACATATCTTATCTTATCTTATACTTATTATAAGATAAGATAAGATATGAAGATACTTATCCAATTTTTTTCCAATTTTTATAGTTTATGATGACAAGATTAAGTTTTTTGAAGAACGACGAAAGTAAAAATTATCTTTTAGAATTTAGACAATGAGCAGATTTTGGATTACCTAAAGATAATGTTATACAAGAGATGAAGATGTATATGTGGTGTCTAGAGAAAATGCGTAGTAAATTCTGGCAACACATAAAAGTAATGTAGTATTAATGTTTCTACTAACAATGTTTTCCACCGCGCTCGTTATAAATACCTTAAATTGTAGAGGGTGAAATAAAAGGAAAATAGAATAGGGTAATAAATCTATTTTAACGGCTGAGAAGGAAACTGCTCAATAATGACCGACCAGTGCCCGAGTCTCGTTTGTATTAAGAGCTTCAAGTGTGCTATTGTATTGGAGAGATTGCCACTTTATTTGTAATTAAGTTATATAAAATTATAGTAACTTAGTGCTACTAGTACCTAGTAGGTATTATAAATTTTAGGGCAAACCACAATCTCATTGAAGTTCCATTGTTGTTTTTGGATTTACGCCCACAATACTTTTCTACCTAGAAATCCTTATCGCTACCAAGAAATCCTAGAATCCTTAAGCTGTTTACCAATACCTACGCAGTTAAGAATTGAACGACACACAGACTGTTTACAGAATTCTTGTTATAAAATGTAAATACCTCGTTATACAGAAAAGTATTAGGCGAGTACAATCAGGTTTTCAACTATAATATGCTTTTGTTGCACCGGTCGAAGTTTTAATTACTATGTAGCTCCGGCTAGCTTATGCCGGACTAACACTTTTTAACAGCTTAACGCTGCGCAAGCGAAAAAATAATTTCGTACAACAAACATCGGCCAAATAGCTTTATAACATCGTATAATCTGATACCAACTCGATATAATGCTTTCGACACAAAATTAGCTCTTCACTCTGGAATAAAAAATAAAACAATCGTTTATAAATCCTTAATATTTTATTAAATATAAAATTACCATATCAGTATCTTTAGGCTTGCAAGAAATAGATACTACAACAATATAATGAAATAAAAAACTCAGCCATTAAACTCTATACAAACTCAACAAAAAAACTTGAGAGGTGTCAAGGGACACCCGGATGGAACGAAGTTCCTTTCGATTAATTAGTGAAGGAATTGTAATAAATTTTTTTTTTTTTGTTATAATATAATTTTTTTTTTGTATTAACAAATATAATGTAATATAAACTTAATCAGTAGGCTCACTTTCAGTAATAATTGAGAGAGAGAGAGAGAGAGAGAGAGACAGACAGAGAAACACGCGCACGCCGCACGGCTTACAACTATAGCAAAAAGTGTCGTTACAACTTTTAGTCTTAATTTTTTCCGTCTAGCCACCTTTCGCAACGCGCGATAAGGAACTTCGTTCCAAAATCAAAACATTAGACGTCGAGTTTACAATATAAACAAGATAAAATATACGATTGTAATGTAGAAACAACGAGAAGAGAAGGTTTTAAAATTTGATTAAGGCGAAGTGAGTTGCGCATATGATATTTTATCAAACGTTTTATTCTTTCGAAGAGTTATTGGAGTCACGAGAAGGAACAACTGTATCGGGACGCGAATGAAATATATTGCCACTTTAAATACTTTACGAAATACCTCTCAGCGATTCATCAGAGCGGGGCAAATGGACAATCAGGAGCGCTACACCCTAGACTCAACGTGTACAAGAGTCACTTAATTTTGTGATGCCAATTTGTCACCCTTCTGACCGGTCAACGATCGGGTTCATCGGGTTATTGAGTTGTACCCAATTCTGTAATGTGACAGTAAGATTGTAAATTCTTGTTTTCATGTAATTTTTATTGTGTCACGATATTTGTTTTTATCTTGTTTATATTAATTCACTTATTTAGGCTATTGTTTTTACAAAATGATACTACCTAATTTAGGTAAGAAGTATTTACATTTCAGTAATGAAATTCACAATGAAAGCGTAACTATTTTTACACTTATTGTACAAAATTGAGGGTACATGTACAAACAGTCTCTCGATAACCAAAGCTATAAGCAAAATATTTATTGGATATACTGTATATATATATACTCCTTAACAAACGATTTTCATATATAATTGTTCAAAATCAATTACGGATATTTTGGGCATATGATCTACTGCTTATGTCCAAGACGTTTAGTCTGAAAATTAACTGAAAATTTCGAAAAAAAAAAAACAATTATACTAAATGAAATTACATTGCGCTCTCTAAGGCGCTAAGATCATTAACCTCACAGTAACAGGTGATTTAAAGTGAAAGTAAAGACTTTACCTTAAAAACATCAATATGTATCTGTGTGAGCTCAATGACCTTAACAGCGCCGTAAAGAGCTCAAATGCAATTTTATTTAGTTTTTTTTTTTCGAAATTTTAATTATTTTTCAGCTTAAACGTCTTGACATAAGCAGCAGATCATATGCTTAAAATATCCGTAATTGATTTTTAATAACCTTACATAAGCCCGGGATATGAAAATCTATGAGACTAAAATCGAATTCACTATGTCACACGGTCACACGGCACGGTGCCACACGATGTTAGCCGAAGATGCGTCTGTCGCTTTGCATTGCACACCAAATTTTACTTTTTAGAGTAAACTCCAATCGTGCGTCGGACCTGACATGCACACTTTTTTATGTAAAATTAAAAACCATCATATCTCCTTCTTAGGGTTCCGTACTACCAGGCCCATACAGTTTCCCACCGTCTGTCCGCCTATCTGTCTGACTGTCCTGCTCTTCTAACTTCTGTGTTATGAATATAAACGATTGAAATATGGCATAGCTATAGTGTGTGTAGATTTTTTAAAATTTTAAATAATAATTTAAAATTTTAAATGTATTGAGCATGACCTATCAGCATGGAAAGATACAAACCCATCTTGTATACCACTTTATAGGTTCAAAAATAGTTCAATAAAAATTCATGAATGAAATTTAAAAATACCTATTCGATTGGGGTCGAATAAAAAAATTATCTTCACCTCACATGTATCCATGGCCAGCCCGGCCATGTAACTATTTTTGAACCTCCAAAGTGGTATACAAGATGGATTTGTATCTTTCCATGCTGATAGGTCATGCTCAATACTTTTAAGGAAAATTATTTTCAGTGTATTCGGACCATAACTTTTAGTAATTTGAAAAAAGATTGGACATGTCCTGACGTACTCTTGATTAGGTTATATGGTATTTATCGCAAATAGGATAGTAAATAATATTTTAAATTAAACTATTATATGTACTTTTGTTACTAAGGTTAAATATATACTATGTATGTAGCAACCCGTTCAAAGAAATGTTATAAGAAGCTTAATATCACATCACCACATTTTGATTCCAATATATATATTAAATTGCTAATCGACCAAATTATCTACACTTATAAACTATAAATATTTAAACAAAAAGCATAGATATTGCACTAATTCATTTGCACACATTATCATTAAAACTAAATAGAAAAAATCCTTCTAAAAACCTAACCTAACAATTTTGCTAACAACATAACAATAAAAATATAGTTCTCAGTATTCATATTTACAATTACTATTCGTTACTTCTAAAGGACTTTAGCTCTAAACAAGTATACTATAACTCACATCGATACATATTTTTTCTACGTTGGCAATACATGCAATGAAAAGTTTGGAAGGGATTTAGTCCTAAGCGTTTAATTTAAAAATTTAACCACCCTACACAAGGCAAATTATTTGTCGAAATGCCACTTTATGGAAATCTCAAGATTTTATGAAGACAATTCTATTACAACAGTTAAATTATCACTTTCTACAGTATGTATTTTTTTTATATATAATAATATATCTCTCATTCTTTAACATCCAGAAGACAATTTTTCGTATAGGTAGGAATGTTTTATGCTAATAGTTTAAGCAGATTTATTTACAAAATTTACAGGCATCGTAAAAGTTATTGTATTTCAAAATATAAGGTTTTATTGATCGTACTTGAGCAAATAAGAAACTTAAGTATTTAAACATTGTTTATTGTTAACCTTAAGTGTAAGGATTACGCGACGTTACGTGCCGATACTCGGCGCTGTATTTTTAATAAAGCGAAGTATTCAAAATAGAACTTTAGTCACTACACAAAGAGTGTATCTCTTTCTCTCGTTTCATGTGACATCATTTATACACTGCACATGCGTGCAGCGAACTGCCACTTTACATTCGAACTCTTACAATGAAACGTGTATCTTCTTATGTAATTAATTAAATTCAATTTTAAATAGCTATCATAAAAATGCAGCGCTATATCGCGTATAGTTTTTTTTTAATTGTAATAATATTAACGGAAACAATATTATAAAAAAATACGCCACATGTTATTCTAGGCCTTCTGATATAAACGTTTAAACAATCTATACAAAGTGCCTCACGACGACCTACGAGTATCTTTGACTGAAAATAAAAAATATTTGGGATTCTCTTGTCATATATGTATTTGATAGCAAAGATAAAAATAGGCGTTCTGTCTTAATTAATATAAACAGCCTTGCATTTTGCTCACAAATAGCTTTGCATCCGAGGCCCCACGGCAGACAAACATATAATAAGGCTTTAATAAATGCCGGCAGTGTATAACTAGAACGTCGAGGGAAAATCATTTTAAATTTGAAAAGGTTGTCGTCAGCAGTAATAAAAGTTCTTAAGTCCGTATTAAACACTCGGGCGGCTTACACACAGCTCTCGGGGCCGGGCAGGTTCTCGGCTAACACATGCTCTCTTCTTCGCACGTTACTTTTTCCTTTCCTGTGCAGCGTCGAAGTGGCCAGGCTGCCCGAGCTAAGAGTGGGCCCCGTCAGCGACAGAGTCTGGCTGCCAAACAGCGACCCCACGTTGCCGTTCGGACAAACGAAGTTCGGACTGCCCAGCGTCGGACTGTCCACTACGTAATGAGGCCTAAAGTTACTCGTTAAATTTGGTTGGACCAAATTTTGGTTGATTGCATCCTCCTGTGAATTTAGAAGATCGCCCCCGGACATGAGCTACGGAAATAAAGTACGATTTAATATATTACATCTCTCAAAAACACACGACGACATACCAACATAAAATATACCAACCTCCTGAGGTCGACCCGCCGAGTCCAGCAGGGCCAAGTCTTCGGCAGAAAATACGGGCGTAGATTTACACCAACCCTCTACAAAAACATTCAACAATTAATAACATTATTTTCGATATGATCGTGCAGGAATTCGAAACGGCTAAAAGGTTTCATTCCACACGAAAATTGTTTCAAAATACTTGAGCATTAACAGAATGAGGATTTAATAATTAAATTGTTCCATCCTTTATAATTCATCACATTATAAATTGGATTTAAATATCGAGTCAGTATTTACTAGTTAATTAGTTGCGACATGTATGAATAACTCAGATTGAATGCTTTTACTGAATATTTCATACAGTCAATGAAATGTGCATGTGCACGTTTCAATTTGCCGAACCTCCCCATACAAATATAGTTTGTTTGCACAACATTATTAGTCGGTTATTCGCAATCATTTGATAAAATAGTAGTCATTGTTGTATAGAGTAAAACAGCACTGTTAACGTCCCTGGCAACCTTTTTTTATGGATATGACAGACGATGTATTAAAAACAACAATTTCGTATAGACATAGAGATCGTGATCGTACTGTACATTTTTTGTATTTCGTAATTAAGTCATCGAGCCAATATTCAAAATATTCATAGAATATCTTGCATAGGAAATAGGTATATAGACATATTTTAATATATAAAGAGTTTCAATTTCCAACCTACTTACTGCTATGCATTCCAACAAACAGTTAGTTACTATAAATTCAGAAGGGATTTACTGCATATGTCATTTACCAAAGAGAAATTGCAGTATTTCCGGGAATTTCGTTCAATAGACCACATCGCAGAATATAAAATATAAACCGACATTTTAAAATCATATAATTCCATGTATGCAATCTTTCTAACACACCCAACTGAACATAACACCCCAGTCGTAGGTTTCAAGGTAAGTATTTATCAATACATCTATAAACTTGGAAACAACTCAAAACGATAATAAAATTACCAGCTTTCTATACATATAAATAAGGAAACTAATGCTACACAGAGTGCATACTGCATACCTCTAATTTCCTTCGAGTTATTCCACTCTTCAGGTGGCGCAGAAGACTGCAGATTTTGGCAGTCGCTTTCTGTATACAAAAATAATTAGATGAATAAAATAAATTATATTTGAATATAATGTTTTTAGAGACTAATGCCCAGTTTCTGAGGCTTTTTGTCGGTAGATATCTACGCACTTTTGATGATAGTTAATAAATAGTTCATATTACGAACTGGAATTTATACAAACGTTCGGTATATATATATATGTATATATATATATATATATATATATATATATATATATATATATATATATATATATATATATATATATATATATATATATATATGTTTGTATGGTAACTCTGCCGTCTGTTGACCTTTGAGATTTTTTTTTAATGTAAAGTGTATACTCCGAAGTTGGTCCCGTTTTCACAAAAGTGGTGACCTGATGAAGGGATCCATGAAGAATCGAGGGAAGTCCTCAAAATTTATATGAACACATAAAGTGATTTCAACTTTTACTGAAGTAACCCAAGCATAAGCATATGCAACCAAAAAAATGAGATTTTGCACCATGGTATACCCCGGATCCGAAAGTACTGAACAGAACTCCTGACTCCTTATAGATCTTGACATGTTTAAAGAAGTAACCCAAGCGTATGCTACCAAAAAGTAATATTCTGCACCCAGGTATATGATCCAAAAGCATTGAACAGAACTCCTCTCTTTAAAGATACGCGTTTGGGAATTTCAACATTATTTAAAGAATAATAAATCAAGCATATGGCATTATGTAACTTACAGTCATCATAATCATCATCTTATATACAATACCTAATGGAAGCTTGGCGCGTATTCAAATATTATACATTCGATTGTTTATTTTAAACGTTCTTAAAACGTATTAATAATAATTTAACAAATATCACAAAAAAGGGAAAAAATGTTATAATTTAAAAAAAAAAAATTAAACCGACTTCCAAAGTAAAAATTCACAAAAAAGTATGAAATAAAACTTATTTTCTAAATAATTCCCCTTTTAAATTTGGCTAAAATTTTAACTATTTCTCTACTCAACCTTCGAAAATTTTGAAGTCGCTGCCAGCCTGAACAACATCATGATAAAATAATATTGAAAATAGAACTCACGTTTAAGTTGGCTAGTACCGACTTCAAAATTTTGAAGATTGAGTAGAGAAATAGTTAAAATTTTAGCCAAATTTAAAAGTTGTGTTTTATTTCATACTTTTTTGTGCATTTTTACTTTGGAAGTCGGTTTAATTTTTAGTTTATAATTAAAAATGCATTTTGTGAGTAGATATTTAATTAGGTATATAAGCGAATAATGCTCAAGTCTGGCCAAGTTTTTTGAGAATAGTTAAAGATCAACTACTAGAGATATACTAGAAAATTAAGATTCGATATTCTACGCCAATTACGTAAACTATAAATAGGGATTACGTAGAGATTGGGCAAACTTCTAACATGGGTAAAAGTCTCGGTTGTCTAATGAGAGGCTGCCGCGCTGCTCGCTGCTGCACTGCGGCTAATAGCTGCATTGGTTTGATAAAGTGGCCTTTCGGCAAATCCGACATCTGCGCTTTGTACTTACTCGAGCCCACATTACTGTTTTTATATTTTATACAAATGAAACTTTACTTTCAACGTTGTTAGATGTGGGACAGTAAATTTAGTATAATTTTATTAATCTGGTAAACGACTTTATTTTAATATATAAGCATAAGTATCTATATCTTTACTCTATACAAATACTAATACTAATATAATAAAGAGGAAAACTTTGTTTGTATATTTGTTTGTTTGCATTGAATAGGCTCCGAAGCTACTGAACCGATTTTGATGAAATGTGGCACATATATAGGATAGACCACGAGGAAGGACATAGGCTACTTTTTATTGCGGCAAAATTTACGGTTCCCTTGAGATTTCCCTCTGCGCGCACGAAGTCGCAGGCAACACTAGTATTATAAAAAAGGAGAGATGTACCCACTGACTCACTGACATACAGACACGCACGCACAGCCGTAACCGCTAATGGTAGAAACATAAAATTTGGACAGTTGTTTTAATTCATAATGTAGACTCATACCAAGGGTCAATTCACACCGAAATGAATGAATACGCGACGCGGCGATTCATTTTTGAGAAAGCTATTCAAAATTGAACTTTATTAAATACACAAGAAGATAGGTACACGTTTCATTGAAAGAGTTCGAATATCAAGTTGCACCGCTCTATACAGCGCATGTGTAGTGTATGAATGATGATGTCATATGAAACGTGTATCTTTTTGTGTAGTGAATAAAGTTCAATTTTGAATACTTAGCTATATTAAACATGTAGCGCAGCGTATCGTTGCGTCTCGTCAAGGTGTGAACTGACTCTAAGAGAAACTTTGAAAAAATCTATTCCTAAAGGGGTGAAATAGGAGTTGAAAGTTTGTATGGAAAATCTTTAAAGGACCGAATTTGTTGAAAATTGAGATTAATGCTCGTAAATATATTTCATTAAATACGAGTACTTGTTTCAGAGTTTATTAAGATTCACCCTCTGAGCCAAAAATTCAAAAATATTTAAAATCTGTCCCGATTTTCATTAAATTTAATATTATCCGAGGTAATAAATACAAATTATTGAGTACGTATATATTTTAGTTTTTTTAAATTCCCCTAAAGGTATGAAATGAGGGACCAAAATTTGTATGGTGAAATATTAACAACTGAACGGATAGTTTCGAATTTTGGCACGCAGATAGTTATTATGACGTAGAAATCCGCTAAAAAAGTATTTCTCGAAATACACCCCCCACGGGGATACAATGGGACCCCTGACAAAGTCACGCGCAATAGCTAGTATCTTATATTATTAACAATTTTAACACTCTTACCCTGGGCAATCAATATATCTGGCTGTGGTCCGTTCTCCGGCGTTTTGGAGTCCGGCGACGGTTTGATGGTGTAGGCCACCACGTATCTCCTGCAGTCGTCACTCAGCTCCAGCATGTCTCCCGGGGGGTGCTTGTGCGGAGGTTGAGCTCTTTTCCTGTGAGCACACACCGCGGCCAAAGCAATCCCTACGACTGCCAAAGTGGCCCCTAAAGCTGCAGCTACAACTACGCCGAGAGTTACGCCCATTGAATTCTTTCCATCTGTAATAAAGAAACCCGTCCAAGTGCGCGTCAGATTCGTTCATGAAGGATTCCGTACAAAACGGAAAAAAATCACGTTTGTTGTTATAGCGTCAACAGAAATACATCATCTGTAAACATTTCAATTGTCTAGCTATCACGCTTTAGGAGATATAGTCTGGTGGCAGACGGACAGACCGACAAACAGACAGGGAAGTCTTAGTAATAGGGTACTGTTTTTACCCTTTGGGTACGGGACCCTAATAAATGTGACAACCATAATAGCGTTTTACGCGTTAGTTTTCAACAAACCTTACACGTTTTACCTACATTATAAAGATCGTACCTAAGATACCTTTTATCATAAATATCGTAGCATCTCTACGCTTGTTAAACCGAGTCCTAAGGCTTCACCCATCACCATTTACTTGATAAAGAGATACTTCAACGAGTACCCTTAGAAGACACAAAAAACAGAGGTGATATTTTATGCAACTGTATATTTTAAAATAAATTTATCTTAATATGCAAAAAAGCGTTACCCGTTCTCCTCGCGGCGTCGTTGAAAGCAATATTTTCAAGGAGAGTTTTCTCCGACTCTCCCTTGAGGTTCCTCGCATAGATGAGAAGATTAAATGTGGCTCTCTCCACGTCCCCCGTCGATAGCTGCGAGAGATCTAGTTTGAAAATGGCAAGTCCGTCTGAAACAGACACGAACATACTAGTACGTCTCTTTTGATACCATCATTACTCCTTATAACTTAATGAATAGGAAATTTTATACGTAATTATAGGAACACAGCTACTTTCACTCATGTGGTTTTTGTACTGAAACTGATATTATCAAGCAAACATTTCAATAAAACGTTGTAGTCTAATTATATATACGATATTACCTCACGTATAGTTTACACTGACATAATTTAGGATTCACCAGCCGTAACATCAATATGAGGAATTGTATTCAATTTCTGACACACAGTAAATTGTGTAATTGTTGATATCAATTAGTTGTCCCAATTTGTTGGAAATATTTGAAGTTAAAATAGATAGCACGAAAAGTATCTGCACGAGAGTGAATGAATTTAGTTTCATTTCACTTTAATTGCGAAAATCTTTGTTCCAAGAGTCATTCTTTTTCTAGATAAACTTAAAAACCTCGCTGGATATCATTAATTAAACCACTTGCGTTGCAGCCGGTCTCCGCCGGGTACCCCGACTGCGGCGCCCGTGCGCCGCATACGAATGCTATCAGAAATAGCTGATTTCAGCATCTGTGACGAATGAGCGCTACGAGCTAGTGTGGATGCACTCTATATTGTACAAATTTAAAGTGGCTCTCTAGGAAGTATTTTATATTCAAAGCGTAGGCGAGCATGTGTTGTCTATTTCTATACTGAATCGATGTTTTCATCACATGTTTACTTGACTGTGTTGAATATATTTAAATTAGAAGTGTATGAAGACTGAATTTGAATGAGATGTTAATGAGAATAAGATAAAAAACCGTTCGTTGCGTTATGATTAGTTCCTCGATTTCATACATACAGTAACTTCTACCGTTTTCGCTACCTATCTGTAGATATAAAAATACTCCTTCTTACCAGTTTCGTTGACGCTGCTGTTGAATCTCGTAACGGCGGTGATAGGATCAAGCGCCTCCAGGACGAACGTCTGCGGCAGCCCACCATCGTAACCAATGACACATCGCACGATCAGTAAGCTCCCCTCAGTGCTGTTCGGGCCCGTTTGCAGCGAACAGTTGCGCGGCGCCGCGGGACGAGCTAGGAACATAGAAGTATATATTATAGACGCGAGGCATGTCGAGGAAAAAACTGTCCCCACTTGAATGAGCCCACTTTTGGGGTTCTTTTGGACAAAAGTGAGTGAGGTGTGGTGAAATCAAGATGGCGTAAATTTTTCTTGTATGAAGATTTGTTTTGTTAAATGTACGTCATAGCCCATCCTTAGTTTTGAAATTATTGGCTAGGAATAAAAATATAAAACTTCTTTATATTTTTATTCCTAGCCAAGGGGGAGATGTAGAGCTGCCAGGCTAAAAAGAGCCCCAAGGCCAAGGAGAGCCGCAAGGCTGAATCTCTTCGACCGGTCAAGGATAAGAGCAGGAGGTGCGATGAGGTGGGCTTCATTCTGGTGGAGAGAAGAAAGAAAAGGAAGCCCGCCGTCCGCAACCATCGCGTCACCCTACGTACCCGAACTGTGGCTGCGGTGTGAGGTACTGCCCGCCCGCACTGGTCCATGGAGGCTGAGGATGTCCAGGAAAATACCACCTACACTTTGAGGGTCGAGCGTCTACAGTTTCGCCATAAGGTCAACTTCAGTTCCTATGTGGTGAGAGTGCCGACACCAATTTGTCTACCCTCGAGGTGCAGGCCGTTCTGGCCGTCGGGTGTAGTTTACCGAAGGTTCGGGGGGAGACTCCCCAACGAAGCGCGCAACACGTCGCCGAAAAATGACAATAACGTGATAAACTATTTTTTGTGAGTTTGTGTAGTGTGAGAGTGTTTGTAATAATGTATTATAGCACACAATTTTTAAACGTGTATCCGTTGTATGGTTGCCATAACACAAGTCTCAACTTAGCATGGGATTTGACGTGATGTACATTACATCTTTATTTGTAAATGTCAATCTTTATATTGACACAGCCATTTAACGTGTTTTGTTTATTTTCTTTAACCCGTAAAAATACTATTCTCTTATTCACTTACACAAAAATGTGTGTCTTATACAGAAGCTCCCAAAAAAAAACAAGAAATATGGATCGAAACAAATAGGGATGTAGTACAGGTCGTTTGTAAATTTTGAAATGGTTTGTTGTATAGGCGTGGAACCAATGTCCCGGAAATCTAGTAACAAACATTTTTTGCATGAAAGAAACGTTGCATATGTAAATTAAGTCATACAGTTTTGTTTTCTGTAGAGTCCCAGACTAAACCTATTAAATTGTGACTATTGCATATAAAATCGATTTTCATTTATGTCAATACAAGCTTAAGCTTGTATTAGACGCATTGTATGTATATTGTACATTATTAATGTTTTCAACAGACTATTTCTATTTGGGATTGGGTCTATAAGGTTCTCTTCAAGGCCGCACGGGTAGTGACACCCGGCGCCCTTGTAGACATAACGTTTTGTAAGGGGTGAGATTTGTGTGTTTGCATTTAATAGGCTCCGAAACAACAGGATCGATTGATGAAATTTAGTCTTCTCTATATAAGAAGACTTCGAAGAACATCAGCTACTTTTATCGTGAATGACAATGAAAGAAAAATGTACGGTTCCGGCATGATTACCTTTTGCGCACACGAAGTCGCAGGAGACATCCAGGAATATTACGAACTCCTTGAATTTTATATGGACACATATAGTGATTTAGACTTTTTATGAAGTAACCCAAGCATATGCTACCAAAAGGTAAGATTTTGCACCAATGTATACCCTGGATTCAAAAGTATTGAACAGAACTCCTGGCTCCTTATAGATACATGTTTGGGTATTTTGGTGTTGTTTAAAGAACTGAAAGCATATGCCACTATGTCAATTACAGTAATCATCATCATCACCACCACTAATGGTGATGATGGTATCCATGAGGAATCGAGGGAACTCCTCAAAATTTATAGGGACATCTATAGGGATTTGACTTTTGTGAAGTAAATCAAGCAAATGCTACCAAAAAGTTAAATTTGTGCCAAGGGACAAACATACAAACAAACAATAAAATATTTATTTGTTTGCATTGAATAGGCTCACAAACTACTGGACCGATTTTAATAAAATTTGGCACCGATATACAGTAGACCACGAGGAAGGCCAGAAGGCTACTTTTTGTACAAAAAAATGTACGGTTCCCGTGAAATTTCCTTCAACGTCTACTTTAACTATAAGTTATAATAATTACGCGTTCTCTATTGCTCACTTATAAAGACAACATTGACGTTACATCTATTTAATTCTTGTGTTTTTCAAACGAACTGTAATTGTAAATAACAAAAGGTACTTTGTTTCAAGTCGGAGGGGAAAATAATTATCTTGTTTACAATTACTTGATTAAAAAAATTTCATGGAAAATTTACAAATGCCTATTCAAGAAGTAACCAAAGTTTGAATTAAATCCTTTTTACCTGAAAGTTATGATACCGAACTAATTTTACGTTTTGGCTTAGAGAGTCAGGTTTGAATTAACTTTGCGGGACCCCCGCAATTGTTGATACCTACTTAAAATTTAATCCGTGCGCTTCTACCTGGGGAATAAACGCGTCACATGCGTTGATACGAAAATTAAGTGCACGGCTAAACTCACTAATTTGGAGCTAACTTATGGCGGTAGGGTCGCTCGAGCCGTATATATTATAATGTTGGGATATTAAACGCTGCGGGTTAGCGCGGGTATGCTGCACCCAGCACCGACTCATATTTCTTCATACAGCTGCGTCAAAGCTACATTTTCTATGTGTGTGCATTCGCGCCCACTGTTTGCACTGTCGCATAATGCATTCGTTCCTGGCTTACTTTGAGAAATGTAATTTCGCACAGACTAAATAATATTTAACAGCTACGAATACTTAGTTATAGCGTTTATAATTTAAAGCAGCGTTGCTTGTATGTATTTTGATATGAGTACAAAGTAAGCGAACGATCCTGTCTCTCGCAGGTCAATATTGCTCCACCTAACGGATCACTTCGATGGACAAAGAGAAAAGGTACAGTATGTACATAATAGTGGGCACGTAATCGGCTTATTGGACCACTACAGAGTCGGGAAAACGTATTGACATTTACTAAATATTTCAGCTCCGAACAATGAGACCTCCATCGACTGTACTGCTTGAGTGGCCTCCACTTTGAGTCCGATATGAAACAAAAATATTCACAGAGCAAAGGAAATATGTAGGTTTAGCTCGTAGCTTAGATTTATGTTACACATATTATACTATGAGAGGAATTAATTACGATAGCACGTGACTGCGTATAAATACCTTTGATATAAGGTATAATTTTAATTTTGTACAGAACGGATAATAGTTGAGAAATTATTTTCATATTACATAATATTATTTTAGCTCTTATTTTATGCCCGCGGGATACGTTTCAGTAATTTAAATGAACATCAAACATCAAAATATTGAATCAAACAGAAATGAGCGCGAAATATTCTATTGTTTCGTGGCGTTACGTTTTAAGTAAGGCTACGTTCCCACGAGCGTTTTATTGTGGTTTGGACAGAAAAATAGCACTATAAATAGAACTGTGCCCTAATACAATAGAGCTGAAAATCGTGTAGAGTTGTCAAATCTTACATTTGACACTTGACACTTCAGCTCTATTGTATAGCGCAGAGTTCTATTTACAGTGCTGTTTTCTTCTGTCGCGACTACAAAAAAACTCTTGTGGAAACGTAACCTTAGGGCCAGTCCACATATCAACGTCATGACGTTGTCAACGTGAAACCGCTCGGTGTCGTGGTGCGGTGCGGTGTCGTGTCTGTGTCGTTGCACACGTCCCGGTTGCCGGTTAGCCGGTGCCGAGAAGTCGGTTGCGATGTGTATGGCCATGTACGATAGCTTTCACACGTACCGGAACACATCGTCACCACTGTGCGTCCGATCGCCGGGTATCGGTTAGCCGGCGGCCGAACTCACAGTGGTGTATGGAACACGTGGCACGCTCTAATACGCACCGGCTGGACCGGACCGATGCCGGACAATCGGCACCGACTACCCGGCAACCGGTACATGTGCTCGGCACTCACTGTACGTCGCCGCGTCGTGCTAGTTCACGGTACGGCAACGTCGCACCAGAACGGCACAGAATGTACCTGAATTTTACGAGGCACGGCAATCCGGCGTAGGCATATTTTTGAGGCGCCGTGCCGCGATACCGCACGATTGCGTGACGTGACGTGACGTGGACATATTGACAGCCGACAGGCCGTAAGGTAAGTCCATTTCCCGACATCTGTTTTTTGGGGTACTTTAACAAACGTTTGTGTTGTTATAAATAATAATATGTTTTCTATGTATATGTATACTTAATTAGTATTTATTTATTTATTTAATTTATTTATTGATTCAGCAACGGAACAGCATTGTTACAATATAAAAATAATACAAACAATGTTTTTTATAGATAAAAAGTAGAATATACTATTCTATTTTATGGCCTTCCTACTACTATTATAAATGTGAAATTTTGTAAGGATGGATGGACGGATGTTTGTTACTCTTGCACGCAAAAACTACTGAACGGATATTGATGAAATTTGTCAAGTAGTTTGAGCTCTGGATTAACACAGGCTACTTTTAATTCAGAAAAATTACAGTATTCCCGTGGGATACTGTATTTACGCGGGCGAAGCAAAGGCTAGTAATAAATATATTATATGTAAGAAATAATATTAAAAAGATAACTCTTTTAACTTTAAATGGACTCGAAAATATTTTAGACAGATTCGAAAGTTACTTAATACTAACATTCAAAAACAGACTCTTATTACTATATAGACTAGTTATGACTATAATTAACTTTAGGGTTTTCATTTATTTGGACCTTATATAGTACACATTATATATATATATATATATATATATATATATATATATATATATATATATATATATATATATATATATATATATATATATAATGTGTACCTATAATGAATATGGTACGAAATAGGTAATCTTAAATTAATACCTGTGCACGGAATACGCGATAAAAATAATAGATAGAAGACACTAAACGCTATAAGTTACTCATTTTTCCCACTAGTAATAATATCGTATACTATAGCACTTTCGTTTCAAATCATAATAATTGTAATTTACAAGGACACTTAAGAAGGTTTTCGTCAAAAATAAATAGGTGAAAATAGATCTCATCTTATTTCCAAAATCTGAAATGTCTCAACTAATTCATAATGGTATTGTCTTAGTTGTAAAAATAGTGTCAGCTGTCTCACCGGCGGGAACGATCTGGAAGACGCAGGGATCAAGTTGTCTGCCCACGGCGTTAGAGCCCCGACAGCTGAGCGCGCCGTAGTCACGCTCGCTCTGCGGCCGGTAGATCAGTTCGCTGGTGCTGCCGTTCGCTGTGCCTGAGGAATTGTGATGCAATTAAAATATAACAAGTAGTATTCAACATATACGTACATTGGACTAACAATAAGAACGAGTTACATATATCGGTGATCAGACTCAGCAAAGTAAATGTTTTAAAGGTCAATATAATAGAGTACTAGAAAACGTTCAAAATCTTAAAAAGTTGTTGAAGTACGTGTGTGTGCTAAAGCTTACTAAGGTCAATGATTAATTCATTTGCGATTGCACACCTTGCGAATAAGATAGCTCCCTGCAAGGCTGCTTCTATGTACTTATGTATCTTGACTTTTGTCATAAGGATTAAGTTACGATATTGTAAAATTATATATCTTTTTAAAGGAACAATTTTCCCAACTTTATACTAAAAGGTGGCCCCGCGCGAGTGTCTTTCACCGGACCAGGTTCCGGACCGGCGGTAGGCATCATGTAGGACAATTCTATAAGTTATTAGTTTCAGTGCAATGTGTAGAGATGATATCGCAAAATGCGTCGATCTCGATATAAAAATCAAAAAGACGACTTATAAAGGCGGGAAGGCGTGCGACGTCATTAGATATTGTTGAATATGTTACGGGTATACAAAAGATAAGAAAATAACTTATATTTAAAAATAAACTTTAGAACAATCATTGAATAACTAGAAGGCTATATATTTCCGCAAGACACCGAAAATAAGACTAACAGTATTCTAATCACTTAAGCCCACAGTACTCGCTCAGCAGTAGATATTAAAACACAAAGTTTATTTTGGCATCCATTCAAAAAACTGTCTGAGACTTCAACGAACGTAGACATCGGAAGTTAAGACAGAACTATGGCAACACATTAATTTGAAAACCTTTTCCCTCGTTCAAGTTCTGAACACGCGTCACGTGCGCGGTGCGCCGCCTCACAACGAGGTATCTTTGGAACAATTTCATTTGCTCCAAGTTTGTAGTCAAGCTATCTTGATTTTGTAGTTGTTGTACTCCGTTCGTAGTGAAATTTGTTGTAGGCTTTGGTATAATTTAGGAGATGCTCTCATTTGTGATTTAACTACAAAAGTAGCCGTGCGTTTTATACTATTAAAAAGCTAGTTTGCATTTACATACTCTACATGTCTCTACATAACTGGTAAAATAATATCAGATGTAGCCTAGACAAAATTGCCCAAGAAATGTGCGGAATTGAAGAAAAAATGCCCTAAAGATATCTGAAGGATGCTATAATACCATTATGATAATATAATAAAGGCTCTCCATTACTAACATCTATACGTTTCTCTTTTATTCGCCACGATATCATAAAGGCTGTTTATTACTGGACATAAAAAGACTTCGTGAATACACGTTACATATACACAGAATAGTCGTTTATATCGTCTTACCGAATTCCTGAAAACCTCTAAAGGTAGCCTTCCGATCTGTGTGACCGCGACCCGCGACTGCGACCAGCAAACCAGCCAATCAGATTCTCTGGCCACGCTCACCGGTCGCGCAATGCAGTCACGGGCATTATTTAGTGCTCCATATCATTAATATCATAAAGTTATACTTTGCCACTGCTTAGTATAACTTTGTTTGGAGCACTGCTCCGCGACCCTATTTCAGTCTCAGGTCGCGCGCGTATGCGCGATGCATGGTCGCGCGTCGCGTGCATCGGAAGGCTACCTTAAGAATAGTCCTTTACAAATTTCGTCGGAAAAATGTCTAAAATTGATGTTTATGACAAAGTCTTGACGAATTTAGTCGGATAAACATTAACAATAGTCGTTTAAGAGTAAGTCTTACCAAATTTCGTCGGAGATACATCTAGACTCTCGCCGCTGTTGTTGAATTGCCAGAAGAAGGTTACGTCGGGCGGGTTGGCGGTAACCGCGCAGCGCACCTTCAGCGTTTCATCTAGTTGCGCTCCCAGCACTTGCGGCGAGCCGTTCAGGCAGACGGGCGCATCTAAATTTATTTTTTTGTTTTATAATCCCATTACCTTATACAGTGGAATATTGAGCAATAGGGTTGGTTAGGACAGTTTCACATAACAATTAAATATGCGCGCAAAAATATTTCAATAAGTCAAGTAATAAAAAAAATGTATTCATAGAACTCATAAAAAAAGTAAAAAAAAAAAAGCCGTGTGGTGTCGTGGGACACCGGATAGAAACGATGTTCCTTATTATAAAAATATTAATTTTAAGTTCTATTCGAGGTATAAAGAAAATAATAAAGACTATACATAAAAATCTTACGTTACGGACGTTTTTTTCCCGGCTAGGGTACCCCTCCGCATCACCCCATTAGGAACTTCGCTCCAAAAGTATTTGATAAAAATACTTGTTTCTTTCTCAGATAGTTTGAGACCTTTTTCACGTGAATGTGTTCGCTCTCGGAGGTAGGTTACTATATTTCATGCAAGTAAAGGGCGTCATGCACATAAAATAGTGAAACGGATCCCTTGGTGCTCTCGGGTCCTTACGACCGCCTCAATATTTCAACAGTACTCAGTGCGGGTAAGGCTGGGCCTGGGACTATATTGTCCGGAATCCGGAAGGCCGGAAAAAATTCTGAGCACTGAAAATAGAACGCTGGACTAATACAATAGGGTAAAAAATCGAACACATGGGTTTTGAAGTGTCAGATTTGACACTGTCATGTGACTTGACATGTGTGTGTATAATTTTCAACTGTATTGTTTGAGTCCGGAGTTCTATTTTAAGTGCCCTGAATTTTCTCCGGCCTTCAGGATTCCGGATCATATAGTCCCAGCCTAGCGTTGATACTACCAGATGGAAGAATTACACGAGGGGTGAAGGGCAAGGGGAGCAAATGAACATAGCTTCCCTAGTAGGCTAGGGATTAGACCCTAGGATTATAAGGAAAGGCCCTCTTTAGAATTATTGGAATTTCAAAATTTAAACAAGTAAGTTTAGAAGAAAATAAGGTCACAAAAGTCTTTTACAATAACATACAATTTTGGAAAATCCTAATAATTTGTGAAAGTATAAATAATATTTTAGTGACTTACGTACGTATTGTAATAGTTGGTATATAAACTGTGTAAGCCTATTCATTACAAAGTGACGAGAGTAAAAAGCGCTTTTATTTCAAATTATGTATCATTGTAATAAAGAGGAACTTTTCTAGACGTTCATTGTTTTTCATTACGCTGTCATGTGAATTTCCTGCCTCCATTATGAGCTACACAATTCAGTGTTTTACAATAAAAAATTAAACAGTATAAGCCCTCTTGCGAAGCTTAACATAAATTACAGTATTATTTCATACACTAAAGAGTAATTGAGCCGATTATGAAAAACCGTTTAAAAACAAAAAAGTGTTTTATCCATTTATACTTTAAATTTCGCTTTTCAGCTGTGAAGTGTCAATCAGTACTGTTTTATTATAAGTTTGTAAAAATAAAACAAACAAAAACGACATTTAACTTCTTTCTTTTTAACAAAAAAGGGAACCGCCTTTAAAAACGCCAACCCACTGAAAAACAACAAAATAATTAAATAAATAAAAAAGCCAAACAATTTTCCTTACCTTTAATTTACTCTTTGAAGTCGATGCCTTGACGTGTTGATTTATCTCTTGAGTAATTTAGAAACTAAAGTGTACTTTAGAAATCATACTTTTGCATTGGGAGGCACAGACTTCAAAAAGTAAATTAAAGGTAAGGAAAATTGTTTAGCATATTTTTGAAATTGAAATATTTTTGAGCTTTTCAGTGGGTTGGTTTTTGGAGGCGATTCCCTTTTTGTTAAAAAGAAAGAAGTAAAATATAATTTTGTTTGTTTTAGTTTTTTATTTTATTTATTTCACACTTTTTAGATAGGTCCTTCAATTGTTTCAGATTTTAGAACTCATAAATTAAAAAGTTAAGGCCGATCATTGCAGCTGTCGCGCGTCACTTTGGTGTTAGTTGTTGAAGAGTTTCATGGTTTATAAATGTGCTATTCAATGGTGAAAATCCTGTCCAAATAGCATCAGTAGTTTTTGAGAAAAATCGCGGACATACATACAAGTCAAACTGAGAACCTCTTTTTTAAGTCGGTTAAAAAGTAGATTTTTTAAATATAATACTGAATTTTCCTGTAATTTTTTTTACAAATGAATAGTAAAAAAAAAAACAATATTTTCAAAGTAACTGCGGATTGTTTAAATCACTTTTGTGAGTCTTGTGAAATCGCCCCATACAAAAGTCGTACAAGCAGGTGACGTCAAACGCTTGTAAGTTGCTATGAAATATATAGCCATATGCACAAAATTTCTGATTACTCCGAAGTTTGCCCGTTTATGTTCATACTTACTCATAGTAAATCTTTTATATTTGATGCAAGTAAACTAATTATGCATATTCCAACTTTTTGTGACTTTGAAATGCATCTAATTACAAAACTACACATGAAATACATTTTTTTTTTGCTTTTATCAAGTTGTAATACCTAATTATTTCCTAATGATTAAAATAACAAAATTTTTACATGTAAGCAAATAACCAATTATCATAATACAATTAAATATAGTTTTAAGCAAAAGCAATTAAATGCATAACCACAGTCCCAGACTCATAAATTTAGAACGACGCCAAGCAGACTCATTTACAATTATTGTTAATTACATTACACAGATATGCATAAAACTTAAATTTAAAACTTGAGTGCAATTAATTAAAATTTATGCAGATTTTCATGTGGAAAATCAGCCAGATAGTGAGATCCGTTCTCGGAATGGAAACAGTGGATGATTTAAGAGTTCATTATAACATGAAGTTGCATAGTCAGCAAACTAAAACGTATCTAGCGTTCCGTTTTTACTATGGAGAGATATTTTTATGTATGTAGCTCATTTTGTAAGTCAAGGATGAAAATAACGTACCTATCTCACATTCTCCTCATTTATATCTGGATAGGTACAATATCGTGCTCGACCAGTTTCTAAATATTTTTCTTTGCACTAGGACGCTTCAAAATATTTAAACACAAAAAGGAAGAGTCCGCAAAAACAGCAGCCGTTGTTGAAATATGTATTTACACGTTACTAAGTGTGTGTGCGCAAGATTCAAGGGCGCGCGTTACGCGATTTTCATCTTATGCCTGGTCGAGCAGCAACTTGTTTGATAGTACAAGAATTGAGTTTATATTTGAAGGGGCATTTCACATCACGACGATACGCGACACGACGCGGCGCTACATTTTTAAGATATATATTCAAAATTGGACTTTATTCACTACACAAAAAGATACAAATTCCTTGTGACACCAGTCATCCACTGCACATGCACTGTGCAGAGTAGTGCAACTTGGACGATGGAACTCTAATAATGAAAGGTGTATCTTCTTGTATAATTAATAAAGTTCAATGCAGCGCGGAAAAAAGTATGTCGGTATAAATTGACCCTTGCTATATTTTCTAAACTCTACAAAGTATTATTTAAAGTAAAGTATCTTTAGAAAGTATTGATTAAGCAGAAGCTAAGAAGCGTTTCAAAGTCAATAAAATAGAACAAAATAGCGATGTTATGCAACGCTTCCGCTGGAGAGGCAAATCTGGTGACCATCGATTTGTTGGTGCCTGGTCGGCGAGTCGGGATGAAGTTTAAATTTTAGTTTTAAGAAAGATGCATCGAATATATCGAGGAAATTTATTTCACAAATAATACTTAGTTATTTGTAGGTATTTGAAACGAAAGAAAAATACTGAACCTTTCTATTCAAAGCATACAATATTTACAACGTGTATACTGGGTTACAAGTACGTATTATACACACTATTTAAACCACACTCATGCCTGTAGAAGCCAGAAAAAGAAGTACCTACTGAAAGTCGATTCTGCTAATGAAATCCTGCAATAATATTAGGTCATTACATATGAAATTGGCGTTTTGTGAAGGAGAAACATAAAGTCGATTTTTTAAACATAATATATTTATTTCAACAAGTATATACCATTGCTATCTATGCACTTTTGACATCTCGTAGGTAGTTCATTGATTCCTTTACTAAAAAAACCATTCGGACAGGAATCAATAAAATCTTTGAAGGCGCTTTGGGACAGCACTATCGGCGTTGATTTTTTTCCCTTGCAAGAAATTATCCAAATTTCTAAAAAAAAATGGTAATCTATTGGAGCAAGGTCCGGGGAGTACGTTGGATATCTTAGACATTCCAATTGAAGCTCCTTTAATTTGGTAGCCGTCTGTTGTGCAGTGTGTGGTCTAGCGTTGTTTTGAAGCAGCAGTGGCCTAGAGCGAATGACCAACCTCGTTTGTTTAGCAACTAGTTTTTCCATCATGATTTGCAGTTGCTGGTAATAGACATCTGCCGTAATCGTTTGGCCAGATTTAAGAAAGCTGTAGTGAACGACACCGGCACTAGTCCACCAGACGCTCACAAGTAACTTTTTTTGAGTCAGTTTTCGCTTGGGGCAGGCTTTGGCTGGTTCGCCAGGGTTCATCCATTGCGATGAGCGTTTCCGATTATCGTACAGGATCCACTTTTCATCACATGTGATGATTCGATTTAAAATCCCTTCATTATTGTGCCGGTTGAGTAATGTAACGTAGCAGTCGACACGCGTTTGTTGGTTTGCTGCACTCAATTCATGAGGTTTTTTCTTTTCAAGCTTTTTCACCTTCCAAATTTGCTTTAAGTGTATGATTAAAACAGTTTTATTACTAACACCTTAGCCTTCAGCTAACTCGGACGTGGCTTGGGATGGATCTGCTTCCACAATAGCCTTCAATTCTTCATTATCAATTTTGGTCTTCGGCCGTCCAGGGGGCTTGTTCTGCAGGTCGAAATTTCCAGAACGAAAACGTTAAAACTAAAAACGCACTGTGTTTTCTTTTGCAACACCGCCGCCATACACATCATTAATCCTTCGAGCCGTTTCTGCAGCACTGGTGCGACGCTGGAACTCGTACTCGAAAATAATACGATATTTTAATTTTTCCATTTTGTAAACAGAGTGACGCAAAGAAAGAACCAAAAGAGGAAGAAACAAATTAATGACGGTTTTCGAAACACAAATGCATGAGTAAATAGCGGTATAAATTTGAAATTGGAATTCCTAAATTTTAATAAAATTGCAGTACGACAAAACGCCAATTTCATATGTAAGGACGTAATACAATGACAATCCAGTCCCGATATATTAAAACCGCAAAACGGTATTCTGATAAACGTCACACCAACGTCAAACGCGTTTTGATTGGTCCAAATTTCATAAATCAGTATATGACATCAAGACAATTCATTTCTCCTGATATATCCTATAATAATATTATAAAATATGTGAAAGTTTGTGAGGATGGACGGATGGATGTATGGATGGATGTATGGATGATTGTTACTCTTTGACGCAAAAAACAACTGAACGGATTTCGATAGTTATTGGTATGGTAGTAGTTTAGGCTCTGGAATAAAACATAGGCTACTTTTTATCCCGAAAAAGTACAGTATTCCCGTGGGATATCTGATACTATATTTACGCGGTTGGAGCCGTGAGAAAAAGCTACTTATTCAATTAAAGTAAAATGAAAGTGTAAGTTAAATACGAGAATGAGGGTTCCGGTCATTTGAAAATTTACATCTCCATTAATTGCGGTTCTCCCGATGCCTGAAAATCACCAGTCACCTGGCACTCCTGGCAGTGTACCAGAAATTCCGGACAATTAGATCATCAATTCACACTTACATACGCCTGACGAAAGTTCAAAGTTTGCACTTGGTATCGAATGCGAACCATTTGCTATCCCTATTGTAATATGATTGATGTGCCAACAGTGACTTTCTCCAATTTCTCAGTTCTAATAGAACTCGGCTCATTATTGCCTTATCGATTGCTATCGGCAAAACACAATGTAATACTCGTAGTTTACCTGTAACTAATGATTTTAATTACTCATTACAACCAGTTTTGGAAATATTACTTATGAAACTGGCTCTCGTCTCCTGTAGGTTTATAAAAACTAACTGGTTCCTTATTTATTACAAAAAAAAGCAAGAACATTTTAATTCAGATTAGCTCAAAGATGCTATGCTTTAAATAATTATCTTTAATTAAATAATTAAAACGCATTTGTCCTTGTGTACTTGTAGAGAAGCAAATTTTTTTTGCTCGATTCGCTTATCGAATTAATTAATCGTCAATACAATTAAAACATACTATGGTCTATAAGCCAAAACGTATTTCACTCAATTTGCTGCACAATAATCCTAATTGTTTATTTGTCAATTTTTATCCAATGAAAATTCAATTTAGCCTTCAGCCGTTTATGTCTTCTGTTACAGCGTTGAGCTAATACACAGAGCACACAATTAAGCCAATTTTCCGGCTTATGTTTGTACTCAATTAAATCAACGACGCTGGAAAATAGGCGCTTCCTCGCTATTGTTGCTTTCAATGCATGTAAATAGCTTCAGTGTGCGATATACGACTACGTGTTGGCTAAAATTTATACGCCGTAATTTGGTGCTATTTATAAAACACTAGAAGCTGTCCGCGACTTCATGCGTGCAAAATGAAATGCCCCGGGAGCCGCAAAAATTTGCCGTGATAAAAAGTAGCCTATGTCCTTCCCCGTGGTCTACCCGATATCTGTACCAATTTTCATCAAAATCGGTCCAATAGTTTCGGAGCCTATTCAATGCAAATCAACGAACAAATTTTTCTTCTTTATAATATTGGTAGGTATCGACAAATTATTACTTTCTTTAGACGTAAGTTCGTGTTTATAAAATTAAAACCAAGTGCATGTCAGGACACTGAAGAGATGTTTAAGGAGGGTTCCGTAACTACCAACGCCCAATAAGTTTTTGCTAAAAATAATTGTCATATTAGAGTATTTAGCAGGACCTATCAGCATGGAAAGCTGAAAGTTTCAATCTCTTATAGTTTAGAAATAGGGGGGAGGAGTAAATTGTAAACCACCTTGGAGGTCGATTACCTGAAAATGGTTTACATTATTAAAAAGTCATGTATGAAACCTCACCTTTATTTTAAAAGACCTATTCGACGGTACCCCAAATGATACACAGACAGACAGACAGACAGACTGACGGATGGACAGAGTGGAAATATTATGGATTTCTTGTAGTTACTACGGAAGCCTAATTATTAAGTTAATAATTGAAAGTTGACTGCTAAGTAATATTATATTCTTACGATTAAAGTTCATTCAACTACGAATGAAATTGTTATAATATCAAAAATACATTTTTCAATTGAAAAGTATGTAAGTAGAGTTTCGACCAGAAGTAATGCTGCTACTAAGTTAGTTAATGTTGCAAGCTCAGTTCAATTAATTGTATCGCAATATAAACTTTTATTTAAAGTTTATTAGCAATTGCGCTCTAAGCTATTAATGGTGCTGAGTGAAAACTTTTGCAGAAGTATATCCGTCGCACGACAGTAATAATATGGTTGCACCGACAAAGCAATTTCTACAATTTAATTAATATTATATCTAGCAATATTCCGCAAAAAAATACCCACAACCTGCAAGCAAATGTGTGAGTGCACGCATAAGCATGCGTATGCTACCAAAAAGTAAGTTTTGCTCCAAGGTCTCCTGGATCCAAAAGTACTGAACAGAACTCCAGACTACTTATAGATACATGTTTGGGGATTTCGGCGTTGTTTAAAGAACTACAAGCATATGATAGACAACATATGATAAGACACGGATATCTTTGAACATTACTATGCCATTTATGGACCCATTTGAACAATTATTTTGTTGTTGTAAAGGGTATAATATACCAATGTATTGTTATAACTTTCAAATGTGTCTTTGTTAATATCTACATGAATAAAATAAAAAAAAATAAAAATCTAAATTGGTCCTTTAGTCACTAAGGTGGAAACCTGATGATGGGATCCATGAGGAATCGAGGGAACTTCTCGAAATTTATATGGACTCATATAGTGATTTTGACTTTTTCTGAAGTAACACAAGCATATGCTTGTGTTACTTCAGAACTAAAATACGCTAATAAGTGCGACCAAAAAATAAGATTTAGCACTAAGGTATATATACCCTGGATCCAAAAGCCATCCAAAAGGAAATTTCGACATTGTTTAAAGAACTGCAAGCATATGCCACTATGTAACTTACAGTCGTCATCATCATCATCTTATTTACAAGTTGGCGCGTATTCAATTATACATTCGATACGTTCTTAAAATGTTTTATTATTTATTATTTAATAATTTAACAAATATCACTAATAATGGAATGGAATGGAAGTCGATTTAATTTTTTGTTTAAAAATAATTATAGTTGTGTTATTTTAAATTTATGAACAGAAACTAAGCGATCGGTGACTTACTGAAAAAAATGTAAATTACTGTAAAAATATTACATTGTATACTCAGTATGGTGGCTTGACTGGCGGTTTCGCCGAGGGAGTTGGTCGCGCGACACGAGTAGTCGCCGCTCTGGTCGCGCGTCACCCGCTGCAGCACCAGCGACTTGGTGCTGACGATGATCCCGGAGACTACGTTGTGCAGAACGGGCTTGTCCTGGGAAATGGACACTATTAGCTGTATTGGCTGTAGAGTAAGGGTCAGTTCACACCGCGACGATGTGCAGGGCTGCATTTTTATGATAGCTATTGAAATCTTTATTCACTACACAAGAAAATACACGTTTCATATGTCATCAACTGCACATGCGCTGTGCAGCGCGGTGCAACATGACATTCGAACTCTTACAATGAAATGTGTATCTTCTTGTGTAATGAATAAAGATAAATTTTGAATAGCTATCTTAAAAATGCAGCTCCATGTCGCGTATCGTTTTGTTTTGGTGTGGATTGACCCCAAAGGAAAACATACGACATTTAAAACCGCCTGTCGCAGGCACGACATTATTTTTAAAAGGTCGTTTACAAATCTGACATAAATTAGCTATGTTTCGATCAAATGTAACTAAATCATACAAAACTAACAATTGCCACACCTAAAAAGTACCTAGTTCTTTATCTAAAGTCAGTAAAAAAAATTATAACAATTTGATAATATTAGTGTGGCAAAAACAATTTCCACAACCTCTTCACCGATAACTTATAAAAAGAGGTCGTGTTCAGGATCATTTTTCTGCTCTAATGTAGCATAAGTTGTTTATTTAAAAGTACCCAAAGATTGTGGATAAAAATTGATTTGGAATAAGTATAAAAAGTCCCCTCAAAATTTATACGTGTTTTGCTACTACTAAGCATGCTAATATTATGAATCTTATTGCGTGACAATAAGGCTTATTTTAAGTGGTCACTGTCTGGTTTTATTTCACGAAACATTTCTAAAGAAAATGTCTTTAATGAATTAACGGATGTAAAGGCCTAAAGCTCATTTCAGACTACGCTATACTATATTGTTCTATATAGTATAGCAAAGAAGGAATTAATGATATACTATACAGCATGGCGTTCACATTACGCGATATTATCGCAAGCATTTATAGTATATAGCAAGCTCAATATGGTTGTGTCGCTCGTTTAGCATACGGGACGACCGGGGGTAAGGGAGGAGGAATAGGGCGGCGCGCGATATAACACAGCATGAACGCAGCGTATCGCACTATTTTATAGCATAGAGTAAGCCAATAATATATAGTACAGTACAGTGTGAACGTGTCCATAACAATGTATGGTGTGCGGTATTGTTGTACTATGAGCTATATACTATATGCTATTATATTATAGCGTAATCTGAAAGCCTCTTATGAGTAAGAGAAAATAAATATCTAGCGGTTTGGTCATCCACATAATTTGTTCGAATTTACATGGTGTCGTTAGTTTACCAGTTACTGCTGAGAATTGGTCAAATTTAGTAATTTCACTACTATACTTCCAAATACAAACGTAATAATAGTAATTGCCATTTACTCCTACTAATTTAACAAAATCATATTATTATATCAATAAAGCTGAAAGTTGTTTATTTATAATGAATCCATTTATAAAGACTAAAAACACCGCGCGGGTAAAAACTTATGGTGATAGAAAAGTTACAGCTTGTGGGGTTATCTACATAATATTATATTATGTTTTGTGTGTTTCCTGGTTGCGGCTTACGTAGTTTCATCATTGTTAGCTTTGAGGAGTTGCGAATTACCTCGGGCAATTGTTGGCGAACCAAAGAGACTGTTTTAATTCGAAAGTGGTTTTGAGTACTCGCGGAAAGCCCTTCCTTATCATTGTGAGATGACAATTAGAGCGCGAAGGGCCCTTAACTAGCTCTTAGCTGGTCATGGAGCTACTGAAACGACCTCGTTTGATCTCAGCGGCTTGTAAGAAAAGGGCAGTTTCAAGTATGCGATTGTTATTGTTTATGTTTGTTCAGTCGATGACTCTAATTAATAATTGAAATAATTGATTTTTTACAGATATTTATCTAAATTGAAGTTATTATTGTAATTATTATTCTTTAGTTGAAATAGGGTTTGTTCCTGTGCACACGTTGTGCACGTTGAAAACGTAAATTACGTAATAATAGGTCTTTACCTATGAAAGTGCCGTTCTGCAGTACTGGCCAATTCAAATCAAAATAATTTTTGTTTGGCTAAGAATTCTAATTTCAAATTAATTTTATTTTAAAAACATGGAATTCTTTTTCCTAAAGTAATCATTTGTTTATTGATTAGTGTTACATTTTCATCCCATTTCAATCTTTTTCGTCACCATGGATACTATAAAAATTCGAGTAATTATGGAATATAAGTACTGTCGTAGCAGCAACAACACACAACACACAAAGCAACAACGGTACAAGCGGCACGCAACATCAACGATGTTTACGGAGCTAACACTACAAGCCAACGCACCACCTGTTATTGGTTTGCTCGCTTCCGTTCTGGAAATTTCGACCTGAAAAATGAACCTCGCGGTCGTCCGAAGACTTTGGTCAACAATGACGTTTTAAAGGCGATTGTGGAAGCTGATGACTCACACTGATGACACAATCTACGGCTGAAATAGCAGCAGCTTTCGAAGTTAGCGTCAAAACAATATTGGTCCATTTGCGTCAAATTGGCAAGGTAAAAAAGCTTGACAAATGGGTGCCCTACGAACTCAATGATCGCCAGCGCGAAGTACGCGTCGAGACGTGCCTTGCACTGCTCAACAGACACACAAATGAAGGAATTTTGAACCGAATTGTTACCTGCGATGAAAAACGGATTCTGTTTGATAACCGCAAGCGCTCAGCAAGTTGGGTGGATCCTGGTTCAGCACCTAAATTATGCCCTAAACGAAAACTTACTCCTAGATGAGTGATGGTCCCTGTTTGGTGGTCTAGCGCCGGTGTGATTCATCACAGCTTCTTACCAAATGGGGTGAGCATTACTGCAGATGTGTACTGTGAATAACTGAACACAATGATGGACAAGCTGGCACATCTCCAACCAGCATTGGTCAATCGCTTGTCTCCGCTGCTCCTGCACGACAATTCGCGATCTCATACTGCACAGCAGACGGTCTCCAAGTTGCAAGAACTGGGGTTGGAAGCTCTCCGTCAGCCGCCCTACTCACCAGACCTTGCGCCTACAGACTACTACTTTTTCTAGAATTTGGATAACTTCTTGGCGGGAAAAAAATTCAATACCCGAGAGGCAGTACAAAATGCCTTTGAAGAATTTGTTGCCTCCCGTCCAGCTGATTTCTTTAAGAAGGGCATCAATAAACTGCCATCAATGCATCTTTGCCAACGCGGTGTTGGCAAAGATGCATTGATTGCATACTTCGATTAATACAAATAAAAAATACATAAAAAATATTCGTTTAAATTTTTTCATACAAAACGGCATAGGTAAAGATTATATACATTTATATACATATTTACATTTCGTAGGTAAAGACCTAAACAAGATTTTTATTAAGCTGTTAGTAAGAAGATACTTTTTGTATTTTATTAAATAAAATAATTAATTGCCCATATAATCAACCTCTTTTGGATTCGTAGAAAATGAACTAAAAATTCAAAGAAAACATACACGAAATTAGAAGCAACAGAATTAGCATTCTTCCCGAAGTTGTGTATCCATGAAATGTATTCTATAAAAAATAAATAATTATACATTATTAATTTGTAGAGACACAACCTAACTGAATTTATTGTTTTAATAAACTCCATAAAGGAGACGTGGTTCGCCACCCGTCACATAAACCCTTTTGGCCCTCCCGTGAGGGCCAAAAGTGGGCTACAGATAGCTCTGCGGCCTCTGCCTATGGAGCTGGGGCTCGCTTCTCACTATCCATCAATTCGTACCGGGATAAAGGCTGCAGCATATTGTGTATGTATTCTGTATATATGCAATTGTTTTTAATCAGCAACTGTCGTACATTTTCCGTAAGGAAACATAAATATGGACCGAAAAATGCAAAAAGTACAGTAATTAGTTACTAAATTCATAGGAGTTGTTAAATTAAAAGTTACAGGAGTGAAAAAGAATAAAAACGTAGTCTTTTGGGTATAAGTAATTAAAAAACAAAAATACCATTCAAATCCATAAGTTATTTGTGACATTCTTATTAATAACAATTAAAATTATATTAACCCGGTAGTTAACAATAATTATCGTAAGCAATTGTACATTTAAAATATTTGTAGGATAAATGTCCTGAGCATAATACCTGTAATATTTGGGTAAAAAGGGTATGGGTATTAAGCCTGTAGTCAGTTTTTATTAAATTAATTAAAAACCAGTAGTTATGTTAATAAAATCGAATTTCGTATTTATCTCCATACGTTTTCAACTGCGGTTGTGACCAGGGACGTCATATTTTACCATGCATTTTTTGTATAGGGCGATTTAATGTTCTCCTGTTATCCAACAATCCGACTTTTGTGATGACGGTATTTCGTCAATGGTTGATCGTAGATATGCCATTGCTAGGCCAATATTTCCCAGCTTATAATGTACTTTTTGAAAAGCCAAAAAAAATAACTATGCTTATTTCCTACTGTATTAAGTCTGAGTATGATAACGTACATTGTGATACCATGATATCCTATGTTCTTTGGGGTTGGCTTTGACAGAACACTCGAAGTACACGTCGTCTCCTTCTTTGATGTCGTGAGGGTTGAGAGTGCTCCCTAGCGACAGAGTCACAACGGGTGGATCTGTAACAAAAGGAAAAAAGATTATTAATTTATTTTCTTAAATGTCAACTTTCACGGAAACGCTATAATTATTATTGTTGGAGTAATATTTTTCAAAGGAACCTAAGCCCCACCCTACACGCAAATAACAATTGTATTAAAGTCGATAAGTATTCAATACATTCTGCAGTTTATTATACTTAGTCTATCTAGTTATACATAAATACTGTTACAATTAAAAATAAACAAAATATTACATTTGAATTTGTCATTTTTAAATTTGTTTGTTCATTGTTCATTGGGTTTTCTCATTTTGGCGCCAATACATTGTACAATATTTTGCGATATTAAAATGAAGTGGGATGATAAAGAAAACCGAATCGCTGTGCATTTGCATTACACAAAGTAGGTATGGAGCCAAATGCAATTTTTAAAACTCTCCATACGCTTGGTATTAGTAAAATATTTGTGTACCGGGCTATTAATAGGTACACAGACAGAAAAAGATCTGGCCGTCCACGTAGTGTTCGTACGAAAAAGGTGGTCAAAGCAGTAAGGGAAAGAGCTCGAAGAAATCCTGTCCGAAAGCAAAAGATTTTATTTCATTTCTCTCTATAGATAGTGCAGCAAATAAGGTGTATCAGTATTACTTAAACTCTACTTTAAGGGTCAGTTCACACCGAAATGAGACGATACGCGACGCGGTATTTTTAAAATAGTGTTTCAAATTTGAACTTTATTCAGTAGCTACACAAGAAGATTGCATGTTTCATTGCATGAGCGGCGCCGCGCTATAAAGAAGTTTGACATTCGAACTCTTACTAGGTAGAATGCCAAGTTACGAATAACATCTAATACTTTAAACAAGACAATCTTGTATATATATAAATATAATCGGTTTCTCGAAAACGGCTGACATACGCTTGGTATTAGTAAAATATTTGTGAACCGGGCTATTAATAGGTACAATGAGACCTCCTCCGTTTGTGACAGAAAAAGATCTGGCCGTCCACGTAGTGTTCGTACGAAAAAGGTGGTCAAAGCAGTAAGCGAAAGAGCTCGAAGAAATCCTGTCCGAAAGCAAAAGATTTTATCTTGGGAGATGAATATAGCACCTAGAACCATGTTGCGTATTTTAAAAGATGACTTAGGACTTGCAGCCTATAAGAGATGTACTGGTCATTTCTTAACTGATAATTTAAAAAAGAATAGGGTGGTAAAATCGAAACAACTACTGAAGCGGTACGCAGAAGGAAGTCACAGAAAAATTTTGATTACGGATGAGAATTTTTTTACAATTGAGCAACATTTTAACAAAAAAAATGACCGTATTTATGATCAAAGCTCTAAGGAAGCTTCCCAATTAGTCGACAGAGTGCAACGTGGGCACTATCCGACTTCAGCTATGAAGGAGTGAATGAGCCATAATTTTGTGAAAAAGGTATTGAGAAGGTAGTGAAGCCCCTTAACAACACCATGTTCAATAACCAAGAATGGTCCTTTCAGCAAGACTCGGCGCGGCGACTTGGAGTCCCTAAAACAATCCGTACGATTGGCAGTGAAGAATTTTCCCATGGAAAGAGTGCGTGCTTCTATTGATAACTGGCCTCAACGTTTAAAGGGCTGTATTGCAGCCAATGGAGACCACTTCGAATAAGCTTTTTATATTTTAATTTGTTTTATATTTATGTATTAAACTAACACACTGTAAAAGTAATAAATGTTATTTGCAATAGAATTTTTTTTTTGTTTCAGTATTTATGGCAAGACTAGGTATACCTGGGTGACCGAGCTTTGCTTGGAGCTCTAGTAGGTAGATTAAAAAATATATTTTACCGGGGTTCGAACCCACCACATTCCGAATTTTCGAACAAAGCAAAAATTATAATACGCACACCAAACGGACAAGAGTCGAAATTATTGATATATTGTTGCACGACGAAAAAAAAACATGTATGTGCTTAAAAAATGCGCAGTTTCCTAGGGATAAGACCTAGCTAGATCAATTTTTCTTCCCCAGAACTCCCATGCATACTAAATTTCATCTCCTCTCCTTCATAGGGAAGCTCTAGCCTGTATAATACGTAGGGATTTGAATGAGGGTCAAAAGGTAAGTGGTAAGACGTGAAGCCGATAGGAATGTAGTTATAGGAACTCCACGCCACTGAAAGATATTGTCTCGTTTAAAGATTATATTTCTGGAAAACATCTATCAGTTTATGGCATAGATGTATTATATTAAAAAAAGGGGCTGTGGTAAAAAAACATACTCAACGCACAAGCTACTGGCTAGAACCACAGAGCATATATTTTTACTCTGTGGCTAGAACAGACTATTTGTTTCCCTTGTTTAAAAAGTTAGTGGCAGCGCAGATAAGGCGAGTGGGGAGTTAGAACAGTCGGGAAGTGCGGTAAAGCCGGGCTTACGTGTTAACTCCGCCACATCTTCGCGGAATCGGATGTGACACACGTTCCTGCTGGGAATAAAAACACTTGTAAAGTGGCCGTAATTCTTGAATGTCCCAGATTGTTGGTTTTCTTCCATTGTTACTAGAAAATTCTAAAAAAAATTAATGTATTTTTTTAAACTATTCCCCGACTACGTAAACTATAAACACTATGATACCCGAGCTATTATTACAAATCTTTTGACACCTCATTCACTAATATCAGATCAGAAGTTTAGGCGCTACGGTAGAACAAACATAAATACATACATACATAGACTGCCAAAAACATTACCCTCCCTTTAGCGCCGTTGCACACGTCCCGGTTGCCGGGTAGTCGGTGCCGACTCTCCGGTATTGGTCCGGGAGACATTCGACTTTCACACGGCCCGGTATTATTTCCAGTATCGTTCACAGTCGACGTACTATACGACTGACCGCCCGGCCGGTGCGTATGAAAGCGTACTACGTGTTCCATACACCATCATGTGAGTCCGGCCGCTGGCGAACCAATACCCTGCGATCGGACGCACAGTGGTTGACCCGGCGGCTACCCGGCGAGCAGCCGGCGCTAGACCGGCCGAATAATTATGCCGGTACGTGTGAAAGCTATCGTACATGGTCATACACTTCGCGACCCGGCACCGGGTCATGTGCAACGGCACTTAGGCTTCGCCGTAGTCGGTAAAAAGTGCTTAAATTTGTTGAAGCCCACTTAATGACAGCTTCAATGAAGTAGTAAGACAGCTTCAAAATAATAAAATTATCTACTACTATGCTAATACTTGGAGCCGTTTTCGTGAAACCGATTATATTTACATACAAGATTGTCTCGTTTAAAGTATAAAATAATATAAGTAAGGATATAGGTAACTTAGTACCTACTTTACAACTTTAAATACCTACAGTACCTATCTCACGGGATCACTGTACTTTTTTCGGAATAAAAAGTAGCCTATGTGTTAATCCAGAGCCTTAACTACTACTATATCAAATATCAACATCCGTTCAGTTGTCTTCGCGTGAAAGAGTTACAAACATTCATGCATCATGGATGTTTGTACTGTATGATCAATACTTTCACATTTATAACAGTAGCTTAGTAGATTGTAATGGGATGTTACCTAGTGTGGAATATCACATGTTTATGAATTAAAATTTAAAATTATTGATTAAAGATACATAAATTTTAAAGAAATAGGTATTTAGATTGACGCGATAAAAAATTATAAGCAAATAAAAAATATTGCCCATCTCTTTCTCCCAAAACGATTTGTTACGTCACAAGCTGCTACCGCCATACATTTTGAAATGACGAATATGTATGGCTGGTGCAACTCGTGACGTCACAGACCGATATATCGCTCTCTTTCATATTGTAAATTTAAATTGTTTACATCTTCGTTATTTTTTAAGACAATATGCGAAAATGGGTTCTAGATTGTTTATCAACATGTTGTCTAACATCGAATAGACGAAAAATGTTTTTTTAAGCAACATGTCTAATGTGACTGGTGTTGTCTATAGTAGTGACAATATACCGTATAGACAATATACCACAGACAGCGGACTGTGGTCGTCACCACGTTCGCATTACATCATCTATAATTCAATTTGTGGTTTTTGTACGCGATTCGTCGCGGGCGGCGCGGGCGGTCAAGGTGGCGGGGGAGGGGCTCAACTGGTGATCCTATCGGAGCATCTTCCAGATAAGCTCTTCTTACCTTAATGCCATCATATTACCGCTCTAGGATTGTTAAAACTTCTTTTTTCTAGGGCAATTAGATCATTAAAATTACAATAGAATAGTCTAGAAAAAAATATAGAACAGAAACCCTAAAATTAACAACTCGTAGTACGTTATAATGAACAAGCTTTTGCCCGCAGTAGCCTATGTGTTAATCCAGAGCTTAAGCTACTACTACACCAAATTTAATCAAAATCCGTTCAGTAGTTTTTGCGTGAAAGAGTAACAAACATCCATCCATCCATCCTCACAAACTTTCACATTTATAATTGTAGTTTTGGGATAAAAGTAGCCTATGTGTTAATCCAGAACCTCAATTCTCGTAGAGTTTCATTTCACTTTGATAGTTTTATAAGTGAAGCGACTTGTTATCATAAACGGATTTTGTGAAGTTTGGACCACTCAAAACGCGTTTGACGCTGGTTTAACGTTCACGAGAATACCGGTTTGGCAGTTTTAGCGTATCGGGACTTGATTGTAATTATATTGTTGCAGGTTTTATTTAGCAGAATTGACCCTCTGAGCTTGAACTACTATAAACTATTACACCAAATTTCATCAAAATCTTTCATTAGTTTTTGAATGAAAGAGTTACAAACATCCATCATACATCCATCAATCCACCCTCACAAACTTTCACATTTATAATAGTAGTAGGATTATGTTAAAATTTACATATTATGTGAAATGAAGTTACGAAATGCTATTTTATATATAGATTGATATTTATCAAAACATTATTTAATATTGTAAGCATTTCATATAACAAACAGGAATTTATTGGATAATTAATACGAATAAAACGCAAAAAATTAATACGTCCTTTTAATAGGTACACCACACCGTATTTCCTGTGTAACTATTTTCGTCGTCCCAATCAATTTAATCATATAATTCCAATTAAATAAATTGACCATAAATACAAAAACTGTAATAATTTACTAATAAAAAAATAAAATTTTTATTATATAAAAATATTTTTTTTATAATTTAAAAATAATTTTTTTGTAATATAAAATAAAATTTCTTGTCATTAATTATTATTTATCCGGGGTAGTATGTCCATCGGGGCTGTGTAGTTACAGCTTAGGTGGTCACTAGGTTACAATATAGGGCTGAAAGCGAAATCAACTCTATGCTTAGAATCAAAATACTAAAATCTCTGTTAGTTAGTAATCATACTCGACGACCTCTATGCCTCGGTGGTTCAGGGCGTTGGTGCTCAAGCCGGGGGTCGCGGGTTCGAATCCCGCCGAAGGAGCAAAAATTTTTTCTGTGTTCCTGGGTCATGGATGTGTATTAAATATGTGGTATAATATAAAAAAATCTCAATATACGTATAGTATAAAAGTATTATATATACTTCCCGTTTTCTGGTACCTGTAACACAAGTTCTTCGGATACTTAGTACGGGGCCAGATTAAAGTGGTGTGAAGCGTCCATAGATATTTGTTTATTTATTTATTTATTTTATTTATACTGTAAACTTTATTCAAGACGCAAACAGATGTAACTCTTAAGCTATGATGCCTTTCATCTTTGTACACTTGAATTTGTGTGTATTGTGTCTTACGCCACCTAGAAAAAAATATCTCTGTGTGTAATTTTTTTTCATATTATATAAACATTTCATTTCAAAACATTTTATTTCCCTCTATAGACAATGCAGCAAATAAGGTGTATCAGTTTTATTTAAACTCTACTTTAAGGGTCAGTTCACACAGAAATGAGACGATACGCGACGCAGTATTTTTAAAATACGAGTAGTGTTTCAAATTTGAACTTTATTCAGTAGCTACACAAGAAGATTGGACGTTTCATTGCATGAGCGACGCCGCACTATAATGAGCGGTCTAGTTTGACATTCGAACTCTTACTAGGTAGTACGAGCTAAATTACGAATAACATTTAATACTTTAAACAAGACAATCTTGTATATATATAAATATAATCGGTTTCTCGAAAACGGCTGCAAGTATTTCCATGAAATTTAGTATGCAGGGCGTTTTGGTGGAGAACAATTATATATCTTACTAGGTCTTATCCCTGGGAACTGCGCAGTTTTAAAGCTATATTTGTTTTTTCTTTCGTAATCAAAAAATATATCAATAATTTGGACTCTATTATGTCAGTTCGATTGGCAGTTTGGTATGCGTATGTATAATTCGGAATGTTCGGGTTCGAATCCCGTTTTTAGGGTTCCGTTATACTCAAGGAACCCTTATAGTTTCGCTCTGTCCGTCTGTCTGACCGCTCTTTCGGGCTTCTGTAATTATGAATATAAATGGATGAAAGTTGGTATAGTTATATAATATTATATATAGATCTCAGTTTTGCCAAAAATAATAATAATTTTATATTTCAGGGGTGGCACTCCGCATACATTTGAAGTGGTGATGAAAAAAAATTTCCTTCTACCCCATCGTGTAGGGTATTGTTGATTAGGTCTTTTAAAATAAAGGCACGGTTTCATAATTTTTTACAAAGTCAACCATTTCGAGTAATCGGCCTTCAAAATAGTTTATAAGTTGGTCCCCCCCTGGTATTTCTAAACTATAGGAGATATAAACTTTTAAGTTTCCATACTGATGGATCATGCTAAAAACTCTTTACGAAAATTATTTTATTATCGGACAGTAACTTTTAAAGTAATTCAAAGAAAACCGATTGCGCGTTGATAGTTACGGAACCCTCTTTGGACATGTCCTGACATGCTCTTGGTTACGTTATTATTTTTTAAATTCATTAGAACTCCGAACAATGCTCGGTTAACCAGGTACTAATATATACATTATAATATTATATTTTCATTCTAATTCAAGCTTTTTTTGTGCTGTAAAAGGCAGAATTGAAATACTTAAAAATAAAAAAAATATTTTGAAGTATTTCAATTTTTGAAATACTATTAAATTATTAGAATTAATTGGTTGAATTGGTATAATCGGGTAATTAGTAATTGGTATAATCAGGTAATTAGTAATTGGTATAATCAGGTAATTAGTAATTAGTATAATCAGGTAATTAGTAATTGGTATAATCAGGTAATTAGTGATTGGTATAATCAGGTAATTAGTAATTGGTATAATCAGGTAACTAGTAATTATTGGTATAATCAAATAATACAGTTTCACGCACCCGTAACACACACAAAATGGACGAAATCCTCACTCGGCGGGAATCCAACAATTTAATGGAGGAGCCGTAAATGTTTATTTTGAGAACGTTTCTCTCGCCATGGGCGGCGTCGTTATAGGTCTTTAATGGCCAATAAAGTGTCAACGGCCAGCTGTCGCAGATGGCCCACCTGAAGCAGATGTTCTGCTGTATTCAATTGAAGGTAAAAGCGCTTTATTGGGTTTCTATTATGTTAGAACAACCGGACTGTATTTTCACTTGGTTGTTATACTAGGAGTTAATTGGCGAGGTTTATTTGTAAGTGGTTAGTTCACACCGCGACGCGATTCAAACTTGAATTTTAGGGTCATTTCACACCAAACGAAAGGATATGCGACGCGGCATTACATTTTTCAGATAGCTGAAATTAAAAATGAAACTTTATTTTTTACACAAGAAGGTGCACGTTTCAGTACGAGTTCGAATATCAAGTTGCACAGCGCATGTGCAGTGTATGACTAATGTCGTATGAAACGTGTATCTTTGTGTAGTGAATAAAGTTCAATTTTGAATAGGTTTCTTAAAAATGCAGCGCCGGGTCCCGTCGCATATCGTCGCGGTGTGAACTGACCCTTATTCACTACACAAAAATATTCACGTTTCGTTGCAACTTGCAAGAGTCGGCGCCGCGCAGCGAAGCACGCTATTAATTTGTTTTTAATTAGGTAGGTACCTACAATATAAATACTTTCCATTTGTGCCACTTTTCTTGCTATCTTTCTTGCCATCGTTGTTAAAATGTGCATTGGAAACGATGTAGTAGGTGCCATCGAACAAGTTGCCGCTCGACCAGGCACACGATACAAATCGTTCAACAGCGCCGTTGAATCTTGCGAACGGACACATACTCACGTGTAAATACGTATTTCAGCCGCGTCTGCAGTCGTTACGATCACTTCATTTGTTGTAAAATAATATTTTGAGGCGTCCTAATGCACAGGAAAATGTTTAAGAACTGGTCGAGCAGGAACATACTTCTTACTGATAAAATTATAAATAATCCCACGAACCTCCGTACTGCATGTTTAGCGGCAGAATAATTACCGTATTATGAACTACCGGGGCAAGAGACAGGTCTTATTTCCTAGGAAATAGTCGAGGCTTAAACGCTTATTATGAAAATATATTACCCGAGATTTCATCAATCTGCATAAACTTTCTATAGTAAGTAGTAGTAGAATTGAAGACTAGAGACTTGAAAATAATGAGGTTTAAGGGGAACACTCACATGAAATATTACTTTACAATGTTATTGTATTGGATATTGTTGAGATCTGTTCTAACAGTGCACGACAAATATAAAAGTTATTCTGTGCGGTGTGAGATTTATAATCTCGCGACGACAATAAAGAATGTAGAGGGTGGTTAATATTTTTTTTTATTAGCTATTTAAAACTTTACATACTGAAATAAGCGCCACAGACATTCATGTATTTTAATCTCTTGCTCAAAGCAGTAGTGACTGGTATTTGCAAAACACATAATTGCCAGAATTACTAAAAAACTTATTCCTGTTTGAATTAAACTATTTTTTAAACTATGTGGACGTGTGTAGCGGACATTATATCAAATACATATATATTATTAAATTATACATTCAAGGTTTTTAGGTTATTAAAAATCAATTACGGATATTTTTGGCATATTATGGTCTACCACATAAGTCAGGACATTTAGGCTGAGAAGTAATTTAAAATTTCGAAAAAAAAAATACTAAAATTACAAAACGTTATTTACGGCGCTGTTAAGGTCATTGACCTCAAACATCTGATTCTATTGATGTTATAAGGGCAATGATAATGTAATTTTATTTCGTTTTCTAAATTTTTAATTATTTTTCAGCCTGCAACATCTTGACATAAGTAGTAGATCATAATATGCTCAAAATATTGATTTTGAAACAACAACATTATATATATTATTATGTATAACATAAGTGCGATTTTTCCAAGAAATATAATATAACTAATTATTATAATATCTTACGATTCACCGACTGTTACAGGTAGGTACAAAATATTTTCGAATTTCTCAGTATTTTCCCTCATAATTTATCACAATTACTGGCGCTGTCAAACTTACTGTTCGATTATACTCGTAGATCTTCGTGTACGAACTTCATAATTAAATAAACTCTCATCGATATTAACGATTGATTGATCTCTCTCAATAATTATTGCAATCTAGGAGAAGTCATGATATTCGCTTATACTTATAGCAAAAGATAAAATTGTATGTTAATTTTTTTTTCAAATAACAATTAAAAGTGTGATACCTTTTGTTACTATAAAGATTAATCCTTAGAAACCAACGAAAAGCTTGCTGCTATAAACTACTAGTGTCGCGACAGCATTAATAATTTTGATTTAATTACTCCCATCTTGTCACATTAAATAAGACTAGAAGCGCTTTAATTGAAACCCTTTAGTTACATACGCCATTATAAAGGCGCTATAAAGCCAAGGACTAATTATATTCTTGAGAGGGAACTGTCCCTAACAGTGAGCCGGGGTAAGCCAACAGTGCCCGCTACGGCTAGATTAGAATTAGTTCACGACAAGTACCACGGAGTTAACTGCACGCGGAACTTCCTAGTCGCCCAGCTACAGAAGCTAAACTTTGAACGATTTGTCGCTAGACCTGCTTCGTAGTTTAGAGACTCCAAAGAGGTGCTTATTAGTGACTACACAAAAAGTTATTCAAAATGTACAAGTACATGATAGGCGAAATAGGACGAAGTTTATACTAAAGGTCACTGGCAGCTTATTTTTTTAAATTTTGTTCAAAATTTAAAATTGCTACTGACCTCTGGTATCAGTTTTAATACGATTTGTCGCTAGACCTACTTCATAATTAGAAACTTCTAAGAGGTGTTTATTAGTGACTATACAAAAAGTTATTCACAATGTACAAGCATATTATGATAGGTATAAGATATATAAGATGAAAGCTTATAGGTCACGGGCAACATTAAATTTTTAATTTAATTTAAAACTAAAATCTTTAACTCTTTAATGTACAATAATAGGAACTATATTTACATTTGAAATTAATCTTTGCAATAAAGCATTCTAGGAAATGCGTTGGTCCGACTGGCGTTACTTGGATGAACGGTAAATAGATTTCTTGTGCAATGGACATTCCTACTTCCATTATGTTATTGGACTGGAAAATTCATTTATTTATTTGATTGTTTTTCGTTTACATATTATCTATTGGAGTCTGAGGAACACTTTTTATTGAATTTCTAAATAAAAGTTATACTTAATGTGTATTTTTTTGTATTTATATTCTAGGAATGAATCTACCTGTACAGGACTGTATAAATTCACAGGGGTTCAACCGCCGGCTCAGATTAGACTCGAAGATAGCAAGGTTACACCGATTTGGGCAGAGCCGGGGCGATAATAAAACACTATTTTGAGGAGAACGTTTTTTCACTTTTTGGATTTGCTCATGGCAATGCCGTATAGAGAGCCCCGCCCGTACGCCTCTTTCGGGCCGATCTTCCATCTCATTTTTACCTCTCTATACGGCTATTTTCCATAATTTTAACCATTTTCCATGAGCCAGGTGAAGCAAAACGCGTTGTGTGAAATACTTTATTATCATGACCAGACATATAAACCCTTATATACTAAAAATCTTATTCTATAGAAAAGTTATTTACATTTTAAGGTTCAACTTATATGAAATGTTGTACATTTTTACCACTGTTTTCGTAATAATTTCTTAACCGTTTATTATATAACCTTAAGCGTTATACCACACGTTATGTACTACGTTTATTTATGTAAATTAAAAGAAGCTACGTTAAAATTAGCTTTAGTTAAAAATATATAAGCAAAATAACCCGCACTTGATAAAACACCATTTTAACACTATTTTTACACACTGATGCCATATAAATCTATACATATAGTCACTGAGTATTCACTATTATAGTTTTATGTACTGTTTTAATTACACGTTTATTGTTCACATTAAAATTCACTCATGTTTTTACGTTACGAGGCCGCTGTCCTTAACATCCTCCCCCCGGCGCAGTAGCCAGGGTCTACGCAGCCTCCTCCGGTGACTGCGGGCTCGCCGATCCCGCCGTGGACTGCTCCGGTGGTGACTGCGGGCCGTCCGCGCCCGCCGCAGACTGCTCCGGCGACTGCGAGCTGTGCGGACTCGCTATAGGCTGCTCCGGCGGCGACTGCGGGCTGTCCGCGCCCGCCGCAGACTGCTCCGATGCTCGTTCCGCGCCCGGCGCCGTCCCCGGCGTCGTCCTCTCCGCTCCCGGCTCCGTTTGCTCCGCCAGAGGTCGCAACTGCGACTGCGGCGCCTCCTCCAGCACCGCCAGCTTCGACGTCGGCCTCCGGAACACGCCACTGCGCGTGCGAACGTCCGCACAGCGCACTTGTCCGTCCTGGCCGGGGTGCACGACCCCCCGCGGCCACGTATTACGCGGCAGCGTCGGGTCGACCATGACAACCAGGTCCCCTGGTACAAGGACTCGGTTGCTCAGCGGGGCCCCGTAGCGTGGTGTGAGCGTGGGGAGGTATTCCTTCACCCAGCGCCTCCAGAACTCGTCGGCAAGGGCTTGCGCGACCCTCCATGTTTTTTTGTCCGCCGGCACACACGGTCCGACGTACGGCAGTCCGGTGGACGACCCGAGGAGGAAATGATTCGGTGTAATCGCCTCCGGGTCGTTGGGGTCCACCGATACGTGCACAAGCGGTCGAGCGTTCACTGAGTACTCCGCCTCGGCCATCAGTGTCTGGAGTACCTCTTCCCTGGGTGACTTCTCGTTCAGTGTGGCTAGCAGGGCGGTTTTCACTGACCTCACCATTCTTTCCCAGGCACCTCCTTGACTCGGCGCCCCGGGCGGTGTAAACTTCCACTGCATCCGATGAGTGAGGCCCAGCTGAGCCATAGCCGGCGCCCACTCGGCGTACGCCTGCCGCAGCTCGACGTCCGCGCCTCTAAAATTCGTCCCATTGTCGCTGTACATGACTGCCGGCCTTCCTCGCCGCGCAGCCATTCTTCTCATTGCCATCAGTGCAGAGTCCGTCGACAGCGAAGCCACCAGCTCCAGGTGGACCGCCCGCGTCGTCAGACATGTGAAGAGAGCTCCCCACCTCTTCTCGTGACGTCGGCCGATGGTGACCGTCATCGGGCCAAAACAGTCGAGACCACAGTACGAAAATGGTCTGGAACGCCCCCAGGCGCTCGGCTGGCAGGTCTCCAGTTGGCGCGGTCCTCGGGTGTGCCCGTCGTAGCCGACAGAACGCACATCGGCTCATGATAGTACGCACCGTCGGCCGCAGCTTCAATATCCAGAATTTCTGCCTGAGGTCGTTCACGACCCTCTCGCGGCTCCCGTGTCCCGCTCTGGCGTGCTCCCTTGCCACCAGTAACCTTGTGAAGTGATGCCTTCCATCCAGGATGATAGGGTTTTTCATTTCGGCCGGCACCTGCGCCGCTTTGATCCTTCCGTCTAGTACGAGCAGCCCGTCCTTGTACACCTGGTTGAGCCGGTACAAGGAGCTCCATCTAGGCACCGTCTTGCCACTTGCCATCTTCTCGATTTCTTGTGCGAAGCTGTCTCGTTGTGATTTTTGATACCACAACCTCTCGGCCCTCTCCAGGTGTCGTACGTCGAGGTGGGCCCGATGATCTCGGCACTTCTCGACGAACAGCAAGACCATCGCCGTGCATCTTACGAGGCGCTCGTAGTTTGAAAAGCGCGTCACATCTGGTAAACAGCTCAGCTCGCTCGCCTCCGTTGTGTGGAAGGCGAAGTATTCTTCTTGATTTTCAATTCTAGCGGGACTCTCCGCGGGCCACTCGTTCATCGGCCTGCGCAGGAAGTCCGGCCCCCGGAACCAAGGGTCCTCGTCGCTCTTCGGAACGTAGCCCGTTCTGGTGGCTAGGTCGGCGACGTTGCTCTTCGTGCTCAGCCATCTCCACTGGTGAACAGACGTCAGCTCGGCGATCTCTCCTAGCCGATGTGCGACGTACGGTGTGTATTTGCGGCTGCCGTTCTGTATCCAACACAGAACCATTTGTGCGTCGATCCAGTAGAAAACCGTGTCCGTTTTCCACCTGTGTTCTGCTGCGACGGCGTTTTCCAGCCTCGCTCCGACCAGGGCAGCCTGTAGCTCCATCCTTGGTATTGTTTGTGACTTCAGCGGCGCCACCTTGGCCTTGGCGGCGGCCAACACGACTCGTACTTCCCCATTTCCTTGCAATCTGCAGTCCGCACGACTCCCCCCGCCGTTCTCTGGGGTTGTGACACCTCCCGCGTGCCACTGGAGTCCCGGTCCCGCCCTGCAGATTGTCCGTCTCCCCCCGTTGTAACCCCGGGGTAATGTGACGCCCTCTTTGCGCCACTGGAGCCCCACTTCGAATCGACCTTCTTCCATCCGTTTGGCCGTTCTGCCAAAGAGGTCGATGACTCGCTGCTCTTCTGGTCAGCTTTGCCTTGGACGCTATTCCCCGTGCGTCTGTTTCGAAGTGTTTCTTCACCATTTCCTCCCGCCGTTCGCCTCGGGTCTCGATCGTAGACGCGTGCAGGATGTTCTTCCTGCTTTATGAGGCGTCTGGGGATGCTTCCATGGATTACCCAGCTAAGCTTCGTCTTCGAGGCTGCAGGCTGGTTTCTCTTGCCGATCCTCAGCTCCCTGGATACAATGAGCTGCCAGTTGTACGTGCCGATGAGAAGTTGGGGTTTCTTGTCTTCATAGCATATCTCTTCGTTCTTGAGATCGTGCAGGTGAGCAAGTCGAAACAGTGATTCCGGGACGGACTGAGTAAGTAGGTTCAATCCGGCCACGGTTCTCGCAGTGACGTCATTTCTGGTACCGTCGTGACCCCGTACGCCAAGTTGTACGAGTCGGCTTTTTTCTTCCCTTCTCTCGGCATTGATCCCATGCATTCTCAGCACCTTCGGTGGGCCGACTGCGCCGATAGCCTTCGCGACGTCTTCATCCAGTAGTGTCACTGTCGAGCCCTCGTCGAACAGCGCGAAGATATCCGCTTCACCCCGTGGACCGACAACTCGAATTCTACTCATCTTAAGTTTCACCGCGCGGTCGGAGGTGACCGATGCGGTAATCACGGCGTCCTCTGTCTGTGGGGCGCCGCCGGACCTGTCTTCGTGCAGCAGCGCATGATGAGGCAAGTTGCAGCCCTTCACGCCGCACGGCTTCGCCCTGCAGTTGTATCTTCTGTGCCTGCTTCGTATGCACCGGAAACACAGCCCTTCCTTTTTGACCGTGTCCCATCTCTTTTGCATGCTCAGTTTCTTGAAAACAGCGCAGCGAAATAGAGCGTGATCTTCGGCACATAGCGGGCACTTCGTTGACTCCTCGCGTATTCTCTTTGGCTGGCTGCGACTCGGCGAATCCCTGCCCTCGTCTGCTATCGCGAAGACTGGCCTTCTCGTTCGGGCTTCGTTCTTGTTAGGAGGTGGACGCGGTGTTTCCTTCTTCGGTGCCGTGCTGAACCGGTAGCGCAGCACCCTGTCCGCTTCTCTCATTAAGAATTCAGAGAGAAGGACGACATCGGGCTCGTTCCTGAAGCGCGACGTCTCTTCTGCGTAGTCGTACCACTTGCTTTTCTCGTATGGGCTGAGCTTCTCCAGGATGTCTCTCGAGAGCAACGGGTTAAAGAGGTACCCGTGCCTCAGCTTCCTCAGGATGGCTACCATGTTCTGAATCTTCACTGCAAATTGGTTGAGTTCTGCCGCCGAACCTCCGAGCCTCGGTATCTTCTTCAGATCTTCCATCATGCGATCGACCATAACCTCGGGTCGACCGAAGCATTGTTCCAAGGTCTTCATAATTTGTTCAGGCGGCGTCGCGACGCTCAGCAGTGGTGCCACGGCTTCTCTTGCTTCTCCCCGTAGGCAGCTTCTCAGACGAGCTAAGTTCTCGATCGGCTTGAGCTTGTAGAACGCAGTGGTGTCTTCCATGGCTGCTTTGAATGGCAACCATTCAGTGGGAGCGCCCGAGAATATGGGCAACTCCGTAGTGTGGCGCGACTGGCGTTGGTTCAGCAGTTTATCCAATGTTTCGGCAAGTTGTTCCACTCCATTAGCCCTAGACGTGGGCGGTGTGGGTGAGCGTGGGCGGCGTTGCTGCGGCCACTCGAACCTCGTCTTCTGGGCTCCCTTCGGTGGCATGTCTTCTGGCTTCGGCGTCTCTCTTTCTTCCATTGATGTCGGCTCTTGTCTAGCCTCTTCGGGTTCGGGACCCTGTTCGCTTAGCCAGGCTCGGACACGTTGCTCCACCTGTTCTGATGGCTCGTCGTCGTCGGGGCTGCTACCATCTTCTGCAGCGGCGACGTCAGCGGCGAGCTTCGTCTTTATAAGTTCTGCTTCGATCTGCAGTTCCTTCTTACGAAGAGCGGCGAGTTTCTCCTCCGCCTCGTAATGCATACGCGCGACGACACTTGCTGTCGATCGACGCGATCTAATTGAAATAGCCTTCTTTCTGGCTAGGGTTTGTACTTCCGAGGATGCAGGCGCCTTGCTGGTACCTGGTCTTGGTTTCAAAATAGTTTGAAGCAGATCCGCTCTTCCCTCGGTCGGCGGCGGCTGGCTCGTAGCGGCAGCGGACGGCGATCGCGGCGGATCCGGAAATCGACGTGGTTGCTGCTGGTTCTCCTAGGCCCCACTCTGACTTCTGGTCATAACCATCTTGAAATGTTAATCTTCAAATGTTAATTTTCAAATGTTAATCTTCAGTGTTAATCTTCAAATGTTAATCTTCAATGTTAATCTTCCAATGTTAATCTTCAATATTAATCTTCCATATTAATCTTCCTTTTCAAGAATCTTCGGGAGGTTTTTCCGATGAAAAATCTGCGAATCCTTGCTTCCGTTCGCAGCGGTGTATCCTTGTATCCTCGAGTCCGATCTTCTGAGTCCAATCTAATCCCTGGCGTTGATTCCCGTTGATAAATCTTGATAAAGTTTCCAATGTTCCGACTTGATAGGATTCTTCTATCTTGAATCTTCAAAAAATTTCTATGTTCAGAACAGCTGACGAAAATTTTCTAAGTCCAGTCTTCAGTAAAAATTTCTATCTTGATTCTTCGGAAATTTTTCTATGTCCACAACAGCTGACGAAAATTTTCTAAGTCCAGTCTTCAGTAAAAATTTCTATCTTGATTCTTCGGAAATTTTTCTATGTTCAGAACAGCTGACGAAAATTTTCTAAGTCCAGTCTTCAGTAAAAGTTTCTATCTTGATTCTTCGGAAATTTTTCTATGTCCACAACAGCTGTTCAAATTTTTCTATGTGCCGTCTTCGTTATTTTCAACTTGATATGGACTTCGAATTTTTCTTCGATCTTGAAATTCGGCTCGCCACAGGACCACGCACTACTGTACAGGACTGTATAAATTCACAGGGGTTCAACCGCCGGCTCAGATTAGACTCGAAGATAGCAAGGTTACACCGATTTGGGCAGAGCCGGGGCGATAATAAAACACTATTTTGAGGAGAACGTTTTTTCACTTTTTGGATTTGCTCATGGCAATGCCGTATAGAGAGCCCCGCCCGTACGCCTCTTTCGGGCCGATCTTCCATCTCATTTTTACCTCTCTATACGGCTATTTTCCATAATTTTCCCCATTTTCCATGAGCCAGGTGAAGCAAAACGCGTTGTGTGAAATACTTTATTATCATGACCAGACATATAAACCCTTATATACTAAAAATCTTATTCTATAGAAAAGTTATTTACATTTTAAGGTTCAACTTATATGAAATGTTGTACATTTTTACCACTGTTTTCGTAATAATTTCTTAACCGTTTATTATAAAACCTTAAGCGTTATACCACACGTTATGTACTACGTTTATTTATGTAAATTAAAAGAAGCTACGTTAAAATTAGCTTTAGTTAAAAATATATAAGCAAAATAACCCGCACTTGATAAAACACCATTTTAACACTATTTTTACACACTGATGCCATATAAATCTATACATATAGTCACTGAGTATTCACTATTATAGTTTTATGTACTGTTTTAATTACACGTTTATTGTTCACATTAAAATTCACTCATGTTTTTACGTTACGAGGCCGCTGTCCTTAACACTACCTTTCTACCACATTATATTTTCTTCTAATGCTTCCTGATTGTTTAGACTCTAGGGTCTAGAATCTAGATTATTCATAAAACAGACGAATCAGATGATCAATGAATCAGATTCTGATACATTTTAAGTCTAGGTGTGTTTAGCAGGTCTAAAATGAATCGTATTATAAAACATCATCAATGCGGGTGTTTGATATTTTTTCTGCTGATCGGGGGCAGACCCAACGCACACAAAGTGTCATAAGGTAGCGTAAGTGGTATCAAAAACGGTCAAAAGGAATTTTCGATTCTTTTTCTGTCACCAGGCGGCGCTTGGTAGCCCGGCGGTCCTTGTCGTGTCAAAAAGCTGTCCGATGTCACGAATTTAAAAACCCTCATTGAAATTGAATAGATTATGTTTCATAACACTTAATTTGGCCATTTTATACCTGCAGTTCATATTATTTTGGATATAAAATGCATGGATATAAAATATTATAATATTATTAAGAGATAGAAATGATTAAAAGTTTACTAGCGTAATAAAGACGTTGATAGAAAATCTCATAATATCAGATATAGTATATTATGTGTATTACGTACCAAATTATTTAGCATAAAATATCTTAATTGAAATTTAAAGTTCCCAGTTTCATCTTTCAAGATACTCGGCATAGCACAAAAACTAAATAAAAGGCACAAAGAATGTTTGTTTAAAACAACATAACATTAGACAGAAGTAACACAAACAAACGTATAAGATTTCGCGCTCACGCTATTTGGCAATATTGAAGTTGTTTTCCAAACACGCCCGGAAATTTCCCACATTTCATTTTGAGTTCAGATATTTGATTCAATATCTTTAGAAATACATTTGTTATAATTCGTTTCATTTAGAACAGTCAATGTCTGTAACTATCATAAAAATTTATACCTATATTTATGTGCTATCGGCAAAAAGTCGCAAACTGTCGCCACTTACATAGTATAAAGCGGCTTTCAGACTACGCTATAATATAATAGCATATAGTATATAATAGCTCATAGCACAACAATATGGCGCACCATGCATTGATAAGGACACGTTCACACTGTACTGTACGTATAGTAAGCCAACAATATATATTATTGCCTTACTATAAGCTATAAAATAGTGCAATACGCTTTTACGATTCATGCTGTGCTATATCGCGCGCCGCCCTCTTCCTCCTCCCTCACCTCCGGCCGTCCCGTAAGCGACATGAGCGACACAATCGTACTGAGCTTGCTATATACTATAAATGCTTGCGATAATATCGCGTAATGTGAACGCCATGCTATATAGTATAGCATTAGGTTCTGCTTTGCTATACTATATAGCAAAATAGTATAGCGTAGTCTGAAATGAGCTTATGGCATACTAAAAATCTCGTAGCCCAATAGCTGTGTCAAAATAATAACATACTGTCTTTTAAATACGACTTAGCGCAGAATTTACTTATACGTAAAGCAAAAACTTTCAGTACAGTATAACGAGAAACAGTTCTTTTCAGTTGCACAGGCAACTGGAGGATTATGAAATTAGGCAGGTTAATTAAATTTAATGTGGAGAAAGGTGTGTAGAAAGCTAATATTTTTTCAAATAATACTTAGAAATCAAAGATTTCAAAACTCAATATAGGCTATGGCGTACATTTGAGAGATAGTGAAAATAATCAATCATCATAAAATATAATAAAAAGCTAGTAATCTTTTAATATGGACTTCATGAAATGTTATTAAATAGAAAATCTTACCGTGCGCGTACGTAAGGGAGTAATAATAATTAAACGTAATGATCTTCCAGACGCAAAAGGTGGTTTAGCTAAGCTCTTTATTGCTTATGTTATGTAATAATACATTTCCAGAATGAGTCTGCGAGAATTAAGACGGTATTTGAATTGCGTTACGCATTTTGCTTAGGTGGCAGATTAGCAACAAATTGAGAGAAAATTTGAACCTGTTCAGGTAATATTCCTGTGTAAAATATAGTCTTTAATAATATTGTTGGCATGAACTGCACGCTGCTGCTCGATTTAAGCCCATTGTACAGAATAATAAACGAGCAGAACTTACATACGACGTCGAGCAGGAAGGAGTCGTCTATGGTCTGTCCGGGCAGCGCGGCATTGTCGGCCTGGCACTTGATCTGCGTGCCGTCGTCCTCGGGCAGCGGCATGAACTGCACGCTGCTGCTCGATACAAGCCCATTGTACAGAATAATAAACGAGCAGAACTTACATACGACGTCGAGCAGGAAGGAGTCGTCTATGGTCTGTCCGGGCAGCGCGGCATTGTCGGCCTGGCACTTGATCTGCGTGCCGTCGTCCTCGGGCAGCGGCATGAACTGCACGCTGCTGCTCGATACAAGCCCATTGTACAGAATAATAAACGAGCAGAACTTACATACGACGTCGAGCCGGAAGGAGTCGTCTATGGTCTGTCCGGGCAGCGCGGCATTGTCGGCCTGGCACTTGATCTGCGTGCCGTCGTCCTCGGGCAGCGGCATGAACTGCACGCTGCTACTCACCCACGTCTCGTTCATTGCCTCTGTTACCTGCGTGATTACACTTTTTTTATAATCATTACTCGTATTTCTAGTGTAACTAGAAAGAAACTTGGAAGCATTTATTGTTTCGCAACCACATTCCAAAAAAACGTACAAAAAAGTTTCATACTTTCAAATTCTAAGGACAACTATCAATTTGACATTAAATCAAATCAAACATTTATTATTGGAGTTTGTTAAGAAATTTAATCCGCAGATACCAAATTGCAGCACAACCTTCAAAGGGGTGCGCTCTTTGATATTATTATACCGTAATATGAACTTTTCAGCAACAAAAATGGGAATAGTTCAGAAATTCTGAGCTATGTATTTCGAGTCAAAGCGAATTGAAACACGAATACTTTTCTAGCGTAACATTGATTACTTTGTTTAGCAATTCCGAAAAACTGCCAAAATATGCCACCGACTGTAAATTTGGAAATTCAATGGAATTGTTGTCGTACGCATTACAAATGCGTGTAATATTATGAATCCCGATTACTTTTTACTGCTACTTATCTTTATAGCTACGTTTTACAGTTATTTTTGTCACGAACTTCAGAAATACAGAACACCGGAACGGAAACACACACAATCAAAGTTACATTCGAGCGGAAGTAGCATAATATTCGTGGGTAGTAACTCGTACCTTTGCCCTTTTGAATTTGCGGTTGTCCTTGAACCAGGTGAGCTGGGCGGGCGGGCGGCTGCCCTCTGCCACGCAGGACAGGCTCACGTACCGCTCCGACGAGAGAGTTGCTGGCTTGTTCGATATGGCTACCGATGTTGGTCGCACTAAAACAAGTAGGAAGTGAGTCAATATCCCAATTTGAATATGAGTAAAAAAATCGTTCGTATCGTCCTGTTACTATAGACTATTATAAATGCGAATGGATGGTTGCATGGGTGGGTTGTTATTCTTTCGTGCAAAAACTACTAAACGAATGATGAAATTTGGTATGGTAGTAGTGTAGGCTCTGGATTAACACATAGGCTACTTTTATCCCGAAAAAGTACAGCGCTCCCGTGGGATACTGTATTAACGCCAGGTTGCCGCGGGCAAAACCTAGTACCTAATATAAAACGCACGCAATGTGAACGAGTTTGTTTATTACGTAATCTCTGAGCCAATAAAAAAAAAACTGTAAGTGTTATAGAATCAGTCTTTGCGATTGCTGTGAAATAGAGTAAATAACCTACGAGTAAGAAGAAATAATAATAATAACATTTATTCAACAAACACGCTTACACTACACTACATTATAAACAAAGAACCGACATTAAGCATAAACAATCACGATAAAATTACAAATAACAGAAATAAAACGGACATTTGCCTAACAACATAAAATAAAGAGAAACATAGATTATACATAATATTAACAAACAACAAATAATAGCAATATAACTGATCATAATAAAAAACAACAGGTATAGGCAGTGCAATGCGAACAGCTGTCAAAAAGGACTCCACTCAGGTGTACGATCGCGGCATAGTACTCAACTATACCGCAATCCCTGGTTTTCTGTGGATCCTCTTTGTTGTCAGGCGACCGACAGATACACACTAGCAGCATCATATAACTCACACACAATAACAATATGGGATATATATAAGATATTTATATTAGATTAATACAAAGTAACATAATGGCGATAAATGTATAATATTATCTGAAAATAGTAAAAAATAAATAAATAGATATCACGCGCGGTATCAGTCGCGGACAATAGTCGTTATTAAAACTTACTCAACTAGAACTACGTAAATTATTTTAGCCTATGTTACCCAAGCTGTTATTGCAAATCTGTAGACACCCCATTCATTAAAATCGGATCAGTACCTACTTTAGACACTACGGCTGAACAAACATACATACATAGACTGCCAAAATAATTACCCTTCGTTTAATTGGCTTCGCCGTAGTCAGGTAAAAACACACTGTAAAAAGGTTCACGTACTTACATCCAATAACCATATTGTCTCGGTAAAGTTAAGAAACTTCCACAAATCTGTTAACAATAATAGGTTTGCATAAAACAAATTATACAGAAATAAAACAACAAATGTAACACGAATTTAACTTCCATAAAAATCGTTTTTTAATTGAGTTTACATGAAAGAAGTTACTATTAATTACTTTAAGAAATGCAAGTACAATTTAAAAAACTAATAAAGTAAGTCACGCTATTGTGTTTTTACTTATTAAATTTTGTTTAATGTTATGTATTGGTTGGCAGTTGGTGGTTTGTCCCTAAAAAAGAAATATTATCTACCTACGGTGCAAACATTCCAATAAAATATGCAATCAGTGTGCTTTAACTAAGATTTGTCGTAATCGGTCGAGCCATGCCAGAATTGGAATATCCTCATGCCTATTATGTGAAAATTTTCATGCCGTCTAAGTATCAGTTCACACCCCGACGAGACGCGACCTGACGCGGCGTTGAATTTTTTAAGATCTATTCTTATATATATATATATATATATATCTATTCGTAATCGAACTTTATTCACTACACAAAAATATACGTTTCATATGATTCGGTGCAACCTGACATTCGAACTCTTACAATGAAACGTGCAATCTTCTTGTGTAATGAATGAAGTTCAATTTTGAATACCTATCTTAAAAATGCAGCGCCATGTCGCGTATCGTTCCGTTTCGGTATGAATAATAACCCTTAGTAGTGAGTGACACATTGCTACGGCCTACGCTAATGATATAGTTTCAGTTTTCACATCTGCTAAACGTGCCGCGACGTCTCATTCGTTAATTTGTCATTTTTGTCTGTAAAGAGTGTATATACCTAGTCTATTCTAAATCAAATTTTAGAATAGACTAGGTACCTATATACAATTTACGTTAAAAACGTGAACTAAATGTTTGAATTCGACCAAATTAACGTATCATTGTGTTTATTGTAAGGGATGGCAAATATCAGTTCTTTACCATTCAATAAACAAATACACTGAGACATTAATTTAGTCGTATTTAATATTTTTGTTTACGTATAGATTAAACTAGCCGTTGCCCGCGGCTCCGCCCGCGTAACACTGTACTTTTTCGGGATAAAAAGTATCCTATATTTTAATCCAGGGCTTAAACTACTGCCGTACCAAATTTAATTGAAATGCGGTTAGTAGATTTTGCGTGAAAGAGTAACGAACATCCATCCATCCATCCTCACAAACTTTCACATTTATAATATTACTAGTATTGTATATGAACAGAGTAGCAATCAAATTGGCATCATTAGATACGGTGTTCTACTGTTCTATTTGTTTACGTTTGGATTTAATTGGATTTGAACGGAGTATACTAAGGCTAGCTGTTACCCGCGGCTCCTCCCGCGTAAATACAGTATCCCATGGGAACACTGTACTTTTTCTGGATAAAAAGTAGCCTATGTTTTGTGTTCGGGATAAAAAGTAGCCTATGTCAGTGTCGTGCGTAGAGCGCTATAGAACGGTCGCGCTCCGCATTACACACGAAGCAAATTTAATTGTTATCGAGTCGCGCGGCTGCGCCGCTGCACGTACACCTTGGCGTTGGTGGCCAACGAGTTGCTGGCGTTCATCCAGAACGCCATGCAAATCTTCCTTCATCAGCGAGGAGATTTGCACGGGCAAGCAGCTGCTCTACGAGATGCTCGGCCAGAGCGCGAACATGCCATCACGGAGGCGTTATGGTGGCGAACGAAGCGTGCAGGACTTTATCTCCCTGCTGAAGCAGACGGATCCAGACGACGTGCAGGCCTTTGTGGCGAAAGATCTCCACAAGTTGCCGGTGGTAACGACGGACCACGGCGACGGCCTCCGCTCCAGAGCCTAAATAACTACCATATCAAATTTCATCGTAATCAGTTCAGTAGTTTTTGCGTGAAGGAGTAACAAACACCCATCCATCCATCCTCACAAACTTTCACATTTATAATATAAGTAGGAAGGATAACGAGTAACATAACTCTACAAAACCTAAACGCAAAATATCTTTTTCGAGCACTATTATACCTGTCATACACATCGGCAACTTGGTAGCTTCCGCTGCAACTATCCGGCCTGCATGAACTGCCGAGTTATTCGGATTGAATTGCAATCTTCTATATCGTTTTATTAACACGAATTACGATGGAGACGCGTGAAACCGAAATTTGAATTGGTTTTGATATGGCTGTTTCATATATGAATATAAAGATCAATTCACCCCGAAACAATACGTTAGGCGGTGCTGCATTATTAAGATAACTATTCAAAATTAAACTTTATTGATTTCATAAGAAGACACGTTTCATTGTAAGAGTTCGAATCTCAAGGTGCGCTGCACAGCGCATCATGTGCAGTATCGACTTATGTCATATGAAACTTGTATCTTTTTGGATACAGAATAAAGTTCAATTGCATTGAATAGCTATCTTAAAAATGCAGCGCCGCATAGCGTCACAAATGGTCGCGGTGTGAACTGACCACAAGGCGTTCATTGTCAATTTTGAGTTATCGAGAGAAATTTAAAATCTTTTATTAATTAATGAGTTTTTTTTTTCATCTGGAAAAGCCATCATAATATATATACTATACATAATGTATATACATAAAAGAAGTGCATAATACATAATTAATATATACATAGACTGTAAGTAAAAAGTTTAATGTAACCTTCTAACAAACATTTTAATGTTTTTTCTGTTTATTTACAGCCAGTTTATTTTCTTTATTTGGAAATATATCGTCCACCGTGTTTGTGTGGGAAGTTTGGAAATCAGATAAGTAGTTGCGGAGATTGGTGTGTCCCATATAATCCCCGCTCATGGGAATCGGGCTGGGGTAAAATTTTAAAAGGAAAGTTGCTCCAGAAAATGGGTTCTCTCGGTTCACGCCTTTGATTTATAACGCGATCAGACTATAAGCCAAACATCTTAATATTGGCTGACTGTATTTTTGGTAGAATTTGATGCTGCTGCTAGATTTCGGTTACATTAGTGTTGAAAACCAATGCAACAATTTTTAGTACTGGCATATTAGGACATACTTTTTCATCACATTTAAATTTGGAACAGAAATATTAGGTCATTACATATGAAATTGGCGTTTTGTAAAGGAGGAACATAAAGACGATTTTTTTTAAACATAATATATTTATTTTGATCAAAGTTTGTTGCTATCTATGCACTTTTGCCATCTCATAGGTAGTCCATTGATTCCTTTTCTAAAAAAACCATTTGGACAGGAATCAATAGAATCTTTGAAGGCGCTTTGGACTGCCACATCGGAGTTGAATTTTTCCCCTTGCAAGAAGTTTTCCATTTTCGAAAAAAATTATAATCTGTTGGAGCAAGGTCCGGGGAGTACGGTGGATGTCTTAGACATTCCAATTGAAGCTCCTCTAATTTGGTAGCCGTCTGTTGTGCAGTGTGTGGTCTAGCGTTGTCCTGAAACAACATGGCCTAGAGCGAATAACCAACCTCGGTTGCTTAGCAGCTAGCTTTTCCATCATGCTTTACAGTTGCTGGCAATAGACATCTGCCGTAATCGTCTGGCCAGATTTAAGAATGCTGTAGTGAACGACACCGGCACTAGTCCACCAACTCTCTTTTGCGACACCGCCGCCATACACGTCATAAATCCTTCGAACTGTTTCTGCAGCACTGGTGCCACGGTGGAACTCGTACTCGAAAATAATACGATATTTCAAGTCTTCCATTTTGTAAACAGAGTGACGCAAAGAAAAAACCAAAAAAGGAAAAAACAAATGAATTACTTTTTTTTTTCGGTTTTCGATAAAAAATATTAAATTGTAAATAGCGGTATAAATTTGAAATTGGAATTCCTAACCAAAGAAGATATATTTGAGATAAAAGTGGGCAGTACGATGAAATGCCAATTTCATATGTAAGGATCATATTTTTTCACTCCAGTATAAATTTTTATTCAACTAACATAATGTACTAATTTTGTAAATTATTAATTAATATAATATTATTTTATACCGCAGTCTGAATGTATTATTTTATTATAATAAGACATAATATAATATAGTCAGTGATTGTAAATCTAAAGAAATCTTATCGACATTGTTCATAATTTTTATGTACGTACACATAATATTATTATGATTTACTAGCATTTTCCCGCGGCTCCGCCCGCGTAATTACCGTCCATCCTACGGAAACAACGCACTTTTTCGGGATAAAAAGTAACCTATTTTAATCCAGCGCTTAAACTACTACCATACCAAATTTCATCAAAATTCGTTCGGTGGTTTTTGCGTGAAAGAGTAACAAACGTCCATCCATCCATACATCCATCCTCACAAACTTTCACATGTATAATAGAATAGAAGGATATGTATACTATTCTAACAGAATACAATTATGTAAAACCATTATATCTAAGCGCTGAAAAATGTTTGGCGAATCGTTTAAATGCTACTCCACATTAGATTATGGCGCACTAATTCAGGCGCAGCTCCCTCGGGGGCTTACGTTAATATCGCGTTATATGAATAAAATGTAATAGCGATTAAATAAATCGTTTAGTTTCCAGCTGCATTTGGAAACCCTAACCTAATTTCAAACTTATGTGCATATTCTTACGGTTCATTTCCAAACGAACGGTCTTTTCCTGCGGACTGACGAGGTTCGTGTTGGAGGCCCGACATTTAAATGTTGTATTTAAGTGGGTCCTCTTGACGTGCGGCAGCTCGAGGCGGTTGACGACGACGTGCGTGTCGGTCTTCTCGCCGATGTACTGTGGGGCGGGCGCGCCGTCGATCAGCCAGATCACCGTTGGTGCCGGACGACCTGGGAAGATGAAAATGAAATAAGGTATTAAAATAATAATATTAGTGATATTGTGGACGCTTTACACCATGTTAGTCTGGCCCCGTGGTATGTATCCGAAAAACTTGTGTTACGGGGACCAGACAACGGGAAGTATATTTCAATACTTTACATATACATTTATTTAAGATTTTTATTATTCTATAAACATATCGAATACACATCCATGACCCAGGAACCTTTTTGTTTCCTCGGCGGGATTCGAACCGCTGACCTCCGGCTTGAGCGCCGACGCACTAACCACTGAGCCGCAGAGACCGTCAAGAGGTAGTAAAACAAAATATTAATTTTACTATAAAGTTCTAGAATATGCTAACAAGGCGACTGCTATTAATTCGTAAACGAATTCGTCGATCGAGTCTGCTAATTCAATCTTAAAATAATACAGTTTCGGTTGGTTTCGGTACAGTCTCGATATCATCCAATATCAAAATGGTGTTCATAAGAACGTCAAACAAAAAGCCGACACTGTACTAATGTCAAAACGTAGCTAATCTTTGGGTCAGTTGATATAAATAATTTTTTGAAAGTAAATTGAAAGTGAATTATAAGAATTGGCATCGAGTAAAATCTACGTGACAGTTGCCATCTCACATTTTTGGTGAATTAAGACGAAGGATAACTCTGTAACAATGGCTATTTGATATGTTATCGATTGTACTGTAGGTTCTTGGTGGAAATTCATGTTTCACAGTAATAGCACACAGGACTTCTTGCACTATTTCCACTTTAATATGTATTTTACATCAATTTAATATTACACGTCCGGTTTCGACAAAGTCATCATCAGGTGTAGGTAGATTAAAATGTTTAAAAATTTTGTAAACATTGTGCAAAGGGTTGCCAGCATCATGAAATTTTTATAATTTTGTGCAACGTAATTTAAATTTTTATACCTATTGGCTTAGCTATTTGCTTGTACTCGTAGCCTATATGGAACCAAAACCTAGAAAAATCGTTTGTTCTTTTATTATGAGCGTTCAAAGCTATTTTTATGTTCCCACAAATTTTATATCTACATACGGATCAGCTCACACCAAATCGCGAGGCGGCACTTCATTTTTAAAATAGTGAATCAAAATTCAACTTATTCACGTGGCGTGTCGTCCGGTGGGAACTGACCCTTAGTCACTATCCCGAATCTACGATCAGTAAGTTAGGGATGCGATCGTATTAGCTATTTTATTTAGGAAATCTTTTTTCGATAAATAATGCGGACATACAAGTAATAAAAGTTACAAATTTTAATAACCAGAGTCTAGGCACTCTGGATATATTATGTAAAAGGTTTGCAGTTCTTTAAATAAAATATGATCTAACCGCCAGTTAAAATAAGAGCTAAGAAGTCGGGTTAAATTTGATTAAAATGTAGGAGCAACTCTCAAAGGAATGCAATATTTATTATGAACATCTTTACTATAAATATGGACGGAATAATCAGATATTTATCTTTATTAGCATAATATTACAATATTAGGGTATTTCTGGTAACTTTTAGACGCAATTCGAATGGTATAGGGTGTATTAGGTACGCAATGCTAATTTTATCTGAATGTTCTGTAATTGCTAGGTATAAGCTAGGTATAATATTGAGAGGTGAATTTCGTGTCTTTTCTGCATTGCAAAAAAATGAAATATAGTATAGCATATCAAAATATTATGTAAACATAAAAGTAAAGAGCACATTTTTAAGGATTGCAGTGGAAAAAATAACATGACGAAGCAACAAAAAGGCCAATTAAAAAGTTTGAAGTAAACAAGGAGGCTTCAATTTAATTTAGTAGCTAATTCTCGGTTAACGAGTTACAGTCAGGGCTCTTGGCAAACATAGCTCGTGCGTACGCCCGTACACCGGCTGCCCGGGGAGTGGGCTCAAGCCCAAACAGCCCACATCACAACAAACAATAATATCGTTTTAATTTGTTACAAAATAAGAAAATGAAATTGCGTGAGTCGAGGTTCGTATATTGATATCTTTCGCTTCACATTTGATTCTATCGATCCTACTATTATTTTAAATTTGAAAATTTGTGAGGATGGATGGATGGATGGATGTTTATTACTCTTTCACGCAAAAGCTACTGAATGGATTTCCATGAAATTTGGTATGGAAGTAGTTTAGGCTCTGGATTAAAACATTGGCTACTTTTTATCCCGAAAAGGTAGTGTTACAGTTACAAAAAGCTAGCTTAGAACATGACAGTATTTTCAAGAACAGCTTTCAAGCTTAGGGGTAAAATCTGAGACTATATTATAATTTGTTCGTGTTAAGTTCGCAGTGAGTCATCAGTGCAAATGTCAACATGGCCTACTTTATTTGGTTAATGTGAACTCGACATTAGCGCCATTCGTCAAGTTTGACATTTGCATTGATGCTTCACTGAAAAATTAACCCGAATATTTTTAACTATAAAAAAACAGTTTACTTCAGTCCTCTTCAAAATTATTAATGTTATTCGTTTTAAAGTTACTAAAATTGCTATAACACTTGCCGTTCTTAATTGAAACGTTCTAAATTGGACGAGACTATTAAGTATTAACTACTTTATTTCGCTTCTTCGTGCATCGTGGTCCAGGAATAAAATTGAAAGCAAAAAGAGCCCCGAAGCGTTTTATAGAAGCTAGTACTGTTGAGTTTTACGGGAGCCGAAGCAAAAAACATTCGCAACAGTTGTTGCCGAGCTGTACAACACTTAATTCTTTTATTTCTATTCTATGGACTTATTCAAATAGTAAATAAATGTGAAAAGTCCATTCACTACCATTTTATAAGCAAAATGAATATAGGATATTATGTTGCAAATCTAAGTGAGCTATTTATTTTTTAAAAATCACATTTATATTCGGAGGTACCTTTACGTTTTTTGTTGGAAAAGTGAAAAGTTCATTCGAAATTATGTACCAAAAGGGTTTTAGCAATTATAATAATTCTATCTGATCGTCGTAATGACAAAACGAACATACGAAAACCCGTGATATTTTTTTGTTAAATAATATTGTGCACATTGTTTTCGCGTTCCAACATCAGCCGCTTACAATTTTATTGTATGTACTCGTTCTGATAAGTCCGTACTCACTCTTATTTATACCAGTCTTTATGAGTCGGGAGGGAAGAAAATGAAAAAAAATCGTTGTAATCATGTGGATCTTAATAAACGTCAAAAACATCTCCTTTCAAGAGTCGTTAAGCGGATGTTTTCCTTTGGCCGAAAAATGTTGTAATTACACCTCAACGTTATATATGTCTCTCCCCAGTTAATTAGAGGGACAAAAAATGACGACTTATTTGGTTCAAGGGGGCTTGTTTCTTTCGATTCGTTAATTGGTATGAGAATAATTTAGGGGCAACAGGAGCACAGATTAATAAATAAGATGTGAGACACGTTAATTAATGAAATGATTAACGAACAGGTCAGCTACGCAGCAGTTATTTTTATAGTGCCCAAGTGTGTGCGCAGTACACAAGAGCACACTCTCTCTTTCATTACTCTTATAACCCAGTGGGATGGATGACCGACACGACTGGCGAGAGATAGGGCGCAGGTCGAACTTTTTACATGCCCATCCGACGCATGGATCATCTGTCTTGTCAGAAAATCAGGTGATCAGCCTGCATTGTCCTAACCAAACTTGGAAACAACATTTTTTGTTGTTCCAATGCGGGAATCGAACCCACGACCTCCGAGCCAAGCCAAGAGAGCCAAGCTCTAAACCACTGGGCCATGGAGGCTGTTACTACGTAAGGTACGACAGGAGTCAGTTCAAACATTTGGCTGCCGGCCAATTTGAGGTAGATAATAATAGCTTCGTGGAGAGATAAACAACGACAACGATAGTGGATGAAAAACGTTGCACTTTGAAATTATCCGAACGAAGTTTTGATTTTAAATTTATGGCCATGCATGGTCGTGGTATGTTTTAACTTATTAATGGACGCTCATTTGTTTAAATGGACAAGAATGTGATTTTGTGACTTAGTGATTCCTAAAAGGATTCGTTGAAGAATAGATAGAAAAAAAAACATACCTAATGATTTTTTTTATTTAAAAAAAATTGAAATTTTGCACCTTTCGTGCGTGATATTATAACAATATTTCATCGCCTTATACGCTTTGCGCTTCATCGAAAAAAGTCAAATGGATGTTGCTAAACGATCTGTAATCTATATGGAAAAGCTGCAGCCTGCAATATAACAATGTGAGTTTATGTATTCAATATTCCGCGATTCTAATTCCACGTAAGGGACTTGCTCCAGTTTCCTGCCGCCCGCCGACTGCCGCCTGCCGCCTGCAAGCTCGCACGACTCTATGGCACTTGACCCTATTTACTTTTAATTTGTTACTTTCAGGTTCCATTTTAGATTTTCTCTTAATAATGACTCGGTAGTGCGATCTTTACATTCACATTTCACTTGAGAGAATGGAGAAAAATTTTATTCCATTTTGTTGAATGTGAGTAGGGGTTAGCGTTTCTGCAGTCTAGTGTCTACGGAATATTTTTCAAGACTTTAGGGATCGCGACTCTTCATATAGGTAAAAGTATAAAGTATAACGTTTTTATGGATCGATATAATTTGCTTCACATCACGTCAATCTGGTCACGTGCTAAGTACCCTAAGAACCAGACTAGGAAAGTATATTTAATACTTTTAGATTATACATATATTTAGGATTTGTAATATAATATACACATATTTAATACACATCCATGACCCAAGAATACAGAAAAACATTTAGTTTCTTCGGCGGGATTCAAAGCCTTTTGGGGATTGAGCACCAATGCAGTCAACCACTGAGCTACAGTGGTCGCCAAAATTATTAGTTTATCAAGAGTAAGGCACGTGTTTAAGGATTAAATATGTTAAAACATGGATGTAAGGCAGGAATACTGTGTCGAAGTTCAGCACTAAGCATCAGTTCACACCAAAATAAGACGATACGCGACGCGGCGGAATTTTTAAGATAGCGATTCAAAATTGAACTCTGTTTCACTATCTTAAATTGCACCTCTTTGCAAAGTGCGGCGCCGCTCTTGCAAAGAAACGTGTATCTTCTTGTGTACTGAATAAATATCAATTTTGAATCACCTTTTTAATAATGCAGCGCCACGTCACGTATCGTCTCGTTTCAGTGTGACTTGCCCCTCAGCTTCAGCGCTTTTATGTATCACGTGTATTATAAATAATACACAACACTAGTAGTAGGAAAATCATAAACAAAGGTTAATAACTTCGACGTACATAATACATCTTCGCGTGTTTGCTCCATTAAGTATATTTACTTTGTATGAAGTTGTAACATAATAAGTGAAGCCGGCTGAAGTTTCTGTGCGGGCGCGGCTCAGTAATTGCGTTATAGTGGTCGGCTCTAGCTTGAGTATTGATCACTACGTCACACCACATTACACTAAACCAGGGGTTGGCTACCTATCGGCAACATTTTGGGTCGGCAGAGTCAAAAAAACAATTGACAAAATTTAAAAATATATTGTGAAAACTTTTAAAAAAAAATGTGGCTCGTCACTATATTTTTTTTTCTTGTCAATAAAAAATAGTACTAGCAAAAATAAAGATAATAACTAATCTATTTAATATTTATTTATAAGAACTGGTGAAGACGCCAAACTGTCTTGCGTCGGAAGCGCATTAAATACATGTACAATATTTCTAACATTCGATTCATAATTATAATGTGAGCGAACAAAATTTTTTGTCTTTTACAGGTTAAAGTTTAAACTCCGAAAGACTGTATGTAAACTTGGGAAAAAACAATGAAACCAACAGCCTGTTTTAGGCTGTTGGTTTTATTGTTTTTGATATTGGTTTTGATACACTAACTAACTAACTAACGCCGCCTCTGGTTGCGGGGAAAAGTGAGTTCAAGTGGCCGAGACATAGAAATAGTGCCTTATCCTCGTTCATCGATTCAGGACAGAATATTACTTTATATAAAATAAATAATAAATCCCGTAAAGAGCCGCAGCTCCACATTCAAAGAGCCGCAGGTTGCCGACCCCTGCCCTAAACTATTCTTATTTGGATGCCATGAGTAAGGTAAAAAGCCACGCGTAGACTGCAAATCTCAGTTTTTATGTAATGATACATAAAACTATAAATCATTTAAAGTTTAGATAAAATTGTTCGACTGCGTTGCAAATAAAATTTGACTCACAAAATCATGAATTTTGTGAGTGAATGATGTCGATTAAATTAAATCATGAAAATGATCCGACAAATTCAACCGCGGAACGGTTTGGGATGACAACCCTCAAATCCCTAAGGCTATGCATAATTCCGACTAAACCCGAAGCGCTCCTTCGGATTAACAACTGTTTATACAAGGAGGTTTCAACTTGCGTTGTATTGGCCTTCACAGAATGTGACCCAACGATTTACCGCTCCTTATCCTATTATTACATTCACTATCTGCACTTATTTTAAATTACTACTTCTTTTGAAGGAAAAGATAAAATATGAAAAAAATATAGGGAGTATATTTTTTTAGTTTATTTATTTTAAACAATTCAGAAAATTGTAAGCGGAAAATCTTGATCAAGATCTAAAAATAAAATAGTTCGAAACGAATAACGGCCAAATTAAGCACAATCAAGCAGCAATACGATTTAAATAAAGTTAAGAAGAGAATACAACAATTGCAATTTAAATACCCAGCAATTATGAGGTAAAAGCATTGATAATTAACCCTCGAGACGCAGTCTGCATATTTTACAGAGTATTCGATCCACGTGTAGCGATACCGCGAACTTATCTGATCTCAACCAAAACACATTCATTTCACTGAATTTCGTTTCCGACATAGAGTCAGTTTCGGAACGCGAGAGATTTTTTCATCAAAATGTTGTTTGTAGCTGTTTGTTTTACGTCTATCTTTGTGTGGCTTTGATAGGAATATGAGAAGTTTTCAGCTACAAACTGGGTAGAAGAGTCGTGTACTCACTATTCACGTAATAATTATGGTCAATTCACACCGAAACAAAACGATATACGACGCGCGTTGCATTTTTAAGATAGCTATTCAAAATACACGTTTTATTGTTATAAGAGTTCGAATGTCAAGTTGGAGCACGCAATTTTGAATATCTTAAATACAGTATCGTCACCGTGTGAACTGACACTTATTTAGATTCTAGACGTACTCTCTAGTAGCAAGGATAAAGTTACTAAAACATAGAAAAATTATAGTATAATCGCTTTTTCAGTTCTTACTGTAGTAAGTGTCCTACTACTATTATAAATGTGAAAATTTGTGAGGATGGATGGATGGATATTTGTTACTTTTGCACGCAAAAACTACAGAAGAAGAAGTAGTTTAGGCTTTGGATTTACACATAGGCTACGGTAGCCTATGTGTTAATCCAAAGCCTAAACCACCCCGTAGCCTGGCTAACCCGAAAAAGGACAGTGTGCTCGTGGGATACTGTACTTACGTGGGTGGAGCCACGGGGAAAGCTAGTTTTAAATAAATCGTATACTTTAAACGAGGTCGGCTGCAAGTATTACCATGAACTTTAGTATTTAAGGAGTTTTCGGGGAGGAAATCAATTTAGCTAGGTCTTATCCCAAGGAATATGTGCATTTTTAAGCTACATATGTTTTTTCTTTCGTCGTGCAACAATATATCTATAATTTTGACTCAATTATATCAGTCCGATTGGCAGTTTGATTATGCATTTGTATACAATTTTTGCTGTGCTCGAAAATTCGGACATAACTTATTCAATCAGTAGCTAAACGGTATATATATATTGTATATTACCTACTTAATTTGTTAAGTACTTAGGTACATTTTGTAACTTATAGGACTCACATGTCATTTTTATAAAGGTCCCTTATATAAAATAGAATAATGAAAAAAGTTATTGAAGCAATTACCATGTGAAGTTAATACAAGATGAAGCCGTTGTCTGGTTTCCTTTGTGACGGTAGCGCTATTACGTTTTCTCGTTACATAATTGATGTCACGGCAACATTTCAAACTTTATATTAAATGAAGCTAAATTAACGGCGGATGCATATAATATACCGTATATTTTGTTATTTAATATGTGAGAAGCAGGATAATTTAGAAAATGGACTGAAAGTCTGCGCTTTGATCATCATAATATTAAATGTTGTCAAATGTAATATTACGTGAGTAGATACAATTAATAAGTATGGATATATACTTAATAGAGTATATTTAATGCAAAGACACGATGTAATTTTAGGTAACAAGTCAAAACTAAACAATAGGGATGTTGCCTAGTGTGGAATATCACATTTTTATAAAAAAAAAATCAAAATTGTTGATTAAAGATACTTAAATCTGAAAGAAATTGGTATTTAGATTTATGCGATTAAAAATTATAAGGAAATAAAAAATGTTGCCCATCTTTTTTTCGCAAAACGATTTGTTATGTACATATATATTCCGCCATACATTTTGTAATGACAAATGTATGGCGGGTGCAACTCGTGACGTCACAGGCCGATATATCGCTCTCTTTCATATTGTAAATTTAAATTGTTTGTATCTTCGTTATTTTTATATTTTTATTTATTTCCAGGAAATTTATTACAATGGTCTTATAATTTCAGTACAATATCAAAATTTCATTTTGTAGTTAGATATTTTTTTTTTTTTTTAAAGTAATGGATGCTGGGTTTTTGGTTATTAAATGTTATACTGCATTTGTAATACTGTTAATTCATTTCAGTCAAATCATCATCATATAATATTTTAAGCAAATTAAAAATACATTCACAGAGTAAATCACTGTCAATACGATAAAAATAAATATAAATAAATATAATTAAATATAAATAATAAATCCATAATGTTAATACAATAAAAAAAGAAAGAAGCACAATGTCAATGTTTTTGATGACCTCTATGGCTCAGTGGTTCAGCGCGTTGGTGCTCGAGCCGGGGGTCGCGGGTTCGAATCCCGCCGAAGGAACTAAAAAGTTTTTCTATGTTCCTGGGTCATGGATGTGTATTAAAAATGTGTATAATATAATAAAAATCTTAAATATATGTATAGTATAAAAGTATTAAATATACTTCCCGTTTTCTGGTACCTGTAACACAAGTTCTTCGGATACTTAGCACGGGGCCAGATTGACGTGGTGTGAAGCGTCCATAGTATTATTATTATTATTATTATTATTATTATTATTATTGTCAAGTAAAACATAAAACAAAAAGAGATTACATGTCAAAATAAATTCATCTTTAGTTAAATAAATACTTATTACTTATTATCAAATTATAAAATAAATTGTCAATAAATTATTCTTTAGTTTTTGACTACTCTTATGATATTATGTCCGTCCATCATTAAATTATTTTACATTCTTTTCCGAGTCGCCAATAGAGTAAGTGCTATTTTGTACTAGTTGCGACAAATAGCGTCCATAGATAGTATAGTATAGTATAGTATAGTATAGTACAGTACAGTACAGTACAGTACAGTACAGTACAGTACAGTACAGTACAGTACAGTACAGTACAGTACAGTACAGTACAGTACAGTACAGTACAGTACAGTACAGTACAGTACAGTACAGTACAGTACAGTACAGTACAGTACAGTACAGTACAGTACAGTACAGTACAGTACAGTACAGTACAGTACAGTACAGTACAGTACAGTACAGTACAGTACAGTACAGTACAGTACAGTACAGTACAGTACAGTACAGTACAGTACAGTACAGTACAGTACAGTACAGTACAGTACAGTACAGTACAGTACAGTACAGTACAGTACAGTACAGTACAGTACAGTACAGTACAGTACAGTACAGTACAGTACAGTACAGTACAGTACAGTACAGTACAGTACAGTACAGTACAGTACAGTACAGTACAGTACAGTACAGTACAGTACAGTACAGTACAGTACAGTACAGTACAGTACAGTACAGTACAGTACAGTACAGTACAGTACAGTACAGTACAGTACAGTACAGTACAGTACAGTACAGTACAGTACAGTACAGTACAGTACAGTACAGTACAGTACAGTACAGTACAGTACAGTACAGTACAGTACAGTACAGTACAGTACAGTACAGTACAGTACAGTACAGTACAGTACAGTACAGTACAGTACAGTACAGTACAGTACAGTACAGTACAGTACAGTACAGTACAGTACAGTACAGTACAGTACAGTACAGTACAGTACAGTACAGTACAGTACAGTACAGTACAGTACAGTACAGTACAGTACAGTACAGTACAGTACAGTACAGTACAGTACAGTACAGTACAGTACAGTACAGTACAGTACAGTACAGTACAGTACAGTACAGTACAGTACAGTACAGTACAGTACAGTACAGTACAGTACAGTACAGTACAGTACAGTACAGTACAGTACAGTACAGTACAGTACAGTACAGTACAGTACAGTACAGTACAGTACAGTACAGTACAGTACAGTACAGTACAGTACAGTACAGTACAGTACAGTACAGTACAGTACAGTACAGTACAGTACAGTACAGTACAGTACAGTACAGTACAGTACAGTACAGTACAGTACAGTACAGTACAGTACAGTACAGTACAGTACAGTACAGTACAGTACAGTACAGTACAGTACAGTACAGTACAGTACAGTACAGTACAGTACAGTACAGTACAGTACAGTACAGTACAGTACAGTACAGTACAGTACAGTACAGTACAGTACAGTACAGTACAGTACAGTACAGTACAGTACAGTACAGTACAGTACAGTACAGTACAGTACAGTACAGTACAGTACAGTACAGTACAGTACAGTACAGTACAGTACAGTACAGTACAGTACAGTACAGTACAGTACAGTACAGTACAGTACAGTACAGTACAGTACAGTACAGTACAGTACAGTACAGTACAGTACAGTACAGTACAGTACAGTACAGTACAGTACAGTACAGTACAGTACAGTACAGTACAGTACAGTACAGTACAGTACAGTATAGTATAGTATAGTATAGTAACACTCATGAGAGTTTCGCCCTTGACATACCCGATAAGTATTCTATACGGGAGTCTGGTGGTCGTGAGTGTTGCATATTGACAAAAGTAAGTGTCAATGTCATTTTTGACATTCACAGATGTCATAAAGTAAAGCCTATTTAGTTAGTTTATTTCAGTTGGCCAAAAGGCTATAAATAGTGTAGACGTATATTATTGTGCTAGGCATATATCTCATATGTAATACGTAATCAGTGTTAAGCACCAATAAAGGAGAATATAAGAATTGTTGCTGTATTATTATCATCACCACTCAGGCACAAGAAGGACATACAAATCAAGAGGTCGTAGCCCGCTACATGTGTCAGAAAAAGAAGTAAAAAATAAGTTGTCAAGAAAACGAAAATCATGAACGCAAAAGAGGGTACATCGAAAACTCCGGAAGCTTCGAGACAATCTGAGTGTGGGAACTTAACAATGGCAGGAAACGGAGTGCAGAAGCTTGAGATCTCTACAGAAATTATCAATAATGCTGAAAATTTCAAGAAATGGACGCAGTCATTCGAGATATTCCTACTGGCGTCGGGCATGGAGAAAACGGAAGACAAAAGAAAAATTGCAATCATGCTGCATTCCATGGGAGATAAAGGCCTAAATATCTACAATTCCTTCAATTTGGACCTAAGGACTGCTACATTCCAAGAAGTCAAGGCAAAATTCGTCGAGTATTTTGAACCCAAAAAGAATTTGACCGTGGCGCGGCACAAATTCTTTACGTTGAAACAACGTATGAACGAATCCTTGGAAAATTTTCTAATGGAATTAGAAAACGCAAGTCATGCCTGTGAGATTGGTTCGCTACGCGATTCCCTTGTAAAGGACATTCTCATTGCTAATATGGCTACAAACTTCTCGCAATTTCGTCAAAAGCTTCTACAAGAGCAAGATCTATCCTTAGAGAGAGCCAAACTCCTCTGTAGAACACTCACGATGGCGCAGAAAAGTGAAGAATCAATCAATGCAGCAGATGGAAGAGAAGAAGTCACAATATACAAGCTACACAAAAGTCGTCGGGCCAGTTCTTCCCCATACCAGAAAAGAAAAAACTCAAGATCCCCATCACGCCAAGCTCACCCAAGGTCAGCTACACCTGGATCCAGAACATCGTCGTGTGTAAAGTGCAACACATCGCATGGTCGCCGCAACTGTCCAGCATGGAAATACAGATGCAGGTCATGTTTTAAATATGGACATTTTACTCATTTATGTTTTAAGAAAAATAGTGTCAGGACTATTGGTTCTGGGGTAGGTAGCATAGATCTCGATGATGAATCAAGCCCCAAATGTGCTGAGGCTGAGAGATTTACAATAATAATTTAATAATTTAATAATTTACATTGTTCAACATTAAAAATATAAAGTCACAAAGTGCTAGTACAAATTTGATTAACACAGACAGTTGCTGGCATTATTCTCTTAAAATAAACAACAAAAATGTAGATTGCCTAATTGACACTGGAGCAGACATAAATGTGATGTCTTATCAAGTATTTAAATAATTGAATCTTAAATTTGACAAACAGAGTAAAGAAATGTGTAAAAAATATAATATCTTTGCCTACAGTGGGCACAGAATTCCGATAATTTCTGTGTCAAACATTTGTTGTTTAATTGAAAACAAAACAAAACCAGAAAACATTACTTTTGTTGTAACTAAATTAAATTGTCCAACTGTGATTGGTTTACCCACTTGTATAAAGCTAAATTTGATAACAAAAAACTTTCATATAAAGAATGAAAATGTCAAAAATGTTGAGCAAAATGTATATAATATGTATCAAAAAACTTGTGACAAAATTGTGACCAGATATAATGATGTATTTCAGGGTCTAGGCTACATCCCATACGACCCACAGCATCGTGCTAAAGAAGGATGCTATTCCGTGCGTTGATCCCCCTAGAAAGGTACCCTTCGCGTTGGTTGAACCGTTAAGGAAAGAGCTTCAACTCATGGAAAACATGGGAGTCATACGGAAGGTGAACAAACCTACTCTCTGGGTGAGTAGTTTAGTTATAGCCATGAAACAGAATGGTGGATTGAGAATTTGCTTAGATCCTAGAAATTTAAATAAAAATTTATTGAGATGTCATTGTAGTGGTATAGTATCTATGTTATATTGTACTCGTATTATACTTGTAACTTAGTCAGAATAAATCATAAGTTCAACCAAGACGGTCGTGTTACTTATTTGCACCAGCTCCCCACACCTCATGGCGTGGCGTGGGCGAGTGTCGGGTGACCGGCGACCCGGCGAAATTCGCCGACGCGGCGGATTCCTGTGTGCCTCGGTGCTCATAGTTAGTCGAGTTTAAAAGTTGGTGTTATAAAAACTTTTAGTGCATTACAAAAAACTCTGGAACCTCGTGGTTACAAACGTGTGTAAAAAGACTGTAAAAGCGCTTGAACAATTAATAATGGGAAAATCCTACTCCAAAACTGAAGATAAGGAAATTCAGATCAACCAAAATGCGGCAGGCTCCAACAGAGCACAAATTTTTGAAGAAAATGATGTCCGGCACCAGGTCTTAACAAATAATATCCTATTGGCTGTGATTTTATTCATGGTTATTGCTGCCGTGATCTACTTTTTGCTAACCAAGTGGAGGCGAAGTGAAAGAAAGTGGATGCAGAGGAAAATGCAGCAGCAGTTTTTCTCACGGATGCGGCAACGGCTGTCTGGAAGATTTGGCGGAGCAGACGAGGGAGCTGACCCAGCCTGATGATAGAAGCTAAAATAAAAGTGCGCGGCCCCTTCCCCAAATTATTTTAATTAATTTTTCTTTCGTCCAAATTATTTTAACGTAATTTTGCCCTCTTGCCCCTGTGAAAACCCTCCTCTTTCTCTCTTTTCGCATATTACGTACAATCTTGGAGCGTCGCTCTTCAGTTTCAAGTTTAGTTTCAAGAAAAGAAAATGAACAATATTATTTAAGTGACTTTAAGTGACATAGTTTATGGAACATAATTTGGAATTAATTCTGAGTAAGTTGAATGACATTCGTAATAATTTAAGAAAGTTAGGTCCTACTAGAAGGGAAAAATATGCATGTAATGTTAAGAAAAAATTTTTAGAAGCTAATGAATTGTATTTAGCGTATAAAAATATAATTAATATTTTTAAAAGTAAGGAAAGTAGTTTAGATCTTTCAGAATATGTCTTTGAAATATTAATAGACCGTATAGAACTAGCATATAAGCAAATTTTAACATATAAAATTAGTAGTGGTGAAAGTACAATTGCAAAAATGGAGAAATTTGATATAAAAACCGCTACTTCTTTAATTCCAGCAATGGATAATTCAGAACAAACTATTGATAAAATTATAGATGGTATTGAAATGTATAATGAATATCTTGTAGATTATAATCAGAAAAAAATGTTAATTTCATTTGTGTTAAAAACAAGGTTGTCAAAATCTGCTAAGTTAAAGTTAAAAAGTGAGTATAGTGATGTAACGAGTCTTATTCAAGACATTAAGAATTATTTACTAACTAAGAAATCGGCTAACTCTATACTTAGCCAATTAAATAATTTGTCACAAAATAATATGTCAATCAATGAGTTTGGTGATAAATTGTCAGATTTATTCGTAGGCCTCACTATCGCTCAAAGTGACGGAAACCCGAAAGCTTGTGAGATACTGAGACCTATAAATGAAAAACTTGCAATTAAAAGGTTTGCAGATGGTTTGCGTAATAGGCGGCTGAGTACCATCATATCAGCCAGGGACTATTCGCAGCTGAAGGACGCGGTGCGTGCGGCCGAGGATGAGGAGCTCGGACAACCTTCGTCATCCAATAACGTTTTTAACGTACAAAAAAGAGGTAACCATTTTAATAATACTCTAGGTTCCTGTGCAAAAGCCGACCACCATCAGGTCAAATGACTAGAGGTAATTTTTATTCGAATCGAGGACGGAATTATAACACCTATAATACGAGAGGCAGGTTTGTAAACAATAATAATTATAATTGGAGATTTAATAACGCCCGTCAAACACGTGGTAATAATTACCATAATAATTTTGTGACTTCGAATCGTAGTCGATTTAATACTGGTAGGGGTAATAGTAATAATAATCGAAATATTTGTTCAGTACAAGTCGAAAATCCCCAAGAAATAGAATCCCATGAACGGAATCAGTTTTTTCGGACCTAAACAATATAATATTTTAACTTGTGACAATAATGTCAAATATATATACTTAAATATAGGTACTCAAAAATATTGATGGTTATTAGACACGGGCGCTTCATTATCAGCGATTCGTAGTAACTCTTTATCGGAACGGATACCAATACATCGAGACCCTATAGTTATAAATGGTATAGGCGGTAAGACTTATTCAGAAGGTTATGTTTATTTAACTTTACAAGCATCCGATGGAACTATTTTTGAACATAAATTTTATTTATTTGACAGTTTACCTTGTAAATCAGACGGAATAATTGGGTTAGATTTTCTAAATAATTTTAATTCTACTATCGACTTAGAAAAAAATATTTTGATCTTAAATAGTGAAAAACAAAGTTTCTTGCCTTTATATACTTCACCTAAACTATGTACCGATTATATATCAATACCAGCCAGATGTGAATCTATTCATTACATAAAATTAAATTCAGATATGAAAGAAGATTGTGTGATTATACCAAAAGAGTTGCAAGAAAATTTATTTTTAGCTGGATTAATAGTAAATCCTAAAAATAACATAATCCCTATTAGATTAATGAATACTAGTGACAAGGAAATAGTCATTTCTGAATTTGAGCCCGAATTAGCGTCTTTAAATTATTATAATATATGTACATTTGACAAGTGTACTTCTAATTCTACACGTGCAAAAACATTGTTGCAATCTTTGAAACTTGATCACGTAGGTACAAGTGAACGGCATAGCATAGAAAGCATTTGTTCAAAGTATGCTGACATATTTCATTTGCCCGGCGATAAACTGACTACCACGAACTTAGGTGAACAAACAATTCAATCGAAACAAAATGTTAATCCGGTATATGTTAAACCATATAGATTACCACATAGTTTAAAACCAGAAATAGAGAAACAAATTAAACAAATGTTAGATGATGACATAATTGAACCATCTCAAAGTGAATGGTCCAGTCCGATTTTATTGGTGCCTAAAAAATCAGATACTACAATTAATAATAAAAATTGGCGTTTAGTAATTGATTACAGAAAATTAAACGAGATAATACAAGATGACAAATTTCCACTACCAAACATTACAGAAATTTTAGATTCGTTGTCTGGTGCTATTTATTATTCACATTTAGATCTCAGTCAATCATATTATCAATGTTCATTAAAACCAGATTCGAGACCAATTACAGCGTTTACTACCAGTACAGGACAATATCAAATGAAACGCCTACCAATGGGATTGAAGACGAGTCCCAGTGCTTACTCTAGAGTCATGTCTATAGCTATGTCTGGACTTAACTTTATAAATTGTTTTATCTATTTAGATGACCTTATTTGCTTTGGTAGAAATTTAGAGTCCCATAACAAAAATTTAATCGAAATTTTTGAACGTTTACGTAAAGTTAATCTTAAACTAAATCCAAATAAATGTCAATTTTTAAAAACGGAATTATTATATTTAGGTCATACTATATCGTCTGATGGGATTCGACCTGACAAAGAAAAAATTAAGTGTATTCAAAATTATCCTAGGCCGTCGAATATTGATGAAGTCAGACGTTTTGTCGCTATGTGTAATTATTACAGAAAGTTCATAGAAAATTTTGCAGATATAACTAATTGTTTAAATAAATTATGTAGAAAAAATACTAAATTTGATTGGACAGAACAGTGCGAAAATTCATTTAAAATATTGAAAAATGCTCTTATTTCACCACCCATTCTACAATATCCAGATTTTTCTAACGAATTCGTATTACAAACAGATGCTTCTGGAACAGCGATAGGTTCAGTACTTTGTAACATTAATATGAAACCAGTAGCTTATGCTAGTAGACCTTTGAATAAGGCAGAGTTAAATTACCCTACTATTCAGAAAGAACTTCTTGCTATTGTCTGGAGTGTTAAATATTTTCGACCATATCTATACGGACGTAGTTTTACCATAGTAACTGACCATAAGCCACTTATTTATCTATTTGGAATGAAGGATCCATTAAGTAGACTTTTGAAATTTCGGTTAGCATTAGAAAAGTATAATTTTAAAATATCTTATGTTAAAGGCAAAGAAAATGTACTAGCAGATGCTTTATCACGAATAGTTATAACGTCACAAGATTTAAAGGACATGAATGATAAAATAGTAGCAGTAACAACAAGAGCTCAAGCTAGAAAAATGAAAGAGATGAATGAAAATAAGAATGAAAGTGGTAATGATAGTGAAAAAAGCGGTATACCCCTAACGATTGGCCTGATCAACCAAAAGTTGTGGAGATACTTAGAATACCGAACGGGTCAGTTTAGTTATGTTTGATTGAGGGAGAATTATTAAAGAAAATGAGAAAGAATAAAAGCATAGATGTAGAATCTGAATGCTTCGCATTTATTGCTAATAAAAATGTATTGTATGTAAATCTCGATTTTAAAGCACAATACACGCGAGACGTTTTTGTGGAAAAATTGAGAAAATTATGTGAAAAGTTAGAAATAAAAGAGATTTCTATAATAAAAAGTGAAGATAACGCGTTATTCATTAAAAATATGATAGAAGAAATAAAGAGTATTGAAAAGTGGTCCGGACCACGCATTTGTATTTTAAGAGGAATAAAAAGAATAGATAATGACGAAGAAAAACAATTTATTTTAAATGACTTTCATCTGCTGCCAACAAGCGGACATGCTGGGGTACGCAGAATGATTAATAATATAAAACGTAAATTTTACTGGCCAGGAATTGAAAATGACGTCAAGAATTTTGTTCATAAATGTGAAAAGTGTCATAAAATGAAACACTCTAGGTATATAAGAGAACCTATGGTTCTAACAACCACGGCAAGTTTTTCTTTTGAAAAAGTATTTTTAGATATAGTGGGCCCCTTAGATTTAGATTTAGAACATAATAAGTATATCTTAACAATTCAGTGCGAGTTAAGCAAATTTGTCGAGGCTTATCCTCTTAGAAATAAAGATACGGTAAGTGTAGCTAGGAGTTTTGTGAACAATTTCATTTTAAGGTTTGGCATTCCCAAAGTCATCACTACAGATCGTGGAACAGAGTTCATTTCGGAGACGACGGAAGAGGTATGTAAATTACTTAACATAGAAAAACTAAGCTCTACAGCATATCATCACCAAACTATTGGTTCACTTGAAAATACGCATAAACATCTAGGTTCATTTTTACGTATACAATGCGATAGTCATCCTGAAACATGGAGCCACTGGCTACCATTTTGGTGTTTCTCGTACAATAATACTGTTCATTCAAGTACAAAATATGCCCCATATGAATTAGTTTTTGGCAAACCATGCGGAATTCCGAGTAGAATTTCTTCTCATATAGAACCATTGTATAATCCAGATAACTATAGTTTAGAGTTAAAATACAGGTTGCAAGTAGCTAATAGAGACGCACGAGAAAATTTGTTAAAGTGTAAAGAAAAACGAAAACTAAAGTATGATAAGAATGTTAATAAAGTAAAATACAATCCAAACGATTTATTCTTAGTGAAAAATGAGACAGGAAATAAATTAGAAATTTTGTTTAATGGACCATATATTGTAATAGAAGAACAGGAACCAAATGTAAAAATTATGAAAAATGGAAAAATTGATGTTGTTCACAAGGATAGAACGAAACATTTTGTTAAGGATAATTAATGTTTACTTTAAGAAAATTTCAGTTACTTATTGATAATTAATATTATAATTAGAAAAAAAAATAATAGTTTGTAATTATTATTATTTTTTTTCTTTTGCCCCGGAGGTGTAGTGGTATAGTATCTATGTTATATTGTACTCGTATTATACTTGTAACTTAGTTAGTCAGAATAAATCATAAGTTCAACCAAGACGGTCGTGTTACTTATTTGCACCAGCTCCCCACACCTCATCATTATCCAATTAAAAACATAGACGAAGTCAGGTCTAAATTGTCCAAAGCCTCTTATTTTTCACATTTAGATGCGTTTTCTGGGTTTTATAATATAAAATTAACTAAAGAAAGTAGTGATCTGTGTACATTTCAAACTCCCTTTGGCAGATACAAATTTTTAAGATTACCTTTTGGAATAAACACGGCTACAGAAATTTTCTATAAAACCATGATAGGTCTTTTCGGAGATATTGAAGGTATAATAATTTGGTGTGATGACATTTTAATATACGGCGAAACAATTGAAATACACAATAAAAGGTTAGAAATGTTTTTGGAAAGGGCTAGGCAAGTTAATTTAAAATTAAATAAAGCCAAGTGCAAGTTTCTTTTAGAAGAAATAGCATATTTGGGCTATATTTTTAGTAAAGAAGGTGTAAAAATTGATCCAGAGAAAGTTAAAGCCATAAAAGATACCTAAAAATATTAAAGATTTGCAGAGATTTCTAGGCATGATTAATTTTTTAGCACCGTTTATAGGAAATCTAGCAGAGAAAACTAATACCTTAAGAAATTTGTTAAAAAAAGATATATTATGGTTATGGGATGAAAATTGTCAAAAGTGCTTTGATTTGTTAAAAGAAGTCGTATCTAAAGCACCTGTGTTAACTAATAATTATAATTGCAACTTACCTGTGATTTTGTCGGTAGATTCATCAAAGAATGCACTGGGAGCGGTCTTGATGCAAAACAAAGGACCCATTGCATATAGTTCAAGAACACTAACCTCCTCTCAACAAAACTACACTCAGATTGAAAAGGAATTGTTTGCCATACAGTTTGGATGTAATAAATTTCACCAATATATTTATGGCAGTAAAACAACTGTTCATACTGATCACAAGCCTTTAATTTACCTTTTTAAAAAACCTCTTCATGAAGTACCTGCTAGACTACAAAGAATGATGTTATCGTTGCAGGGTTATGACCTAGAAGTGGTTTATGTACCTGGTAAATATATGTATATAGCAGATACTTTATCAAGAGCCTCACTCAGTGATAAATACATACCTCAGTATGAACAAGACTTACAGTATCATGTAAATTCAGTATTTTCTAATCTCTCAGTGAGTAAGCCATATTTAGAATTTATATTATTAGAAAGTAAAAATGATGAATCTTTAAATCTGCTCAAGTCTTATATTCAGAATGGTTGGACAAAAAGCAAAAACAAAGTAAACTGTCTAGTGAAACCATATTGGAACATTCAAAATGAAATACATATAATGAATGACTTAATATTTAAAGGTAATAGGCTTATTGTTCCACAGTCCTTGCAGAGACAGATTTTAGATAAAATACACTGTGGACATTTAGGTATTAATAAGACACTCAACATCGCTAGAGAAACAGTTTATTGGCCAAATATAAACGCGGATATTAAAAACCTAATTGATCAATGTTCGGCGTGTGCAAAATTCAGGGCAAACACACCCAAGGAACCGTTGAAATGCCATGAGATATCTTATCTTCCGTGGGAGAAGGTAGGTATAGATTTATTATATTTTAATGGAGAAAATTTCCTTGTCTGCATATATTATTATTCCAAGTACATAGAGCTAGCTTCTTTGCATAAGAATTACACTGTCGCTAACGTTGTTAAAAACCTCAAATCCTTCTTTGCTCGACATGGAATCCCGAAAGCACAAGTGTCTGACAATGGTCCACCATTTAACTCTTGCAAATTCAAGTCTTTTCTTGTTGATTGGGATGTAGAATACATTACTACCAGTCCTTATTGGTCCAGGTCTAATGGCCAAGCTGAAAGTGGAGTTAAAATTGTCAAAAACATATTAAGAAAATGCAAGGAAGATGGCTCGGATATACATTTGGCGTTACTACACTACCGCAACGCTGGCAAGGGAGATTTTCCCAGTCCGGCCGCATTATTAATATCTAGAAACTTGCGAGTAAATTTACCAATTCTAAACAGAAAACTTATGCCAGAAGTTGTAAAATTTTCGACGTTTGAAAGATGTAATAAACAAAGCAGAGACAGAATGTCTTTTTATTTTGACAGGAATGCGAAGTATACATCTTATGAGTTTCAGCCGGGTGATGACATTTACTTCAAAAAAAATCCTAAATCTTTTTGGTCTCCGGGAATAATTAAAGAGAAATTAGGATGTGGTAGATTATATTATGTTGTGGATCAAATGGTGTTTGTGTATAGGAGGAATAGGGGACACATTAGACCTAGAAAAAAGAATTTAAAAGATACAAATTCTCCACCTTCTTTCTATGGCAACGGCAGCACTGACAATATGCCTCCCATGCAGGAGAGTACGAGCTGTGCCGAACTCATGGGAGTTCGGCACAGCTCGGAGACGGTCCTGTTCAAAATTGCATTATCGATGATAACTGTGTTCCTATGGAGAGTCTAGAAAATACCGGTTACGTAAGCAGGTCTGGTAGAAGTGTGAGACGTCCTAAATTATACATACATGAGAAATTTGAGTAGATAAGTAATGTATTGTTATTAGTTATGTACTTATAATATTAGTTTGCTTTTTTCTCGAAAAGGGAGATGTTGCATATTGACAAAAGTAAGTGTCAATGTCATTTTTGACATTGACAGATGTCATGAAGTAAAGCCTATTTAGTTAGTTTATTTCAGTTGGTCAAAAGGCTATAAATAGTGTAGACGTATATTATTGTGTTAGGCATATATCTCATATGTAATACGTAATCAGTGTTAAGCACCAATAAAGGAGAATATAAGAATTGTTGCTGTATTGTTATCATCACCACTCAGGAACAAATCAAGAGGTCGTAGCCCGCTACAGTGAGATGGCGATCTCGTGAATCTAGATTGTTACAACCTGTGCCACCAAAAACCATCGTATCTATGTGCTATGATATCACGGCGTACCGCGTATGCACCCTTAGAGATTCTGAGTAATAAGTGAACAATAAAGGAAATTATATATCACACGTTCTTCAAGAACTTAACATGGGATTAGATTGACGTGGTGTGAAAGCGTCCATAGGAATTATTATCTATACTCATATTATCAGGAGCAAATATTTGTTCGTTTGCGAACAGGCAATGAAAATATTGCAGATTAGACCACGGGGAAGGACATAGGCTACTTTTTATCGCGGAATAATGTACGGTTCTTACGGGGTTTCCTTTTGCGCGCACGTAGTCGACGGCGACATCAATTTATTACTAATTTGTCAAGAAACATTACGAACCCGCTACAAAGGAAATTACCCAAGTTCGGGAATCGGACGTGGTCAACAGAGCCCCAACCGCGCTCAGACTAATATTTGATTTCCTATAGAATCCAACAAGTGGCAGATATTAGTATAGGAGGATTGAATTTTAGAAATAGATTATTTATGTCAACATTTTCACGAAATAATTTTTATTTATAATATGCTTAAAAGGTCTTAATAAACCTCGAAGATGGCTTGATAGGTTTTAATTATATTAATATCTATTGTCTTTTGTTTTAAGATGATTAACTATAGTTTGAAAGTTGTGAACGTGTTTAAAAAGTGTGATATTTGATATTGCTCCAATACTATTTTGATATATGAAATAACTGTTCGCTGTTTATGTTTCGAATCTTATGTATTTAACGAATTTTAGTAAACAATTCAATATAGAATCACTTTAGCTATTAGCTAATGTAACAAAATGTCAAAAAATATTTGCTCGATGCAAATGGCGCCTGAAAATGTCAATATTTTACTTAGGCTAAGTGAAATTTTACGTTTGATCTGGGATTGGGGATTTCCGCTAGCGAGGGCGGGCGGTGGGGAACTTTACACGCGTACCATTTGGAGCCTATCTCCCAATGACTTATCGGCGAGTTCAGAAGCAATATATCAAAGTAATCGGTTTAATTTCTCATCTCCCACTTGAGGGAACTAACGCTTATTACTTGTATGATAACGTCTTGATTTGTGACACCGTCGGAGCCCACTCAGTTGTGCAAAACGGTTCATAGTCCTGCTATACTGTTGATTAGTTTAATGGTAAATATTATTAATAGTTTCTGATACATTATTAAAAAAAACAAAATCAAAAGACACTTTGCCTTATGAACATAAAAGGTTTTTTTTTGGATAAACATACAACTTGTTTGTTAAAAAACGGCATTCTCCCACCTAACCCTTTCCTGGCGCAAATTAAATGACCAGACAATTTTAGTGAGGTAACGTCCGGCGATAAAGGGTTACGTGAATATCGGTGACGTAGTGCACGGTCCACTAGTGGATTGATGCTTTATAATTTATAACTACCCTCCGGATATCCCCGACATTTTTCTTCTTAAATAAAACTTTCTTTTGGCTGTTTAAAATCCAACCTGCGTTATGCTTAATTAACAAGTATTCTAACTTAAACTAGACTCCAGAGTGATACGTTTTAAATAATATCTAATTGTCTTCGTAATTGGTACATTTGTATATTTGTAGTAACTAGTAGATTCTAGGTACGTCATACTACACTATTTCGTGCAAGGGAAATTTGAACGTGCCACGTGCGTTATTTTTGCGGTCTCTTCAGTGTATTATAGAGTATAGACTAACGCCATAACTAATAAATACATTTACACAATGGATAAGCTATACAATTCAATGAAATTTATTTAGACACACATAAAATTATATCACGTCAATCTAATCCCGTGCTAAGATGAACCTGACAGACAAGGACAATGTTTTGCCGGTGTCTGTCTGGCGATTTTTCCAACGTATCAAACGTATAACGTGTGGTCATTTTTGCAAGCAATTTAGATATCTTACCTCCTCTAACCTCGCAGATGAGGACAAGCTCGTTGCCCTCCTCCAGCGGCCCCACCACGCCGGAGATGTCCCTCCCTGACTTGTCGTACAAGATCAGCTGGTGTGGCGGCACTGGAATAAAATTTCTTATTAGAATGCAAATAATAATAAAGATATTTGTTGAGGTAAAAAACGATAAACGATCATATTACCGTTGATAAACCGAGACATAGAATTCTATAGAAAAGCATGTACCTACATAAGCAGTACATGTCTTAAAATTTAATTGCATAAGTATAGCCTCTCTAATAAATCACTTGCCGTAACAATTAATGTACAAGCTAACACGTACATTCCTGATTATACATAATTTTTAAATTATAAATGATCATTGTGCGGCAAAGTGCACGCTGTCGGGCCCAGTCCGGATCAAGCATCAAATCGCACACTCATAATCATTTTATCAATTAACATAAGCGTGAATAAATATCAATATCGTATCAAGGACTTTACATAAATTAACTATCAATATAATAAAAAGGTGTAGTTGGGTAAGTAGTTCCTACACATGATGACCATGGAAGCTTATCTACATCGTTACATTTATAGTAAGTACCATATAGGTATGGTACCTACTTCATTGAGTGAATAATAATATACAAAAATATCGCGAAGTTAGAAAAACTGACCTGAAGCAAAGATGCTACATAATATTATTTAAGTTCAAAACTGCTTTCTACTTCTTATGAAACAAAATAGTTGCTCCTCGAAAATATTATTCAAATACAAGTGTTTTTATTTTATTTCTTAAATACAATTCTGAGAGAACGGTCGTCGAAAAACGAACACAATTTAAGTTTTATCTTTCACTTAAAAGTTGAATTCAGTCAGGTTTCATTTTTGTTGTCTACAAAACATAAGGTCTCTAAATAAAATTACCTTGATAGTTTTTTAAAAGATTGTCTAACATTTTGAGAGACGGAAGAACATTTTACGGAAATGGGTGGTATAAGTTTTAGTTCACTATATTCTTCTCAGCGACAGTTTATGTTCCTAAAAATCTTTTATACCTACTGGTCTAAGTTCCGGTAAAAGAAATATATATACCCTCATCTGTTATTGTGTATAGTGATAAGAAATAAATGATAGATAATATACACATTGATACATTGATTAGGTTGTTTAGTTAAATTGCGCCCTAAGGGCCGATTCACACTAAAATGACAGCGGAGCGGCAAGCAGCATAAGTGTCATATACTTAATTTTAAACTTTATCTTTATTATCATTTAAAACACAGTTTCGCTTGAGACAACCGCCGCCGCTCACATCGCTCACGGCCGCCCATAGCCGCTACGGTCGCTAGAAGCTATCAGCGGCAGTAATGAAGATAAAGCTAATGTTTTTACTATTAAGTATATGACAGTTATGCTGCTCGCCACTCCGCTGCCATTTCAGTGTGAATCGGCCCTTAGGGCGCAATTTAACTAGGCAACCTATTTGCAATGTGTCAATGTGAATATTATCTATCATTTATTTCTTATCACTAATAAATAACAGATGAGGGTATATATTTCTTATACCGGATCTTGTTCGATCCTGTGTTTACTATAAATACTGTACAGTGTACACAGACTAAAAATATTTTCTTGTAAACTCTTTGTCTGTTTATACAATAAAGGTTCTTAAGCGGTATAATTTAACGAGAATATTTTCAGATTATTTTATGATGAAAAATACTTTGGGTAAAGGTTTCATAATGAAAAATAAGGGTTGTATAAAGAAAAACGGCACCGACGATAAGTAAAGCTGAAACACGGTTGGGTCAAATGCTCCTTTTTACATAGATGAAAACAAAATTTGAGCTCAAGATGAGATTAGCTTTCATCAGATCAGGGAAAGATTTATATAGCACTAGCTTTTTCCCGCGGCTCCACCCGTGTAAATAATAGTATTCCACGTTCCCGTATAGGCTACTTTTTATACCGACAAAACCTGTCGGAATAAAAAGTAGCCTATATTTTAATCCAGAGCCTAAACTACTCATGACTATCATCATGACCAACAACATTATTTGTACGTGTAGATTGCAGGCAGTGTATTGTATACTTTTTTTTAACCGACTTCCAAAAAAGGAGGCGGCTGTGCATTCGGCTGTTTATATATTTTTTTGTATGTTCAACGATAATTCCGCTGTCTGTGGACAGATTTTCAAAATTCTTTTTGATGTAAAGGGGGGATATAATCCCAAGTTGATCCCGTTTTTACCAAAGTGGTGGCCTGATGAAGGAATCCATGAGGAATCGAGGGAACTCCTCCAAATTTATATGGACATATATAGTGATTTTGACTTTTTCTTAAGTAGTCTAAGCATATGCTACCAAAAAGTAAGATTTTGCACCAAAGGATACCCTGGACCTAAAAGTACTGAACAGAACTCCTGACTCCCCTTATACATACATGTTTGTGGATTTCGGCATTGTTTAAAGAAATATGCCACTATATCAATTACGGTAATCATCATCATCAACACAATGGTCACACCATACACCATCACATTATGATGATATATTAGGTACTTCTCATAGCATTTTACATCGACACGGATATCTTTGAACATTATTCATTACTTTGCCGTATGTGAACCTATTTGCAAAATTGTTTTGTTATTGTAAAGGTATAAATAATTCGAAACTTGTCCCTTAGTCACCAAAATGGAGACCTGATGAAGGGATCCATGATAAATCGAGGGAACTCTTCGAAATTTATATGGACACATATTATACTGATTTTGACTTTTTCTGAAGTATTCCAAGCATAGGTGTGCTACCAAAAAGTAAGCTTCTGTACCAAGGTAACCCTGGATCTAAAAGTACTGAACAGAACTCCTGAGTCCTTATAGATACATGTTTGGGGATTCCGGCGATGTTTAAAGAACTGCAAGAATATGCCATCACACATGATAATTACAGTAATCATCGTCATCATCACCACCTTCTTCACAAGAAACACCAACATATTATTATGATGACATAGGTAATCACTACATATCAGAGTTTTGTGCACCGATATCAATGTGTTCATAATAATATATATAATAAATTTAACTAAAAAGAGAAAAAATATTATTTTTAGACACAAAATTAAAACCGACTTCCAAAGAGAAATAGTTAAGATTTTAGCCGAATTTAAAAGGGGAATTTAAAAGTAAAAATGCACAATAAAGTTATAATTTTTTTTATTTTATACTTGTTTGTGCATTTTTACTTTGGAAACTATATTGTCAAAGCCTATAATAATAATAGGTCCTGCGAGAGCTTTCTTTTGAGTCTCCTTGGCTCTTTTATATTACTCATCAACTCTTTGGCATAGAAATTGAGATGGTTTGAGATTTTTGTGTTGTATGTTTTTATTTTATCTTTTATTTCTTGCTTGACTGGATTCCCACTAGGCCATGGTGTAGTCTTACATTACTTATGTACCAAGGTAGTACTAGATGTTTGCAATCTTAATATTTTTCATTGGATCTTAATATAATATATTGTATACTTGGCATGCTTTATATAATTTCTAGATTTCTAGGTTACTGTACTGTTGTAGTAAGTTTCTACTTGGTAGTTTAGTAGTTACTTATGAATTATGAACCACATAATAATATACATTTATCTATGGACGCTTTTACACCACGTCAAACTGGTCTCGTGGTAAGTTTTCGAAGAACTTGTGTTGCGTGTACCAGACAACGGAAATATATTTGATACTTTTATACTATATACACAATACACATTTTTAATGCACGTCCATGACCCAGGAACACAGAAAACTTTTTGTTCCCTGCCGGGATTCGAACCCGCGATCTGCTGCTTGAGCGCCAACGCGTAAACCACTGAGCCACAGAGGTCGTCATTCCACGAAACATACTTAACCAAGTAACGTATTATACTCGTAGTATGCGGATTTCGGACTTACTAACTCTACATAGTGAATGTATGTTCATTGTACAGTCGAGAAAAATGGATGCTTTACAGTTTGATCATCCTCGTAATTTGTTCGTATTTTTATCGTGGTGTTATCAGTTACTTATCTCTGTGAAATTTCGAAAATGCGGGAAACATTAAATTTACTTATTAGGCATTTTATTACAGACTCTGATGTTCTAAGATTTATTCAAAGTTGGTTATACACTTTCTGAACGTCGGTATACGTGATGCCTGCCTCCAGTTCGGGAACTAGCCCGGTGAGAAGAAGCGGCGAAAGAAAATAGAACGTATTGCTCGCTTCTGCCGCCAAATATTGTATTAATGTCGGCGGCATTTCCCCATAGAAGAATACCGTAAGACATTCTACTATGAAAATAACTAAAATAAACTAGTCGCGTCGTATTTTCGTCAGATCTTCGCCGTATTTTCCTGACTGCAAATGCTACAGAACTTAGTCTATCTGCAAGATTAGCAATATGAGGACCCAACTGTAGTTTACTATCTAGTGTTATACCTAGAAACACAGTGGTGTCCACTAAGTTCATTTTATCATCATTTAATAGTATATTGGTTTGTACTTGCCTAACATTAGGCAAAGTAAACTTTAAACATTTTGTTTTATTTGAATTTAAAAGAAAATTATAAACATTAAACCAATGTATTATTTTCGAGAGAGCGCTATTTACCTCGTCCTAATTTAACTGTTGTCGCTTCACATTAAAAATTAGTGAAGTGTCGGCAAAAAGTACTATCTCATTATCATTATCTTTAACTAGATAAGGTAAGTCATTTATATAGATGAGAAAAAGAAATGAGCCTGAAATAGTCCCTGTGGGACACCTAATTCTATTTTCGTCCCAGTGTACCTTTTACTATTGATCTATACCCTTTAAGTTCTATTTTTATGGTAAGAACTCAAAAAGTCGTGTGAAGAGTCCCGTATACCACAGTGGTGCAATTTTCTGATCAATTTAGCATGCTCAACACAATCAAATATCTTAGAAATGTCGCAAAATACACCTAATGCATCCTGCGACCCCTAAATTAATTAAATTAGGACAAAAAATAATAGTCTAATTGATATTTATGCCTAATCATGTAGTATGCCAAGAAACAATTATGCCAAAGTATTATTATGCGTTATAAAATAATGCGAAAATAGTTATGCCTAATCAAATTATAGCAAATAAAATTATGCAAGAAAAGGGGATCCCATTTAATACCCACCATGACCCAGGAACACGGAAAAACTTTTTGTTCCTTCGGTGGGATCCAAACCCGCAACCCCGGCTTGAGCACCAACGCTTTCAACCACTGAGCCACAGAGGTCATCAAATTGTATAGTAATAATCACATTAATAATTCTATATCAGCCCCTGAACAGATGAAGAGTGATGATATTTAGATGCACGACGTAAGCACAATTAGAAATACATCCCGAATCTACATTTAAATTCAGAAATGAGAGTCCTCAGTATGCTAATTTTAATAAATGAAAATAGTAACATCCTCCTCCGTTTAAATCCCTATTAACTTAGTTTGCGTAATTTTGAAGATATGCAACCCTCATTCTAGAAATGAATGCATAAGTAATGTTTGAATTTACATTATACTAATAATACTGTCCTTACTGTTGTCGAATAAAGCGGTAAAGTTGGCCGGAAAAAAAAAATGAAAAAAAGCCTAAGAAAATCTACAAAGGTTAATTTATCGCCTCTACTATCGACTACTCTTCCTAAATAAAAATATTTTTAAGCTCTATAATATTATTTTATCTAGTTATATAAAACCGTTTAAAATATGAATGTTTTCTAACATTTTATATATACACATATTTTTTATTTTTACACATAATAATTAAATATAAAACATATTTCAATAGTCACAATTTTGTAACACGTCGTCGTCTTCTTAACGTGATACTAAGTAAAGTTATATTTATTTATTTATTTATTATTCAACTAAAATAATACAAAATATTGAGTAATATTTAATATTTAAATATTGAGTACATATTCTCCATTTTAATATCAAAGATCTTTTAAAACGGCTTTTGTATTATAAAACATAAAAGGGTGTTTTTATAATACAATAGACTGTTTGTAAAATAATAATAAGAAACCCTTTCCAGTAAAAGGTACCTATAACAGTTTATGGCGGTCGTCTTATGGCTTGCCAATGGGTTACAGCAATAATACTTCAATTCAGTATGTGTTTAAATTGTTCAATTTGATATTTTTGAAAATATATTTATAAATTGGATATAAGCTTAGCGACAGTAGAAAAATACTGAGGTACTCAAATTGAAATTAAAAACATCTGGTAAAACAGTCGGTTTGAAAACAAAACATCGATTGGAAATTATTTAATAAACAAAAGATAAATATCAGGGTCACATTACGAGGTTTAACCCTTGCTCGCTATATATAAAAGTATACCCCTATTATTGTATTGGGCTATAGTAATTACGTTGAGCTGTGTAGTAGTTACGTATTGCAGGGCCGGACCGTAAGTTTCTTTACGCTTGGTACATCTAAATCGCAAAACAACTACCAAGTTATGTCTAACTCAAATCGCGAATCCGGCAAAACGAGAGTTAGCCTTATTGACCTTGTGGGCATCCCGCGAGATAGGCTCAATTGTACATTAGACATACTGATATTGAGTCTTAAAGCTAGTGTAACTTTTTACAAATATTAGTTGGGACTCAGAATCTACCTATAGACGTGTATATACGGGCATTGTTGACATTGACCAGAAAACGAGCAGACGGATCGCCTGATGGTAAGCGATTACCGTCGCCCATGTACACTTTCAAAACCAGAGGAGTTACACTTGTAACTCCCCTGTTGCGCACTTTCGTTACTCGTCCTTAAAATACCCAACCCCACCTTCGGCCTCCGATAACCTCACGCAATCGGCGAAACACAACGCAAGCTACAATTATTTCACGCTGGTTTTCTGTGAGGCCGTGGTATTTATCAGGTCAATCTGTCCCATTCGTGCCGAAGCATGGCTCTCTCACAGTTATGAGAAAATAGAATGTCGTAAAAATATCATTCTCATGTGACAGTTAAAAGTAATAAATCGTTACAGCATCCAAAAATCTACGTGCATACGATATTACAAATAAGACGATAAAAGACTAACGACTAAGACTAGATCTGTTTTATTTAATAAAATTGTGGAATTTTTCGTATTATCGTCTATTTTTGACTTTGACTTGACTTAGCTGGGAGCCACTTTAATCCACGGGGCCCTGGGCTGAAGCCCAAAAAGCCATATGATAGATCCGGCCCTGACGTATTGAGCTAGTTGGCAGTCATTAGAGCGCGCGTTCGCGGCTGCAAGTAACAAATGAAACAAGCAATTTTAGGGAATTTCATAGTTGACAGTGTCAATTATATGGCTTCCCATTCTGCACTGACGTTTTGTTTTAGAACGTATTGCCTATTACCAGTTTGATTTATTGGTAGTACTAATTAATGGTTTTGCAATTAATCAAATGCCATACGGACGATATTCGTAGAATTGATAAGTAATCAGTTAATATTATGCCATCTTCTTTTGTAAATCTAACGCAAAAATCGGGACGTTATTATAAAAATGCCCATCATTTGAAAATACTGTTAAGGACGCGTTTGCGAAATGAGTTGTTTGACAGCGGCCGAGTACCGACTGACATTTCTTGAGAAAAGTTTTGTGCAATAAATCCAGAGAGTGATCAAATAAAATAAACCTTAATACCTAATACTAAAATTAATGCATAACCGCAAAACACGTGAAAATGTTGAGGAGACTTTTATGCTTTATCCAAATCAATATTTAAAACTGTTGGATGATTTTTTAGCCAATTTTACGGTGATTATGTCCGCTATCTTTGGGTATTTTTAAACTAACAAAGTAAGCTACATGAGTGCAGAAAAAATATTCTAAATACGGCATCTTTTTGTAAATTCTGGAAAATTATTTTTACTATACTAAAAATCACAATTTCGAGCAGTGTATGTTACCGGTGATAACATATGGAGCCGAAACGTGGTCATTCACAACGGGACTTCTAAAGCTTCGTGTCGCTCAAAGAGCCTATGGAGCAGGCTATGCTCGTAGCCTCTCTACGTGATAGAACCAGAAGTGATGAAATCCGTAGCAGAACTAAAGTTACAGACATAGCCCAGTGCGTTAGCAAGTTAAAGTTGCAATGGGCTGGACATATAGCCCATAGAACCGATGCCCGCCGGGCCGAAAGGTTCTCGAGTGGAGACCACGAATTGAACGTAGAAGCGTAGGACGGCCTCCCACCAGGTGGACAGACGACCTGAGAAAAGTAGCGGGGAGTCGGTGGTTTCAGTCGCGAGCGACCTGTCGCACTGGAAATCTATGGCTGAGGCCTATGTCCTGCAATGCACGTCACCAGGCTGAAACGACGAAAAATCATAATTTTTATAATATTTTTTAACCATTTCACAAATAAAGAAGTACTTTATTTGTAACAATTATTAGTTTTGTTGGATTTGGTTTCATTTGCTCGCAATATCAGCGACCGAAAAACAGCCAATTTATGTCAATTTGCAAACGCGTACTTAAGGGTCAGTTCACAACGCGACGATACGCGACGCTACGAGACGCTACGAAGGGCTGCATTTTTATTATAGCTATTGAAAATTAATCTGTATTCACTACACAAAAATCAGTCATATACTGCACATGCGCTGTGCAGCGCGATGCAACATGACATTCGAACTCTTACAATGAAACGTGTATCTTCTTATGTAATGAATAAAGTTCAATTTTGAATGACAATCTGAGAATGCAGCTCCATGTTTCATATCGTTTCGTCTGAATTCGACTTTACATTCTTGCGTCCATCACTTAATTGGCCACAAAATCTAATTTATATTATTTCAATTATTAGACCTATCTGAGAAATATTTACCCAAGTTAAGCAAGGTACATTTTACGAAACGAGCCTTTTTGTTTACATTCATGTACATCAGAAAACCTCATATTGAATCTCCGACCCAAGATCCACATGTGATATGATAATAAATCGTACAGCCAAGGCAAAGTCTGAAATTATAGCGTTTGAATAATGCATTAACATTTTCACGATAGTGGTTGTAAAAGCGACTTCTATACGGCGCCGTGGAATGCTTGTTCTATCGAAACATAAATTCCACTAAGCAAGTTTCCATTTATGCATGTACATTGTATAATCATTTTTCGCCATGAAATATGCAATTGAAGATAATTGTAGGATTATTCAGCGTTATTGCAATAAATCAGCGATATTGTGGATTAAATTACAGCTCGAAGCGGCCAAAATAATAGCGTAACGATTTAAAATGTCTGTTTTAAAATAATGCAAATAATCTAACTAAGCGCATGTCAGGACATGTCTAAGGAGGGTTCCGTAACTATCAATGCGCAACAGGTTTTTTTTTCAAATTAATTTTAAATGTCATTGTCTGATTTCTCTCAAATTAATTGGCCTAAAGAGTATTTAGCAGGATCTATCAGCATGGAAACTTACAAGTTTCTCTCTTATGGTTTAGAAATACCAGGTTTCACTTTATGAAAAAATCATTAATGAAACATTGCCTTTATTTAAAAGGTCCATTAAGACAATAAACCACATGATAGGGACAGACAGAGTGAAATTGTAAGGGTTCCTTGAATCCTAAAAACTGCGGAAAACTAAAAACTGTAAACCAGCGCAGTGACCTTATGATAATAATATTTATTAACATGATTTTTTATGTTAGCTATTAAACGTACTTAAATCAATTGTGATTGTTTTCAACGGGCAATATTTTTCAGGTCTACTACATAATATTAAGGGTTTCTCACTATTTCGGTCTAAAAATGTTCTTTTCCCCCTAAACTATTAAGTGAAAAGAACACTTCTTTTATGGCAGCCAATGACGGAACAGGGTCGTAGAGCGGCCACAAAGGAACGGTTCAGTTTCCCGCTCTTATAGCGCCAATATGGCGGTCAGCATATGCTAATACTGACCATTTACGGTTTTTCGGTTTCTTCCTGCCTATTATTTTTTTGCCGATATTTTTTAACGATTTTGATAACGAACCGCCTATGATAACGGACCTGGAACCTAGATTTATATTTTAATTTTAACCGGTCTAAGGCTCATTGTACCTTATAATTAAGAATGCAGGTAATATTTCATAATTTACTACATACTTACTTTCATAATATTCTAGAAGACTAAATTTAAATTTTTATCGCAGGACTAAATTGACGTGCAAATTAAAATGATTTATTTGAATAACCTTTTACATTTTCGTTACTCCTTAGAGTTCATTCATGTGTACAATCATTTCGGATTTGCTTCCTTCTTATAAGAAAGATCGATACCGCTCAGCTGCTTTGCCAACTTGTTTCATTAAATTCAAATTTCGTGTTGTACTTATTAATTCAGGCGAGCGTTTTCTTCGCACGTCGTGAGCCGAGCTGCTTTTTATATCCCGTCGTATTCCGATCTAAAGAGGAAAGTTTTCGAGAATTTCCAAAGCACTTTAAAATTGTATCGAGATTTCTTAAAACACTTTGTTCCAATTGACGGGATTTACTTTGATCTTTAACGTTAATTAAGTGACGAATAATATTGTTATATCTGTTTTTATACAAATAATAATTAAAATGATTTTAATGCATGACATTGACCGTTATTTTAACTTTTACATTTAAATGTTATTTAATTCATAGTTTGCAATGTCATTAATATAAAATATTAAGTTGCTCTGTTCGTAATACGCAAACATTATCTATCGTACGATCACATTCTGTGTCAAGTCGGCGCCTTTCATCTTCAAACTATGTTTAGATAATTGCACTAGAAGTTATAACTTTAAAGTGAAAATGGAGTATCAACCGCATTATAATATAAGCAAAGTTTGGCTAAGTCGCTTATAAAATGAGTTAGTGAGTTCACGATAAACAATCCACTTAATATGCCGTTTATAATGTCGTTTTACAAAGTGAAAACTTCCATCTCAATGTGAGACGCCTGAAATGTGATATGTCGAAAATTTAACAGACTTTGAACTTATATACTGGATATTACTTCATAAATAAATATCAGGTGACGTGAAAAATGTGTATCATTATTTAATAAAATATCAGAATACCTTGTTATGGTTTTTTGCTTTTAATTATAGAGTTTTAAAAAACCTTGTTAACATGTAAGAGATAAGGTTGACCCAAGTGGGTTGGCGAGAACTCGAATTTCAGCCTCAACTTGGGTTTAAAAAATATAGCGGGTTAAATTTATTACGGGTATTTATTGTAGATCATTTTTATTTTGAAGGTTCAAGGTAGCTCTCATTTAGGAAAATATCTGAACTAACTGACGTCAGACGCCTAAGTAAGAGCTACACATATTTTATATTTGTAGGTATATTTAATATAAAATTTAAAATAGGTAACTAAATATCGTCCGCTTTTAATTATAATATACAGAACGCACGTTCAAGTAGTCTGATTAGTAATTATTAAATTGATCCTAACTAAACAGAAAAAGGTCATTTTGGTAGGTAATTGCTTTGTAAAATCTTTTATAAATCCGACACCACACCTGTTAAACTCCAATTGTTAAACTCCATTGGCTGTTTCAATCCAATTATGGAATATGCATGGTTTTTTTATTAGCTTTTCTAAAAGTACATAATAATCTAGGAAATATTGCCTTTGCAATGGCATATCTACGATCAACACAAAAGTGAGATCGTTGGAGAGCATTAAAAATGCTCTACACAATTATTATTTTTAAACAATAAATGAAAACCGACTTCCAAAGTAAAACAATATTTTATAGAACTTACGTTTAAGTTGGTTGGTACAGACTTAAAAATTATGAAGACTGTGTAGAGAAATAGTTAAAATTTAAGCCTAATTTAAATAGGAATTAAAACATGATTTATTTCATAATTTTTTGTGCATTTTAACTTTGGTTATCGGTTTGAAATTTTTCGCTTTTTAGTCATATTTATTATATTATTAGAAACACTTGCAGTTATTTAAACAATGCCGAAATTTCCAAACATATATAACAGAAGACTGAGAAGTTCTGTTCACTGCTTTTGAATCCAGGGTACACCCTTGGTACAACACTTTACTTTACTTTACATTTACTTCACATAAATCCAATCCCTATAGATGTCCCTATAAATGTTGAGGAGTTCCCTCGATTCCTCATGGATGCCATCATCAGGTCTCCACTTTAGTGATTTGAGGGCCTACTTCGAATTATATCCTTTACAATAACAAAAGTATTTTCCAAATAGGTCCACAAACGGCAGAGTAATGTTCAAAAATATGCGTGTCGGCGTAAAATACTATGAGAAGTACCTATTAAATTATCATCATAATGTTATTATGTATAGTGTGATAATGGCGGTAATGATGATGATTACTGTAATTGACATAGTGGTTTATGCTTGCAGTTCTTTAAACAACGCCTTAATCCCCAAACTTGTATCTATAAGGAGTCAGGAGTTATGTTCAGTACTTTTGGATGAAGGGTATACCTAGGTGCAAAATCTTACTTTTTGGTAGCAAATGCTTGGGTTAATTGAGAAAAAGTCAAAATCACTATATGTGTCCATATAAATTTCGAAGAGTTCCCTCGATTCTTCATGGATTACATCATCAGCTCACCACTTTGGTGAAATCGGGACCAACTTCGGATTATACCCTTTACAACAATAAAATAATTTTGAAAATCGGTCCACAGACAGTGGATTTATCGTTGAACATACAAAAAAAAAATAAAATAAAAAAAAAATATATATATATGCACATAGAACGTATAACCGCCTACTTTTTTGGAATTTGGTTAATAATTATGCAAGAGTGACGTCACAGTAGTTGAAAATGTGTCATAATAAATATAAAAAAATATTCTTGTTATAATATTATAAATGTCACAACAAAAATAATGATTTGAATAGTAGGTAATTTTCGTTTTTCAATCATAGCCAAAAAAACCTAACCTAGAGCATGTCAGGACATGTCTAAGGAGGGTTCCGTAACTATCTACGCGCAATAGGTATTTGAATTACTTCAAAAGTTACTTGATTATTTCGCCAGGGGGACCAACTTATAAACCACTTTGGAGGCCGATTACTCTAAAATGGTTGACTTTGTAAAACGATGACACGATGGGGTAGAACCTGAAAAATATTTTTCTTTTCCACTTCACATGTATGGAGAGCCACCCCTGAAATGTAAAATTATTATTATTTTATGATGCCGGAACCGAGATTTATAAACAGTCTTTAACTTTACCAAATTTCATCAATTTATATTTATTTTATTTTATATATTTTTTTATTTTATTTTTTTTATTTTTTTATTTTTATTTATTTATTTATTTATTTATGTTGCATTTTGGAAGGATAAGAATTTTGCTGATTTAAAACAAATGCATGTTCCCTATTGTATCAAACCTAGCGATCGTGTGGGGCCGGCGTTAAATAGCCAGCGCATGAGTTTACGTTAGGCGGTAAATTTTATCCAAACAAATATCGGGCAAAGCAGTTTAAACATATTTGTAATTCAAGTGGCTCCTTTACAATTTAAAATTTTGTAAACAGTATGTAGATGGAGAACGCTATAAATTCACCAGAACTTCCAAAATGTAAACAGTTTTTATAGGACTCATTAAAATAACTGGCTCGGGTTCTTAATGTTTTATTTGAATTCTCGTTTTTGTTATCGGTTTTTATATCGATAAGCTTTTGGACAATCATTTTTATGAGCTACTGAAAAACCTAAAGTTAACCTGTGTAAAACAAATTGATTAATGGTGATTGATATTATATTCTACTGAAAAATATCTCTCGTGTGTTTTTTTTAAGTAAAACTAGAAATATTAAAGTAATATTATTTATACTGCATCGTTGAAAAAATCTAAGTAAAAATTCAGCGTCTTTCAGCAGCGGCTCGGCTATAACCTCTTATTATCCTAGCCCAAATTCAAAGGAATTTAAATAAAGCTTTATTTAGCATCGCCAGTATAGCGCAAGCTAGGTTTTGAGGCTTTAAATAAATTTTCATTCTACACGATATGAGAATATCGTATGTACAAAATATACTCTAAAGAATTCATTATCACAAGTTGGTACCTGGTACCTATTAATTACTTAATATGCTATGTACTTTGTAATTTATTTTTAACCGACTTAAATCTTTGATATATTTTGATTTACATATTATAATATTCTACAACAGAGGGCATGGTATATAATAATAGTTACTTAAGCATAATTATATTATTTGAAATAGAATTGCGATTATTAGTTATACTAATACGAGAGTTTCGGGTTGGTTATAGAAAATATCTCGTAGTTTAATATAAACAAAGCGACGTCGTTTAATCCGTTACTATATTTTGGTATACGGTATCTTATTCAGCTTAACGGTTGTCCGAAAAAAATTCCATCAGGCACGCATGACGTGACCCCCTGGTGATTTCCTTCCGGCGTCACACAAAATTTCGGTCCTTTCAAATAACTTAAAAATATTAATTTTAGATTTCAATAATCTTTGTTTTAAGTTATATATAAAAATGGATAGCAGTTCTTTTTTTTATAATAAATAACCTAACCAAGAGCATATCAGGACATGTCTAAGGAGGCTTCCGTAAATATCCCGAATAATAGGTTGTTTTAAATTACTTCAAAAGTGTTCTGTCCGATTTTGTTCAAAATAATTTTGTTAAAGAGTTTTTAGCATGATCTATCTGCATGGAAACTTACAAGTGTCTATATTTAATAGTTTAGAATTGCTAGGGTGGGGGGACCAACTTACAGACCAATTTGGAGGCCGGTTACTCGAATATGGTCGACTTTGTAAATTTATGAAACCTTGCCTTAATTTTAAAAGACCTATTCAACGATACCCCACACAATGGGTTAGAATGAAAAAATATTTTTCATCCCCACTTCACATGTATGGGAAGCCACCCCTAAAATATGAAATGATTATTAATTTATAAGGTTTAAGCGGTGAGAAATATTGAAAAAAATTGCGAGGAAAAAACCAAAACCGTTAATTAAATTAATTGTATGTGTTTGTTGGTAGGTGAGAAGGTAGGTAGGTGTAGGTGTAGGTGTAGGTGTAGGTGTAGGTATAATGTCTATTTATTATTGATTTATTGTTACTATAATCATAAGCTTCAAGTAACAATAAACACATTTTGTGAACGCATGCTAGAATAAAACAGTGAGTGTATGGCGACTTCTTTGAGAAATTCGCTACGGAATTTTCAACTAAGTAACTAAAAATTTATTCACTTGGTACACATAGCACACTCTTAATATAATTTCCTTCGAAAGTAACTGAAATTTTCGGCTTTGTGTGATGCAAAAGGAACTATAGTATATTCAAAGTAAGAATGCAGTGTTTCATCAGTAGGTACAAATATCAAAATTGACCAATGACGCATAATCCGTGTTCATATTTACCAAAAAAAGTAAGCTATTGTGACATTTGTAGTGATGATTCACTACATTCTTATCGAGAATAGACTACACTTATGGTTTGATTTAATTTAATTACCTTAAATAATATTAATAGATTCACGTACCAAGATAGAACACTAATAGAAAAGGCCAAAAATACCGCAATCGTGTTCGACTAAATAAGACATAATAACTCGAGAACTACGAAACCACGTCCGCTAGCCAACTGGCTAACTAGCCACAGCCGGGTGAGAAATTCTGTCTCAGCCGCATTCCTCTCTCGATTATATACTTCGCTTTAAGGCTGAAAAGGGATGACAAAGGGGCTATTTTTAATTCCTCAACTGAACTGGTCACAAGTTGTCACATTATTAAAACCCCCACCTCCTTCACGAGACGTCGTACATTTTTCAATTCCCTGCAAGTATTTAAAATATAATCTTTAGAAAACCTTTTTCTTTCTAATATTTATTTAATTTTAACATGTGACGATACAAAGCTTCTCACGCCCTCCCCCCTACCCCTTGTCACGCAATGTCACATTAGGGTGATACCCTTTACCGAGTAACGTAATTAATGGACGGTCCCTAATGACTGTACCATATTCAACATTCTTAACTTCAATGAATAATTCTTAACTTCTAATCAAGGAAATTCAATAAAAAAGAAAAATCGAAAACGCAATTCAAAATAATCGATAGATACTTTTACACGATTTATAAATTTGTCATCTAATAAATACTGAGTAGTCTTTGATTCCCTGCTTTTAAAATAACTTCTAGCATCGATGAATATTGTGCGAAGATAATTAGGACAAGATGTCGTCTTATATCAAAAATTCACATAATATTTCGTGCCTCACACGACTATAGAGCACATTGGAAATGAATCTACGGAATTCAAAAAAATATTGTCGCTGAGCGATGAGAAAGTAGGGATAAGGAAAAGGTTACAAAACTAAACTGCAACGTTGAATGATAATTATTTTATTCTTCGACTAGCTTTTGTCCGCGACTTCGTATGCGTAGATGTTGAGGTGACTAATTTCCTATTATTTTTAGAAAGATACTTATATTATGCTAAAATAAATTAAATGGTAAATTGTTTAAGATTATTTTATTATAAGAGTGTATTATGCTATTAAATGACATCTTTATATACAACAGTAACTGTATTGCCGTGGGGAGCAAGAATCACCAGACTGCTAGCCGAACTTACTTTTCTAGAACACGCAACATAGAACTGTCCGTGTGAGAAACAGTTCTTTCTAAGGTCTATCCCAGCCATTTTCAATGGCTGCTCTGAGCTTTATTGATGGCGAAGTATACTTTTAGGGGAAACTGCAGTCTTTTATCTTTTAAATACAAATGGATACTCTGATGGGATCAATGGTATTTTAGGTATGAATACAGTTTCCGTATTACATATTTATTGAGTACAGTAGCCTCGACAATGTTGCGATGGAGAACTTTTATCTGGAGTCTGGTGCCACTGCACAATTTTGGAGGCTTAATATTTCATAATAACATAACTGGTGCTCCAATATTCAAACGGATATTATCTGGTGGAAGACCTGTTGGGTTTAGAGTATTATGGAACTCCACGTGATAGTTTACTGCATCATCATTTTGTACTACCGAATCCACTGATTATATTGTACTTAATCTGCTTCAAATGGCTTGAGTAAAAGTTCATTTAAGCTGGGTTTTAATTTTTTGGAGTCAAAATGGCACTCTTACAATATAACCGTTCTATGGGCTTTGTCATAAGATTGATGACATCAGGGTAAGCTGCGTAAGTGAGTTCTGTAAGTGATGTCACCATTGTTGCCAAAGCGGGATAGTAATTTTACCATAAATTGTAGAGTAATCGCCATTGCCAATTTCAAACAAGAATTCATAAAACTGTTTAGCAGACTTTTCTCCTTTCAAATGGACTCTTATGTTTTTTAAAGCGAGCTTTTGTATGTGATTCTACATGTACGATGACTTTAAATATGACTTTATCTCAGCCGATCGTGTGCCCCTGGATACTATGGGTATCAAAATATATAGCTTGAAGAGACCATTCTAAAAATATACAACAAATATAATAAAATGCTCAAGCATGAGTCTGACTCTGAAAGAAATACATTCATACCCCTGTTCACCCCTTTAGGGGTTGAATATAAAAAAAATCGTGATATAAATTTTTACTTATTTTCTTTTAGGACTACATTTACAAAGTTCAAAGCCGAAATGCTCATATAAAATTTACCCCATACAAAGTTTAATACGCTTTTCTACCAATTAATAGATTGAAGTTTAGAAAATATTGAATTCAGAGTTTTAGTAGATTATGTCATCACGGTATTACAAACAGATCTGACCACAAACAAAAAAGTTACATACAAACGTTGATACCCCTTTTTACCCCTATAGGGGGTGAGTTTCGCAAAATACCTTCTCAGTGGACCTTTACGTCACAAAAGGAAGCCACGGTTCAATATTACGTTTCTAGCTTCAGTATTTTGCCTCGGTGTTGATGAATCAGTCAGTCAGGTGTCAGGACATGTTACTTTATATAATAGAATATTACCTGGGCAACCGAGCTTTGCTCGGAGCTCTAAAAAATTTAAAAAAAGGGTCACAAAAATATTTTACCGAGCCCACCACATTCCAAATTTCCGAACAACGCGAAAATTAACCAAGCTGCCAATCCGACTGACCGAATCAAAAATTTCGACTCTATAATAGAGTCAAAATTTTTGATATATTGTTGCACGACAAAAGAAAAACATATTATGTAATTTAAAATGCGCAGTTTCTAGGGATAAAACCTAGTTAGACCGATTTTTAACCCACAAAACTCTCTACATAGTAAATTTCATGTAAATACTTGCAGCCGTTGCCGAGATTACGATTATATATAATGTACAATATTGTCTCGTTTAAAGTATAAGAGTACCGGGAGACCGAGCTTTACTCGGAGTTTTAGAACAACTATAAAATAGTACATATATACCTAGGTATAATTTTTGCATACCAAGCATACCAAGCTGCTAATCAGACTGACGTAAGAGAGTCGAAACTATTGATATTATATTATAGTTGCACGACGAAAGAAAGGCAAAAGACCTATCTAGATTGATTTCTCTCTCCCAAAACTCCCTGCATACTAAATTTCATGGTAGTAATTATAGCCGTTGCCGAGATTTCGATTATATATAAACAAGATTGTCTCGTTTAAAGTATAAGATATTTCTTTTTTTTTCCAAAAAGGTTAGGCTACGGGACAAATCCTAAACCCGATAGTCATTATTTTAGGCTCAAATTGTAGCTGACTTGATTGTCCAGTGGAGGTTTCCTCAAATTTTTGATATTATTCTTCGTTTCCAAAATATCGAGCACCAAAATCAAAAATTCGTTTTTTTTTTCACTATTTCTGGCCATAACTTTTTTCGTTTTTGCACTTCACGAATAATTCTTTTTGCACCTTAAAGCTCTTATAAATACGCGTCTTTTGAGCCTATTTTGAATATCATATATTCAAAACTCTCCGAGAAATAAGGGAAGCGCACTTTTTCGTGAAATCGGGGCCTATACTGGAGCGAACGAAAAGAAATTTCCAATGTCAAAAACCTTTTCGAATTTAAAAGCTACGTTTATAAATAGAGCAAATACAAAAAAAAAATCATTCTATAATGTCACTTAATGAGAGGGTATTTATTTTTCCTTTACCTTTCTTGAAAATTTAGCTACCCAAGTTACTGTTGCATCATCAGCATTGTACGAAAATATTTAAAAAAGGCGTCAGTAAAGCGTTTTGTGCAAAGGAAAATAGATATAACTCTACATTGGCCTAGTTTCGATGATGGAACTGTTTAAGAACATATTATCTACATTGTAACTTTATGTTACAATGGGATTATTATGTTACAATGGTATTCCTTTAGGAAGATGGGCATTTTTGCATGTACACTTGCCGGTCCAATAGAATTCTTATGTCTGTGAGCTTATTGCTTACACCCCATACTTACCGAAGCTTTATCTTATGAATCAACCGGATATAATATGTACAGTTGACGACTTAAAATAGTTTTTGTCATCTAGACTCGGAAACTACTCAATCGATTCGAAATATTCTTTCATCATTAGAATAGGTACTACATTATCGCTATCGCTTACTATATATTCCCGTGCGCAGCCGCCGCGTGTACGAAATGCACAATAAAATTATTCACTATCGCATCTCTTTTCCCTGTTGTTGACCATCTAAATCGCACATCAGTAAAGATACTTTTTATCTGAAATGGACCAGTAAATGATTATACGCATCACCTGATGGCAAGCAATTACCCCCGAAACACAACGTAAAGGCTATTTCACTCCGGCTTTCTGTGAGGCCATTATATTGTTTCGGTCACGTCGGTAAATTCGTGCTGAAGTATGAACTATTTGATAAATATCACACGAATTGTTTTAAGTTCATACTGATTGTTCCTTATATAATATTAAGGATCATATTTTTTTTCTCCCGTAGTTAACAGTGTTCTGCCAAAAATAAAATATGGATATATATATTATTATTAATTATATTAGCTTTAATTTAATGTGCGATTGGTTTTTATTGGACATTCCGGCAAACAAGACCCATCATTATTTGTACAAACATTATAAAATAATATTTATACTACCTTCTTAATGAATTAACATTTTATTCTTAGCATTTGAGAATAGGCGTCTAAGTTACGGGGTTTGCACACTTTTGTGTAGAAAATCACCTTTACTCGCTCACTAGTTTTACAAGCTCGTTTGGTTTCCTTTTTGAAAAAATATATTTAACAATATAGAATATATAAATACTTTAGTCAAAGGCCGAAATTGGAATTTATTTCGGGGTTTGCCAGAAGGCTTTGGTTAAATCTAGGATAAAGTCATTCCGGGAAGAGAGTGAATATCGGTCGATGACTGTAACATATACCTAGATTGAGGTGAAAACTTTTTGACTCAACACTCACCAATAACAGAGAGTCGAATCTGAAAATTCCGAGTCGGGGAGTTCTTGAAGTCGACTCGACATCGATATACGCCCTCGTCGTCGAGTTGCACGGTGTCAAGCGTGAGCGAGGCAGGGCGCGCGACCGTCGCGAAGTATGCGCGTGGACCGAACACGTTTGGATCCGACCACTGCAGCGCCTTACTGAATGAGCGCCCGCGCACGTCGAAACTGAAATGAAATACACAGTTTTGTAAAGTTATACTATACTTTATCATCGTATATAGGGTGTTGCATCTAATAATTTTAATATTTATATAATACTAGCTGTCCCGATACACGTTGTTCTGTCTTAACTACGAACTGGAATAATTAAATAACTACATCTACACCTCCAATACTTCTTACCGTCTAAACATTCCCTGAACTTTCACAATTATTAAAATACCAAAATAATCCAAACCGGTCCAGCTGTTCTCGAGTTTTAGCTAGACATTGTAATTACAATCCACTTTTATATATTACTAGCTGTCCCGACACAGGTTGTTTTGTCTTAACTCTGAACCGGAATAAATAAATAACCTACACCAATATCTAAACTACAACTACAACTTACACCAACACCTGCCCGCAATTTTTAAAACATTTCTCACCGTTTAAGCCCTCCTTGCACTTTCACAATTATTTCAAGATCAAAATTAGCCAAATCGGTCCAGCCATTCTCGAGAGAGAATTTTGCAATCCATTTTTATATATAAGAATACGAGAAAGAAGATTACCGCCGGCCTAGAGGCCAGAGGATATGAACCCTTGCAATACCCTGGTATTGCAAGGGTTCATGGATCAAGTTTACAATCAGGCTCGTAGCAGGTTTGTCGTAGCACGTAGCACGTAGCACGTAGCACACGTTTGTGACTATTATATTTTTGTGTTATTGGATGTATAAGCTTTTTATGTATTTAAAAAACTATTGCGCTTAAAACAAAACTGTAACAACACATATTCTAAAATACAGTGAATTAAAAATAATAATATTGTAAGCTGATTTTCTCTGACCAATTCTGATGTAAATTTAATTCCAAGAATTTATAGCGTGTTCAAAGTATTAACATTATTTAGAGGAGAGTTTCATGCACGAACTTTACAGTTTTATATATCAGATTAAGGCTTACACGGTATAAAGTGTATAGTGGAATAGGTCCCGGGGGAGGGTTTGGAGGTGAGCAAAAGTATCTCACTTAAGCGTAATGTATGGTAAACCTTGAGATATAATTTTATTAACTTATCCTCATAAACCGACATTAGTTAAGATTTATAGGCGACCGTTAAAGTTTTGTTCATAACTTTTCTTGAGATCGTGTTTGTTAATAATACAGGTGAATATGTAAATATTAATTGTTATTTTGAAAATATATTATCATAATATTATTATTTATTTAAATAATTAAATCGCGTATTATTTATATAAGTAAGACTTACAGTTTCCAAGACTTTCAAATATTTTAAGTAAAATACATAATAATATGACAAAAAAATGTAAAATAAGAAAAACAGAGCTGAGATTCGAATAGTCTATAGACAATAATAAATAGCTTTGATTATAAATATATTATGCTATGTGTGTTTAGTTTGCTAAATATAATCTATTATGTTACTCAAAGCTGTAATATGTTACACATACTAAAGTATTAAAAGTAAACTAAACGATGTAATTATTTTAAATTGTAGTAACAAAATACAGATAAATTTAATGTAAATAAATTTTCAAACTTCAATCAAAGTAGACCGAGAGTGTGCTTGAGTAATATAATATCGCTTTATCTTAAATAGACGGGAGCCGAGACGGTTAGTAAAGCTGGCGTCAAATTATATCGAAGCTCGGTAACAAGCCGGCAAAATGTATTGTCTAACAAATATGAGCGGGTCGATTTATAGTGCACTAACAATTTCATCGTATTCCCGATATCAGATCTTGTTTTACGACGTGCGTGATTTAAACTAGCAAATTTGAACTCGCTACCGATTTTTCGATATTGAACCTTATCATCACAGTAGAAAGGTACACATTTGGAAACTAGAGCGTGCGGCTTGCTTGGTGAATTCTAGGTCTGTTATAGCACAAATATAGTTTATTTAGGTAATCAACTGGCGTCAATACCGCAATATTTGGGGACGAAAGTCTTTTAATCAATGCTCCTTGATTATCTCCATTCATGGTCACTTGCAGTGGGAATATTTGTCACCCGAAACGTCAACTTTCAGAATGATATCTATGTGTTTGCCATTTATCCAATGTGGATGATAGATTTTTAAGTATGATGACTTTTTCTGCACGCGTCCTTACTATGAGTTTATTATATATATATTTTATAATTGTTTGCTTTGTTACGCTCCCTTTTTACCAGTAAGTCCGGTTGGATTTAATATTTTCAAATGACTTCAATAGGATAGATGATTGTAATTTTTTTATTGCATAAATGAATAGTACTCTTAACTATGAGCACTATTTTAAGTTCTCAGGATGAACAGCATATTAAAATTCAATATTTTCACAGGTCCAGCGATTTGTGACACAAATTCGTCACTCTCGTGAAAACGCTCCATACAAAAGTCGTACCCAACTGTGACGTCACGATCAGGTAAAAGTGTATGAAATATAAGGCCGCATGAGCATATTTGTAAACAATATCTCCGAAATTTGTGCGTTTAGGGTCATATTTACTATGATGAACGTTTTTGTATACTATGATATGCAACATTTTTTTACCCTTTTTGTATTTTTAGATGTATCTTTTAACTTAACTACACATAAAATAAATATTTTTTACGTTTATCAAGTAATAATACCTCAATATTTCTGAGTATATAAATTAAACTAAATATTTTACATATAGACGTCTCCCCTATTATAAGAACACAAGAAATTACCGACAAACAGAAGAGCTGTCATTTTCCTTTTTTTGTGTCCTAAGGTCATTCTTAATTTATTATAATATTGTAATTACTACGGGTAAATATAGATAGTGACATGTATTCATAGTTCTGTAACAAATAATCTAGTGTCGATACGAAACTTTATACAATAGTCTACGTGTTAAGCCGCGATTATATGCTTGCCAAGGCTCGGCAAGCGTCCACAAGCACAAGCGTGTAAAGAGGGCGTTTGGCTTGGCTTGCGTTAGCTTGTGGTCGTTTGTATCCGATGCGGTCTAGTGTCGGTTTGGACGCTCACTTAGTAGCCGCTTTGATCTCGCGATGAACGCACGTCTAGTTCTGTCTCCAAAATGAGTGGCTGGTCAAACGAATAGAGTTTATCGTTTTTGGAATATTACCAGACCGAAACGTCTATCTGGAACCCCTAAGACGTTAATCATAAATATAAAAAAAAAGTTGCAGATGCTTGGAGTCGTCTTGCCGAGTTAACCGGAATGCCAGTAAAGGAATTAAAAGCCAAAAAAGAAATATTGGTTGTGTTTGACATAAAAGTAGATTAGACCAAACGCCATAGCTGATACAAGTTCGGTGTCCGCCATGCTTGGATGTACGTAGCACACTGACGCATTCACAAGCATGTAAACACAAGCATATACACTACTTCCAATTGCCGAGCGAGATTTGTGCTCGCTTGGGGCTTGTGGAAGCTTGTCGAGCCTAGGCAAGCATGGAAACGCACCTTTAGGATTACCTCTTTACAGCACAAATAGAATGACGGTGCCAGCCTAGATTCGGTACGAGCTCATATTATAATCTCTACTTCATACTATATTGTGCTAGACTACTATAATACACGTTACACCTCTGTGGCTCAGTGGTAAGCGGGTTGGCGCTCTAGCTGGAAGTCGCGGGTTCAAATCGTGCCAGAGAATAAAAAGTTTTCTGTGTTCATGGGTCATGGATGTGTATTAAATATGTGCAATTATATAATAAAAATCTAAAATAGAGTACCTATAGTATGAAAAATATTTAATATATTACCACAAACAGTTTATTGTTCTCCGAGAACTTATCACGGAATAAATTGATTGATTGATTAATTTCATAGATTGACGTGATGTGAATATAATTATTATTTAACACAATCTACGTGTCACACGGTTAAGAGTAGTATTGGAAACTAAGTATTTAGTATATAATATTTTCTTATCATTAATACAATATACCTATATTCTTTCTTTCCTGCCTACCTACATTATCCATGTTTTGTTTATTTACTACTCTAGGTGTTCCGCAACTTTGTTATCGAGAATAAAATATTGCTGTGTTAAAATTAGCCAAGTCAAATCCAGCGTCATAAAATGTTTCAATTAGCATACATACATGACATACATAAAATACAGCGGTTTACGAGTGAACTTTAAACAAAGTCACTTTTCCCTTTACTCGTATCCATAATATCGACTTGTATTTTATTTTCCCAAATAAAGCACCTTCAATATAACCACCGAATGACTCAGCAATTTCCAGCCACTTACAGCCAATTTTAATACGCCTTTGATTCTTATCGAATACACTTGACGATCTCGACCGACAGACCGACCCTTCCAATCGCTATTTGAATTTATTATAAGGTGTTCCTTGTTCATTGCTACTGCAGATTAACTTCACTTCTGAGAAAACATGCAAGCAAGGAAGGATAAGTTATGTATAAGAAATAAATAAATTAATTAACGAACACGACGAAATACCAATAATATATATATATATATATATATTATATTACCTTGTATATAATATTTATTATATACAAGGTAATATAATTGTATATAATACCGTAATTGTATGTAATAAGTAATATTATTGTATATAATACCTTAACTAGCTTTTGTCCGCGGCTTCGGCCTCGTAACACATATCGTATGGGAACACTGTACTTTTTTGGGATAAAATAAAGCCTATGTTTTATTAAAGAGCCTAAACTACTACCATCTAAATTTCTTCAAAATCCGTTCAGTAATTTTTGCGTGAAAGATTCACAAACATCCATCCATCCTCATAAACTTTTATATTAATAACAGTAGTAGGATAAATACCTGGTTAAAATATATTTTAAGTAAACATTTTTTTTTTATTATTTTTTTACTTTGAAATGTTCTAAATTCATTATATATTTTAAAATCTCATGCCAAATAAAACTACAGTAGATAATATTTTTTGCCTGTTATTATCGCAAAACCCATTTTCAACCTTAATCAAATGCAATCCGACAATTTACATTCACATGGAAAAGGCAGAAATAAATCAGTGGAAAGTCAGTTAAAAATTTGATACAATATAAAATGTCGGTCGCGAAACGTCCGAATGGCATATATTTTTCACACAAATACTCCGGACTCGTATTGATCGATATCGCTTTCGATTTGATTAAATGTCGTCCTCATTTTGATTACCTTCCAATTCATGTTTTTGTGTAAGGCATCTATTTTTATGCTGCTCTAAACCTGTTCAATTAATTTTTTAAATTTTAAAGTTCAATTAATTAAAATAAATATTTTTTGCGTTTAACTGTTGAATAAAATCCCAGAAAACGTTCAAAATATTTTCATTAATGAATTTAAAAAAAATGGTAAAGAATGTTTGTGTGCTAAAGTATAATAAAAGGTCAATGATTTCATTAACGATTACACATCTTGGGAATAAGATGGTCCCCTGCAAGGCTGCTTCTATGAGATTATGTATTTTGACGTTTGTTATATAGGTTAAGTTATGAAAAAAAAAATGAAATTGGCGTTTAGTAAAGGAGGAACTTAAAGTCGTTTTTTTTAAACATAATAGATTTATTTAATCAGAGTATATACCATTGCTATCTAAGCACTTTTGCCATCTCATAGGTAGTTCATTGATTCCTTTACTAGAAAAACCATTCGGACAGGAATAAATAAAATCTTTGAAGGCGATTTGGACTGCTCGATCGGAGTTGAATTTTTTCCTTTGCAAGAAGTTATCCGAATTTCGAAAAAAATGGTATTCTGTTGGAGCAAAGTCCGGGGAGTACGGTGGATGTCTTAGACATTCCAATTAAAGCTCCTCTAATTTGATAGCCGTCTGTTGTACAGTGTGTGATCTAGCGTTGTCCAGAAGCAGTAGTGGCCTAGAGCGAATGACCAACCTCGGTTGCTTAGCTAGCGCTTTTCAATCATGATTTTCAGTTGCTGGCAATAGACATCTGCCGTAATCATCTGGCCAGATTTAAGACTCGGACGTGGTTTGCGATGGATGCGCTTCCACAATAGCCTTCAACTCTTCATTGTCAACTTTGGTCTCCGGCCGTCCACGGGGCTTGTTCTGCAGGTCGAAATTTCCAGAACGAAAACGTTGGAACCAAAAACGTAATGTGTTATCTTTTGCGACACCGCCGCCATACACATCCTTCCTTCCTTCGAGTCGTTTCTGCAGCACTCGTGTCACGGTAGAACTATAGAGCATATAACCTTACAACGGTGATGGGACGCCCGAGAGGCGTAAGTGAAAACTTACGAACAAAAAATGTTTGGAGTCGTCTTTCGTTTTTTGAAAATGTTTTTTTGAGACATAAAAATTAACTCCATTACTATTTTACATAAAAATATTAGTACGTTAGATTACAGATTTTAAATAAAAAGTATATATTTATTTACTGTTATATATATCACACAGTTTTTATGTTTTTATATGAAAATAAAAAAGTGGATTGTATGTAGAAAATAAAACCTACTTTTAGGCGACTCCACGAGTCTATGTTCATTAGTAATTTGAATTTTCGCCGCCATTTTGTTTTGCCAGGCGTCCCGAAGCCGTACAACGGTTAATAGAAAACATCGTCTTATTATTTTTTATTTTCTGATTTGTTTATAACACTAACTAGTTCTTTTACTATAGTAAAACATTCGTTAATAATATTTTCTATTATTAAAAGTTAAATATTACCAGAAATATTCATAGCTTATTAAAATACAAACTGTTTTTGTAACGGTTATTATTTGAGTTGGTATATGGACGCAACTAAATTATAAAAAACAAGTTCCTAATAGCAAAACTATTACGAAAATTTATATTACCTTTATTTTAGATAAAATTAGCTACTTACCAAAAACATTCTTAACAAAATTGCACTTCACAGCACATTGTAATCCATCTGCGAAGAGTACTGAACAATGAAAGCAATTTGACACCACTTACGTTGTTTTCAATCGGCTATCGCTTTTGTTATTTGTTAGGATTATAAATGTATGTATATTAGATTTGTCATCCTTTTCATTAGCTTCAATATTCAAGACATTAAAAAGAGACCAACATAATTTTTTTTCGGGTAATTTAATTGTTTTTTGGTACTATTACTCAACCGCCGATTCAACCGTAGAACGGTGGCGGGGCGCTTAACGAAACACAAATGCATAGTAAACAGCGGTATAAATTTGAAATTGGAATTCCTAACCAAAGAAGATATATTTGGGATCAAAGTGGCCAGTACGACAAAACGCCAATTTCATATGTAAGGACCTAATATTTGTTTTCATAAGAACAATTTTCAATCTTTTTACTAAAAGTTTACCCCGCGCGAGTTTCTTACGCCCGGTTCGTCGCGCCGGGCTAGTTTCCGAACCGATGGCAGGCATCATGAAAAACAGTTCTTTAAATGTTATTTGATAATCTATACGGAAATAAACAAAAAAAAATTATTAGTTTGACTGTGATTTTCTTCCCCGAGTATTGTACTTTTATTCGTTAAAACATGCTCTCAAATTTTTTCGTTGCATTAAGCTTTTGCCGATAATATGATAGCTTATTATTTATATTAATTTATTATATTAATTATTAAAGCTTAAAATTTATTGGCTAAAGAAACATAGATACTATACTACAGAACAAAAAATGACCTGTATCAATTAGTCAATATTATCAAAAATCTTAAATTCATTAGATTAAGTGCAAGCAATATTATTGATAAATAAAAATAAAGTTGACATTTATTTGTATGGCTATGAAGTGATTTTTAAATTATAATACATTTGACATTGAACTTATTTAATTATTTATCTTGTGACCTAAAATAAATTGTGACCTAATGCATTCTCAAATTAACATTTTAACTATTTATATGATTTTTAACTTTATTATTTTAATATATATGTAATAAACTTTCTGTTAACATAATGGTCAAAACCAATTATTTATTGTATAATCTATAGATCGACCAATTGCTTTTACTTTATATCTAAAACTATATTTTATAAGTAGACTCTGGAGATTGTATATTTTAATTTCACACACCATGCTATCATGGTAGAATGTATGTTTTTTCTTTAAACTTACCATCTGCATATGTAATACTATGTACTTACTACATTCAGTGAATAAATGATTTGATTTGATAGAAGAAAGATAGAAGAAAGAAGAAATATAGAAGATGTGTATCGTTATATAAATATATAATATATCAAAGTAAAGTAGTTTTTGATATCATTATAATATCAAAAAACGGAATTTGATACATAAAGTGTAACAATAAAATACATTAAAACTACGTATGAAGGTTTATTTCTGTTCAGAAAAACATGTCCACGGATTTTTGTTAGCACGAAATAGAGATTTGATATCTGTCGTTATTTTCTATTTGCAAATTTCAAATCGAAAAACCATTTTACCAGTTATGGTAATATTTATACACGCGTCACTTGAGTATATTGATATTAGTGTTTTTGTAAAAATAAATTGAGAAGGAAAATCATCAACCTTGTCTACAGATATCTGCACTACCACAATAATTACATGTGTAAAAGTTTTCGTTAAAATTTCATTGTATTCTCTAGTCGATTAAAAGTGCCCGCAAAGATTTATAGAACTACACACCGCGCATTGTAAATAAAAAGTGAAAAAGAATTTTATGGTTTTTAATTAAATTTTCCACTTTTAATATTCAGGTTATTAAAAAAGAAAAACCCCAGCTAATGATGCTTGCGGGAGTAAGATTGAAATAAAAATGGCTTTCATTTTATCATTAAGCTCGACCAAGTCAACGGGGTCATATAAATTAATCATACGCCTGATTTATATTTTGTATCGCTTATCTTACGCCGCACTCCTCACGTGAATGTTGACGTATATCAAAATATTAGTTACGTACCTACGTGTATTATTTTTAATGTATATCTTTTGCAAACCTGGTCGACACAAATTGACATAATATTATATATATTGTGAGGAATAAAACCCCCCGCCACATTACCGGATCGTCCTGTCTCTCGTGTGTGATAGTGTGCTCTCGTTTACTCCGCGTTCTCGTGCCGTCTCGTTCCTTCCGCGTCGTAGTGATCCGCTCACTCCGCGGTAGTGCCGTCTCGCTCGGAACGTGTCGAGTGTCCCGCTCACTCCACGCTCGTGCCGACCCGCCCCTAGTGCAGTGCCGTTATAACCCAACAGCGATCGTCAATCTACTCGTCATTCGTAAGAATAACGAGCGGATTGCCGCCTTGCTGAGGGGTTGCACTGCCTTTGGCCTCCCGTTGGAAACTTGTTTCCAACGTCGGGTCACGGAGAGACAGCCTCTCTTTTTCACCGTGCAAGTACGTACACTTATAGTGACTGCTTGGCAGTTGTGTGAAGTCTTGTGTGTGAAGACCCTTGTGTTATTGTGAGTACTTTATTATTATTGTTTCCTGTATACATGTACATTTATGTCCCGTGTTGTGTGAACAGTACGTGACTTGTGACATGTCCATGTACTCTTAGTACTTAGGTACATTACTGTAGGCACCATGGCCGACCGTGGTTCGCGGCCACATAGCCGCGACCGCCCCAGCCACTCCCGCGCCAGCTCTGTTGCGTCGCGCAGCGGACCCTCTTCGAGGTCCAGCTCGCGCACGTCCGAGCGCGCCTACCAATCCGCCACCGAGCCCAGCTTGAGCGGCACGGACAATGCTCGCCCCGGGCCGTCCTCGGCATTCTCGCAGGGGTGTACTGACACCCCCCCGCCCCAATGCCCTCCGACGGCGACCCGCCGCGAGTCTGGGCCCCCGCCCCGCCCAGCCAATAAGGGTTCGGCCTCTCCGCCGGGCCCGTGCGCCGCAATGCGGAGATGAGCGCCCCGCGCCCTCCGCCTGCACCACCCGCAGCGAGCCCACAGCCCGCCCTCTCCGCCTCGCCGGCCTCCCCGCCGGAAGAAGACCGCAGAGGGGTAAGTGTCCCTGCTCCGAAGGCCCCGGTACCGGCCCCTTCATCGAGCATCATGCCCCCGCCCCCTGCCCCTCCCGTGCAGGTAACAAAACGGCAGCGCCAGGAGACGTCTTCAGACGTCTCGCCGCCTGCCAACGCCGCAGCGACCACTGCCCCCGCACCGACCGGATCTCCAGTGGCCTCTACTTCGAGGGCCCCCTCGCCGATGGAGGCTACCACGGTAACTACCGCTTCTCCCGCAGCAAATGTGACCTCATTGCCGCCGAAAGCAGCCCCCAGGTGCCCCCCACTCATAGTAGAGAAACTGGACGACTGGATCGGCCACTTCCGCCGCCTCAGGGACCTCCTGGGGCACCCCCCACACGCGAAGCAGCTAGGACTGGGGGTAAAGTTCTCCCCACACAGCGAGAACGAGTACAGGTGTGTGCAGCGGTACCTGTCTGACCTAAGCAAGTCTGCTCAGGTCAGCTGGTACTCATACGCGCTACCCCAGGACCGAGGTCTAAAGGTAGGCATACACGGCCTCCCGATCAACACGCCCACCGAGGAGATAGCAGCGGATCTCTCCACCAAAGGCTTTGTAGTTGAGCACGTTGCACGTTGAGCATTCTTGCCAGTAGGGACCGTCCCGGCTGCTCCTACTTTGTCCTGCTGAAACACATCCCGAACCTGGTACCAGGCATCTACCAGGTGACAGAAATTTTAAATATGCCGGACATCAGGGTGGAAGCTTGGCGTGGGAAGAAAGGCCCTGCCCAGTGCCACCGCTGCCAGCAGTTTCGGCACTCTAGCCGGAACTGCCACCGAAAGCCGGCGTGTGTCAGATGCGGCGAGGAGCACGCCGCCTCCGACTGCCCCCGACCGCTAACGGACCAGCCCACTTGCGTTAACTGCAAGGGGCCCCACCCCGCCAACAGCCGCAATTGCCCGATCTTCCTTCGGGAGTCCAGGAACCGCCATGCGGGCTCTACTGCCCGCACAACCCGGACCACAAAACGGGTGCGCACAAACCAGGTGAGTGACGCCCCTACCATCTCCGAAAGAGAGGTCCCTCCGCCGCCACCCTCCGCCACTTCTCTAATGACGGAGGCCAATGACCACACCCCTCGTCCCGCTGCATCCACCGCCCCCCCCTCCTCGGCCCGGAAGCAGCGGAAACGAACCCGGATCCGGACTAAAAAGAGGGCCAAATCCGGCACGACCTCGAATGCCGCCACGGACTCGGAGTACGAGCCCCTCGCCCTCCCCCTTCCCCCTGTTGTTGTAGCCCCGCCGGCTGATGAGGCCATCCTATCCCCCCCCCCCTACCGCAGCGCACCCCGCGCCCCCCGCGTCCTGCGCGCACCAAACGCACCGTCCCGCCGGTCACCAAACCAGAGGTGACCGAGCTCTCTACCGAGCCCGCAAACCCGGCGGTCACTACCGCCATTTTGCCCCCTCGTGTCCCCCCTTCTTCTCGCCGCCGAGAGTCCCCCAGGACCACGGCTTTTACAAGCCCTGCTCTCCCTGGCCATGGATGTCTTCAACAGAATCCTGGCCGGGGAAGAAATTCTACAGACCCTCTTGAAGGCCCTCCCTGAGGGGGCCACCCTCTTTGCCTCCCTAATCTCCAAATGGCTTCCCACGCCCCAGTCCACTTAAAGGTTGTCCACTGGAACGTCCGGGGGGCACCAATCCGCCACCTCCTTCGGGAGTAGGAGGTGGACGTCGCCTTGCTGAGCGAAACCCTCCTGTCCCCTCGGGACCGTTTCAGTACCCCCGGGCAACCATGTATATCGCCAGGACTTTCCCGGGGGTGAGCGGGCATGCAGAGGCCTCGCCGTTCTGGTCGGCAGGAAAATTCTGCACCAACTCCTCCCCCCCCCTCCAGTTTCATCACTGTACGCCCTTGGAGTGGAGGTACTCCTCGGGTCGCACCGCACGCACATCTACGCGTGCTACAAACCTCCGGGGTCGCGTTTAGATATCTCCGACATCCATAGGCTCCTATCAGAAGAGCCGACTGTGATTTCCGGAGATCTAAACTGCAAGCACCCCGGATGGGGATCCCGCGCACCCAACTCGGATGGTAACCGCCTGTTCGCCGACTCAGTACGAGTCGGGTACTCGGTGGTGGGAACGTATTACCCCACCCACTACCCCGAAACCCCCCGATACACTCCGGACGTCCTTGACGTGGCAATCGCCCACCAACTCCCCTCCATCAAGAGGTCCTCGATGTGGCCCACGGCTCTGACCACCTCCCAGTATTAGCCACCATACGCGCCACTCCCGCAAGCGTCCCTCCTCTTCCTCCCCGCCCAGTCCGCGACTGGGACGTTTTCGCTTCGCGGCTCCATGAGAGCACCCCCAATTTCCCGGTTGACTCTGCAGAGAACGTCGAATTGATGACTCTGCAGATCACCGAGGCGACCGTAGCCGCGATGGACGCGGCAACCCAGTCGCCCACCCACCGCTATTCCAAGCGGCCCACTCTCCCTCGGCACATCGCCGACCTTATTGGCGAAAAGAAGCGCCTGCGCTGAAAATGGCAGCTCAGCCGCTGCCCCACCCTGAAGACGCAGCTAAACTGCCTTACGTCCCAGGTAAGAACTGCCCTTCAGGACCTGAACGCTGCGGATTGGACCCAACGCATCCTGGAGGCGGGTGAGGATTGGCCCTCCCTCCACCGCTTTTGCCGCAGCCTTACCGGAGTCACAGCCCCCGTGTGCCCCCTGTTCCATCCAGATGGCAACCTCAGGTACCGTGCAGAAGACAGAGCAGACATTCATGCCGAACACCTAGAGCGCCAGTTCTCACCGCTGCCGACGACCGCAACGGAACACGCCCGAGCGGTCTCTGAGGAGGTAAAGGTTTTCCTTCTTTCCCCCTCCTCCCCCCCAAATTTCTCCTTCTCACCGAGGGAGGTCCAAAAGACCCTCCGGTGCCTTACACCGAAAAAGGCCCCCGGTGCAGATGGAATTCCAAATTCCGCTCTCCGTCATCTTCCCTTCAGGACGGTGGCCGCCCTGATTCGCCTCTATAACGGCATTGTCAGGACCGGTCACTTTCCCTCCCCCTGGAAAATGGGTCTGGTAGTAACCATCCCCAAAGCCCACAAAAACTTAAGGAAGGCCGAGGGCTACCGGCCCATTACCCTCCTTTTCACCCTTTCAAAAGTCTTTGAACTCCTCCTTCTGAAACACCTTTCCCCTTACCTCCCTCCTCGTGAGGAACAGTTCGGGTTCAGGTCCAACCTGAGTACCACCCTCCAGCTGGTACGTGTTATTCACCACCTGTCCGTTGCGGCTAACAAAAAGGAATCGTCGGTAGCCGTATTTCTAGAAATGGAGAAAGCGTTCGACAGTGTCTGGCATGAGGGTCTGCTCTGCAAGCTCATCCGGGCCAACGTACCTCCCCCCCTGGTAAGGTTAGTGGCATCCTTCCTCTCCGGCAGGACCTTCAGGGTTCGCGTTGACGGAGTCCTTTCCAATGAGTGCCCCATCGCCGCAGGCGTCCCCCAAGGTAGCGTCCTCTCACCAGGACTCTACAACTTTTACGCCAGCGATGTGCCCGCGGACCGGGGCACCTCCGTGGCGTTGTACGCCGACGACACGGCGTACTTCTCCTCTTCGCTGACCACCGAGCATGCTGCCATCAAGATTCAGAGGACGCTGGATCTCCTACCTGACTGGCTGAGCAAATGGCGACTCTCTGTTAACGCAGGTAAGTCCCAGGCGCTCGCCGTCAGCACGAGGTGCTCATTTCCGGCGCCTCTGAAGATTGGTGATGCTGTGATCCCGTGGGGGAGGACAGCAAAGTATCTCGGGGTCACCCTGGACTGCCGACTCTCCATGACCCCCCAGTGCTCATCGGCGGTGGCGAAGGCGAACGCGGCGATCGCGCTGCTGCGCCCGGCCTACGCGTCCCCGCAGATCCCCCTGAGGATGCGCATAGCCCTCTTCCGGACGTACGTACGGTCCCGCCTGACCTGCACCCCAGAAAGGGTTGCTGCAGAGAGCCCAAAACCGGGTGCTGCGCCGAATTGCGGGCGCACCGTGGTACGTCCGCAACACCACAATCGCCAGGGACCTCAGGGTGGAGAGCGTGGAGGCCTTTGTGGCCCAGCTCTCCGCCAAGCTGTTCGCGCGGGCGGACGCCTCGCGCTTGGTCGAATTGACCGACCTGGCGCCGTGGCATGCCCGCCCGCCCAACCGCCACCGCTTGCCGAGAGATGCCGTCCCTCCGGAGGACCCAGCGGAGCCACGCAGCCCGCCCCACCGCCCCCGAAGAGTAGGAGCCCAGGCGCACTGATGCGCCACACCTAGCGCACTGACGCGCTTTGGCGCAACCGCGCCACCACCACTGCGGGATTGAAATCCCCCCCCCCCCTACATTTCCCCCTTCGCCGGCAAACCAGATGCCGGCGAATCTTGTCCAAACCGCGTCCGGGGCCTGACGAGTGGCAGCCCTATTGCCACCCCGTCGTCCCCGGGGCGTACCTTCCCCCCCCGACATAAAAAGTCGGGGCCTGGAAGTTTTTTTTTTTTTTACAACTTTCCCCCTTTTCCCCAGGTCGTTCGTTCCGCGGTCCGGTAAACACGGCGCGTGAGGGAGTGGACCCAAACACGTTTCTCGGCCCCCGGGTCGGGACCCCCACGCGCCGTTTGGAGCCGACCGCCGGTCTCGGTCGGGCCTGGATTGACATGCCGTCACTCCCTTGGTTTTTGTTGGCTGCCCCCCCATGGGTTTTCCCCACGTTCTGCCGCGGGGGGTCTTCCCTTAAAACCAATGACTCATGCGCCCAGTATTCGTACTGGGCGCGTCATCTCCACCCCAAATAGAGGGGCTATGCCCCTGGGTTTGGTTTCCGCTGTAAGGCCCTTTTCAGGGGCCCGGCGTCGAGCGAGAAGAGTCTCCTTCTCATACGCGCCCCCCGCCACAACATATTGTGGTGACCGCTATATAAGGCGGCCACACCAAGCGTCAGCCTCTTTTACTCCTCGGCGCTTGCATCGGATGGACGGTTACACGAATCTCTGTCGGTTGGTTTAAGGGTCATGTGAGCCATTTTCTTTTCTTTGTAAAATTGTTAAATTTAAGAGTGCAATCGTTATTTTATGTGAATTTCTTGTTTTAATTTAAGTTTATTGTGTTAAATGAATATAACGGTTTTCTTGTTCAGTGTTATTTTTTTAATAAATTCTGCTTCTGATCCTAAAATCAGAAGTGGGATAAAGAACTTAGCTAGCCCACTTTGTTTAGTACAAGGATAAGAAAACCGTTGAGTGTAGGTACTTAAAAAAAAATGCGATTGCTAGCTTTTATTAAGTTTTGTGCTTTTATTTCTTGTGATTAAGTGTTAAGCATGGTACGTAAGGGATCACGAAATCGTGAGCGTCAGCGTTCTCGGGCTAGGCCACGTGATCAGAAACGGGACAAGCGGGTGTCGCGAGCTAGGTCGTGTTCTAGTGACAGTATAGTCTCGCGGCGTGGCTCGAGCGACGAACGGCGTGATCCCCGGAGTGGCTTGCGTGTCGATCGGCGGGATTTACGTAACTCTAAAAGATGTTATTCGAGAAGTAGAAGTAGGCATCGATTGTGTGATTCGCGCGTTCGCCGTCGGGAAGGGTCGCGCGTTCGCCGTCGGGAAGGGTCGCGCGGTAACACTCGCGATGAGTCACGTTCCCTTTCGCGTAGTAGTCGCCGCGCACGTGTCGATCGTGGAATTACACCTGAAATACCAATTCTTGCATGTCCCAACGAACCGCGTCAGTTACATTCTTTGGAGTCGGGTGCTCCGCCCTCTGAGGCGTCTACACTCGCTCACGCTTTGATTGAATCAATTAAGACTATGCAATCTGCGAAGTCGCAGAATTATTACGTGTCTAATTTCGATCCTACAATAGATAACATTGAAGCGTGGTGCGAAGAGGTGGATCGCGCCAGAGACGCGAATAACTGGTCTGACCACGAGTGTTTGTCTCGCGTCGCGTCCTGTCTGAAAGGAGACTCAAAGGTCTGGCTAAACGAGTGGGTCACCAACGATAGAACGTGGTCTAACTTCAAACGCGAATTTAAGTCGCTCTGTCCGAATAAACTTGATTACGCGAATATCTTATTTAATGCTATGAACGTACCATCCGATAAATACCCAACATTTGCGGAATATGCGCGCCGTACCTTATTGCGTCTAAAGATCATTCCGGGCTTAAGTGATGAATTACGAACGCTTATAGTTATTCGTGGCATAGACAGCCCGCAGATACGTGCAGCCGCCGCGAACGCTAGCTTAACTACTGAAACGATCGTTCAATTCTTATCTATTTACACGAAACCCGTCAAACGTGATAATTTTAATATCGCTAAGAAACAATCTCATTTAAAGTTGAACAATCAGTTAGGACCGAAATGTTTTAATTGCAATCAAAAGGGACAGATTAGTCGATATTGTAAGCATAAAAAGTCGGACCATAATAACTTAAAAGAAAGAACTTTTAATGTTCCGCCTGGTACAAGTAACGTATGCTCATTTTGTAAGAAGCGGGGACACACCGAGGACAAGTGTTTTGCAAAGGTACGCTCCGAATCGCGAAATCAATATAATGTAAACCTTTGTTCGCATATTTCTGATGTTTTGAAAAACAAAGATATAACTCTAGCTGTAATAAACGGAGTACCACTCGGTGTACTTATCGACAGCGGTGCCCTCGATGTCTTCCTCGTATCTTCGGATGTTCTTAAATATATCTCATGCCAGCCTAAGTCAAAGATGTGCGTTTTAAAAGGTTTGAGCGACAAAGAAATAGTTTCTACTTCTTACGTAACGGTAACGGTCGAATTCAAAAACATATCAGTTGAAGTAGACTTAGTAGTAGTTCCTGTGTCATTCATGAATACCCCAGTTATAATAGGCACGGACGTGTTGAATCGGGACGGTATAACTTACATTAGAACCAAAGATAAACAGTTCATAACGCATACAAAAACTATCAACGTTCACATCGTACAACAAAGCGACCGGGTCGAACTAAACACACCACTCGTAGATGAAGAGTTGGCAAGCCTTATGTCCGTTATTTATGACTTCTCAAACTTTTTGATTTCGGGTACCGCCTCGACTACAGTTCGAACGGGCGAAATGGAAATAAAGCTTACCAAATCTACGCCGATAGTATATCGACCATACAAGCCTTCGTATCAAGAAAAGCCTAAAGTCCGGGATATTACGAAAGATCTGTTAGAGAAAGGGGTGATTAGACGTTCTAATTCGGAATACGCGAGTCCTATCATACTTGTAAAGAAACGAGACGGCTCGGATAGACTATGCGTTGATTACAGGGCGCTTAACCGAATTACGGTAAAAGACAGATATCCCTTTCCCCTTATCACGATCGATTATATCGACGATTATATAGACGATCACATAGATAGGTTGGGGGGATGTAAGTACTTTTCTAGCTTGGATATGGCTACGAGCTTCCACCAGATCGCCTTAAAGGATGAATGTATTCACTTACCGGTTTCGTGACACCGGAACACCATTTCGAGTACGTGAAGATGCCGTATGGCCTACCTAACTCACCGATCGCTTACCAGCGTATAATAAACGATACTTTAAGCGAACACATAAACGAGGGAAACGTTTTAGTTTACGTTGATGACGTGCTAATTCTTAGTTACACGGTTAGTGAAGGAATCGATTTGCTACGAAAAGTATTAAAGACACTCACCACGGCTGGATTTTCAATAAACTTAAAAAAATGTTCCTTTCTCATGACAGAAATAGAGTATTTAGGAAGAGTGATTAGTCAAGGTTTAGTAAGGTTTTCCTCGAGAAGTCGAAGCGTTAGCAAATACGAAATCGCCAAAAAATGTTAAGCAAGTACGTCAGTTTTTGGGCTTAGCCTGATATTTTAGGCGATACATTAAAGACTACGCAACTAAGACCGCTCCTATTGCACATTTGACTCGCAAGGACATTAAATTCAACTGGTCTCCCGAGTGTGAGTCTGTCCGCCAGGACCTTATTAAGCATTTAGCAAGCACACTGGTTCTTGCAATCTTTAACCCTAGTTTTCCCACTGAAGTCCATACGGACGCAAGTAGCGCAGGTTACGGTGCTGTTCTTTTACAAATACATCCTGATTCTAAGAAACACGTAGTTGCATATTTTAGTAGATCTACTCATGGGGCCGAGAGTAAATATCACTCTTATGAACTAGAGACCCTCGCGGTGGTTAAGGCTCTTCAAAATTTTAGGCATTATCTAGTTGGTTTAAAGTTTGTAATAGTTACTGATTGTAACGCTCTTAAGTCCACAGAGCGAAAGAATGATTTGTTGCCTAGAGTAGCTCGTTGGTGGATCTACCTCCCAGATTTCGAGTTCACGATCGAATACCGTAAAGGAGTAATGATGCCGCATGCAGACTACCTTAGTCGAAATCCCGCAGTTAGTGTCAACCAAATTTCTAGACCACGCAATTGGGCTCAAATAGCACAATTAGCAGACAATGAGACTCAAGAACTCATTCAAAAACTTCGCGATGGTAGTCTGGATGCTAGTCATTATTCAATACGCAACGAAATTTTGTATCACAAGTACGTCCCGATAGGTAAAGAGTCACGATTGCTTTGCTACATTCCCAAAGGCCACCGACTGAGCTTGCTCAGAGTGTTTCATGATGAACACGAACACATAAGCGCGGAAAAAACTTTAGATCTCATTTTAAGGCATTTTTGGTTCCCCGGTCTAAAACAATTCGTGTGTAAATATGTGGGCCATTGCCTTGTATGCATATCACAAAAAAGAGGTCCTCGCGCCCCACTACAAAATATCACGTCTTGGGAGAAACCAGACACACCATTTGATACGGTGCACGTAGATGCACTAGGACCCCTACCAGTATCAATGGGACATAAATTCGTTCTAGTAGTAGTAGACGCGTTTACCAAATTTTCATTCTTGTTCCCTATTACTAGACAAGATGCCATAGAATTAAAACGTGTGATTACCCAGGCTATTTCTTTATTTGGGGTTCCAAAACTAATGGTTACTGATAAAGGGCGTATGTTTGAGTCAAGTAATTTTGTGTGACAGCGATCTCGCTCTCACAGAAAAAGATTCCACTATCTATGTTAGATTATTGAAACGCAGAAAACCGGCAAATGATACCAATGGTAACGTTTTTAACAAATAGTTATTGGTAAATATGTTATTGAAACAGGAGGACGTCAAACAATTTTTCGTTACCCTTTTCTAAATGATAAATGAACTAGGCTGCAATCTCCACTACATAACTCCGGAGATGCACCATGCAAACGGTCAAGTCGAGAGGTACATGCGTACCGTTCTCAACATGCTCCGCATCCAAGTAAATCACAAAAAGGCGGACTGGTCAGATACACTGTGGAAACTTCAGCTCATTCTAAACATCACGAAACAGAAAACTACTCAAGTCTCCCCATTGAACTTACTGATAGGCACTGAAGCTACCACCCCTGTTGTACGAGCTTTGGTACGTGATGTGGCAATCGAAGGGTCGATTCCTAACCGGGAGGCCTTAAGGGAGGTCACCAGGGATAGAGTGCGGCAGTAAGACTTAAGTGTGGACTTAAGTTACTCTGTGGACTTAAGAGCGTTACAATCAGTAACTATTACAAACTTTAAACCAACTAGATAATGCCTAAAATTTTGAAGAGCCTTAACCACCGCGAGGGTCTCTACTTCATAAGAGTGAGAAACAACCAAAATCGACAAGACGAGCGGGTAAACCAGCAACGGCAACAGCCTCGTCACTTTAAAATAAATGATTATGTATTTGTCATCAAGTTTTCACAGTCTACTGGAAAACTCGATCCCGGCATGCGCGGTCCCTACAAAGTGGTGGAAGCTCTGCCAAGCGACCGCTATGCACTCCGTCTGCTGAGCGGTGACTATGGAAAAACCACCCAAGCTGCAGCCCAATTTATGGTGCCGTGGCGGGGCGAGTGGTGCCCAGACACATGTGTTGCATTTTTCGAGAGCGAGTATTGCTTTTTCTAAATTCTTTACGATATCTATTTAGTTAAGAGTCGCTTTGTACTTGTGGCTATACTTTTTGTTACTTGCTATGACGCTTGTGGGGCCCCAGGTGTGTCACGAGTGTTTGTCAGCTTGACAAACTTGTCCGTGAGTCGGACGGCCAAATGTACGAATACGGTCTGCATTTTGGGCATACTCTTGCGCGTAAGGATACGGCCTGCGTGTTGAGTACGCTTGTACGTATGAGTACGGTCTGCGTCAAGCCTCAGGTATCAGTAAGTTTAACAGAGACGTCTGTTTTATTTGGGAACGATGGATGTGTGTTATATGACAGATGGGCGAAAGTTGCTGTTTAAATTAATTGAGTGATGACCGAGCGAATTGTGTGCAAGATAAATGTTTCACTTTATGTTTGTCGAGTAATTTTCCTAATTGGTTATTCTATATTTTAAGGTGGTGATGCAGACAGCGATGCCGTGCAGACAGAACCAGTGACTGCAGCCAGTCGGTCTATGACTTCATTGGGCGAGGACACGGAAGCCGGACCATCAATGCCATACACACCAAGCCAAGGTGGCAGCCCTCGAGGAGCCGGTGTCGAGGACGACACATCATCAGGAGAGGCCGTGTGAGGAATAAAACCCCCCGCCACAACATATTGTGGTGACCGCTATATAAGGCGGCCACACCAAGCGTCAGCCTCTTTTACTCTTCGGCGCTTGCATCGGATGGACGGTTACACGAATCTCTGTCGGTTGGTTTAAGGGTCATGTGAGCCATTTTCTTTTCTTTGTAAAATTGTTAAATTTAAGTGTGCAATCGTTATTTTATGTGAATTTCTTGTTTTAATTTAAGTTAAGGAAAGTAAGCTACAAATTGTGTTAAATGAATATAACGGTTTTCTTGTTCAGTGTTATTTTTTTAATAAATTCTGCGTCTGATCCTAAAAATATCCTATCTAGCGTAACAAAAAAATAAAGAGTAGGTAGCTAATAATTGGTTGTCTTGAACAAACTGCTAAGTGTAAGCTGTATGGCCTATTTGTACAGTTTCTATAGTTTTTATAATTATTGTTATGTGTTTTTATTATGAGTGTGCAAATACAGAGTTTTCTATTCTATTTAATATATTATATATTAAATAATAATAATAATTCTATATTATACCTTTAACTGTGGACGTGATGCTTTTGTTACACATCTGTGGACGTAGAGTACCTGAGACTCCTGTGCTTTATGTTAGTATGTAATGTAATTGTTCGAGACAAGAAAGACAATTTGGTTTTCATTTTACTAAACAAGCTTAAATGAAGTAAATTATGTACAAATTTAAGAACTTTTTATTAAATTTTACTTATTATTACTAATTAATTTACAAACTGTAAGACACATTTTAGTCTTTAGCCACGTGAGATCACTAATAGGAATATTATGTTAGTAATATAACTGAGCAAACTAAAAACAATTAGCTATGACAAAATAATGAACGATAAAATAATAAAAAATAAATAAAATTGAAGTCTAAATATTATTTGAAAAAAAAAGGTGAGTTAATTATTGGCAATCGCTAGAAAACGGTTTTTAAATTTGTGAGCAAACTGGACGATTACATTTCTTCGATATAACCTTCTGCAGCTATATTTTCATGGTCGCATTAAATTACTTCGGACACTAAACAGAAAGCAATATCATCCTCGGGAACCGATTTATTGCAGGCCATAAACAACGCAGTGATATCATCTTCAACTGAAGGGTTTTCTAAGCATAATACTTTTTTACAACAATATTTTCAGATATTTTTTTCTGTTATTTTGTTCCAGATATACGTGGTTGATTTTACTGTCCATTTTTGTAAAAAATATAAAACAAATTTGTATACCATATAAAATATTTTGTATGGAAAACGTGGACGTTGAAGTCGGCGGCGAAACCACCTCTGTCTAGCTTTGTATTGTCACTACCGCAAAAGTAACAGAAGCTCGGTGCGGGGGGACGCAGGGAAGTGACTTATTCATGAAATTTGCAGTTGACGCAGAGTCTCTGAGACACCACGTCCACAGTTAAAGGCTGATTTTCATTTTCGTGCTACACATGCTACCAAATCCGTATTTAAAAGTATCTCTCTAGATTATTATAAACTAAAATTATAATACAAGTAAGTTCAGAGCTGCGCATTGATATATTTTGTAAAGTCACCCCCAGTAAATTCTCGTAGGCCCGTAATAATATTCGTAGCCCTCAATCACGTGCTACGCACCTGCTACGAGACTCTACGAAATTGCTACATTTCTCTAAGTGGCTACTTTGTTTTGTAGAATCTCTTGATAAGAACACATATTTTGTCAGAATTTGGTTTACTCTAAGTGATTGAGTCTAAATGGAAGTTCAGATGTACAAATAACGTACGCGTTTATTTAAAAGAAACCGTATCAACTTTTAAGACACGAATATTTTGTTAACATTAACATATCAATATCAGAATTAAAAGTTTCAAAAGAAACCAATTGCAATTAAAATTATTACTAAGTAGGTTTGTATAGTAGCTATATATAACAATTGTATTACGAAAATATTTTTTTTTTGCTAGTTACAGAGACAAAGAGAGAGTATAGAAACTAATAAAGAAAATTTTCTATACAATAGTATATAATATGTAATACTCGTACATACAATCAGACATGGCTACATATTATACGCACGAGGGCGGACGGATTGAAGACCGTGAAAGAAATGAATGACAAGTGAAGAAGAACCGTAAAAAGGATGCAATATTTTTTAAACTATTTTAGATGGCGTCAATTTTAACGTAATTTTGAATGAAGGAATTATATTCAAATATAGTATAAATCCCTTCACTATAACACAACAAATATTATCGAAAATGTACAAAGTAACTTTTTTTGTGCCTCACAATATTTTCACACGCGAGCTCCAATCGTCTGAACACACTACAAACAAAAGTAATATAAAAAACCAAATTGAATCTATACAGTGTCCAATGTAAAATACTAAGAATATACTAAAATAACAACACAATTGTAGGAGTTACGTTCGGACTCGTGGAGTAATTAGGTACTTGATATTACAATGTACAATTTCTGATGGTGGAATGTTATGGAAGTCCTTGTGTTCATTAAGCTAGCATTTGCGACGGATATCATAGGTTTATACATTGCGAATTGTCTCTATGATTGTTTGCGAATTTATCATGTTAAACTCTTTGTATTTCATGTTTTAGTGAATATTATAAATCGATGGATAAAATTATGTATTATATTGTTGTTTATCATATATTTTTATTACAGTTTTAAATAGCATACTGATAAAAACTGTACAAACGTAATTTTAGAGCAATTCACAATTTGATTTGCCTAATTGAAATTAAATTTGAGTTTCATTACTTGCCATCTTGGCGTTAACATTTTGATAAAACTTATTTTGAGCTACTAGTTTAAATTGTCCGATCTCTTTTGAATGTATAAACAACTCTACCTGTATATAGGTTTCCCACCGGTGATCTTGCCCGCCCTAAACCAGAGCACCATGTAGACGCGGTCCTCGGCGGCGTCCGGCGTGACGTCACACGGCAGCGACGCCGTGCGCCCCAGGACCGCGTCCACGTCCACCGTCGACACTGCAAACACAATAAGCTATTGAACAATATGGAACTTGTAGTAGTCCAGTGGACGCCTAGTGGTCGAAATTCGATCATAATTCATATTTTGTTTTTAAGTTTCGACTTTTTTTGCGTTATTTTGCCGCTTGGATACGAAATTAAATATGGAAATGTCTGTCTATAGAATGAAAAAAGAACATTGCCAATTGTGTCAAATGTGTCAGACCAAACCTACTATTATTATACAAACGCATAGTAGTGTGAGTGAGGTAGTGTGTGTAACTTTATATTTTTGTTACTTTTACGTAATTTTAAGCATTATTAAAAAATAATTAGCTTCCTGCATACCTTCCTCCACATTGACTTAAACTGTGCCAAATTTTATACTCCTTCGTTTGCGTAATTTTCCTAAAAAGGTGTAAGTAGTTTTCACTTCAGGTAAAACTAAAAGGTCCATTCACAGTTTGGCACGTGTAGCGCTGCTGTCGCTTGGATGTGAAAGCAGCCTAAAAACAGTGTTCCAAGAAACTTATTTATTTTCAGACAAACAAGAAGTTTGTTATGGACTTATGCACAAAGAATGTAATATGAAGTCAAATTATTTTAATTATGCCATTATAAATTAATATAATAAACTAAAAATATAAAAGTAAATAGTTTCAATACTAAAACACAGATTGATCACATTAATGACACACGATGATTACAAAAACTATTAGTTTGAATACAATACAGCGAGCAGCGATATAATTCTATTACACACAAACTAATAAAACTACAGTACAATGGAGCTCCGAAGTAGGCAGTTCTTGTAATAATTGTATTGTGTTGTTTCCGCCCTGTGTCACATAATCGGGATACAAAGAACGACTAAGGGTCAATATACACCCCGAAACGCAAGGATACGAGGCGTAGCACTGCATTTTTTAAGATAGATATAATATACAAAATTTTTCTTTATTCACTACACAAGAAGATATTACACGTTTCATTTTAAGAGTTCGAATATCAAGTTGCACTGCGCTGCACAGCGCATGTACAGTGACTGATGTCATATGAAACGTGTATCTTTTTTGTAGAAAATAAAGTTCAATTTTGAATAGCTATCTTAAAAATGCAGCTCCACCTCTCTCGTTTCGGTGTGATCTGACGCTAATATCTAGTGTATTATGTACGAAAACATTCTTATAGTATTTTGTATTTTTAATTGAATATCTATCTTAAAAATGCCGCCGCGCGTATCGTCTCGTTGTGAACTGACCCTAAGTGAATATCACTGTACCATTCCGCCGGCTATGATTCTTGGCTTCACCCCTCGGCGATAAAAGGCACATGAATATAAATAGTCGTAATATTAAAAGATCGCGCTTTCGCACCGCACAAAATAATCCTCTTTTCTTCGCGGGGACCTGTCACAATACCGGGGACAAGTAATATGCACCATCAGTCATACTTAGTTGGAGTTTTCAATTTACTACGCGAGAATAAAGATGAATTACTCAGCCGCCTGAGAAGTTATCTTTTTTAGCCCGAGTTATCTTTTCTAACCAAAATATTGTGCTTTTATTCCTGTGATGAAAAACGACCAAAATTAATTTCGTAGCTCTGGCGTATTTTTAACTTAGATTATTATTTTTATTTATTATTATTATTTCAGCTATTGGTGCGATATTTTACTCATTTTATAAACAAGGGTTTACGCTTTACGTTGCTGCTGTGTATCTACTTAAAGTGAGAAATTAATAAAATAGCTATTTTTTTAAAAAAACTTTTTTTTTACTACAAAGTGTCAGTTTTCAGGTTTGAGAGCACCAACAAAACTATGCTTTTTGTGAAAGTAAAACCATCATGTTCAAATGCCACGAACGATCGGAAATATAAATTATATTAGATAAGAGTTTTGGTGGAGTAATTGGTGTTTTAGTCATGGCTGTCGACTGTCGTGCTGCGGCGCACTAAAGCCGTGCCACTTAAAATTTACTAAACGTGGAAGACGCCTTCATGACATGCAATACACGTGTTACACTTGTAATCATATAGTTCACTGGAGGCCGGAAAGCTTGGAGGATTCTCGAAACTAATGCAGGTTTCTAAATAGACTGGTCTAAGGTAACTCAATAGTTAAAGTAAAGAGCAAACGCATTAAAACAAATGGAAAATGTTTTAGACATGATAACATCAGTTGTTTCAAACGATTTTAAATAAATAAAAGAAAAATGTTTAGCTACACGTCATGTTAACACACATATTGTATTAAAGTTTTATGTTAAGTGAATGAAATTAAACGCTTTAAAGCTATCAATAAACGTATAATGTTAATCTTCTTATTTATAAAATTTTCGTGTCACTGTGCTTGTTATGAAATTCTTCGAAATGGCTTGACCGATTTTTATGAAATTTTGCACGTGTGTTCGGTAGGCATGAGAAGAGGTTATAAAATATTTTTCACACCCCTAAGTGATAATCACCTCAATTTTTTTTGACATTTCCTTTTTATTTTAATTATATTTTTATGTATATTTGATGAACTATACTTTTTCACACATCGCCTACAGGTTGTAGGTGTAGGTAGTAGGTATAGATATAGGTAGTAGGTGTTAGTTGTAAGCGTAGGTAAAAGGTGTAGGTAGCAGGTGTAGGAATTAGGTGTTGTTGTTGGTGTTGGTATAGAAGCTGTAGGTGTGTATGTAAGAAGTTATATATTTATTCCAGTTTATGAATTGGAATAAATATATAACTACTTACACAAGACAGAACAACGTTTGTCCTAGCTGAAAAACGTGTAACTTTGTTACTAACTAACGTGTTGCTGGCTCAGTAAAAAGTGTTTATAGAAAGTGTAATAACATTATTATTTCACGTAATATTTTCCAAGAGTCTCTTTACATTTTTCGCTAGAAAAAATTCCCTAGAAGTTTATTTAGCACGTGTATATAAAGCACAATATGGCACTAAAAAGACGCTAAACTTCGTGAAGAGGGGCTCAGGAAAGCTCTTACGTCTTCGTTCTCTCAATATATCATATTTTTTCTCTTAAGATATACGAGCGGATTCGCGCGTGACATGCTTCCGGGACCAATATTAATAAAATTATTGTAAAGACACGTAGAGGGTCGGACCTGACCAGGGCTGGCAGCCGTGCGTGGTTCCCCTCACTGAATATGAGGCGGGGAAAAGGCAGTGTGGCAGCCCTGGACCTGACCTACTCGTCACGTGCTCGCTCCCACAGTCAGTGGGGAACAGCTGGCAACATTATTGTTCATGTGGCCACCGAGTGCGACGTGAACAAACAATTCTTTTCACTCATTATACGTATTGTAAATAATGGTCGCTCTTTTTCTATCATATAATACCCATTTTTATGTTTAATTTATTTAAAGGAATACTTCAAATCTACCTACCTAAATTATTTTAGCCTAAAAATTTATAATTATGCAAAATGTCTAGAGAAGATCAGTGGTAGAGTATATTCGATTTTTGATCTTTCCTGTGTGATATTCAAATTACTAAATCAATGCGATTATATGATCATTTTATCGTGGCGATATTGGACATTTTATTATGGATGTTCCAATTACGCAAGTTGTACTGTCATTAATTGCCGTAACGGCTCTGCAGGATGAATGTGTTTCGGCGGCCGTTGATTAGATCCGATACAGACCAAACATCCATCTGCGACCACAAAAGGTCGACGCGACGACTCTGGTTTTCCATTTGTTCCGCTGTCCAGAAATTTTCGCAATAAAATTAATCGTTCCAATAAAATTGAAGCTGAATAGAGCCGCCCATACGTGAACACTTTTTAATTGGGTTGCTCTTTTTACTCCTTTCACAGTCGCCCGAACGAGAAATCAATCTTGAACGACTCCGTCTCAGCCGAGGGACAAATCTTTATGAATGCTGAGTGGTTTTATATTTCTGAATGGTCCTTAATTATACTCTCCGTAGAGTTGCTAATGACTTTCTTAAAGGATCAAAGATTTTCAAAACCTACGTCTGTCATTTTCACTCTCAACTACTCGTTTCCATTGAAAACCTTCTTAATAGATCTTTTGTTTTGCTCTTAAGATTTTATAAAGACTGTTGTTTAAAAATTCATTAATTATTTTTCATATTCTTTCCTTTGAAAAATAATCTTACAGCGGTAAAAAATTAGAATGAGACGTGTCATGTTAATTTTTATTTTTTTATTTTTATTTATTTTTTAAAGCAACTTTGCTACAATGCAACTGTGCAAATATTTTAGATTTTTCATTGTTGTAAAAAACTTTTCGATTATGCAACATTAACCTAATGCTATTTTAACGCTGGGACGTTACAGTCATAACTACATAGTCACTAAAAATAATGGAATTGCAGTCCCGCGCGCCGGTAGCGCGTGGTCCATTTATAAAGCTACGGGCCCTAAATCACCGTGGGCGATTCGTTGCGTGTAAACGCAGCTCCCGTCGGATTGCATAATAAAAAACATGAAATAGATTGATTTGATGTAACGCAAAAAAAAACACGAAAACTGCGCGATAAATAAATGAAAAATTTCATTGTTTTAATTTTCAACAATCCATCGAATTTAACGACTCGTTCGTATCCCACTTGAGTATGTTCGATTTTGATTTAATCGTGAAATCAATGTATACTACTCCATTTTTTTTATATTGAAAATGGAGTTTTAAGCGCAGTCACTTGAAAATTATTAATCCGAAATAGTCCGTTCCATCATGAAATATAAGGGTGAAAAGTTTATAAATGTTACATACGGACACTTATCTGCCTAGGTCTGGTCGAATAAGTTGTTTCAATCTCTACATTTGTATTAAATTACCAAAAAAATATGTTTTTTTTTGCAATTTTATTTGACATGTATTAAGTCTAATTCAAGTGAGAAGAAAAATGTAAAACTAGAAAAGTTAATACTCGAATTATTATTGTTTTAAACTGGTGCACCAGAGCTCCCGACTGTACGTGTAATCAAAAACATAATTTGTTAAATAAATTAGCGTAAATGACATGTTTATTAGCTATTAACCTATTTATAGTACCTGTGTGTAATTGTGCCATTAATATTCCGTATAAGTCATGACTTAGATCGATGTAATCATAATGTACGGTATAAAACGCAACGCAATACTATTTTGTTGCCCTTTGCTTGCCTAATGGTCAATGTCTAAAAACGCCTTTTATCGCCTAACAGGCAGAAGAATAAAAACAACCTTATCAAGAGTAGGTCAGCACTCAGCGCATGTTTTAGGGTCAGCTCACACCGAACCGCGAAGATACGTGACGCGGTGCGTATTTTTAAAAAAGTGATTCAAAATTTAACTTTATTCAGTACACAAAAAAGTACATTCTTATATATATACTACGAGGGCTGCACTAAAAGTATCGGGAATGGAATATTTCCACTGTTCCTGTCATATTAAAATCTTTTTAATTTAAAACTCCTTGGTTTTAAAAATCGAATACCGTTTATTTATTTAAAAAAAGATTCTCGGTCTTGTCACAAGGTCTTGTCAAACTTGTTTAGTCGTCGAGAAAATGGAATTGACTCGAGAAAATTCTAGACCGATGATTTATTATGACTTTCGAAGTGGTTTAACACAAAAACAGTGTGTTGACCGGATGATTTCTGCATTTGGTGATGAAGCCCCATCCAAAACCAAAATTTATCGCTGGTTTGCTGAATTTCAACGTGGACGTGTCAAGCTCAGTGATGATCCCCGTCAAGGTCGTCCAAAAACTGCAGTCACCCAAGAAAATGTTGATGCTGTACGTAAGCTGATTGAGGAAGATCGACATGTGACATATCGCGAAATTCAGGCAACTTTAGACATTGGCATGAGTCAAATACAAATAATCTTGCATGAACAATTAGGTGTAAAAAAGTTGTTTTCCCGATGGATACCGCATTTCCTCTGTGAAGAGCAAAAAGCGGCTCGCGTTACTTGGTGCGTCAGAACTCTCGAAAGATTCCACGCAGGGTCCTCAAATGCTGTATACAACATCGTATCAGGTGACGAATCCTGGATATATGCGTACGAACCCGAAACAAAAAATCAGTCACGAGTTTGGGTGTTCGAAAGTGAGTTAAAGCCAACAAAAATTGTTCGTTCACGGAGTGTTGCAAAAAAAAAAGTGGCCACGTTTGTCTCCAAAACCGGCCATGTTGCGACTATTCCTCTTGAGGGACAAAGAACGGTTAATGCAGAATGGTATGCTAACATTTGTTTGCCACAGGTCGTTTCTGAACTCCGTAAAGAGAACTGCAACCGCCGCATCATCCTCCATCAACAACAGACAACAGCACAAAAGAGTTTTTAGAGCAAGAAATCATACAATTATTAGACCATCCGCCGTACAGCCCCAACCTAAGCCCTAATGATTTCTATACTTTCCCTAAAATAAAGAATAAATTACGTGGTCAGAGATTTTCATCACCTGAAGAAGCTGTGGACGCCTACAAAACGGCCATTTTGGAGACCCCAACTTCCGAATGGAATGGTTGCTTCAATGATTGGTTCCATCGTATGGAAAAATGTGTCAAATTTCGCGGAGAATACTTCGAAAAGCAATAAATACATTTTTAAATAGTAATGTTGTGTCACTTCCTTGATTCCCGAAATTTTCAGTGCCGCCCTCGTATATATAATACTTTTCATTGCAGGAGCGGCGCCGCGCCATGAAGAGCAGTTTAACATTGAAACTTTTGCAATTAAACTTGTAATCATCTTGTATAGTGAATAAAGTTCAATTTTGAATCGCTATCTTAAATATGCAGCGCCGCGTCGCGTATCTTCTCGTTTCGGTGTGAACTGTCCTTGAGGGTCCAACTTGAAAATCACTTTGGAGACCGATTACTCGATAACGGTTCGCTTTATAAAAGTCATAAATGTAACCTCACGTTTATTTAAAAACGATACCCTGCACAATATGGTAAAGAAGGTAAAGAGAAAAAAAATATCCCCACTTTACATATACGGGTAGCAGCACTCTTTTAAACATAAAATATTTATTATATTTATTTATTATTTTACGATGCCAAAAAACCAAGGCTTTACAGTGTGCACAATCTATAACTATACCGAATTTCATCCTAGGTGGATGAAATATTCATAATCACAGAAGTTAGAAGGGCAGACATACAGACGGGCAAAGCGAAACTATAAGGGTTGTAAACACTACGGAACCCTAAAAAGGGGTGGGACACGAGGAGCATACGTTTTTTAACAGCTCTGGTCATCGTATACCCCTTGACCATCTTGCCATTGTCATTTGTCAATATCTTATTTTCTCAATTTATTTTACAGTATTTTCTTTTTTGGCTGTTTTTTTTCTTGTATGTATTCAATAAAGGTATTTTCATTTCTTTTTTGTTTATTTATTATTTTTAGTTTTACCTTGTTACCTTGTTATTATCATAAAAATAACCCAGTCTGGTAATAAACCTTCAAAATGTTTCCAAAGAGGCAATCACGATTACTGTTAGTTTGAGTCGCAAATTGTTATGGATCTCTTGATTACATATTTTGTTCTCGTAATGGAAGGCATTTCGGGATTAATTCACGAGATGGAAAAATATCAGTCATTATAATGATATAATATCAATATATATCATCATCACCACTGTACTACAAACACTATAGATAGGTAGGTATAAATTATGTTTTAATCTAACTTTATGACTACTAGCTTTATTATAGTCACTTGCTCTCCTATTTGAACTTGAGCTCGGCGTCGAACAATGTGGTCATCGGACCACTGTAGATTGCTAGGGACCCAAAAGTTTGATATAAAATCGCCGGTCTGGCGGTTCTAAGCCTGGCATATATTTTTTACTGACCAAAATGTATAAAATTTTTTTTAGTAATAAATAATAAATAATAAGAATAAAAAAGTCATAAGGAACAAGAAAACTGTTTTGATACACGGCTGCGCGCTAGCTAGAAACCGATAAAAATGCAAGTCTGGCAGCCCTACTCTAACTAGTTTCCAACCAGACGGCCCTGAACGTGTAAGAGTTTTGAGTAAAAAAAGGTCATAGGTAACAAGGTCAAGTTATACGTCAATCTGTTCATCTCCTAATCCTCTTTCGAAAACCGTCCGTCTGGCATGCTCAAACCTTCCCAAAACTCAGCCAGACCGGAATGAAGTTACCTCCTATGATGCTTACTAATAGTTAAAAAACGAGTATTTTTTTAACGTTATTTCAATAGAAATTATATGCATTCTTTCCGGATTTAAAATTTGCTACATCATATTGCTACCACTCGATCCGCCATCTTGAAAAAATGGCTATATCTGTGTACAGACATACCTTACGATAAAAATATGTGCTACAAATATGAACTAGATACAATTTTCTACAATTTATTCTATGAGCATTTTTATGTCAAATTGATAGTTTTAGCGCTGCAGAGTCATAGAGAGAAAATTTATTTATGTTGTTGATATTTTTTTAATCAACTATATTCTACTCTAAGTCCTTTCAGATGATACCTATATTGAAAAATTTAGTAAATAAATATAAAGACCACCATTTTATGACGGCGGCCATTTTGAATTCACAATCATATTGAATATACCAAATTTGAGTATCAACAAAAGCAAAAGTATATGTTCTATCAGATCAGGCTCTCAAAAATAAAGGGGTACTATTCGAAAGTTGTCCGCCTACAAAACTGGGAGTTTCGCAAACTTTCAAACCCTGGTTCTTTTAAAATTTATATTATTAAACTAAAATATACCTAAAAATAAATTGCTACACATGAATTTAATTAAATAAGTATAAAAAAACTATTGGTCAATAAAAAAAAATCTCGCAGGTTTAGAACTGCCAGACCGGCAGTTTTATATCAAACTTTTAGGTCCCTAGCGATCTACAGTGGTCCAATGCTCTCCGTAAATTAGTTTAAAAAAAGGTTTCCGTTTCCATTATTTCCACGCAAACGAAGTTGCGGGCACCAGCTAGTTAATTATTTTTTAAATTGATTTTTCTTGTAAGTACCAAAAATACTTTCATATGCATTTATTTCATATGCATTTAGTGTAATGCTGTTAGTTTGAAATTACAAACCGACACTTCAATTTTATTTATTGGTATAGATATAGATCGACGGGTATAGATGATTTACAAAATGTTAAAATATGGAAATATGGAACTAGCTGTCCCGCACACACGTTCTTCTGTCTTAACTATGAACTGGAATAAATAACGAAATAGGTAAACTGAATGCACCTACAAACATTTAACAGTCAAGTGACAAATTGGACATAGTGAACAATTAGTATGGGAAAATTTAATCGTCATTTTTAGTATTTTCCCCACAATTGTTTCAGTATCTCTAACCGTTTAAACCTTTCCTGAACTACCACAATCTTTGTAAGATCAAAATTAGCCAAAACGGTCCAGCCGTTCTCGAGTTTTATCAAGACATTGAAATTGCAATCCATTTTTATATATAAGATGATAATGTACTTTCAATCACCTACATCAAGAATTTTCTGCAGGACTTACCCAGGTCTTCGGCGTCCTCGCTCCACTCGCCCTCCTGCGCGCAGCAGGCCGCCAGCATCACGAGCACCGTCGCCCACTTCACACGCATGGCCACCACTTTACATTATGAACTATTTAACGTCAATCTACCGCCGTTTGCCATGTGGTCATTGTAAATTAACATCAATAGGTAGAAAGCTGCTGATACAAGAATGCGTTTTAAACGTGTGATATTTTGTAAGTCATTTTAATGGAATATTTTGAAAACAATACTCATAATATTTTCGAATTAAGTCATATATTATGTACCTAGTCTGTAAAAAAGCATTAATGATTGAATAATTTTGAAATTCTTAGCTACGGATAATCAAGACAAAACGAGGATCGAATTCTGACTGCACTTCTTGAACAAGTCCAAAGATTTTCTTAAACACGCTGTATAATGTATTATTCGACGACCTCTGTGGCTCAGTGCTTCAGCGCGTTGGTGCTCAAACCGGGGTTCGCGGGTTGGATTCCGGCCGAAGGAACGAAAAGTTTTTCTGTGTTCCTGGGTCATGGATGTGTATTAAATATGTGTATAATATAACAAAAATCTTAAATATATGTATAGTATAAAAGTATTAAATATACTTCCCGTTTTCTGGTACCTGTAACATAAGTTCTTCGGATACTTAGCACGGAGCCGGATTGACGTGGTTTGAAGTGTTCATATTATTATTATTATTATGAGGGAATGAAATTCAAAAGCATAATTTATTTGTATTATAAAGACGACATGCCATGTGACGTTGATATCATACTCGTATTAGTAACACTTAATTAATATGAAAAAATTATGACAACAAGCAACTGCTAATCAATTTGATTCCCTGATAGTAACAAAAGATATCTCAGAATCTGTCGCATATAATTGCGGTCTCGGCAGACCGGCATGAGGCAGGTAACTGCGTTTGAACTGTCATTTCAATCTAATAGTTATCGGAACCGGGCGCCGTCGTAATGTCATCGATTTCCTCTAGGAGGCCTGCTATAGGAAATTGACATTCATTAGATAGTTATTAGATTCCCACTACCCCAGAGACACTCCTGAACCAATATCATCCTTGATTTGTAAACTTTCCTCCCTCATAATACGTTTAAGACCAGTTTGTTATTGTATGCAAATTGATCATGAATTCTTGTTACGATACACAGAGGCCCCAGTTTGTTAATACGGAATCTATTAATAGTATGCATATAATAAGATCCATATTTAACTGATAATACCAGAGTCTTCCTATCTGAAAGTGAACAGTATAAAATAATAAAAATCATGGACGCAAATTACACACACTTTACACATAATTAATTTTGTATACAAAATTTTATTTGTTAACACGTTCACATGGCGGATTGAATTAATTAGGCGGGATAACCTTAGCGAATCGTTCCGGTCGTAAACACATTTGAACGCCGACTACCGAGTCATATAGATGTAAAGGGTCAAGCGTCACAAATATAAAACTTTGCCGCTCGGTTACGTTCAGCGTACGCGGGTAAATAATGTCTTTTATTCCATAAAATACCCCTTTGGAGAAGTTAGAAAGGAGCAGAACCGAAAAATTTCTTTTTCGATTATGTCGTCCGACATTCGGTCAAACGGAAAGGGTGGAGGGCGAGTTCCGTGTAGTCTGACTCTGGACCCACATTAGATTCGCACAGTAAATTTACCACGGACACGTGACTTGTGGCTTTAAGTGGCGAAATTAAATAAAACGTCTTTTCCCTACTTAATTACGTTTTAACTTTTGTTCCATTGAAAAAGGTCGGCCCTAACTTATTTGAGATTTATCTTATCTCCTTTTGAGATTTATCTAATCTCGCTTTGAGATCTATCTTATCTCGCTGATGTTTTATGGTGTCATTATCATTATTATTGGGAATGTTAAAAAACTATTTATATTATTATACTTATTTAATTTAATGTTGAAAATAAATAATAATTGATTAATAAGGAAAGTTATTACTTGAATGTTAGTTTTGTTAAAATATTTGCAATATTAAGACCACAAACTAGCCGCACACATCACCATCACTACCACACCACTAACTAGATATAAAACTGATTTGCAGACAGCATTTTAGTTTATCTTGTAATCAACCACACAAGAGAAAACTGACGATGATGAATGTGGAAAAATATATTGTGTTCAGTAAAATATTTTTAAACCCCACAGTTTTGTCTGTTGGGTGTATTTTTCCAGTTTTAATAAAAAAATGTGCAAAGCCAGGCGAGAACACTGCACATCCAATTTATATTCCACTATATTCCACAGAATGGAATTTAGGAGAGAAATACCTACTGGGAGTGTTATAAAAATGTTTTCACAAAGAATATTTTAATCAATCAAATTTTTGACGCGCTGAAAAATTGTAACACCGATCAACGCTTAGAGTAATCCCTTATATTTTTGTTTTTTGCTAACTGTACAACACAGTGACTTGAAGTACTCGTATACCTTGTCATAATACTTATATTTTTGGCTCGGCGCAGACACGCTATATGCAACCACGTCTGGTCACTCTAATTACAAAATTACATTGACATTTAGTACAATGTTCTTCCTCGACAATTAGCTCACTAACGGTAGCGCAATTGGCAAAGAATAAATATATTACTAACGTAAAGAACCGTCATTCAAAGGTTTACATGAATGCCAGCTCGCGGCTATGTGTGTGCGGCTAGGCGAGTACGGTGGCCGCGGGACGTGGGTTTTATCAAGCCAGGACTAAGAATTCACAAGCTCATTTCATGCTTTGACATAATCGACAATATAATCCTAAAATTGTCGATTATGATAGATAATAATTATGATGGTTTTGTTTGAAACGTCGTTTGAAATTATTAGCGGTGTCAACCTTAGGCTTACATTCGCTGGTGCTCGATCTGTCATTTGTAGAGGGTGTCGCCCCTGTGAAACTGGTGTCCTCACTACACGGCGCGGATGAAACTGTGTACGCGACGCGAGAGCAAGGTCCTGATGTAACGAAGGACCAAAATGGAACTGTAGTGTTTCCACATTTTAGGGGAGGTATGATGAATAACCAAACCCAACGAGTGCTGTTTTTACAGTGAATTTATTTAATGAATAAAATGTAACAATGTGGATGTAATTATGCTGAAACAACGTACGGCGCTCGACACGTTGAACCTAATTATATTGTACTTGGAATTATATTGTACTAATTATATTGTACCTAATTAACTTGTACTTTGTTACGTTATTACAGACAAGACACGCTGACTCGCACAGATAAACGACCTCTGTGGCATGACATGGTTAATCTTTTATTGAATATAAAGGCTGATTCTTCGTTTCTTTTATCCGAGTTATTTATTGCGCAACTTTGTGTTTGACCGTCTCACGTATTTTATTGGGTGAACCTTACCGATTCAGATCGGTATCCCACTTTGATATATTCTACCGAGGAACCGACCTATGCGTACTTCCTTTTATTCATTTGTAAGATAATATTCATTACATATTTTATGTATTTACCAATAGAATAGAATCGCGGTTGTGAATAAAATATAGACGAGATGGAACTAGTTTATTCACTAGATGTTTTATTTTACGGATAATTTAACGTTCTGCAATAAACTCTACAGTACAATAATTACTGTCGTATAATTTTTTTAAAGTTATTTTATTGTTTACGGTATACCTAATTCATGCCTAAACGTCATTTTACCCGACTACGGCGAAGTCAAAAGAAGGGTAATGATTTTAATATTCAATATAAACATATATTATGTTTGTATGTATGGATATATATTTGTTCCACCGTAGCACCTAAACTTCTAATTCGAATTTAATCAATGAGGTACCAATAGATTTGTAATATTAGCCCGCGTAACAAAGGCTATTTAATTTACGAGTTGGGTTAAGGTTTTTATAAAAAACTAGCTGCCCCGACACACGTTCTGTCGCACCTTTAATATTGTTTCTATTTTTCCCGCAATTTTTAAAGATTTTCTACCGTTTAAACCTACAACCTACCTACCCTGAAGTGATTTTAAGACCAAAGTTGGCCAAATCAGTCCAGCCGTTCTCGAGTTTAAGCGAGACATTCAAATTGCAATCCATTTTTTATGGTTCCGTAATACATTCCTTATAGTTTCGCTCTGCCCGTCTGTCTGTCTGTCCTGCTTCTAGCTTCTGTAATTAATAATATAAATGGATGAAATTTGGTAGTCGTAGATTGTGTACAGATCTTGGATTTGGCATCAAATAATAATAATAATTTTATATTTTAGGGGTAGCTCTCCATACATGTGAAGTGGGGATGAAAAATATTTTAATGGGGTCATTGTGTGGGATATTGTTGAATATGTATTTTAAAATAAAGGCAGTGCTTGCCTACATGACATTTTTACAAAGTCAACCATTTTCGAATAATCGACTTCCAAAGTGGTTTATCAGTTGGTCCCCCCCCATGGCAATTTAAAATTATAAGAGATATAAACTTGTATGTTTTCATGCTGATAGATCATGTTAAACGCTTAAAATTATTTTGAGCGAAATCAGACTATAACTTTTGAAGTAATTCAAAGAAAACCTATTGCGCGTTGATAGTTACCCTTAAACCCTCCTTAGACATGTGAAATGCTCTTGGTTAGGTTATAAATATATTATATAAGATAGTTATTAAATAACTATTGGTCCTACTATATAATCTTGGGCTGTGCCCACTTAAGCACTGCTTCGCAGCACACCAAAATCTTATAATATGGCCTAACTTGCGTTATGCTTAAAATTTTGTACATAGTTATTAGTGTTGTAATGGCCACATTAAAATTTAACTGTTACATGACAATGATACTTTCTTGTTATTCTATTTTTTCATGACTGTGACAGAGCCATGCTTCGGCACGAATAGGCTGGTTCACAGATAAATACCAACGGCGTTACAGAAAACCGGCGTGAAATAATGCTCGACTAGCATTTCGCAGAGTGAGTAAGGTAACCGTAGGCCCTTAACTTACAAAGTAATAAATTGTACGTAATATTATTATTATGTACTTTGTTTATAAGTTTATTGGACAATGTGAGAAAGGAATTAAGCGGCCCTTTATAGCATTGTAGCATCCCTAAAGGGCCATATTCCCATAAACAGTACCGATAAAACCGAACAATAACAATAAAAGAATTCGTAATCAGTTTTTAGAGCACTTGTTAAATTTTTAACGCGATGCAATTTTATTTGATAAATAAATTATAGTTTAAAAAAACTAAAAAAACACGCTTTTATAGAAAATCTAACTAAAAAATAAAAAAAATAACATTAAATAAATTTGGATTAAGAATAGTGTAAATGAAAAATAAATATTTATTATTGTAAAAAAGAGTGGGGTGCAGTGTCTTCACCTGTACGTTTGTTTGTATGTAACCGACTCCAGTGGATTTGATTTTGATCCCCTTCAAACGGTCAGATTTCGTTTAAAGTGATTTTTAAGATAATATCAAAGTGAAGATCCTTCTCATATCTGCCAATAAAATGTTTATAACTATTGACACTATGCACCCCACGCTTTTTTACTATAATAATTAACATTTATTTTTCATTTACACTATTCTTAATCCAAATTTATTAGATTTTATTTTTTATTTTTTTTGTTACATTTTCTATAAAAGCGTGTTTTTTAGTTTTTTTTAACTATAATTTATTTTTGCTTTTTAGGACGATTTGCCAAATTTTGCGCACTAGTTCTATCTCTCTTACTCTCATGCAAAGGATGCGGAAAGAAATTGATGAATCCTGGCGAATTTAATCAGGATAATCGGATATTTTAATCGAATTATTGCATTGTCATCGGTCTTTGACAGGTGTGCAAAGTTTGAATTAAATCTGATCGTTCAAAGTAGGACAAAATTGAGCCCAAAGGAGTCGGTTACCAACAAACAAACAAGCAAGCAAACATACAGGTGAAACTAATAAAAGCGTTATAAAAATGTTATTCTCTTTCATGTCTTTCATCAATAACCAAATAATAATACAATAGGCTAATAATTGACGCCTTAGTTTCATTAAGTGATTCATCAGGACTTCTAATTTAAATATTACGGTTCTAAAATTAAACAGTACATTTGAAATCAAACTTAGTTAATACAACAATTCAAAGTAAATCAACACCAAAATAATGTAACTTATAGCAAGGGATAACAGTAGTAAATTATAAATCATTTTAGAAATTCTGCAAAGCACGGTCCGTAATGATGCGGTGGTCCGGCCCCGAACACGGTCGAGATAGGCTCTGATGCCTACCGGACCCTTTTGGGTGAGCGACGACACTGAATCTTTTATTAGTTTTATGTATGGTCGCCGACATAACCGTCGTCGACATCTGCAATACCGTCCGTCCTCAGGCCCTCCGATCGATTTTTCTACACGTAGAAGTGCGCATTTGAATCATCGTTATGTCGGTAGGGGAACAATCGCTGAAGCGGTGAATGTGAAAATTTCGCGTCATCACAAATTTATACAAAAGGGCGCTACGATTATACCGAATGTTATGAATGTTACATTATTTAACGTGGAGATAAATAGAAGATTGTGAATATTTTTGTCTCGGATAAATGTTTTATTTCATTTGAAATGAAAAGAATATTCAGTCCCACATTGTTCGTAAAACATTATGTATCTTATTATCTACTAATTTCGTTACTTGTTACTCTAAAAAAAACGGCCAAGTGCGAGTCGGACTCGCGCACGGAGGGTCCCGTACCAAACGCCAAAAAATTACGTTTGTTGAATGGGAGCCCCCGTAAATAATTATTTTATTCTGTTTTTTAGTTTGTTGTTATAGCAACAGAAAAACATCATCTGTGAAAATTTCAACTGTCTAACTATCACGGTTCATGAGATACAACGTGACGGGCAGACAGGCGGACGGACAGCGGAGTCTTAGCAATAGGGTCCCGTTTCACCTTATGGGTACGGAACCATCCAAATTATACAATAATAGGTAGGTAATTAGATAATTGAAAAACTTCATGCACCAGTAGAAAAAAAAACTGTCTACTTGTGAATTCATGTGTTCATGTGTCATTCATTTGTGTGCGATACGGACACAATAATATTATGTTAGACCATATTACATTATGTAAAACAAAGTACTTAACATTCTGATATGATTGTCCCTAAAGGGAAAAATGCAATGTTTTCCGCTTTAATAGTATATTTTTCCACAAAATTAAGTACTAAATTGGATTTTCAAATCATTTTCAAACGAGAGATTATTTGTGGAAACAGCTTTATAGTCTCTCTCGAACCATTTAGCTTCGGAGGTTTTTAAAATGGAGAAAACATTGAAAGTTTGACTTTTTATCCTTTGTGTCCACAAAAATAATAGCTTCGGAGGTAGTGTCAATATTTGAATGTAAGCATCGAGAAAATGTCATTATTAAAATGTATAAAATAGTTAATGAAGATTTAATAATTAAATAAAGGAAATCACAAGAAATTAATTTCCATTTGTATTAATGAAAAAATTTGGAACAAATTAAGGAGTTGTGTAGCGATGCCAATTAAACATTAATTAAGTATTGAACGAAAACAAAATTACATTTTAATTACTTTCTAACATTATTTTGATTGGTGGAGATTTTGGGAGTTTTCCCTGAACATTAATTAGGGTAAGAGTGATAAAGTTGTGCACGACAGGCGAGACTCAAGTGACTGCCTGGTAATGCAGATGTAAACAATTAACTGCGAAAACAGGGAACTCTAATAACGGCTGTGCGAACAGTTTGTTTGAATGTTGTTAAATTTTATTCGTAGGTCCTTCTACGCTCTACTATTACCTACTAAATATTGCAGAGACTTTATTTGCACAAAAAGAAAATCCATCTATTTGTTATGAACAAAAGAGGATTTTCATTTTGATTTCAAAAAGTAGCCTTAGAATGCTTACACACGTATCGATTTGGTCTGAACCAGACCATTATGACAGCACGACACTCGTAAGTTTTGATTTACAGTGCTATTGTATTATCACAGAGTTCTATTTACAGTGCATTCCGATTTTTGTGCAGTGTACTCTTTTTGTGCAGTGCAGTGAACTCTCAAAAATATTTCTCCCCAAACTTAAATAAACTGTTACAAAAATAGTAAATAAAAAAATGTTCTGTAATATTATTCTGTCCGTGTAGTATTCTTTTATACATTAATGTATATTTCCAAAAGTTTATATTTCAGGTTGACTTTTCAAATCACATGTCGGTATAACAGTTCAATAGCTTAATTTAATTAAAAACAGAAAATACAAGCCTCTAAAATAACCTTCAAACATTCTCCCCCCTAGGGGAGGACAGGATTTATTTCTTTAATTTTAGGAAGAAACCCCTTAGTTGGCAATCAAATCCGTGGTCTGCTCCGGACCAAATTCATACGTCTGTTAATGCTTTTAGTTTCCATCTATGCTACAAAGAAAGTAACTGGCATACAATACTTACATTTTTCATTGATAATATTATTGTCAGTGCAAATTGTGATTTGAACTAACCTAAGTAGAGATAAACATTTAAATGTAAGTATTACGAGTTCATTGAATGTACCGCGGATTATTTTTTATTTCCTCCAGGAGGATTTATTTTCCTTAGATTAGCAATCCTCTTATTTATGCTAATGTAATTTTAATGGTGCCGCCTTTTCAGCTAATTTCATTTTGAAAAAGTCCGGATTTATTTTAAGGCTCAACTTATTAAGACTATTCGGATAATTATTTAGACCGATAAAATGAAAGTGATCGTTCGAGTTGAGGGATTTTTCATTTAAACGACCCATTTTTGACATAATAAATTGTCCATGATGTTTGTTGTTCTTTATATTTTTCTCTTTCCCCGAGGAACGGGAAATACAACAAAAAGGCGAAATTGAATCGAGAAATAAATCTTTCAACTTGTGTTCAAACAAGAGAATTACTTCAGTAACAAGGGCTCCGCATACTACGTAGGTACGAGTGGATGTGTGATGCAGTATGATGTTTGTAATAAAGGTATTAAATTTTTATAACAACAATTAAGGGAGCGCTATATTTAATAAGGAGCTGCTTTCAACTGGTTGATTTTTTTTAAAGAAGATAAAATGAAATGATAATTGAACCTACTTATATTAGTGTCGTAGACTTTTGAGTACAAATAAACTGAGACTCGAAATACAAATTCTATAAGGCATGTTAAAATAATAATAATAATTATTATTATATCATTTTATAACTGATGACTATTTAATAGCAAAAACGGTTATCAAAAAGATCTAAACGGCTATATAATAAATTATTGATTAATCATCTTTTCTGAGGCTCAAAATAAATCATGTCGGCCATTATTTAATCTATTAGTTTCAAGTCGATCTATTGAAAGTAATGATTCCGTTTTTCATATTAAAATATGTTTTGGGCGCGCTTAAAATGTTCTACCCTAACCTAACCCATTTTCGGAATACCGTAGTAATTAATAATTAATAATTTTGTGATTGATGTGACAGAGGAGATTTGAAATTGTCAATTTTTCGGAACCAATGACCGCAAATGAGCTTCAAAAAGGTTGGCGAAACCGTACAAAAGTTATTTTGTACGGTTTTTGCGCGCTAGCGCCAGGTTTTTGTGTTACCACTCCGCATCAAGCCGACCTATAGGTGCCGAAGCATGTCTCTCAGATTCTCTCACGTACTTGACAAAATAACGCAATCGCCAGTTTACCAGTCAGTAGTAGATCGAATCGGTCCATGTGTGCTAAGGCGTGTCTCTTAGCTATGTTCATATAATTGCCGAAATATATTAATTTTCACGTCGGATTTTTGTGAGATCGTGGAGCACTCCGGGCGAGCCGGCGCATAAGTGCTGAAGCATTCGAGTAAAAGACGGGGAATAGTTCACTCAAACACTGAATAATTGATCACTTACAAAAAGTAACAAGTATATTTTTTGGTTAATCATAATATGTTTATATAGACCAAACAATAGAGATCAATGTGTTTTTATTAGAAATCAATATTAGATTATCAATCATTAAAAATAAAGATCAATTATTATTTTCGTGTAACATCTATTGATGACCGTTTATAATAATTTTCTGTGGATCAAGTTAAGAGGTCAAAATAATTTAAAAGAGTATCAAATATTAAATTAAAAAACAATTAATTTATTCGATGCTTTTTTAAATATTCCCCATTTTAAAATCTTTAAAATATTCTTCTCGCATTACTTTATCTCATATACTGTAAGTATCTCATAATATTATGTACATTATACACAACTCGGACCACTTTCATCATAAAACTGATTTCCTACATGAGGATGAATCCGAAGCTAACGTGAGTTCGCCCCATAAAGTATAGAATCACGCCCGTTGTCGGCGGTGTGGTAAGTCAACACGCTCTTGTACAGTCACGAAGCCTGTATCGGGAAACTAGCCCGAAAGAAATTCCCTTTGGTAACGTTTAAATGCGAGCAAACAATGATCTGGTCAATGGGTAATTGTCTTTGAGAACGCTGCCTTTGTTAGACGTTTAAACGTGTGTGTGCTTTGTTAATCAAACGGACATGACCACTATCGTGTGACCTCAAATACTAGTCTATTTATAGACTTCAAATATTATACATACGTTTTTTTTACAAAATATGCAAGTGTAGATAAATTTTCATTGCGTTTCATTTAGTTAAATTTGCTGACGGTGATTGCATATACATTTTTGATATAATATGTTAATTTATGTATAATATATAATAGTTACCACGAACAATAATTTACCACAATTATTATAGTTTCAAGTATACTAAGGCTACACCAATTAACATGCTCGTACTAAGGATAATTATGACATGTAAACATTACAAAAACTATTGTGCAAGATACATTCTGTTATCGCCTTAATATAAACTTTAAATATTATTTTTCCAATTAATATCGTGTTATCGCATGTCATTTCTATTTATAGCAGCGAAGAAACAATGTTGACCACTGAACTTTATAAGATTAATATAGGTATCTTAATATAGTTATCCTCAAAAAGGTATAAGCCTAAGAAATACAAAGCCAACTTGTTAGACTTGAAACAATTGTGCACGAATGAAATACATTATTTATTAATTCACTACATAATTCATTCAGAATATTTTTTTTTCATTACACGAACAGCAACCTACGAATGGAATTTGCTTTGAAATATTTGATAATATTTGTAGAAATTATTACATTCAAAAGCCTACTTGTATTTACTTCTCTATAAACAAGAAATGAATATAAAAGATTAATGTAAAGCTAATAAAAAGTGTAAATGTTTTGTTTTGAATTTTTTGTTACATATAGTTGTCATTAATTAAAAAATTAGTATAGTTGTACTACCTAGTATCTATATATCTATCTATCAGTATCTATCTATCACAGGCGAGGCGTGCATACGTTTTTGGGTGCATTGGGCGCAAAATATTGTTTTGGTTTAGTACCGTATGCATCGTATGCACCGTAGGCATCCCGGCAGGACAACCTCTGTCGGGTCCGCTCGTAGTAGAACGATGAAATAATTTAAGAAAAATATAAAAGAAAAAGAAATAGTAAGAATTACATAAATATTTATCGTACCGGGATTCAAACCCACCACATTCCGAATTTCCAAACAATGCAAAAGTTATACGTAGGTAGGCATGCCAAGCTGCCAATCAGACTGACGAGTGAAGAGTGAACTGAAGACGTAAGAGAGTCGAAATAATTGATATATTGTTGCACGTTGAAATAAAAAAACATATATTGTTTAAAAATGCGCAGTTTCTAAGGGATAAGCTAGCTAGATCGATTTTTCTCCCCCAAAACTCCCTGAATCCTAAATTTCATGGTAATATTTATAGCCGTTGCCGAGATACCGATTATGTAATATATACAAGATCGTCTCGTTTAAGGTACAATATGAGGCGGGCTGCGTCCTCTTGATTTGTATGTCCTTCTTACGCTTGAGTAGTGATGATAATAATACAGCAACAATTATTATATTCTCCTTTATTGGTGCATAACACAGATACGTATTACATATGAGATATGTCTAACACAAATACGTCTACAGTCTACACTGAGAATAGCCTAAATAGGCTTTACTCGTGACATCTGTCAATATGACATTGACAATTACTTAAAACTACTGTTGTTCTTATGCAACTCAATATAAAGCCGGCTTGTATGCAGACATCGCCTGCGCTATCTATACATATAAATTTTTTATCCTAAATGACTGACTGACGGATCAACGCACAGCCTAACCTGCTAATCGTAGAGACCTGAAACTTGAAGGGTATTCTCTTTGTATAACGCAGGCATCCGATAAGAACGGATTTTATGAAATTCGACTCCTAAGGTGGTGGAAAAGGGGGAAAAGTTTGTATGGAGTAACGTGATTGCTTGGTCAAATCTACTTTAAATTTTGCACAAACTTAGGTTTTCACTAACACGTTTTGGATTGATCCACTTAAAATTAAGTGTATAATGTATTTCGACGACGACAAAAAAATCCTTATATAAAATTATACCTAAACGTAAAAGTTTTTTGCAGTACACTTTTTTTATATAAAAATAAAATAAACTAGTTCTTGAAAATAAGCTTTTCTTAAAATATTGGGTTTACTTTTTTTAAATTATATTAAACTAACAATATAATATAACTAATCTATATACCTATATATATAAATGGCAAAGCTGATTGGCCCAAACCCTTAAGGCTAGAAATTTGAAATTTTGCACACGTATTTATCATATGACGTAGGCATCAACTAAGGAAAGATTTTTCAAAATTTAACCCCCAAGGAGGTAAAATAGAGGATAAAATTTTGTATGAAACTTTTAATTCTTTGGACATATTTGGATGATATTTCGTATGAAATCAGTATGAATAAAATAATGAGTAACGTACTTCAGCGTTTTCTAAAATTCAGTCCCTAAGAGGGTAAAATAGGGGATGAAAGTTTTAAATACATGCACATTTTTAATGCCAGAATATTTCAAATATTTCAATCCCCAAGGAGGTAAAATTCGAAATTTTGCACACGTTTTTCTCAATTGACGAAAGCATCCATTAAGGAAAGATTTTTCAAAATTCTATCCCCAGGGTGGTGAATCCCCACATATTGGGGATAAAAGTCAGTATAAATTTTTTTATTCCTTCGACATAATATTTTTTTTTCATGATATTTCGTATGAATTGAGTACGGAAAAATAATGAGTTACGTATTTCAGCATTTTCTAATATTCAACCCTTAAGAGATTAAAATAGGGGATGAAAGTTTTAAATATAAAAATATCGTTTAAAACCCAGTTTGACGCGGGCGTACCCGCGGGCAAATGCTATTTCCAATACTGCCTTTAGTGTCGGAAGTGAGAAGTTAATATACTTTACACTACTTAGCATGAAAAAGTAAGGTTTTAGTTAGACCTTAGTCTTATATCCTACTGCTTTTAGACATGTGAAAGTTTGTGAGGTTGGTTGGATGGATGGATGGATGGATGTTTGTTGCTCTTTCACGCAAAAATGACAGAACGGATTTTAATGAAATTTGGTATGGTAGTAGTTTAAGCCCTGGATATTAATCCAGGGATTAAACTACTACCATACCAAATTTTTTACATAAGCTACTTTTATCCTGAAATAGTACAGTGTTCCCGTGGGATACTGTATTTACGCAGGCGAAGCCGCGGGCAAAAGCTAGTTTTCTATACTTAATGATAACTAAGCGGTAAATAAATCATCGTAAACAGTTCTATTTAAGCAATATAATTAGTGTTCTAAATATTTTGTACAATTTAAGGCGATTTATTAAACATATTTTATTTATTTCCAAACTATAACATAATAATTCTTTTTTGTAATCGCGTCAAATAATTTAAAAAAACAAAGAAGTTTCCAAAATGTTTGTATCTACAGCCACTAAGTGAAATGATCGTATCATTTCACTTAACGTAAGGTAAGAAACAGAAGACAATTAACAGTCTGTTCAAGAAAAATAACTGAGCGGTGAGTGGTATTTATGTATGTGCTTTAGAAGGTAATGACACAGGTAACGATTCTAATCGATAGATATGATCCTCAAAATAAATCCAATAAATCTATTTAAAATATTTGTGATCTAAGTGCCAAATTGAACAGCGCCTGTTTGATAAAATATCATGTTATCTCTCTCGTTCTTCGTATCAATATTGGAAAGAGAAGGCGTGATATTTATACAAACTATTAACAGGCGTAAGTGAAATTGGGACTTAAAGCAGAAAAGATTTTATGAAGTTGGTAACAACTTCTTGCCTCTGGATCACCTCGATGTGTTATTTTGTCAACATGTCAACTGTTTGTGTAATTCTTCATTATTCAATAACCTTACATAATAGACATTAAATATTTTATATTTATGGAAACATGTATTTATTGCAATTATTAATGAATTCCCTTTGTTTTAATAAGAAAAAATATACTAAAGCCGATCGTCAGATATAATTATAATTAAAATTAAAATAATAGCAAAAAGTAGTGAAAGATCTGGTTTTATGTTCAGATTTCTACACACCATACGGTAGCAATATAGTAGGTACGATTATCTAATGCGTATAGTGTAGGTACTCGGTATATGCAAATATATTCTGCTGTTTAACCAGCTGTCTGCTGCTAAAATAGTTTCAAAGGAAAACTGTAATTAAAATTCATTCAAGTCAGTTTTCTAGTTTCATCACTTTTTGCAGTACACTTTTCTTATATAAAAATAAAACGAACTAATTCTTCAAAATAAGCTTTTCATAACATATTGGTTTTGCTGTTTTTTTCATCATAATTTAGCACACGTATTTCTCATACGTAGGCATCCACTAAGGAAGGAATTTTCAAAATTAAACCACCAAGGGGGTAAAATAGGTGATAATAGTTTGTATGAAACTTTTTATTCCTTTGACATATTTGCATGATATTTCGTATGAATTGAGTACGGAAAATTATGAATTACGTGTTTCAGCGTTTTCTAAAATTCAGCCCTTAGGTGGGTAAAATAGGAGACGAAAGTTTAAAACCTCATTTCACGCGGGCAAAGCCGCGGTGCTAGCCGAATGCTAGTCATCAATAAAGTAAGAACGGGTTGATCTTTTTTGTAATAAGTTTGAATACCATTGAATTTATCAGTGCTATGTAAAATCAATAATTAGTGTAATATATTATGATGGTATAATAAGGTATATCTTTTAAAAATTACCAGTATCTTACATATTATGTACTTACAAAATACCACAAGTGTAGTTCAAGATTTAACGATAAATATTCACGAAATCATTTTACTTGCATTCAACTTTAATATGGTAAGTATTAAAATAAAATTTACTTAACGATGTCGAGACAAAGGTATTTTACAAACATTTGTTTACATGTCACAATTCACACAAAAATCCGTTTGAAATTCCCACGCGTATAAGGAAAGTCGGTAGCGCGGACCGCAGCCTTTCCCCGCGAACTCCTAGCGAGCACTGATTCGGCATTGGCCGACGGTTTCCAAAGGTGAGGATTTCGTGAGCTACCGCCAGGGTTTCGGCAATCTTCGCTCATCTCATTCGATTGCAGGGAAAGAATTTCATATTTCACGAGTGAGTACATAATATTTCATTGAAAAGCATTTTTAATACATACGTATATGCCATAACTTTATTACTGTGAGATAAAAGTATGGGCTTGAACCGAATGTAACGTCTTTAAGACATAAATTTTTGTTACAGGTAAGTTATTTGTGAATACGATTAAACTTTTAAAACATTTTATAAATATATAAAGTTTTGGACACTATTTGATTATTTTAAAATTAAGTATTCGTATTTTGAAGTACGTACGTGTACACGACACAATACATTTATTTCCTGATAATAAAATTAACGGAATGAAAAGTTAGATTTACATATTTAGAAATTTATTTGATTTTATTACTGTTACTTGTAAACATGACGAAAACCCAAAAAAAAAAAGAATGTATTATCCAATCGACATCCATCATTTATATATCGCACTGACATAACACTCAAGACGACATTCACGTAGCGGACTAAAAGCCTGACAGTCTTTATAGATGCTTTGCGAGCTCAGCAGCTTTATGGCTATACTTTTAAAATCCGGACAATAAGTCCCTCCGATGTGTCTGTTTAGATTGCTTTTTAAACAGTCGTATTGTTTTTCTTTACTTAAAGGGTACTATCAGGGAATCTAATTCTTGATCAGGCTTTATCGTTTTTGGCGTTATCTTAACTTGTTCGTATTATAATAATAATTATTATATCAAACTGACATGTCATTGAAAATTGTATTGTGAGTGCAATTCGTCGATTTGATACATATAAACTACGAGAACACTCTACTTCCTTATGAATTAGATTCCCTGATATATGGGCTCGAAATTATGAGACGATTTTATGTATATATCAAATCGTCGAACATAAAGCAATAAGGACAATGTTATTTTCATTTTTATGCTGTAATGCATTTAATTATTTTAAAGACATAAACTTAGTTTATATTAAGTAAGATTTATTTACTAATGATATACATTTTATCAGTTATGATAACAAAATCAATTGTACCATAAAAGTAGGTAAGTACTAAAAAAATAATAACTACTCCAAAACTTAAAATGCTACAAAAAAAAGAAATCTCCCAGGTCATCCCCACCAGGCAGAGTACCTAGAAGGCTCAAAGAGTTTCCTTGCTGGATTATTAATTACTAAAAAGTAGGAGTGAAGATTTCGTTAGGTTAATATTATGAATGTATGTTAATGTTATAATTATTATGTTTTCGTTTTTTGTACTAATGATGTATAAAACGAGCGCAATACCTGCCGACAAACTGTGACGCAGTTTGACGGGTTTAATACTGTATTAAGATGTGTATTTTCCAATAAAGATATTTTTTATTTATTTTTATTTAATTACTAACATTTTTTCACTTTGAGTAACAGAAAAGTTTCTGCATTTTCTTAATCTACTTCGTTATTATTAAAAATATGTAAATACTACTGAAACTCACATTTAATTTATCTTGTAATTCTCAAAAAAGTATAACTAATTCAAACGAAGGTCTGAGTGCAAATCTGTTCAGTAGTAGGTATATTTATACAACCTTTGTTTACTATTCATATTGACCAACCTCTGGGGAATATATTCTAGCTTTTTATACCTCAGCATTTAGAAGGCTAAAAGGATTATACATTGACTTACATTTAAATGTTGAACTATTGTTGTTAAAAGCTGTATTTTTATATAGCCTTTTACAATAATAGTTAAATAATCAATTTTGATTTAGGCAATCTGCCTTTTTGTAGTAAATTGCGGCAAACATTATACTAGTGGATTAAACTGAAATCGAAATACTGAATACTCCATATTTGAATAAGGTTAAGAATAGCTTATAATTAAGTTGTTTTCGAAGTTAGACAGTACTACGTAGACAGGTAAAATGCGTGTAGGCTTGGCGTAGACAGTACGTAGCAAGGACGTAGGCCTTTGCATGGGCAATGCGTAGCATGCGATTAGTCGCGTAGCCCTTGCGTAGGCAGTGCGCAGCATGCGAGTAACCGAGTAGACAATAAGCAGGTGCTGTCGCGGACAGATCCATATGAGTAAGCGCGTAGCCTTACTCAAATGCAGTACGTAGCATACGAGTAGGAACGTAGCCTTTGCGTTATGAGTGCGTAGCATGAGAGTAGGGGATTAGCCTTTGCGTAGGCAGTGCGTAGCATGCGAGTAACCGAGTAGACAATTAGCAGGTGCTGTCGCGGACAGATCCGGTGTACTAATTTATGACCTCATTACACGGCAATAAGGTTCAAAAATGGAAAAATCCAGATCAATCAGCGACTGTACACGCAGTTCCATGTGCCACGATACGAAGTGTGCGCTTAGACTGACATCCAATTATCCGACTGTGGTCTAGTATAATACATACAAGTTTGTATTTGTGGATATTATTGTCATTTACATACATATTCGTACACTTACATATTCAAACTAACTCTCCAGAAATTGTCTTATCTATTGTTTTTCATTAAAAATTGTATAGTCGTTCTCGTAGTCTTCATAACATAATAGTTTATAGGTAAGTTTAGACTACACTTAAGTGTTATAGCTATGCGCACGTGATTGGAGTAGACAAATGCCATATAAACGAGACGTAGACGGAGTTATAGCGGAACTTGATACGTATTTCATGTCATACCCCGCTAATGTTTCTTATGTATAAGATAACGTTCAATTTCAATGAAGAGACGTAAATGTGAGATCAGATGCTCTTGGAAAGTAATTAAAAGTTCTTCAACGTAATAAATGGGTCTCGTCATTAAGTGGCGTATTTAGATTTGAATCGAATCCGGCGGAATTTTCTCGTCATCATTATCATCCCTGTCTACCGTACATAATCACAGAGAAGAAAATTAAACAACACACTAATTTAGTGGACACATATTAAAAACGCTAATATTTTTACTGACTTCAACTACGGCGAAGCAAAGGGAGGATTATGATTTAGAGATTCTATATATAATAGGCTATTTAATTAACGTAGTCCGGTATCTTTTTTTTAATAAATTTTAGACATTGTTGCCTTTATTTTTTTAATTGCCTTTATTCATAGTTCATCGCTTGGTTTTCATAAAAAATACCAAGTTTTGTTTAACTGTTATTCGTCTTTTTTATCTAAGGCTACAAATACCACTGTAACCGATATAAACAGCCGACAGCTCACATCAAAACGATAGGATACGCGATGCGGCGCTGTGTTTTTAAAATTGTAATTCAAAATTGAACTTTATTCAGTACAAAAGAAGATACACATTTCATTGCAAGAGCAATTTGACATTAGAACTCTTACAATTAAGGGTCATTTCATACCGTGAAGATACGCGTCGCAAAAAAAATAAGAAAACTATTCAAAATTGAACTTTGTGCAGCGAGGTGTAACTTGTGATTCGAAACCTAATAAAAAATCTACTTTTGTAATGAATAGAGTTCAATTTTAAATAGCTATCTTAAATATGAAGCGCCATGTCACGTATCGTTTCATTTCGGTACGAATTGACCCTAAACGTGTTTCTTCTTGTGTAGTGAATAAAGTTCAAATTTGAATAGATATAATATAATATAATATAATAATAGTTTCCGGTGCGATCTGACGCTTAGAGTAAATGCAAGATCCAACATATATCCTACTACTCTTATTATAAATGTGAATGTTTGTGAGGATGGATGGATGGTTTGTTACTCTTTCACGCAAAAACTACTGAACATATTTCAATTAAATTTGGCATGGTCTACTACTAGTACTTTAAGCTTTGGTTTAACATATAGACTACTTTTAGTTTTTCTCCCGAAAATGTACAGTTCTCGCGTGGTGTGGGAAAAAATACAGTGATAGTGTATGTACGCGGGTGAAGCTGAGGGCAAAAACTCTATTTTATAATAGTATTTGTTAACGAAGACTCAAAGAACAAGAATATCCGCTATAGTTGCTGTCTAGAATATTCGCTTTAGTTATTCCGGCCGAGCGCTCGATACATAATTATCTCGACAGGGCCGGCGCTAATTAAATTTGTTTTCCCCGGGTTTGCCCGCAACACAAGCCGAATGTGAAGCAAACACTAGCCGAATTTAGCATTCCAGTGGACCTGCCTCGCTTAAGATTTTAAATTGCTTTTTAAACTATTTAAATAAAGCAAAATCAAATGAAGAGTTTATAAGTAGCCTATAATAAGTATTTACTTTTTATGAGCTTAAAATTAGTGTTTTATGAAGAATGGAGTACTTATTTACCGTCGTGATTTTTTATATCCTTGAACCCAATTAACCAATCAAATTTTTCTTTAAATCGAAGCGTTTAAAAAGAAAACACTTTTAGATTTAAAACAAATTTATTTTATGGTTTTCTGAAATTTCGAAAGCAATAAATTATCTCTACCCTCGTTTTTGCGTAGGGTTGATAAGGCACGTTTTTCAGATATTAAAGACTATTCCACAGACTTTACACACCATAAATAATAACCTAACCATAGGATACAGGATGTTTTAAGTAAGTGGCTATGCTTTCAAGAGTGAATATTATGCACTTGAATATAAGCAACTTTTACTATGAAATAACTTTCCTACTTGAAAAAAAAATTTGCTGTTTACTAAAAAAGTGCTATAGCATAGATAGCATACAGTATATTCACTCTCAAAGTTTGACCACTGACTGAAAAATCACCATGTGTAAGTATTTTAACTTTGTTTCTAATTGTGAAGCTTAGTAAAATATGCTACTTTCTTGTGTGGTAATTATTGTAAAGAAAATCAGCACTGAGCTGTTTATATTTTTTACCTTCGTACTTAGCATTTCCAATCCAACAGAAATACCATTTATTCAGTCGTGCAATAAACTCGGCAACTAATCAAGACGAAGTCATGTCTACAATATGTTCCCATGCGCCTGAGGTATGGTTCCCCCGTGCATTGCGACGGGGCCAACGATTCTTCTCCAGAGATACGCGCGTATATATCTCTTAGGGCCAGATAAGGAGCTGCGTTAGCGTTCCCCAGATATATGTCCTCCTAATTAGATATGTGGGCAGATTGTTAGGTTCTAAGATATCTCGTTCTTTTAATTCTATCTCAATCCTAGTAAGACGTTACAGTAATTAATTATCTTCTTCGGTAATGCACTGCCGTAAATTAAAGAGTAATTGGCTGAACAGACAAAACTTTTTTACAGACAATTAAAATATTAATTATTCATTACAATTTTTCACATTTGGAAAATTTAATGAGAATAAAGCATAAACATGTCTATTCTCATTTTAAAATTAGCTTGCTTTATCTTAATCTTAACTTTGATCGGTTCAACTAAAAATACCTACCATTGATTCCGACCAATGCAGCCTAGGTAATCAATGCTTTCCAATTTAAGAGGTTTAACGGTATCGATTCCGAAGCTTGAAACAATACTTCATTATACATATTAATGCGAGCGAGCACGCTCCGCTTTTATAGAATTTCCGACGACTGACTCCGTATCTTCATTTCGTATATTCTTGAATTTAAATCGGCGGAGGCCAGCTCCAACCTATTTTTCCACTCTCCTGGTCGTTTTCTTTTCAGATCAGCCCCGCAGCTCAATCAGAGGGGCCGTTTTTTCTGCTTTTTGCAGCGGCAAAGAAGTTAATTCGCTCACCGCTTTTAGATTTACTTATTTTTACTTTTGTTTGTGATGCCACCGAATCGACTTTTATTGATCGGTTGCCGGATCGCATGCCGAAAGAACTGTGACTTAATTATATACAAATATTTAAAATAACTTCCAAATTTTATACGAACTGTTTTGTGACTACATGTTTGAAGTGCTTATTAAAGCAAGTTGCATTTCTTTTGACAAAGTAAAAAAAAAAATGTGATAAATTTACGTTAGTTTTTTAATATCGTAATATTGTTTTACAGCTCCATTACAAATATAAATAGTAACGAAAATATTGAACAGTAATGCAATGCACGAGATATTGAACCGCAAAGTATATAATAATTATATTAAGGGCTGATTTTTCAATCGTCAGATAACTCTTACCTGTGGAAGAAATATGTAACTTTGACAGATTTTTCATACAAAATCTATCAACGTCACATATTTATTCCTCAGATAAGAGTTATCTGACGATTGAAAAATCAGCCCTAAATCATTTTAATTTCAAATCAAAGGAATTTTAAATATTCACCTCATAATACTTTATTACCCGAACATAAAACAAGTATCGGAGTAAAAGTCATGAAAAGAGAAACGGAATGCCAAATAAAAACTACTTTCCGTCTAATTAACGGGAGAGTATTTTTTCCGTCAATTTGTGACAGTAATTAACTAATTTCATCCGGAGTAACGTAAAAGTGAGCAGAAATGACAACCACAAAGGGCCCAGTGAGTCCAGTGACCCGTGCCGCGTGCGGCCGTGGAGGCTTTTCACGGAGCCCCATTTGTTGGCGTCCATTACACAATTTGTTTTTACAAAAGCAGTAGTGCTTCTTATTTTATTTAATAAACATTCTCTTTCAATAAATCAATTGTTTCAAAATTTTCTTTATGTTCTACTTGAATAAACGATCAGTGTTTTATGTACTGTGATACGTTTTTTTTGAGTTGACTGACCGAGATTAAACTAGAGGTGGATGTAGGTGTATTATTTTAACCTTACAAGGGTTTCATGATCAATTAACAACTTTTCAAAATTTTTTACGACTTATTAGCTTTATTTAAGGTTCCAGTTGCAATGCTAAGTATTATATATACTCAGTATTTTGATGTATATCTAATGTTTTACTATCAAATGATTTAAATAATTTATATATACATTATAAGAAATCAATAATCTGAATATTTCCACACCTCTAAGAGGTATAAATTGTGAAACTAATTAAACTGTACACCAATTTGTCGGAAATAAAGAATATTATTATTATTATTATAATTTAGTGCCATAAAGCATTATGTTCTGCATAAGCACTAAACAAAGATGCTTACCCAATATCCACTTTCCGAAACTTCAAGGGCTGTTGAGCATCGTCGACTGACACATTGTTAATTTTCGGGCGTTAATTGATTTCGTTTATTTATAGTGTTTATTTAACGGTCGATTGTATAGCCGAGATAAAATATAATCCAGCTATGTCTTAGCATTAATATTCATCTTCGTTTTAGCTCCATGTTAGGAGTGGAGGTCGGTTCGTGCCGTATCGCGGCCGGATCTCGGCTCTCCAGGGCTAAGCCGTTGGAGCGGACAACTAGACGCGCGCACTGCAAAAATATAAAAAACCGCGATCTCGTGATACAATTAGTGGGGATATTTTTGGCTCTCAAGTGTAAGATAATAAGCAATGTAGTTATTAAAATAATACGAACAGTTCGCCAGTATTTGCTTCAAATATGTTTTTTGCAAAGCAACGTTGCTATGTTTATTACTATGATACGTTTTCTAGCGCAAATATAAATAAACAAACTTTGATTTCTGTAAAGTAAAAATGTAGAAATTTAGGTAAGGTGTGCAACAGACGGTGCCTTGAAAATTGAAGTCATATAACGGAAAAACGTCTAGCTCTAGCCTCTATGCACTGCTGTACTCATAGTTTACGTGATTCCTAAGAAGCGTGCGCTGAAATAAAATATATTATTTCACTTAGTGAATGCACCAGGTGCGAAGGATGCTTCGTCGTTAATTTGAAACTTATTGTTCCTATTGATATTGAAATATATGAGACGATCAATCAGCTCTGCCCAGTGAACGATGAAGAAAGTTTTATAGTAAATATTGCTAGATTCAAAATAAAACTGCAATGGTTTGTGTAGATTGGTATGATGAGATTTTTTTTAATAGTTGAGGTATCGTATATAGGGTTTGTTTTTGTACAATTGCGGAGACGACTACATGTAAAATATTTAGTTTAATTTATTTACTCAGAAATATTGAGGTATAAATATTTACTTATTAAACGTAAAAATATATACTATTTTATGTGTAGTTATGTAATGAGTTACATTCAAAAAAATACAAAAAAAATTTAAATGTTTCAAAATATTTTGCTAAATCAGTAAAATAACCTACGTCACTAGTTTACTTACGTCATATATAAAATCATTCATGATGGTAAATATGAACTTAAACGCACAAATTTTGGAGACATTTACAAATATGTTCCTGCGGCCTTATACTTCATACACGTTTACCTGATCGTGACGTCAAAGTTAGGTACGAGTACTGTAAACAAATCGCTGTTCTTGTGAAAACAATGATTTTTAGTATACCTTTTCTACTGTGAAGCTACTCATATTTATGCTTATATATAGTACTCTACTACACATATTATTATGTGCACAAATATGCCACGGTTATATGCTACAATATTGTGAGTGTCCAACTTAATGGGGTTCAATGTATTAGAGCTATACACATTATTTAACATAACTTTTTTAAACTTTTCCCATCGACGATTGTCTTATAAGACTGAGGCAATTTTACAGAGATGTAGATTCGTAACCTCGAGTATCTCCGAAAGTCAATTTCACCGGGCGAGATAAATCAAGATAACATAATAAATGAAAGTTGTAATCTCGCGGTCCGGCGGCGGCGGCGGCTGCGGGAGGCGTCCATAATCGTAATATAGAACATTACCGGACGAATAAAGTCAGCCGCAGTGTTTCACGACACTTCCACCATAACAAATCCAATTTAACTTTGTCCCGCACAAAATGTTCCAATAGAAATAATTTCGCCAAAGACTTCCAACAGCTGTACAATTCAATCAGGGGCCTTCTGTTTTTTCTCCGATGATTTTTATATTCCTGACGTATTGTATTTTTACAAGGTACGTTGCATAGTAAAAGGTAGGTTACAGCAATTGTTTGGATTTTATGAAGTTAATTTCCAGTTATTATATATAATAATACAATAATAATAATATCTATGGACGCTTTCACACCACGTCAATCTGGTCCCGTGGTAAGTTGTCGAAGAACTTGTGTTACGGGATACAGACAACGGTAATATATTTAATACTTTTATTCTATACACATATTTAAGATTTTTATTATAAACGTATTTAATACGTAGCCATTGTTATCGGTGTAGTCCAAAAAGATATTTTGAATTATATTATTTCAGTTACACTTTTATCACCGTTAACGGTTACATTTACCTGAATGTATCCAGTAGGTACAAACCAAACCACAACATTTTACTACACGTTACATTGTAAATTTTATGGTAACAGTTTTATTGTAACAATAACATTGTTCCAATTATTACGTTGTATCTGTCACGTGATTTTTACGAGCTGCATAGACGTGACGCCGTAATGCACTACGGCAGGTGTACGTTCTACCGACGCGACTGTGTGTCGAGACACGTTCGATAAAATCATATTTTACGTGATTCTATTCTAGGGCAATTCAGGACTGCGAACTTACTTTAATTCGAGAATTACTTCAGAAAAAGTTTTGAAATTATGTGTTTTTATCATCAAACTAATTATTTTTTTAAATAAACTAGTTTTTTAAATATCTTTGGCTAGTGTAATTCAGCAACGCACTTAATATGAACATTTGCTGTTGGTGTCCGCATTTATCTGAAGGTCGATTGTTGAGTGCTGAATAAATCCTGGAATAATAACAGTTACGATCCAGTCTCGATATGTTAAAACTGCAAAATGGTATGCTCATAAACGTCAAACCCGTTTCGATTGGATTAAACGCCAAAAATCAGTTTATGGTATCAAGATGATTCATTTATAATTCAATAAAAGTAAAATTAAATTGTTAGTAATTTACGAGACTTGGGGTTCTGGCTTCTGTTCGTTGTTCGCGTCCTATAAAACTGTTTTTGTTTGACTTAGCAGCATAGCTATGGGTCTATTAAAACGGGTCGTCAAACGTCAGCGGAGTAACTATCTCAGTCAGTTCCGGTTCGGTGCGCGTGTGATCGCGTTACCGATACTCAGTTAGCACCCACCCAGCCCGGTGATGAGAGCTACGTCTCTAATGTCAGCACCATTAACTACAACTTACACAATGCATCATTACTTAAATAAGTCCAATTAACATTTACAATAGTAGTAGGATAGATCTTTTGCAACAATCAATCACTCAATAAACTTGAAAAGGTTGTTGCAAGGACTAAAGTCACAGTAAATCAGCAAAATCGGGAACCAGGACGCATTACGCACGAAGTTCATTAAAAACTGTAACTATACGTTAGCTGATAAAATAAAATTTTATTCGCAAACATATAATTTTATGCGCACGTACGTTCGTTTTTAAACAACTGATTTTATTACGAGGCGAAATTCGAACAAACGAAGCGTGCCCACAACAATGCAACAGGGCGCAGCGTTTAATTACTATTACAAGTCTTAGCTAATAACTAATTTGATAGCATCTCTATATATTGCTTTGAAACTTGACGTTATTAGACTGAAGCTGTAGCTTTGTTTTGCTTCGGCTTAGACAGCACGTAATATAAGCTTGAACAGCGGATCAATAGTGGTCTTGATGTATTTCAGCTTTGTTTTAGTATGCGTTAATAGGTAAATAACAATCGATACAAGTTTGTTACTTTAGTAGGCACAAATATTCAATAGCGTACGTATTATATTGTATTTACGTAATATACACGTAAAGTTAAGACCGCGGATTGGATTGCGTTCCAAACCGCGGAAATATCTATATTTTATGCGGTTTGGACTAAAAATGCGTGATGGTTTAGACTGCTGGCAGTCCAAACCGTCTTACAGAATACGCCATAGCTCGCGGTTCAAAGTGAACAAAATGCACTGTCATTGACATGCCAGATCGGACAGTCGGCCCCGCGCATTTACACGTTCGGTTCAGAGCGCGGGTTGGAACGGCGCGTACTATTTCCCGCGGCCATGTGATTCATGAAAACTATATCGATAGCATTTCTTACAAAAACAAAACTCCATTTATCATACGTAATAAATACTATCCCTAAATTTTGTATTGTGCCAAGCTCTAAACCACTGGACCACGGTGGCCGTGGTCCAGTGGTTTAGAGCTTAGCTTTTGACTACTAAGGGCGTGGGTTCGATCCCCGCGTAAGAACAACAAAATATATTGTTTTCAAGTCTGGTTAGAACAGTGCAAGCTGTTCACCTGATTGTGTGACGAGTAGATGATCCATACATCTTTACTAATATTATAAAGAAAAATAGTTTGTTTCTTTGCATTGAATAGGCTCCGAAACTACTGGACTGATTTTGATGAAATTTTGCAGAGATATAGAGTAGACCACGGAGAAGCACATAGGCTACTTTTTGTCGCGAAAAATTTACAGCTTCCGCAAGATTACCTTAGTCGAAGTCGCGGGCAACATCTAGTCGGATATAAAAGTCAAAAGTCGGTCCTGCGCATCAGGCGCTCTCGCCAGTCGAGTCGGTCATCCGACCAACTGGGTTACAATAGTAAAGAAAGAGAGAGTGCTCTTATGCATCGCGCACTCTTGAGCACTATAAAATTAACTCCTGCGTAGCTGGTCAGATTAACTCCTGCGTAGCTGGTCAGATTTCAATGAAACACGGGTCACCGTCACCGAAATCGATGTCAGGAGATGTTATTTCGTATTGTCTTGAAACAGTGTATTTATAATGTTAGCTAAACCATTCTACGGATTCCTGGTATACACCTACATATACAAACTTGCTCGATATTCGCTAATTATCACCAGAACTTGGCCATCTCGATGTATTTAGTAAATAGTTCGAAACTCAATGGTTAATACAATCATACCCGTGGAGCCATAACATATTAATAATGACAATCGCGCCATACGTGGAATACCTTAATATTATATTCTTGATCTTGCATTCTCAATTACTATAGGAGGATTTTTCTTTTAACTCTTGTATACAATAACTATTGCAAGTGCACTTTAAGTCTATCACCACCAAATATTAATAAAATTAATAATAATAATATCTATGGTTCGCTTCCACACTGGTGCTGCACTTAGTGCAGGACCAGATTGACGTGGTACAACTATCTAAACTTGTATTACAGGTACCAGTAAATGGAAATATATTTAATACTTTAAAACCTATATTATTATACTATACATATCGTCGTAACGTCCTGGAACACAGAAAAGCTATTTGCCCCTTCCAGCTAAAGCGCCGCAGCCGAAGTGGCAGATAGATTTCACCAGAGGACATTGACTAAACAGATAGATAATAACTTTATTGCTCACATTAAAGTACGTACAATCAAATTACTAAAATTACTTAAAGTTATAACCTAAATGTGGGCAAGGGTGGCCTTATCGCTATAAGCGATCTCTTCCAGGCAACCCTGCAGGACAGGAGAGGTAAATCAAATCAAATAGATAAATAGCGGGTACCACTTGCCTATATTTTTTTTATAAATAACGGGGGGCGGGGGGGTCAGTAACATGATATTACTTCTCACACTTAGTTTAAGTGTCTTTCTTAGGTTAGTAGAGAATAGTGTTATATTTTGATGCGTGTTGTTGCAAGAATAGTAAAGCCACAAGTTGTATAAAATAATGGGATCATTTGCGCGAAAATACATTCTTAACCATAAATAGGTATGGCGAACCACTCTGGTCATTTCCTTCGGGTCATATTTATCAAACGAACATAGGGTAGAGAGAGAAATAATCTTGGGCGTGCTTGCTTCACTCATATCCTACTACTATTATAAATGTGAAAATTTGTGAGGAGGGATGGATGTTTGTTACTCTTTCAAGTAAAAACTACTGAACGTAAAAGCTCTGGATTAACACATAGGCTACTTTTTGTACTGAAGAAGTACAGCGTTCCTCTGGGATACTGTATATTTACGCAGGTCTATGAGTATTTAGTATAAATGATGTAGTATTTTTAAGTCTTAAAAGGAATGCTCAGAACGTGTTCTTTACGAACAAAAAGTAAGGTGTTTTAATAATAAAGAAATAGTTAAAATTCTACCCGAATTTAAAAGGGGAATTATTTATAAAATAAAAATTATTGCATAATTTTTAATGCATTTTTATATTGGTTTAATTTTTTCTTAAAAACTTATAATGATAATGATGATTACTGTAAGTAACATGATGGCATAATTTTATGCTATTATGAAACTTAAAACAATGCCGAAATCCCCAAACATGTATCTATAAGGACTCAAGAGTTCTGTTCAGTACTTTTTGATCCTTGGTGCGAAATCTTACTTTTTGGTAGCATATGCTTAGGTATCTTCATAAAAAGTCGAAATCACTATAATATGTGTCCATATAAATTTCGAGAAGTTCCTTCGATTCCTCATGGATCCCATCATCAGGTCACCTTGGTATCAAGGACCAAATTGGGATTATACCCTATACAGCAAAATAAAAATTTTGAAAATCGGTCCACAGACGACGGAGTAATCGTTGAACATACAAAAATAAAATAAAAAATATAACCGCCCCCTTTTTTTGCAGTCGGTTAATAATATGCTACACGCGCCGCCATCCAAACATGTATCTATATTGGCACCCAAAAGAATATTCTAGTCTCTATTTAATAAATCTCATTGGCGCGGGCGGGAAGTATCTTCATTATCTAGTGATGACGCCCATTAAAGCTTCACGTACTGGTATAAGAAATCCCCGAGGGTTGAGGAGCCGCAGCAAAACGCAGACCTGGATGGGTTGCGCATGTAATGTATAATTTCATTGATATTTACTATATTATGAATACTACAAACTGCTGTCATGTTATTTTTGTTATATTTGCTGTCGCCAAGTTCGTTCGTCGATTATTCCAGACAACTTGGAAATTTTCTGAAAACAAATTAAAAGGTACATTCAAGTTATCTAACATGAAATACGAGTAGTTACAAAACATACTTAGTATTGTTGTGTTCTTAGTATGTTTTTTCAGAACAATTGACGACCTCTGTGGCTTAGTGGTTGAGCGCGTTTGTGCCCAAGCCGGAGGTCGCGGGTTCAAATACCACTGAGGGAACAAAAAGTTTCCTGTGTTCCTGGGTCATCGATGTGTATAATATAATAAAAATCTTAAATATGTGTAAAGTATAAAAGTATTAAATATACTTCCCGTTGTCTGGTCCCCGTAACACAAATTCTTCGGATACCTAGCACGAGGTATCCCCAGACTGACGTGGTGTGAAGCGTCCATAGTCCATATTATTATTATAGTAGTAATTAATATCCGTCACAGATATGACTACATGAAAAGGTGAGAATTTACGACAAACTTATTATTCTTAAACCTTTTCACTTTAGGTAATAATATTTAGGCATGGAAAAAAATATGAAATAAAAGTACGTGCTCTATAGAAATTGCAGAAATTGTTTTCCGTATCATCACATAACGGGCACTTTGAATGTATCAAAAATCCATTCTTCGTACAGCGCCAAAAAATCCAACACAATCCATCTACGCGCTGGAAATATTAACACGTCTATTTGAACACTTTATGATCTGTAAAAAGACGGATTCTCAAATGTTTTCGCATTTTAATCAAACGAGTTGTAAAAGCGTTTATTTCATGCATCGTTGTTGATCATAAAAGTCGTTATATGTAAGCACAAGTGAACGAAATCTGAGAGCTAATATCGTAATGTTATAACGTCCTAGCTGGCCCAACACATGATGTTTTGTTTAATATCTAAGAACTGCAATAAATAACCTACATTTACATCTACTTTAAAATAAAAATATGTTTTTTCTACCTAAACTATAAAGCTAAGAAAAAATTGCAGAGAACAACTATTGTAAAGATTAATTAGCTCTATCCATTGGCACAAAAAAAAATGCGAAAAATAAAAATCGGTCCCTAAGTGCCCCAAATTCTCGTTTTGACCCACTACTCACAAATTGTGAACCTCCTCCTGTGTTTTGGAAGTCGGTTGAAAATGAAAACGGCCCGCGGCTGCTAGCCGTCATCCATCCAACATCCAACCATCAGCGGCCGTGAGTAGCAGTGGTTGTCTCAAGCGAAACTGTGTTTTATAGTAATGAAGAAAAAAATTAAATTATATAATATGTTATGCTGCTGCCCGCTCCGCTGCCGTTTAGTTGTGAATTGACCCAGTCTTACATAAAGTCTTTGTTAATCTCAAGCTAATGTTAGTAACTGTGACTTGTGATTAAAGACCATTGTTAATTGATTAATAGACTTGAAATTATTTAAATACCTATATTTTAGGTTAGGTTCATACCTATTAATATATAAAATATTTGCCCACTTATTATCTCATGACAATAAGTGGGCAAATATTTTGTATACAAAATTACTTGATTAATAGGCGTTTAAATTAAAACGTGGTTCCTGACCTAAGGTTTGTCACCACGACACTTGCCATTCAAGTCATAGATGTTGCATAAGTGGCCATTATTATCGGTCTCGCGAACGATTACAATGTTTACTGTAAACAACTTCATAATAAACTTAAGGACATTGACTTCGTTGTCAACAGCGGTATCGCAGAGACATCCCGAAATATCATTATATTGTGTCAATATAATATAGGGTTGCCAACCGTCCTGTTTTACCAGGACATGTCGTAGTTTTTACAGTGTCCTGGATAGTTTCCAAGCAGCGTCCTGGGTTTTTGTAGCGCCCTGATAAAGTCCTGTATTTTAAAATTCGCGCGCTACTTTTACAATTTTTCTTTCTAATTTAATTTTATTCAAATACTTTTATGACAAAATATTATTATTAGCATTACATGTATTTCATTTAACTTATTAAATTAACTGTTACTACTACGTTCTGTTTTTAGTTGAATTGTCCTAGTTTTTCTACTTCAAATCCTGGTTTTTTAAATTTGGGCTTGGCAACCCTACTATATTATGATCTATATAAAGGCGCGTCTCCTGCTCATGTTTTTTTGAAACATGACATAGAAAACATAAAACAAAAACATTTGTTTTCATACACAAGCTGTCTCCAGCTATATAAAATGTTTTTGATTGAAACAAAACATTTTGTATAGACAAGATCATGAGTTCCGATGAGGGAGACGTAATTAAGCACTCGCAGTTTTAGCGATTGCAGATGCAGAATCTAGAAGAAAACACAGGGGGTCTAAAAAAGCCACATTAGGTGTTTAATTTTTTTTTCAACCGTGAGTTGAGTTATGTTTTATAGAAATTCGTGAAATGACGCACATATATGCGTCATTATACGCATTTCTATTGAAAACTGTCGAAATTAATGTTTTTTTAATATGATGAAATCAGATGAATCATATAGCCATTTTACATTTTAGATTTTTGTACGAAAAAAAAATGAAACATCTAAATTGGCCTTTTTAGATCTCTAGTTTTCGAATTAGCTCATATTTACTGACCCGTAATTTTAGTATTTATCAGGAGTTACGAATAGAAGACCGATTTGGAATTGATAATTATAATTTCTTCCGTATTTCTATGTTTAATGGTCATGTGAGTGGTGTAATGCCACATTTACACTCAGCCCCTGCAACTGCTCCTGCCGCTGTCGGAAATTTTGCCTAAAATACTTCTGCGGCATTATCCAGGCGAGTGAGTGTTCACACTCAGCCCGCGTACTCTTTTACGCAACGACTCGCAACGATGGCGGATATAGAAACTGTTGCGGCGACATCATTATGTCTGTTGAGTGTATATAACCATATGCATATTTTAAAAAGTTACCAAAACATATCGAATCGAAGACGCCGTCGTAGTAAAAGGAAATTGTGGATGAGAGAAATTCATAGCAATATAACGCCTTAAGTACCCATTACGAGGGCTGCACTAAAAGTATCGGGAATGGAATATTTCCACTGTTCCTATCATATTAAAATCTTTTTAATTTAAAACTCCTTGGTTTTAAAAATCGAATACCGTTTACTAATTAAAAATAGATTCTCGGTCTTGTCACAAGGTCTTGTCAAACTTGTTTAGTCGTTGAGAAAATGGAATTGACTCGAGAAAATTCTAGAGCGATGATTTATTATGACTTTCGAAGTGGTTTAACACAAAAACAGTGTGTTGACCGGATGATTTCTGCATTTGGTGATGAAGCCCCATCCAAAACCACAATTTATCGCTGGTTTGCTGAATTTCAACGTGGACGTGTCAAGCTCAGTGATGATCCCCGTCAAGGTCGTCCAAAAACTGCAGTCACTCAAGAAAACGTTGATGCTGTGCGTAAGCTGATTGAGGAAGATCGACATGTGACATACCGCGAAATTCAGGCAACTTTATAAATTGGCATGAGTCAAATACAAATAATCATGCATGAACAATTAGGTGTAAAAAAGTTGTTTTCCCGATGGATACCGCATTTGCTCTGTGAAGAGCAAAAAGCGGCTCGCGTTACTTGGTACGTCAGAACTCTCGAAAGATTCCACGCAGGATCCTCAAATGCTGTATACAACATCGTATCAGGTGACGAATCCTGGATATACGCGTACGGACCCGAAACAAAAAACCAGTCACGAGTTTGGGTGTTCGAAAATTAGTTAAAGCCAACAAAAATTGTTCGTTCACGGAGTGTTGCAAAAAAAATGGTGGCCACGTTTGTCTCCAAAACCGGCCATGGTGCGACTATTCCTCTTGAGAGACAAAGAACGGTTAATGCAGAATGGTATGCTAACATTTGTTTGCCACAGGTCGTTTCTGAACTCCGTAAAGAGAACTGCAACCGCCGCATCATCCTCCATCACGACAATGCGAGTTCTCATACCGCGCACAGAACAAAAGAGTTTTTAGAGCAAGAAATCATAGAATTATTAGACCATCCGCCGTACAGCCCCGACCTAAGCCCTAATGATTTCTATACTTTCCCTAAAATAAAGAATAAATTGCGTGGTCAGAGATTTTCATCACCTGAAGAAGCTGTGGACGCCTACAAAACGGCCATTTTGGAGACCCCAACTTCCGAATGAAATGGTTGCTTCAATTATTGGTTCCATCGTATGGAAAAATGTGTAAAATTTCGCGGAGAATACTTCGAAAAGCAATAAATACATTTTTAAATAGTAATGTTGTGTCACTTCCTTGATTCCCAAAATTTTCAGTGCCGCCCTCGTACTACAAATCCTTCATGTTCATACTTATGAATTTTTTGATTATGATATTATGTTATTTAATGAGTAAAACCATTAATACCTATGTTTTTTTGTTATAGAATCAGCATGACACTTTTTTTAAAGAGTTACTAGCCGAAGATGGTAGCGAGTTTTCGAACTTTTGTAGAATGGCACCTACAGATTTTGAATTCTTGCTAAATAAGATTAAACCTATGATAGAGAAAAAACAAACTAGATTGAGAATGCCCATACCAGCAAAAATACGTTTGGCATTAACTTTACGATATTTAACGACAAGGGGATGTAACACCTACACCTAAGAATAGTCTTAGGTGTAGGTGTTACAACTATAGAGTTTCTAAAACTTTTTCTATTCGCAATTTTTTCAGCATTTCTCACCGTTTAAACCTTTTACGAACTTCCTTATTTCAAATTTGAGATCAAAATTGGCAAAAACGGTCTAGCCCTTCTCGAGTTTTAGCAAGACATAGAAACTGCAATCCATTTTTGGGGTTCCGTAGTACTCAAGGAACCCTTATAGTTTCACTCCGTCCATCTAAAATAAATGGATGAAATTTGGTATAGATCTCGGCTTTGGCATCAAAAAATAATAATTTTATATTTCAGGGGTGGCTTTCCATACATTTCACATGTACGAAAAGCCACTCCTGGGATGAAAAATATTTTTTCATTCTACCCCATTGTGTGTTATCGTTAAATAGGTCTTTTAAAATAAAGGCAAATAAAGGCTTCATAAATGACTTTTTTACAAAGTCAATCATTTTAGAGTAATCGGCCTCCAAAGTTTTTTAAAATTTGGCATTTCTAACCTAGTAGCTGATAGATCAAACTCAAGACTTTTTACCCGACTACGGCGAAGCCAAAAGGAATGGTAATGATTTTGGCAGTCTATGTATGTATGTACGTATGTATGTTTGTTCCCTCGTAGCGTCTAAACTACTGGTCCGATTTTAATAAATGAGGTGTCAATAGATTTGTAATGATGCCGCAGGTAACATAGGCTGTATAATTTTTTTCAAAATTATGTATTTCGAAAATTAAACCCCAGGTTCTAACATCAAAAAAAATTAAATCGAGATAATTATCACATGTTTGATATCAAAAGAAAGGTCTTGGCAAGCACACTACAAATATTTACATAATTTGTATGTATATTATATTATATCATATTGTTTATGTCAAAATATACGTTTAAGATACAATTCGAACAATATTTGCCCAATTTTATAACATTACGTATAATAAGACTATAAATATATAATTTATATATTAAGTTCCTTCATAACATTATATTTTATTTTATAAATATAATTTTTTACAGGAAATACATAACAAATAAAAAAAATTAAATAGCACCTATATTGTCAAGCAGTGAACGAGCTGATGATGATGAATTATAGCTTGGACCACTCTTAATTATGTCAACTTTCAAACAAAAAAAACTAGATCAAAATCGGTTAATTGGTTTATCCGATTTTAATAAGAAAATGAAGATGAAATCAATTACTAGCACTCTTATTACTCACTCGTTCGATAGATCTAACTATACGAGTCTTAAATTTTTCTGAATCGCGGTATCGTTGTGTTTAGAAGTTTATGATAATATATTCCACTACAATTATTTTATAAGATCAAAATACGATTAAAAGTGAATAAGTGATATAATTGCATTGGTGAAATGAATCAATGTTGAATCATTAATGATCTCTATTGCGATTATTGAATATAAATTACAAATACTCGTAGTTATATTTTTAAATCGTTCTTCGAGTTCGAATCAAGTCGTCATTTACTGTATATGCTATGGTTAGTTCATTTTAATTTCAATTTTTTAGTTACTTTATTACCTATAAATATTTATGTAAAAAAATTTGCCCGCTTGTGGATAATTTGTAAAAAAAATAATTAGATTGGGAAACGGAAAAATATTAAATAAAAAAATAAGTTTAAAAAACTATAACCCGACTACGTAAAAAAAGGTGTCTAAAAAGGCCGAAACAAGAAAATAATTCAAATATAAATCCAGAAATGCATAGTTACAAAAATGGTCAAGGTAGAGCCGTGGTCGCACCTACTGTTCGGAACAGTCGATGTCAAAACGCAGCCCTCTGTAACTATCTTGGGGTATGCATGTGTACATGACGATATACGTTTAGTTTATACCTAGACGTCACGCATCTCGGTGTGAACTGACGCTTAGATGACGCCATTAGTATGTGCGACCACGGCTCTACCTTGACCATTTTTGTAACACATTTCTATTTGAATTATTTTCTTGTTTCGGCATTTTTAGACCCCTTTTTTTACGTAGTCGGGTTATAGTTTTTTAAACTTATTTTTAAGAAAAAATATTTTGAGCGAAATCGGACAAAAACTTTGAACTAATTCAAAGGAAATCTACTGCGCTTTGATAGTTAGATATATATCGTAGATATATCCTGACATGCTTATGGTTTGGTTATTAATTGTAAAGAAAATTGTGTAATATTATAAACTGCAGCATTTTTGTTTTAAATAATACTCAAGAGGAGAACTGTTATTCGCAATTATGTAAGCTTCAATACAAGTCATAGGTAATTCAGCAAAGGCTTGATAACAGCCAATACAAAAAGTTAATTAAATCGTAATCTACACATTCAGTCGAGAATAGCTAAAAACTAAATTTGCAGTACAAAATTCGACATCAATAATTCAATATTTTTCCAACGAATTCGGCAAATTCGTTTTGAAACAGTCATCATTTCATTTATCTGTATCGTTGAAATAATGAAACGCATATTAGGAATTTATGAAACAATACAATAGCCATCAGCGACCGATATTTTTGTCGGAGGGGAAGAGCCCCTAAATAGATGTTTCATTGCGCTAATGCCGTCTTAATAGGCTCTCCCCTCGTCTTATGTTTTGAGGCAAATTATTGAGAAGCCTGTGTCGATAATGTGATGACTGGCGATATTCATGACTGACGATAACTTACCCGGTACAGTCGATTCATTCGATTTAATGTATTATTGAACAATTCTAAAGTAAATGAACTTTTTATACAAAGGAAAATGGGAAAATTGTGACCACACTCTAATAGCAATAAGATCTATATCAACAATTTTGATGACAGCTTTGTTGTTACTACTAGGTATCCCGTTCTGAGTTATGGTACTTTGTTTCCTAAAAAACATTAAAAATACAATCTTCACTCACAAATGACAATGATACTCTCTACAAATGACAGCTCGAGCACCGGCGAATGTCAGCCATATTGACGTAGGCATAAGGTTGACACCGAAATAATTTTAAACGTCGCGTCGTGGTCGCGTCAGACAAATCTATCGTAATTAAATTATATTTTTAATTATGGCAAAGCATGAAACGACCAGCGGCCAGCTCCGTGAACGAAAGTCCTGACTGGAAAATCTCACTCCCCGCTTGCCGCACGCACACCCCGCATATATCTAGCACGCACACATAGCTGTCTGCATGTCATAGCATGACCTGTCAATCGTGTAAGTCTATCGAATAAAGGTTCTTTAAGTTAGTAATATAAGAATATTCTTTGGTACAGGTAGACATTCGGAGCCCTCTCCATTCTAACCTCCAGCCTTGGAACCCAACAGGTTAGGTTAGGTTACTGGATAGGTTAATATAACCTTACTTCTTTATTTTGGAGGGAAAAGGACGTTATGCTTACCCCTGGATGGGTGGCCCAGGGGTACCACCTGCTGGTTGCCTTCGGCCGCTATGAAGAGGAGTTTCCCTGATCTTTCTAACACAGAACACCCCCTGCGACCGAACCTAAGCCTAACCTAACATAATTAAATAATTATTGTGTCTTATTTTAACTTTTCCTTCTAAAACTATATTTCTTGACTTTAAAAACCTGTAAACAAATGGGTATAAAAAATAAAACACATATGTACTTTAAAAAAATCTATTTTTAAACCATCATTTATAAATGGCTGGCTCGACCGGGTAGATACCACGGCCTCACAGAAAACCGGCGTGACATAACACTTGCGTTGTGTTTTGCCGAGTGAGTGAGGGTACCGGAGGCCCAAAGGGGTTGGGGATTTTCAGGACTGGAAACGCAAGTCGCAACACCAGAGGAGCAACAACTTACAAGTGTAACTCCTCTGGTGTTACGAGTGTCCATGGGCGGCGGTAATTGCCTACCATGAGACGATCCGTCTGCTCGTTTCCTGATTCATTTCATAAAAAAATAATTTAAAAAATAAGTTTTTAAGTATATTATACAGTAAATTTTTACTTTGTGCTAATAGTTTATAATATACTAATAGTATAAACTATTAGCACAGAGTAAAAATTGATATATACTTAATTACACCATAACTTGTAACGGGGTATTTTAAATCCAAATAAATTTGTCATTAAACAGTCACATTAAGTTTCATTTTAGACAAACAAGCCCGACCAACAGAACCGTAAGACACAATTTAACTTCCTCTCTGAACAAAATGTTTCATTCGAAAGCGTTTCCTTAAGGACCCTAACAAATTGAATCTCGCGCCAACTCAATCCTTTATTTCAGCGCCTTTAATGCGACGAAAGATTAATAATCGAAAACTGTCATCGCCCGGAAATATTAGGATCTCTTGTTTTGATTTCTTGAACAAACGCCCGATTAGAATTCAAAGATTAAACATTATTTAAATAAATTTATACTAAATATCGCCAATCAAATGTAAAAGAACTTTGTAAATATTAATTTCAGAGCTTATATTATTAGTGATAAGTTTTAATAACGAATACTGCTAATATAAATATGTTAAAAAAATAAGAAAAGTTTTGTATAATATTTTCTTTTGTAAGTAGCTTACCAGTAAACTTATTTCATGTTATACACAGTCGCTGAAAACCTCGGCTTATTGTTTTTGAACTATATTGCCATAGTAATCCATAGTAATACACCGTGTCTATCGGCGATCATACCTCGAACTTAGTAGAAAATTGGCATGAACAGCACTTACCATAAATAGTACAAAGTATTTTGTATAAAGTGGTCATTTTATATCGTAGGATTCTAAGCTCGATTAGTATTTCGATAGAAAACAATATTTACACGTCTGACACGACCCACGAATTCCATGCAGCGAATAACAGCGTGCCGGCACGCATGTATATGCCGCAATTTCCCACAACGGCCAAACTACGTAATAATATTGTGCCCGAGCTCGCCTCGGCCGGAATCATCGATAGTCATTATCGGAAAAGCGGGTTTAAGAGCCGGTCCTGCCCCGCTGGGACCTTTACGGAGGTCTCATCCCGCGTTCTATAACTATGCTAATGTTATTTGCGCCGGCGGGTCCCGAAATGACGGCGCCCACTAACTTGTAAGACGTTTCACCTTAAAGTGTACAAATCCCGGGTTACTACTCCACGTTGGCGGATACACCACTCGTTCGTAGATTAAAGGTTAAATTTGTAATTACAAACATGTCTATTGTCCAACCCTCGACATCAATTATTTCAAATATTCGTTTACATTGGGTATTTTCACTCTTTACAATCTCACTGCTTATCAATTCGGGGATAACTTAAAATTTTCAATTTTGTTTGTTACTTGACAACAATTATCTACTAGTTCTAATCATTATAATATAATTACAATGAATCAAAAACTTTGTACCTCTTTTTACGAACGGAGGAGTATCAAAATTTTACACAGATCAAGTTTATAATATTGAGGAGGAGTAAACTGCACTAAACTATTTTTATTATATGCCTAAAATTCATAAATAATTAAAAATAACAATACACACACTACTTCAGAATAATAACTCACACTGCGTTTGATACAATTTTGACACACGTTAGTTTGTGTGACGATGTGTCTTTCACATTCAATACACAACATTTACATTTTATTTCTATATTTTATCTTAGAGGCAAAATAACCCTTATGAAATCATATGAATTATGAGCGAATTTCGTTCGAACTCTGGGCGACAAATAGTAAAAATAAAGCTACAATTCAATTTCTAACAGAAAAACTTAGTAAGCAAAATAAAAATTGTTTCAGTGAAAGCGACGCAACTTTATAACAAACATTGTAGTCAAAAGTTGGAAAAAGTAATAATTCGAGCGTTCGGTACTTAATTGGAAGACGCTGGCAGCAGAGACGAGACAATAAAATGTTTAGCTTGTGTTAGCCCTGTGCGGAATAACAAGAGCACATCTGCCCGTTTGCGTCGCACGTAAGAACACTATTGAGTTGATCGAAAAACTTTTCCAATACTGTGACGCTGATGACGGAGAATAGTACACGACCTGCGTAAATACTTTTATTGCTACCTTGGAATATTTTCTTTGCCAATACTTTGTGCATGATTTTTCCTTTTACCTAACCGTGGAACATTTAGAAGATAACAAAATTTAAAAAAATAAGTAACTCCCGAATTGTCAAGCAGTGAGCGAGCTGATGATGATGATTTATAGCTCAAAACACTCTCAATCATGTGAGCATTCAAAAAAAAGACTAGATGAAAATCTTTTCATCCGTTTGGGATCTATGATGCCACGGACAAACACAGACAAACAGGTACGTCAAACTTTTATCACCCTCTGTTTTTGTCGGGGGTTAAAAATATAATATTGGCAATAATTATGAAAAAATGTCGAATATTTGTACCTGGGTAACCGAGCTTTGCTCGTAGTTCTGATAACTTAAAAAAAAAAAAAACACAAATATATTCATGTTTCTTCGGGATTCGAACCCGAAAGCACATTCCGAATTTCCGAACAAAGCAAAAAATGGCAAACCAAACTGCCAATCGGACTGATATAATAGTGTTGAAATACTACTAATGATAACTAATGGAAACTATAAAATATGTGAAAGTTTGTGAGGATGGATGGATGGATGTTTGTTACTCTTTCACGCATAAACTACAGAACGGATTTTAATGAAATTTTGTATGGTAGTAGCTTAGGCTCTGGATTAAAATATAGGTTACTTTTTATCCCGAAAAAGTACAACGCTCCTTTGAGATATTGTATTTCATGGTGATACTTGCAGAGGATTTCGCGATACCGATTATATATATACAAGATTGTCTCGTTTAAAGTATAAGTTATGCAAATCTGTATTAAACTATCATATTACTAACTAATATTAAAAACGGGAAAGTTTGCGTGTATGGATTTTCGTTACTCTTGCACGCAATAACTAGAGACTAAACGGATTATAACGTTATGGAATGGTAGTTGTCTAGACTCCGGATTAATAAATAAGTACGGTTTCTACTCGATTTCTTTTTACGCGTACAAAGTTTCGGGCAACATCTATAATTGTTAAGTGCGATCATATAGTCAGGTATTCTTGCATCTTGTTAGTATAGTATTCATTATTACAGCGGTCTTTAGATACCACTAAACCTGCCTTAGGATTACAGCGCTTTCAAAACACATACACATATCGTGTGTAGCTAGGGATTTTCTATTATAACATCCAATATCTAGAATATTATAAGCCGATTTTTATGAAACCTTGCCTATTGTATCACATATAAATCACGTTCATTGTTTCAATATGTTACGCCGAAGAGTATCTTAATATGTAACTATACGTTTTACATTATTTTCTAATAACAATTACAATTTTCCAAAAGTTTCTATATCACTTGGTTATCCTAAGTCTAAGCTTAGCTTATACTATGGTTACATCGTGTTGTAAACTGTAAAAAAAGTCCCAAAATAAAAAAGTACTCGTAAAAATAAATATGACGATAGCGCCCGTCACACTTGCAATTCTGACGTGCTCCAAAAACCGAACGTGAAAATGCGCGGGACCGACAGTTCGATCTGGCATGTCGACGACAGCGCATTTTTATAAGTTTCAACCGGGCGATATGACGTATTTTGACATATGATGTAAGTCACCGACAGTCCGAACTGTGGACGAATTTGACGTAGTAATTAGCACGAAAGTTTTGATTTTGATTCTTGATCATTTTCTTCACAACGAACGAATAATGAAACTTTACCGTACAAACTCTTATTAGATCTCCAACAGTATCAATACCGGCAATAGGCTAGACGACTGATTTTTATTGCATAAATGGATATTTAATAATACTTTTTAATATGAGTAAGTTCTCAGAGGAAACAATATTTTCGATTGGTTTACAAAATTTCGCAAGTTTCGTGAAAACACTCCATGTAAAAGTCGCAACTAACTGTGACGTCACGATTAAGTAAAAGTGTATATAAATTAGGCCCCAGTGCGTTTAAGTTCAGACTTACAGTAATTAATATTTTTGTATAATATGATCTAAGTAAACTCTTGTCCTTTACGGTTGGAATACCTACCTAATTCACAGAACGACTAACTAGATATAACTAGATAATTTAGCAAACTCTTTGAAACTTTTTTGTATTTTTAGATGTGTCTAATTACTAAACTACATACATACACATAAAATATTATATTTTTTACGTTCCTAAAGTAGTAATAGGTACCTTAATATTTCTGAGTTTACAAATTAAACTAAATATTTCTCATGTAGTCATCTCCCCTATTATATGTGACACATGTATCGGGAGCTTATTTCAATCTCCCAGTTCACCAGTTGCAATGAATACAAAGGACGAAATTGGGTCTCCACAGAAGCGCCTACAGATTGCCGCAGAGCTCTACAAGTAACTGTATCAACAATAACCAAGACACACAATAGTCACAGATACGTGAAATTTAGTTTGTGGACACCAAATATATCAGTAAGGTTTATTAAGGTATATTGATAAAATATTGAGAAGCAAAATATTGATTGGAGAAACCTATGTGTAAAGGTGCGTAGAACTAACGGAAACGGAACCCTAATATAAAATAGCCTGTTAATATATAATGTTATACCTTATAATATCAGCTATCTGCCAGTGAAAGTCTCATCAAAATCTGTCCAGCCGTTTCAGAGATTAGCCGGAACAAACAGACAAAATTAAAAAAAAATGCTATTTTAATGGAAGTACCGTATTTATTTTCATAATATCAATTTAGTGAAAGGCTGTTAATTTAAAATTACAAACAGATACTTCATTTTTTTATTGCCTTTTTAACCGAGTACCTAAGGTGAAGCAATAAATAAATATTTTAAAAAATATATAAACCGACTTCCAAAGTATTATTGAGTTAAGATTGAGAAGAAAAACAGTATCATTTTAGTAGAATTTAAAAGGTGAACTATTTCGACAATAAAAATTATTTCATACTTTTAAGTGATTTTTAAGAATGTCATTGCTTTTACTTTGGAAGTCGGTATATATATTTTTTGAAATATATATTTTTTTCTTTTTAGTGGGAGATCGAGCTTTGCTCAGAGTTCAAGTGGGACGATAAAATATTTAAAAATAGGAAGAAAGGAAATAAAAAGAATCACAAAAATATTTATCTAACCGGGATTAGAACCCGAGACCAATCCGTAAACAACGCACAAATTACCAATCTACTATCAAGCTACCATTTAAATAGTGTCGAAACAATTTAGGTATTGTTGTACAACGAAAGGAAAACATAAAAACTTAAAAATGTGTGATTTATCAGGGCTAAGACCGAGCTTTGGAAGAAGACGTCTGACATTGCAGACCTTTCGCATGCATCTTTACAACAGCTCTTTAAACAATTACAAAATTTCTAAACGTGCATCATTAAAGACTGACGAGCTCCATTCAGTGCTTTTGATAGTTTTGGCAGTTAGAAAGAAAGAAAACTGCCAAAACGAAAACGAAAGAAAACGAAAAGAAAAAGAAAGTAGAAAGGTAAGAAGAAAGTAGAAAAGTAGAAACATATGCTTGCAATGCTGAAATTTACCTGAAAAAACCTGAAATTTATAAACTTGTATCTTTAAGTACTGAGGAGTTCTGTTCAGTCCTTTTGGATCCATGGTATACCTTGGCACAGCATGTCACTTTTTGGTAGCTGTGAATGTTCAAAGAAATCGATATTGGTGTAAAAGACTATGAGATATACCTATATCAACATAATATTATGATGTACGGTCAACGGTGTGATGATGGTGGTGGGGATGATAATTATTTAAAAGTGATATATGCTTGCAGTCCTATAAACAATGCTGAAATTTCCAAACGTGTATCATTAAAGACTGAGGAGTTCGGTTCAGTCTTTTTGGATCCAGGGAATACCTTGGTACAACATTACACGTTTTGGTAGCTGTGAATGTTCAAAGAAATCGATACCGGTGTAAAAGACAATGAAGAATACCTATATCAACATGATATGTATGGTGTGATGATGGTGGTGGTGATCATTATTATTTAAAAGTGACATATGCTTGCAGTTTTATAAATAATCCTGAAATTTCCAAACGTGTACCTTCAAAGACTGAGGAGTACCGTTCATGATTTTGGATCCATACCTTTAGGGTATACATTGGCACAACATTTCACTTTTTAGTAGCATATGCTCAAGTTACTTAAAAAAAAGTCAAAATCAATATAGGTTTTCCTATAAATTTTGAAGATTTCTCTCGATTGCTTATGAATCCCATCAACAGGTCTACTATTTGGTGACAATGGGACCAATTTGGGAGTCAATCCTTTAAAATAAAAAAAGATTTTCGAAAATCGGTCCACAAACGGCGGAGAAATGGCGTAACATGCACACAAAAAAAAACTTACACACGAATTGAGAACCTCCTCCATTTGAGAAAGTGTTTCGGAAATCGGTTGAAAAGGATGGGTAATGATTTTGGCAGTCCATGTAATAGTATGTATGTATGTTTGTTTAGTACCGTAGCGCTTAAACTACTGGTCCGATTTTAATAAATGAGGTGTCAATATATTTGTAAAAATAGCCCGGGTAATATATAATTACTTAGTCGGTTGTTATTTACAAAATGATAATTGCTTGCTAAACTGTTAGAAAAAAAAGTTATTATGCACGCTTCGTTGTACATTATTACTTGAAAATTTTGTTACCTAAATTAAATAATCACTCTTCTCAATAAACAATTATAATAGTCGCTAAAATAACTAGTTCTAGTTCATACAATTTAAATCATAGAGTAATTAAAAGTAGCTTAGACACAGACGTAGAAATATGGTTGTCACATGGGACATTCGTTCTTCTTTACCTTGATTATACTCGTATGATGAAAATTTATTGCGTCCGGCGGTCCCTAAGCCCTGAGCACAAAAGATTTTCAACACCGTAAATCCGAGAAAAGTAGTTTCATCATACGACGCGACGCCCAAGTCAGAATGATCCGCAACAAATTGTAATATTATTTTGATAATTAAAGAAATTTAAAAAAATGTCATACAATGTCCAGTTACATTTTTACTATATTAGCTGGCCGTTCCTAACCAAAAAGTCAAAAGTTCATTACAAGGCGCGCCGGGTGCTAAAAGTTAAACTGACTTGTCCCATGTGACCGTGAACTATGAGCAGATATGGTTATCTATGACTATTCATATATGAAAAGGCTTATACTGGTTTAATGGATTTAAATTATCTGGATCCTATTTACACTGACCTTAGTTTAATCGCCATTAATATTAATGAAGGCGTGGTTACGTTAAATGGTTATGTTCCGACTTTTTTATTGTTCTTACAAAATTATCTTTAGATTGTGTTCGTGACAAAGTGACTTTGAATAATAAATGTGTTATTGATTGCTTAAAATGTATATTGCCTACGTAAAGTATGAATAATATATTATCTATTATTTTTATATACTTTTACGGCCCGTTTCAATAACCGATAAATGTACCGATAACTATTTGTTAGAAACGTCAAATTTGTATCGCAAAAAACCGGCAAATGATTGAATGATGAAGGGTTTAACAAATAGTTATTGGTAGAAAGGTTATTGAAACCGGCCATTAAACATTAAAGATAGAGAATGGTAACTGGATTAAGATTTCGAATAAGACAGAAGTCAAAAATTCTCGAGAACATATTAATAATTGTCCATAAAGGTATCCTTACTAATATTATACACGCGAAAGTTTATATGGATTTTTGTTACTACTGCACTGTTCTACTGAACGGATTTTGATGAAATTTGGTGTGGCAGAAGTTTAAACTTTGGATTTATCGCAGCAAAATGTACGGTTTCCGCGAGTTTCCTTTTTGCGCGTAAGAAGTCAACGGACAACATTTAATTACTATACAAGAAAATATTACGTCAATGTTTCAAACACAATTATACATATTACCCTTACAAATGAGTGCCATTAAAATCCTACTAATTAAACCCAGTTTTATTTCAGTTGATTCCAATACGTTAAATAAACTTCGGGCAATCTGCGCTTTTTGGCTGTTAATTTATTTGCACTGCCTTAATATAATAATGAAATTACGGAACAACCGCGAAAATATATTTTCTGTGCAACAACGGGCGCGTGCGGGGAGTGCAGATGCATTTTAATAATAGATTAACCTTTTGTACAAACATGGTACGGCGCATATAATCTTTAGTGTAAACACAAATTTAATTAATTCTGGTATGACATTGGCAAACAAGTTTCTATCGCGTTTGAGTCGCGAGCTAACTCCGCTTACTTCACGAACTGTCAACGAAGACTGTAACTATACCTACTAACATGCTGGAGCTTACATAAGGTAATCCCGAAACCTAATGATTTACCATTGGTAGCCTACATTCGATTAACGAAGAATAAGTTTTAGCCATAGTAAGCAGTAAGTTATATTTGGGTAATTGCCATTGATTAGAAACAATGGTAACTGGTAGATAAAAAATAGGTAAGAAGAAAAATATACACAAACCATACAATACACAGTAAAAACATGCAAAAAAGTAAAAACGTTTTTAGATGTTACATTGGGAAAAATATTGATTAGTATTATAGTATTTGGTTAACAAAATATTTTGTACATATTCATCATACTTAACTTACCATAACTTATCTTCACATAACGTAATAGAAAGCAAAACAAGCCATGATGTTGGCAGAGAACTTAGCATGGGCATCACGCTCGATACACACGGCTCGTCAGTACATCTGACTTGCGAAATATTTTAAGTATGTATTTTTAATGTTTTTCTTAAGAAATAAAAAGTCCAATAAGTCCAAACGGACAGAAGTAACAACAAAGCTGTCATGAAAACAGTTGTAATTATTGAAAAAACCTGTCCAACGACCATACACTTTATTGCTATTGGATAGTCCTAATCTGCCTATTCGCCTTTGCCATTATAATAAATTATAATAATTAACAGTTTTTAAATGATGAAAGCTTTTCAAATTTAACTTATATTACAATTAAGGAATTTATCACTTTACAATAACAAAATTCGTACCTCTAAGACCTTTATGATAATTAATATTCATATAAAAAAGTCATTTATGTATAATAATATATAACATTTAATAAGAATCACGTTAGTATACACTAAATTCTCAAGTTTTTGGAGTTAAATTAAAATTTCAGAGCAAGATTTATTAGTAGTGAAACACTAGCGAAACAAATTGCTGTCAAATATATTAATGTTTTATTACTTCATGAGCGGTATTCTCGAATAAATCCAACAACTGCGATCCAGGACTCGACTTCAAACAGAATTGGGTCCCAGTTTGTCAAACTACACAATACAGTGTAGTTGACGTTGCATCGCACTCGGGAGCAAAAGTATAGCTCACTAACGACCGCAGCTTGGCTCCAACTTTTAATAGTAATGCCGCACTTTTAGGTCCTAGTTTAAAGACAGAAACGGGGTCGGGAACGAGCCGACGCCGTTCACATTTCTTTTAACTTATCAGATATATTGCCAGGAACTTGCGCTTTAGTGGCGATCGTTTTTTCCGTATTGGCGTCCGTTTTGTTGACGATGTTGTTGTTTGGCTGACTTCGCTCGTGTAAACTGTGAAGCTCTGTGCAAGCACGAACAATCGACAAGTAGGTACGTATTCGTAACGTTATCGACGGACAATTGTATGAAAATTATGGCAGCGCCTATACAATTGACATTCGACAACGATATTCGTATGAATACGTACTTGTCAATTAGAACAATTACTTAGAAGTCATTAGTAAACTAGCGCTTACTTCTCTGATATCCTATAAAGTGAAAGTTTTTGAAATTAGGCTCTGGATTAAGACATAGGCTACATTTTATACCGAAAAAGTACAGTGTTTCCCGTGGTATACTCTGAACCGAGCCGCGTGTAAAAGCTATATTTTCACAAACCAGATTTTTTTATTACAAATCTGTAAAAAACCTGTATACAGCCGACCAGAATGATTGTTGTCCTTCGCCTTTCTAAAATTAGTTACTGTTTTCTCTTAATATAAAAAAAAATACTCTGTTTAATTAATCAACAACTTTTCAAATTTTATTAGTTGATAGTTCGTTAGCTGTTAGCTATTACTAATAGTGAGTAGCTACCTGAACAACTTTAGTTGATGCTTAACTAATTATTGTTCCACTGGAAATAACAATACTTTAAGTACTTATCGCGGCTATATTTTGGCCGACGACCAAAAAGAGACATCACATCTAGTGCCAAAGTCACACAACTGTGTAATTGTATAACATTTCTTTATCATTATTTAATAATACATTTACTGATAAACGCTAATAATGTTAACAATACATTATCTAATTTAGTAAGCCAAGAAAGAGAAAAGAATATCTTGCATAGAAACATAGTTAAATACGTGGTTATTGCTAATTACATTTTTTTATTAACAATAAAATCACTTATGAGTGGATATATTATTAAGCTATTGCATAGGTCTTATCGCGGGCTTTGAGCGCGGCGACCGAATCTAGAAATTCCGTAACGAAAATAAACCTAACACCCACTCCGACCGGCACAGCGGTGCGGCGTTGAAAGCCGTGCATCGTCTAACGTCGTTTCAGTTCGGCAGACTTCGGCACGGTGTTTGTGTGCGTGCGACTAGACGTATGCGTGTAGACTTACTATGCAATAGCTTTACCGTGGCAGTCCCCGAGTACCACACGTATTTATTATTTTATATAATAAAGCAAAGAGCAAAGGGCATATTAACGATATATTTCCTTGTAAAAAGTTAGCTAAAAACGATATGTACTTTCTTTTACTTATTTTCGAAGAAAAACTTTTATACCTTTAAACAAGTATATGAAATGTCCAACGGACGGTTTTGGTTTAGCAAATATATTAAAGTTAATAAATAATAATATAATGGATATGACAACTAGAATTCGCCGTTTTATCCATAGTCGTCTGTGCACTAAACAGTCTAAATAACCAGAACATTATATCTATGGGATCCGTCACCAAATAAGGTTTCTGTCAAGTACAACTAAAAGGAAGTTAACTTATTTCATGTTATTTTAGTAAATTATTGTTGATTTATTTATTAAAATTATCATATTAATGTTAATTTTAGTCTTAAGCAATTAAAACCTAAAATCAATTTACCTAATAATGTGTTAAAGCCATTGAATATTATACAATTCGAACCCACATGGTCAGCAGCACTAGACCCCGAACTCCTGGGCCGAACACAACTTTATGACTAAATATTGATGCGTGGTTTTGACGTCTCCTCATTAAGTGAGCCTTTGAAATAGGGCCTATGAGGGTCCACGTGAAACCCTTATGTCATTAAACCATTTAGTTCTCTGGCCAAGTTATATATAATATAAATTATTAAAATCGTGTGTCCGATGTTTAATATATTAAATATATATAATATATATATATATCGAAATATTATCGGAAAAGGCTGCAAGTATTTCCATGAAATTTAGTATGCAGGGAGTTTTGGGGGAGAATAATCGATCTAGCTAGGTATCATCTCTGGGAAACTGCGCATTTTTGAGATATATATGTTTTTTTCGTCGTGAAACAATATATCAATAAATTCGACTCTGTTATGTCAGTCCGATTGGCAGTTTCAAATTTTTGCATTGTTCAGAAATTCGGACAGTGGTGGGTCCGAACCCCGGTAAAATATTTTTTCTTTATATTTTATTTTTTCTTTATATTTCTTTATATTTTTTTAAATTCTACTAGAGCTTCGAGCAAAGCTCGATTACCCAGAAAACTACTAGGCACAGTAGTTATAAAAATCCCGTGTCCGATAATCATTTTTAAACGACTTTTATCTTGTTAACTTAATAACGGCTAAAAATTGTAACTAAACGTTTGAAATAAATATTTACACGGTATGAAAGCAAGATTTGGAAGAAACATAGCGTAAACAAAAACCGAAAAAAGTGAAGTTTTAAGTTGTTTCAGCCATAAAGCTCCTTACATAAAATATAACTTTTTATTTTCACTTTAATCACAGTTCCGTAATATTATCCACCTCAACCCCGCACTTTTAAGGTGTTCATTAAAGTACTGGCAAGTGTTTTTAAGGAAGTAATCCATTCTTAAGATTAATTCTCTTAGAATTTATACTAAAAGTTTAAACTTGCTTAACAATATCTGGAGTTTGAGAGTTGTTTGTAATTTTTATGTTATTATAATAATTACACTAGACAAGAATTTTCGTTACAAAATTTTAGTAGAAATTTAAGAAATTTAGGAGGCGATGCTGAAATCAACAAGAGCTCAAAGTAAAATAAGGAAAAGTTAATCGTATTTTTCTGTTTGCTTTATTAAATTTTCTTTTCTTTTTATACTAACTCATATTATTCTGCGTATTGTGTAATACACCAGCTGTCCCGACACACGTTGTTCTGTCTTAACTATGAAATGAAATAAGTAATTAACTATCTACACCTAACCTTCAAACCTACTGGGACTGGCCGATTGGTATTTTTTTTAAAATGCAGGACGCACCTATAAAATATATCCCACAAAAACATTACCTAAATGAAAAAAGCCAAGTATTTCATTCGCAAAAAGTTATTGCCAAGCTTCTATTTAATATAATAAATTATAAAAATAAAATTTTCCACATACGGTAACAAATTTTTACGAGTAACTAATTTAATGAACTATCTTGAATTTCACCAGGTCTCTACGATATCTCATAACTTTTTGTCTTATATTATTTAGGTAATGTTTTTGTGGGATCTCATTTCTATTAAGTTACCCGAAGACCAAGGAATTGCTTGACGGAATTGGAATGCAGGAGTGATTGCTTACCATCAGGCGATCCATTTGCTTGTTTATAAAGCTAAATTTCATAGATAAAATGATTACTGGCCATGGACAAAGTCTAGTCTTAAAGCCTACCATTTCTTTGACCAGGGTAGAGTTTGGAACTTATTATAATTTCATTCCAATGGGCGACACGTTTGCTTATATCCAGATCTACTCCATAATTAATACTTTTACTGGCGATCATGGATATCCGCAACACTAGAAGAGTTAAAAGTGCGTTTTCGAGCTTTAAACCCCACTTTGGGACACCGGTACTTTCCTCGAGCAGAGATACACAACGCAAGCGGTATTTCCCATCGGTTTTTTGTCGTCGTCCCGAAGTGTCTAATGGAACTTAAAATAACCTACCACTTCTCAATTTATGAGGTTTGTTATATAAATAAGGATTACAAAGTTATCAGTGAACTTGTAATCATACATTTTGTTTCTGTGATTTCGTAAAAAAAATTATTCTAAAATCATATTTTTTTCAGAATTTTATATGTAGCTAATAACCTATCCTGAGAGCAAATTTGAAATTTCTAAGTCTGCTAGAAGTATGTTTATGAATTATGCGAATTCTCCTACCTCCATACCTCCATCTGTCCATATCTTTCAAAATCGCGTTTTTTGCCGCCTAAAATCGCCTAAACTATGAACTTGATTTTATAAAATTCAAAACATTAGATTGTGCCATTAACAACTTTTTCGCAACAATTATTCAGACCGCGAAACCGCCGCGAAATGCTTGGAGAAAAATTAGTACGGCCGCTAAATACTTGACGATAGCGCGGCCGCGCTATCAGATTGTAAAGTCGAGCGACAAATTGAACATAGTGGACAGTTGGCATGGGAAAATTAAGTCGTCGTTTTTAGCAGTTTCCCCGCAATTTTTCTAATATATCTCACCGTTTAAGCCTTCCCCGTACTACCACAATTATTTCAAGACCAAAATTAGCCAAATCAGTCTAGCCGGTCTCGAGTTTTAGAGAGATGTTGAAACTGCAATCCATTTTTATATATAAGGGAAGAGGAAGACAAGAAAAAGAAGGAGATAAGAAGAAGATTAGTAAACTAGATGCAACTATGTCTAAAAAGTACAAGGACAAAAGAAAATCCGCACTATAAGTGATAGAACGATATTCATAGCAGACATCTCGCAAATTATAACTTCATACGAATGTGAAATTATGTGTCGGAACCCGATATTCCGATTGGGGTAATTGAAAGCTTAAAGGAATTTATTTTCAATTTCCTATGATATGAGGTTTCCCGCCTATGAGATACGGCGTCAGGACTCGATTTATTGCCGTTTCTTTTAATTTGAGAGTTATTGAATATCGAATAGTTTATGCTCGTTGGATTTTTTTTTCATTGCTACAATCTATACAAATAAATATAAATTAAATCAACGGAGACAACGTAATTTATTAGAAAGTTTATTTTTCGCATAGCTTTGTCATTAATAGTTTGATCTTTATGATTTTTTTTTATTAACCGTTGTGTTAGGATCACAAATCAGTGCACGAGTACGATGGGGTAGAATAGAAAAGTATTTTTCATGCCTACTTTACATGTATGGCGAGCCACCCCTAAAATGAAAAATTATTATTATTTTATGATGCCGAAAAAACCTACCTATACCAAATTTCATTAGTTTATATTTATAATTACAGAAGCTAGAAGAACGGACAGACAGACAGACACACGGATGGACGGCTCCCTGAGCACGACGGAACCCTAAAAAATATATATATATTTTTTGGTAGCTAAATGTACAAATATAACTTATGGATTATTAAGTACCTACCTACATATTGATTCTTAGAATTTTCATTATATTAGGTCTTTACCTATGAAATTGCAGTTTTGTATGAAAAAATTGAAACGATTTTTTTCATGTATTTTTTATTTGTATTAATCGAAGTAATCACCCATGCAATCAATGCATCTTTGCCAACGCAGTGGCAGTTTATTGATGCCCTTTTTAAAGAAATCAGCTGGACGGGAGGCAACAAATTCTTCAAAGGCATTTTGTACTGCCTCTCGGGTATTGAATTTTTTTCTCGCCAGGAAGTTATCCAAATTCTGAAAAAAGTAGTAGTCTGTAGGCGCAAGGTCTGGTGAGTAAGGCGGATGACGGAGAGCTTCCAACCCTAGTTCTTGCAACTTGGAGACCGTCTGCTGTGCAGTATGAGGTCGCGCGTTGTCGTGCAGGAGCTGCGGAGACGAGCGATTGACCAATGCTGGTTGGAAATGTGCCAGCTTCTCTATCATAGTGTTCAGTTATTCAATAGTAATGCTCACCCCGTTTGGTAAGAAGCTGTGATGAATCACACCGGCTTTAGACCACCAAACAGCGACCATCACTTTTCTAGGGGTAAATTTTCGTTTAGGGCATTGTTTAGGTGCTGAACCAGGATCCAACCAACTTGCTGAGCGCTTGCGGTTAACAAACAGAATCCATTTTTCATCGCAGGTAACAATGCGGTTCAAAATTCCTTCATTTGTCTGTTGAGCAGTGCAAGGCACGTCTCGACGCGTACTTCGCGCTGGCGATCATTCAGTTCGTGGGGCACCCATTTTGTCAAGCTTTTTTACCTTGACAATTGACGCAAATGGACCAATATTGTTTTGACGCTAACGTCGAAAGCTGCTGCTAATTCAGCCGTAGATTATGTATCATCAGCTTCCACAATCGCCTTTAATTCGTTATTTTCAATCAAAGTCTTCGGACGACCGCGAGGTTCATTTTTCAGGTCGAAATTTCCAGAACGCAAGCGAGCAAACCAATAACAGGTTGTGCGTTGGTTTGTAGTGTTAGCTCCGTAAACGTCGTTGATGTTGCGTGCCGCTTGTGCCGCTGTTGCGTTGTGTGTTGTGTGTTGTTGCTGCAACGACGGTACTTATATTCCATAATTACTCGATTTTTTATAGTATCCATGATGACGAAAAAGATTGAAATGCAATGAAAATGTAACACTTATCAATAAACAAATGACTACTTTTGGAAAAAGAATTCCATGTTTTTAAAACAAAATTAATTTGAAATTAGAATTCTTAGCCAAACAAAAATTATTTTGATTTGAAATAGCTAGTACTGCAGAACGGCAATTTCATAGGTAAAAACCTATTATAACGTAAGAGCTAAGCTATAGAGATAAGGCTAGTTTTTATATTTTTTTTATAATTAAGATTTTTATTATATAGCAAAAATATTAATTATATTCGCATAACAGACGCAACATTTGCCTAAATACTGAAAAATTGTGTGGATTTGGTTTTTTCCGAGTGCAATGAAATGGGTGCGGGCGAATTTTGCAACAAAACCTAACGATATAGTTTCCAGGCCGCATACGAGTAGTGAGCAATTTTATAGGCTTATTCGACAGGTAGGGACATAATTGAGTCAATATTACTTCATTTGTGTATTAAAAAAAACCGGCCACTTGCGAGTCGGACTCGCGCACGAAGGGTTCCGTACATAACGGCCACAAATTCACGTTTGTTGTATGAACTTAAATATTTATTTTATTCCGTCTTTTAGTATTTGTTGTTATAGCGACAACTGAAACACATCATCCATCCATCCAACGTATCTGTGATCCAGAAACAGAAAGTCTCAACTTTTTGGTGGGATTCCGACCGATTCCGACTCCCAGTAAAGTAGGTACCTACTATCGAACAAGATCAAGATCAACATGAAGTTGGCACTCGACGAGGCATAAGATGAAAATCGCTTAAGAGCGCCGTTGAAACGTGCGCACGCACATAATGTAGTCACATTTAAATACTTAGTTCAACCACTTCTGCAGTCGTTGCGGTCACTTTCTTTGTGTTTAAATATTTTAAGGTGTCCTAGTGTAAAGGAAAATGTTTAGAAACTGGTCGAGCAGGAACTTTGTCAATATTGTATATGTCAAGGTTCATATCAGTTACCAGCTTGATTCACATTATGATATTCAATAGTTATCAGACGATTACTGTCGGTAAAATTTAACATGCCTATTTTCAGAAGTATTTTAACTTGCTTATCATTAAAACAGACAAAGCGTAGATTTAAAGTATATATATCTAAGGATATGAGCATGAGCATGTCAGGACATGTCTAAGGAGGGCTCCGCAACTGTCAATGCGCAATAGGTTTTCTTTGAATTACTTCAATAGCTATTGTCGCTCTAAATAATTTTCCTAAAAAGTTATTAGCATGATCTATCAGCATGGAAACTTACAAGTTTTTTATCTCCTATAGTTTAGAAATGCCAGGGGCGGACCAACTTATAAACCAATTTGGAGGCCGATAACTCCAAAATGGTTGAGTTTGTAAAAAGGTCAAGTATGAAACCTTGATTTTATTTTAAAATACCTATTCAACGATATCCCACACGATGGGTTAGGTTAGGTTAGTTAGGTTGAAAAAATATTTTTCATCCCCAATTCACATGTATGGAGAGCCACCTCTAAAATATAAAAATACTCTTATTTTATGATGCCAAAACCGAGATCTATACCCATTATATAAGTATACCAAATTTTATCAATTTATATTCATAATTACAGAAGCTAGAAGCGCGGAGAGACAGACGGACGGACAGAGCGAAACTATAAGGGTTCCATGAGTTTTACGGAACCCTAAAAACGCACCAGAGATATACCTACTTAGTCTGATGATGATATTGGAACGTAATCTAAAATCTTATCTAGTCAGAAACCGTGTAGTCATTTTGTGAGAGTATGTATGGCCGTGACTGGCACTAAGGAGCCCTGTTCTCCCCACATTACTACTTAACGACATGACGATTGTTGATTAGGATTGTTCCTGATAGATGTCCTTGCCTTGAAATTCTGACAATGACTGACTTTTAAACGAAAACCCCATTGTTTTACAACCTATTATTGTAATATGTATATATTGGTTATTTAATTTTGTTGTAAATTATTAATAAATTACGAAAAAAGTACAGTATTCCTGTGTGTGGAGCCGCGGGCTCCACCCACAGGTATACTGTACTTTTTCGGGGTAAAAAGTATATTATGTTTTAATCCAGAGCTTAAACTACTACTATATCAAATTTCATTGAAATCCGTTCAGAAGATTTTGCGTGAAAGAGTAACAAACATCCATCCATCCATACATCATCACAAACTTTCGCATTTATAATAGTATATAAGTATATACTAGTAGGATAATCAGACTTCTAAGGAAAATTTATTATTATTTTTGATCCCTTTTGCTGTTCATAATTTTTTCCCGTCCATACTTGTAAAAGTTCATTCCAGTAGTTTTGTAGGTCGTTCAGGTCATTACATAACACACTTCCGAAGTTCGCGCAAGATTAACTAAACAGTGATATATAGTTAGGTTTGTGTTTCCAATACTCAATACAAGAGGTGTATATAGCTCCGTAACTCTCGCAACTTTCCCGCAACGAGTCAAGTTGTTGCCTTATTGGGGGGAGTAAATACGCCTGTTTACTAACACAATGAACACATAACAAAGTAATACCTGTGGCGCACCTAATAAGAAAATACCTCTCTTAATACTAGCAGGCCTAGCATGCGCACCCTAGAAACACCGAAGAATCGACAAAATGACAGATTGAAGAAACATTAATACCATTCGGAGCAAAATAGGTCTTATTGCAAGCCAGCAATTTCGATGCATCGTCGATATGAGAAACGACATTTCTGTGTCAAATAGTCTTACAATAACGTCAACTACTCCACATTGTGGCGGTCTAAGACAAATAGTTTCCATACGTTCAGTCATTTACTTGAAAATTTGATCATTTTTGACAGATGATTTCCCGGCAGCCATTTTAAAAATATGGCTATTTAGAAATATTGACGTCTATTGACGACCTTGTTGCCACGGATTAAGAACTATTTTGCAACGAACTGTTGTGGATAGAATATTCCTTCTTTAAAATTATTTCTTCGGATCGCCATGATAAGCCCGCTGCTCGGATAAAGAGAAACGCTACTAATATTAATAAATGTGAAAGTCGGTTAGTTCTTAAGCCAGGCTTTCAGCACGAGTATCCTTGTTACTGAATTTGCTTTTACTTTAGACAGCATCAATTTCAGCTACATTTAAATGGCGGTCGAGTGTATCAATTGAATGCACGTAATATACAATCAATTTACCTGTCCACGACTAGTGCTCTGGTCTGTATCTCATCACGATTGCCTACTGCGAGTGTTGGGTCAATTATTTATTTTATTAATACGTGAAGCTTTCAGTACTTTCAGTGCAGTTTTACGAGAATCGGACTACCGAAAGAGTATGAAATTCGGCCGGTAAATTAAAGATTTTGTGGAGAATGGTGTGCAGGAAGCTAACATTTTGTTTTCTTTTTAAGAAAATTTTGCTAATTTCAACCACAGCGTAACCTCTAGTATTATTAAATTCTACCAATTTATCAAAACACTAGATGTATTTGTGCACGCAAAAGAAATCCAGGGGGAACCATACAATTTTGCCGCGCGCAAGTAGCCTGTGTTCATCTACATATTTGCCAATTATCATCAAAATCGGTCCAGCAGTTTCGGAGCCTATTCAATGCAAAGAAAAATATTTCCACTTTATCATATTAGTATACTAGCATAGTAGTAATACACAACAAGTAGCGTCAATCTAATTCACTTGTATAATATACTTTATTCAGTGTGGCAAAGCTAAAGGATATTTCTTGTAGAAATAAGTTTGTTCTATCTGGCGACACATCCTCGTGGAGACGTAGACAAATGTCTTCTGCACCTCAACATCTTGTCATCCACCACACAACTTAGACAAAGACCACTGAATTTATTGCATGGCTAGCCTGCATAGCTGTAGAATGGATATGCTATTTAATTTATTTACTGCACGGATTAATTTAGTAAATGTTAGGAGTTTATGGAACGTATGACCTGGCATCTGATGCTAAAGAAGACTTATTTGTATTTAAAGAGGTTCTTGTATGTTAAGTGGAGTAACACAAACATTTATAATGAAGACCAGCGACCCGCACCGACTTCGCACGGGTGCAATACACAAACATATAAACCTTCCCCTTCAATCAATAATAATAATAATAATAATAAAACATTTATTCGACAAAATAGACATTACATTACATACATAGATTTACTCTGTAAGACACAATAACATGAAATAAACTAACATAATACAAGAAAAAAAACAAAACAGATATTACGCAATAAACAGAAATAGGTAGGTATTATATAATAGTATTTTGTTTTGTTTTCCGTTCAATGAGTAGGTACCTACTCATTGAAATAAAAAACAAAACAAAATATAACGCACGCCAAGATGCGTGCAGATAGGAAGGTAGGTAGCGTAATGTGAAATGTCCTATTGCCGAAATGGAGATCACTCAGGCGTATCACCGTGGTGTGAACACCACAGTGCCTGGTATTATGTGATTCCATTAGCTTTGTCATTTGAAGTACAGATTTACACTAGCAACAGCATTTAGAAAGTTACATAAATACATAAACGAGAGAAAGTTAAATTATATTATGGGAAGCTATATATATAAATAGTGTGTCTCACTGCTATGGACAATGCAGCGATCACGTCACCCGCGCCCTCCGCACGCCCCGCACGCCCCGCACACATTTCCCATAGTGACTACAGTTATGTTGCAAGGGGCAGACGCGCGCAACGCTAGCCAGTAGCCACCATAGGCCTGTCCATAGCAACTATCACGAAATAAATAATATTATAAATAACAAGATCTATTAAATACTTATTTGCTTATACTTATTTACATACTAGCGCAATACGAGTGCAGAAAGGTAGGTTTAATGTTGATCTTATATTATATTTTTAAACATACTTAGGTAATTCAATATTATACATAATTAATATACTTATGATAAAAATAGATATCACTATATCTACTGCGGAACACTGCATTCAAATCCGTTGAGTAGTTTAAAAGATCTAAGCAAACAGACATCGGAAGAGACTTCATTTCATGCTATGTAAACATGCTTAGAAACTTATTAATATTCAAAACGTTATCACATCGAAAGTAAACACAAGTAATCAAACACACTAATGCTGGTGTAAAATACTAAAATCGATACCACTAAACCACTTCTAAATAACTAATTAAATGTAACAATACCTAATCACTTTCATTGGAGACAATTGAAGACAAAGGTATAAAAATAGCTTAGTTTTTGACTTAACAGCTTATATAGATAAGGACTGACACGGTATTATTGAGAGTCTCTAGTAAAAAAAAAAACAAATTAAGAATTCACAGTAATAACACACAGGACTTCTTGCACTATTTCCACTTTAATAAGTATTTTTACATTAATTTTAATATATTACACGACCGGTTTCGATAGTCATCATCAGGTGTTTGTCGAAACCGGTCGTGTAATATATTAAAATTAATGTAAAAATACTTATTAAAGTGGAAATAGTGCAAGAAGTCCTGTGTGTTATTACTGTGAAACATGAATTTCCACCAAGAACCTACAGTACAATCAATAACATATCCAAATTAAGAATTGAATATATTTTTTTATATTTCCTCTGAATACCTAAAACAAAAGTATTTAAGTGTAACGCAAAACTAGTTATCACAATAATTAAGAAAGTTTAAAAAAAAGAAAAACTTATACAAAAATAAAAGGAAAGGTAAAATTTGTTATAGACGCAAAATATCTCACGATAACTACAAGTGGACTAATAAGGTACGTCGTATTTTTCCCCGAATGTGCGAATTCGGCGCAGCTGGCTTGCGCCGTAACCTGGCTAAGTAGGTATTACGACCTTACGTATGTTCGACAATGCGGTATATGGGAAAGTTTTCTTTGGTTCTTTCTGAGGAAGAATTTTTGGGGTCGTTTTATTTTTTGCAGCTCGTATTAGCGAAGAGGGTAATTACACTAATGCTTTAGAGCTCTCAGAACAAGAATATGCTGAGCAACTAATGTTGAATAGAGTTTTTAAATTGAATGCGAACAAAATAGGAGCTGTTCTGTTTACATTTCCTAGGTTTTCAACCCTTCGCAAAATAAAAAACTTGAGAGGTGTCAAGGGACACCCGGATGGAACGAAGTTATAATATATATATTATAATATAAATATATAGTTGATAATGAAGAATTGAAGCCTATTTTGGAAGATATATATATATATATATGTATATATATATATATATATATATATATATATATATATGCTAGACCTTATAATATCAGCTATTTATGGCAGTGAAAGTCCCGTGAAAAACGGTCTAGCCGTTTCAGAGATTAGCCGGAACAAACACACAGACTGACAGACGGACAGAAAAATGTTAACAATTTATATTTTATTGTAAGTACCGATCATACTTTTAAATGCATTAAGTGAAAATAAAAGCTGTTAATTTGAAATTACAAACAGACACTTCAATTTGGTTTATCTGTATAGATATAATGTATTATATTATACAAAACAAATAACTAAGTAGTCAAAGATGGCCGAAAGCTCGTCGAAGGAATGCCGATAACAGTCACAATGTGTAATTGCTAAATTCTACATTATTGTCAAGGTGATAAGGTCGTTTTTGTATCATTCTTAATAGTCGTTATTACATTGTGATTTCGAGTGGCAAAAAGTATCGTGCCTATTTTTTCCGTCTAGCCCCCTTTCGCAACGCGCCATAAGGAACTTCGTTCCAATATGTTTTCCTATTTAATTTTTAAGTTCTATCTCTTAGCGTCAATTCACATAGAAAAGAAACGATACGCGATTGATGGCACTGCATTTTTATGATAGCTTTTCAAAATTGAACTTTATTTATTCCACAAGAAGATACACGTTTCATTGTAAGATTTCGCATGTCTAGATGCACCGCGCTGTACAGCTCATATGCAGTGTATGACTGAAGCCATATGAAACGCGTATCTTTTTGTGTTGGGAATAAAGTTTAATTTTGAATAGCTATCTTAAAAATGCAGCGCCATGTCGCGTATCGTTTCGTTTCGGCGTTAATTGACCCTTATACTTTGGAAATGCCAGGGTACTACGAACTTATAACCACTATTGGATGCCGGTTACTCCAAACTGGTTTACATTATAAAAAAGTCGTGTATAAAATCTTACCTTTATACTATTAGGTCATTACATATGAAATTGGCGTTTTGTCGTACTGGCCACTTTGATCTCAAATATATCTTCTTTGGTTATTAATTTCAATTTCAAATTTATTCCGCTATTTACTCTTTAATTTAAATTGCATTTGTGTTTCGAAAACTGTAATTAATTTGTTTTTTCCTCTTTTGGTCTTTCCTTTGCGTCACTCTGTTTACAAAATGGAAAACTTGAAATATCGTATTATTTTCGAGTACGAGTTCCACCGTGGCACCAGTGCAGCAGAAACGGCTCGAAGGATTAATGATGTGTATGGCAGCAGTGTCGCAAAAGTAAACACAGTGCTTTTTTGGTTCCAACGTTTTCGTTCTGGAAATTTCGACCTGCTGAACAAGCCCCGTGGACGGCCGGAGACCAAATTTGATAATGAAGAACTGAAGGCTATTGTGGAAGCGGATCTATCGAAAACCACGTGCGAGTTAGCTGCAGGCTGCGCTGTTAGTGATAAAACTGTTTTAATCCACTTGAAGCAAATTATTGGGTAGGCGAAAAAGCTTGAAAGGTCTAATCTAATATATGAAAATACCTATTTAACGATACCCCACACGATGGGGTAGAATGAGAAAAACGACTACTTCATATGTATGGGAAGTCATCCGTAAAATATAAAATAAGACAAACATTTTTGAGGTTAAAAATCCTTATCATTTAGGGTAAAATCACACCGCGACGCGATTCGACGACACGCTGCATTTTTAAGATGGACATTAAAAATTGAACTTTGTTCACTACTCCAGAAGATACACGTTTCAATATAGGAGCGGCGCGGGCGCCGCGCCACGCAGCTTGTTGCAGCTCGAAATTCGAACTCTTGCAATTAAACGTGAGTCTTCTGTTTAGTGAATAAAGTTCAATTTTGAATCGCTACCTTAAGTCTAGGTATGAACTGACGCTTGGGGGTATGCAAAAAAGGTTATAAACTATTCTCATACTTACTGAATACACGGTAAAATCGGTCAAGCCGGAGCAAGGAGGAGTTCTGTATCTCACAATATCTGTGACACAATAATTTTATTTAAATGATCGTACATTACGAGATAATTTATCCTATACTAATACTAATAAATTATAAAGAGAAAAGATTTAACTGTTAGTTAGTTTGTTTGATTTAGATAGTCTCCGAAGCTACTGGACTCATTTTAATGAAGTTTGGCGCAAACCACGAGGAAGGACACAGGTTAAAATTTATCGCCGCAAAATGTACGGTTCCTGAGATATTTCCTTTTGTGCGTAAAAAGTCGCAGGCAAAATCTATTATTTATATATTTCATGTTTTACAGTATCTTTTTCAATTTAGATAAAACAAGAAGGTAAAAGTAACGATATTAGGTCTTCGTCAAAATATATTGATAATATATTACCTATCAATTTTTAGCTATCTTGATTTGGTTATATTGTTTGGTCGTATCTATTTTTTGATAATTCGATTATTTTGTTGATGCATTTGGTTCGCGATGTAGCTGTCAGGTGATTTATATAACGCTTCCAAATATATTTCTGTCCAATCCAATCAACAATGTTTTCAATCCATGTTTTAGCGATCGACGATGAAAATAAAAGTTAAAAAGAGCAGTAAGCTACGTTTTGTAATAAATTGATATTCATAGTTCTTATTCAGTAACAAAATCTAGAAAAGTAAATAAGAGAGAAACTATGATTCGGCTTGATATGACGTACTTTATCTATCTACACTTTAATATTCTTATGTATCCCAGCTACATATTACAGTTTTAAAAGCATATTACACAAAAAATTACTCCAATTCAACCTTATATTTTATTATATTATATAGCTGTTCCGATACACGTTTCGTCTCAACTACTAACTGTTATGAATAAATAAATACACACCTACAACCTACACCTACATCTACACCTACAACCAACAGTTTAATTATCTACACCTACATCCCGTTTGTTTTGCCGTCCAACCAAACAGATAAACTGAACGCATTTATAAATATTTGACAGTCAAGTACGAGTATCAATAGAGACCCGAATTTACGCTACCGAGAGTTTCGGTTATAGTATTTTCCTCAAAAATTGACCAATATTTCTCATCGATTGAACGTTTCACAACTATTTCAAGATCAAAATTAGCCAAACCGGTCCAGCCGCTCTCGAGCGGGACAAAGCAACCGCAATCCATTTTTATATATAAGAGAATAAGATTGCTAAAAGCGACACACCTCGTAATGTTATCCAAAATACATCGCTCACACCAGTACTTTGGTTCGTATACTTTATTAACCTTAATATGCCCTCGTTATTTACTGAGAAATTTATAGGTGTAGCACACGTGGAGGTCATAAACTTCGTTAGTCCGTCGCCATTGCTCGGTGCAGCTTATTGAATTGCCGATACGCCCTCGCTACACCCTACAAACATATTATTACACTTAACTCAATGAAAAAACTTTGCGCACCACATAACGACTCGTGGAGTTTCATACTAGTATTGTAGTTTTTATTATCAAGAAATGGTATCCATTGTGATTATATTTACGTTTTCTATTAGTAAGGGTACAATTTCGACCCATCGTCTTACCACCTAATCGAAATTTCAAATGTGGAAAACGACCCTTTTAAAATAATTGCTACTGACTATATTTTGTGAATGTATTCTCAACTATTACTTCTTGCAGGATGCGAAATAATGTTACCTACATTTGGAAACAGCGTTGACATTGTTATCGTAAACTATCAATTGTAAACATTGAAAGGTTCTAGAGTCTAGACAAACTAGTTTAAGTCAGTCCTTGTTTCTTGAAACTCACTCAATCCGGCGTCAGCCCGGGTTCAGTGTGGACTTATTCCAAAGCAATTAAAACTTCCACTTCGGCTTACTTAGGTTGTTAGTAAAATTTGAGCCTTTTTGTAATGTTCCACTAACGATTGCCGAACAAATAAAAGTTCATAGACAAAGGAGTTTTCTCTGAAAACAGTATTAAGTGGAGATTTTATTGTTCTCACTCGGCAACTGGCGCGGATCCGGAGCATAAGGAATAACTGCATCTTTTATGACGTTAAGAAAAATATCTCTATTTCTTTAAGCACTTATGTGAACTCGTCGAATCAAAAAGGATTTGAATTTCAAAAATGTTGTGCAATTTAAAATAGTTTTCGATTCTAAGTAGAGTCCTCTAGAAACGTACCGAATGAAATATTTTTATGGACGCGTAGACTAAGCTAATTTTGTGTACAAACGAGTTTTTTCAATTGTAGTATTTATCTCTTTGAAAGCTTTATGTATGTTGGCTGAAACTTATTTTTATTCAAGGAATATATAATATATTTGTTATTAACTCTTAGTTTTAAGCTAAATCTTTAAATGATTTGTTATTTTGTGTTGAAGTTTCGAATCTAGAAGTTAAAATAAGAAGAATATTTCCTTTATTTATCAGCGCAAATTACAATATTTTAATCAGCGGGGTTTTCGCGTACTAGAAAAGTAACAAAAATAATATAATATTTTTACTTAATCAAACAAATCTTTATTACTTTTTAATATACTTGTCACATTTTTACAAGATATTATAATATTATTATAAGCTCTAACTGGAACTTTGCTAAAAATAAAAGGCTTTTTTTATTTGATTTTATTTATTTATTTATAGTTAATCAGAGCCCTTCGTATTGACGTTTTTACTCGCATTTGCCCAAGTATGTTCTTTTCACACATACCATGTTTTTCTTATAACTCGAAGCATAACGGAAGTGGTAAATTTATAATCTGTGAAATTGTATAACACTTACATTTGTTCAATATGCAGTAAGCGATGTGAGATGAACTCTCGCCGAGAGTTTATCATCGCGCTGTCACTCCACCGTTATTTATGGACCAGTAAACTTGAAAATATATTTTCCCGCTGCCAGCCGCGTCCATTTCAGGTTAAGCCCCTCGGGCCCAGCTAGACGAGTCAAGTGTCATAAATTTCAAAATTGTTCTCTGTATGCGAAAAACAACTGTTGGCCCTTAACCCAAGGTTGTGACGCGGATTGATTTCTTGTGCAACTTATCGGAAGTACGATGCGTGATTGGTCGGAAGATCTCGAAATCTGATAGCATTACTTACAGAAACACTAAAATTATAGATATGAGATTTTAAAGGTTTCTTTCAATTAAAGGGCAATTTTCATTGTGACATCTTATCATATTTTATTGGTCAAATTAAATACTATCCCACAAAAACATTAAATGGAAAAAGCCAAGTCTTTCCTTCGCAAAAGTTTTGAGACACTATCTCATGTTGCCAATGACTCGTCGACGACAAAAATTTTGACCGCAAATTTTATTGTAAATGAAAATATGGAGGTACAAAAATGCCACGAAATGCTATAACAAAATATAGTACGGACGCTTAAAGACTTGGCGAGATCGCAGCCGCGCTCCCAGATCTAATAGTGCTAGTATAGCCAAGTAGTTTCGCAGCGGCAGCACGAATTTGGAACAAAGAATGATAATTAATAGAATAAGAATAAGAATATATTTTATTTGCAAAAATATGGTACAATGTTAAATGACACTCATATTTCGTCGTATTATCCTCGACGTTCAAATGTTTTGTGAAATTAAATTTAAAATAATCTAATCTAATAATAATGATTAACATCAGATTAAGGACAAATTATAGTAAAGTTAAAATTAAATTATAGTGATCACATGTTATGAACGATTAATTAATAAAAATAAAAATAGTTAAATAACAATTGTTAAATAAAATGTCTAGTAGTAAATAAAAATCCGTCAAAAGTTTGATATATCAATGTTAAAAATTAATAAATGTCAAAATTTAGATGTCATATTAAATTTTTATCATTATTAAATTCATCAACAGTATAATACATTTTGTTTAGACCAGACGGTATGACCCTGGTCCCTTGGAGAGTGGGACGGGCTCTTGTATGGGACGCTACTTGCGTCGATACACTTGCTCCGTCCCATATCCAGGGCACCTCGAGTTCTGCAGGTGCGGCCGCCAATCAGGCGGAAAACCTCAAGCGGCACAAATAAAGAACCTTAGTGGGGATCTCATATTTGAACCGTTTGGGGTTGAAACCCTAGGTACATGGGGTCTGGGTGCGCACAAACTTTTCAGAGAAATCTCCAAAAACTCATTGAGGCCACCCGAAACCCCAGAGCCGGCACCTGGCCCAGAGAATAAGTATCGCAATCCAGCGAGGAAACTCTTTGAGCCTTCTAGGTACTCTGCCTGGTCGGGACGACCTGGGAGATTTCTTTGTTTTGTAGCGTTTTAAGTTTTGGAGTAGTTATTTTTTTAGTACTTACCTACTTTTTTAAACCTACTTATTTAAAATTGATTACGCCCATCCTTAGTTTTGTTTATAAATAACTTAAATATTCTGTTTTTAAGTTGAATAAATGTCAAACTTTTTAGGATATTTGGCAGTTTATTATATATGCGAATATCCATACAGTATACATTTTTTGAAAACATTGTAAGTTTTTGTTCAGGAAAATATAATTGGTCTCCTTTTCTACCTCTATATTTAAAATCCTTATTTTTATAAAACAGATATGCATGCTTGTAAACAAAAATTGCCGTTTCATAAATGTATAAACAAGGCTGTGGCATTTAAATTTTAAAACAGCGGCTTGCAACTATCTAAACACCCTCCACCACATACCGATCTTATACATTTTTTCTGTACTTCAAATGCTCTAGTACTCTCGCTTAAATTACCCCACAGTTTAAAACCATATGGTAAATTAGATGACACGTATCCGTGATAAGGAGTTAGAGCGGCTTGTCTGGATGCAATTTGTCTTAACCTATTTAGAGCATAAACAAATCTGTCTAATTTGGTTTCAATTATGTTAATGTGGGCTTTCCAATTAAGGCATTTGTCATTAGTTATTCCTAAAAATTTGGTCGTGGTAACTTCTTTTATTATATTATTATTGTCATTAAAATAACATAGTATGTCAATTGTCTCTGTATTTTTATTTATGGTTTGAAATTTTATAAATTTACTTTTACTTATATTAACGTTCAAGTTATTGTTATTCAACCATTCAAGTATTTTACTAAATTCCGTTATTGTAATAGTCTCTAAACAATTTTTGTTTTTACATTTAACTACCAGCGTAGTATCGACTGCAAATAGAATACATTTCTGGTCCGTAACAACTGGAAGATCATTAATGTATATCAGAAATAATAGAATCAGGCGTTACTTTGCGGAAATCCATAGCATACAATTTAATTAATATTATATCTAGCAATATCCCGCGGAAAAATACCCATAACCTCCAAGCAGATGTGTGAGTGTACCCATAAGTGAACTTTGTTCGCAGGTCCACTTCCTGAGGATGGTCCGTGTTCGGGGCAAAACGCGCGTTAAGTTTTGCAACCTGCACGGTGGTGTGAGGCCTTGCACGATCTTGCTGACATTGTTGCTCGTGTGGTTGTGGTGTTTGCACGATATTGTTTCTGAGTATACGCATAAGCAGTGTGGTAGGTGCTTTACGCATGTGATAGATTCGGCTATAGAATATCAAAATGAAAAGTGTATAATATATAATTTAATGATTGATTCTCAAATGGTTGACTCTTCAAAAGTCAACGTCATAAAACAGTATACAAATAATATATTGTCAGATCATGATACCGAAATAATGTTATTAACTTAAAGGAATATCAATTAATAACTGATATTAATCCATTACCGGGAATTTATTTACTGATATTCGAACTTCAATTTTCGATTTTCAATTCGAACATGTAATTTTTGTAGCAAATAAATTTATTTCAACCTACCCAAGCAATAAAAGGTAGGTAAATATAAATATACCATTTTATAAAAAGATCTTTAACATTATCACAGTTTAAAATAGAAAAAAAAAAGAGATTAGTCAAAATTGTTTATTAATTCGGAAATATCATAAAACAACATGTGGGTAGCTATGAGATTTAATAAGACCCACTTTGCAGAACACTATTAATCTAACAACATAATTAATAATCATATTATATCCCTTGATATTATTATATTTCATAAGGTTTAAAGTAGTTACAGATACTTTAGATATGTACTTTAAACATTAAAACCGTTTGTGACTTATCGTAACTTTTGCACTTAGTGCTGCCTATAACGATTTAAATCATAAAGCAATATGCATAACAGCTAGAAATGAAACGAAGACGGTATTATACTTTGTACAATAGTAACACTCCACAATTATTCCCAATTATAATTACATTATTTTACTTTCAATTAATGTTTAAAATTACAAAACAGAAGTAATAACCATAAAATATCATCAGGGTATATTTAAACAAATTAAGATTACAGAAATAACGAACGTGTACGTCGCCTGACAATATCAGCTTTAGTGTAAGAGGCTAATCGGGTGTGGTTCGCCTTTTTATAGACTACCACCACTATAGTCTTGGGGTTGCCACAGTTGCCATACACTATAATTATCATAAGTTTTAACGATAAATACTTTTTTACATTTCGTCTTCACAATTACACAATTATTTTGTAATAATATTACTCATTACACCAACGACTCATAACCAACTAAGGTTTAATATTTAACATAGCAGTTATTATATTCAAACGGCATTAATATTGGTGTTGCCAAATATTTAACGGAACTAACGAAACCGATTGATATATCGGTTTCGTTAGTTCCGTTAAATATTTGGCAACACCAATATTAATACCGTTTGAATATAATGTTTTATTTAAATTAATATCCGATTTGTGTATTTTATCACCGAGCAGCATTAAGTATGTACGCTTCATAAGTAAGTAGGAATATTTTATCGATATATATATACCTCTATATATAACCATATGTAATACATGCTTATGCTTGCACTCACATATTTGCTTGCAGGTTGTGGGTATTTTTTCGCGGAATATTGCCAGATATAATATTAATTAAATTTTACATAGAATGATGTTAACATACAAAACATCGTGAGCTTTTAAACACTTAATCTTTATACAAACTAGATGTCGCACGTCGAAATTCGTATTTATTACTGGCTTAGCCGCATTGTGTTGGCGTAAGTGAATACTTTATGTGTTTGCTCGAGGCAACTTGAAAAAGCGCGAAACGAACGTTGCAAACCAATATTAACTTTACGAAAAATGTAGGTTCGGAATACATCCTGCAGGTAAACAAAGTAAAATATGACGTATAAAGAATATAGAAGATGCAACGAAATACACTTTTTATATTTACCAACTTGAGGGTCGCAAACTGATTACATTAAATCGTCCTATCACTTTACAATAAGCATGTTAAGTAAAAAAAATATCTATACTATAAATCTTTTAAAAATAACGAAATTACAAACAATAAATTTATATTAACTATAGTAAGAAACCTAGTATAGTAAAAATGTATGGCGTATTGCGAGAAGGAGATAGGCAATATTTTTTAAATTAAATAACTTTATGTTTTAGATATATGTATCATCTATTCAACAATTTTATAATTTTATTTGTAAAAATATGATATTTGATACTACAAGTAGGCAACATCTCTATTTTTATTAATTGTTTAACAAAATTATCGGGTAAATCCCAAAAACATTACCGAAACACTTCGAAATTTTTCCCCCAATTTTCTGATGAAATTTCCTAATGACGGCCTATTATTTGTTAATTTCAAGAGCTGTATTGCACATTAGATAGTAAAATATCTAATTTAATGACACTTTGATAAGTTTTATCGCAGGTTTTCGCCTCAGTAGCCACGTTTTCATGCCATTAGTTTTATGTGGATTGCCGCTGAGGAATCGTTTATTTATTATTCTTACTTCGCTAGTCTTTTGAAGAACGAACTTTTAAAAATCGTTAAAGCGTTTTATGTTTATACTTTAATCAAACTTAGTTTGTTTACTTTTGTGCAATATACCTTTTTGTTGCGAATAGATATAAGGTTAAATAAATTAAATTCAGTTTAAAAATGTTATCTTCCTAATTGCATTTTAAATTAAATTTGCTATTAATAGATAGGAGGCATAGAAACTAATCACCTATAAAATGAAAATATTTTTTTTCTGTTTACCTAAATGAATTTCCATATCAGACAGAAAATATTAATTTAATTGTCAAAGATTATAAAGTGATATATTATATAACTATAATTTCGTATATTATATAAGTAAAATTTTATCTTCGTTGACCACTCAATTTTGTTTATCTAAACTGTAAAGTGTCAGAACTTTAAAAGTTTTACTTAAAATTGAATTTGTAGAGTGAAACTATCTGAACAATCGATCTGAAGTTAAGCCGGCCCGTCAAAGTACTCATTCATCACAGCTATTCTATACTGGCCATGTGTGGCTGAATTAGGTATATCAAATTGCTCTGTATCCGGGCTTTGTGCCTTAGTATAGTGGATGCACAGGTAATTGTATATAATATTAGGCTTTCAAGATATTGGATTTTACATCTGGTTTTAAAATCCCTACTAATATTATAAATGTGTTACGCTTTCACGCGGAAACTACTGAACGGATTTTGATAAAATTTGGTATGGTACTAGTTTAAGCTCTGGATTAAAACATAGGATACTTTTTATCCCGTAAAAGTACAATGTTCCCGTGGGCGCGGGTAAAAGTACAGTGACTTTTAACTTTCACATTTATAAATCTATATTTATAAATGTGAAAGTTAAAATTACAGTTTTAATACAACCTGATATTCGAACTTTTATAATGAAACGTGTATGATACGTGCTTGTGTATTGAATAAAGTTTAATTTTGAATAGGCTCTATCTTAAAAGTGCAGTGTTATGTCGAGTATCGTTTCGTTTCGGTGTGAATTGACCCTTTGCAAAATTCTCGCAGCAAACTTCCCACTCGCATGAATAAGAATCAGTCGATCTAGACAAGATTCTAATAGTGGCAGTATCGTGAGTAGCAGTAAGTTGCCCATCGCCGTAAACTTCGAATCAGCGAGATATAATGTCGAGAAACGACTTCGCTACCACTAGGAACAAAGCCCGTCTAGCCTGCCTACTTTTCTTTTGTGGATCATCTGCGGTTCACACTATTACGGGGCCATTCATTCGCTTAAATGACCTGCTTCATTTATTACTTCTTAAACTGTTTTAAATGGTTCGATTTCATTGTTTCCGACTAATACTGGACTATTATAATTGTAGAACCGAAATTAAGGCTTGATTTGGGATTTGAAGAACACAGGTTGCAAAATAAATTAAATATTTTAATTATTGAAATGCAAAACTCTGCTCTTATATTAAAAATAACCTACCGCTGTATTCACGAAACACAAAGTAAGTAGTAATAAGTTTGGCGACAATTACACGAGTAGAAGTGTAATTGTCGCCAAACTTATACAAATAAGTGAGAATTTTGCTTAGAGAATTGTTATAATAATTATTTTATAGCGTTAACTACTCCGTGGCCTAGTGGGTAGACGGTCTGATTCGCACTCGAGAGAGTGCGGGTTCGATTTCCAGGTTGTGGCGTGTACCAATGAGACTTTTTCAGATATCAAGTACATTATACGGACGCTCTAACTGTGAAGGAAAACACCGTGAGGAAACCCGCACATGGTTGCCCCCAGACGTATTGACCAGTCATTCCTCTGGACCAGGCTGACTATGTTGTGAGAATGCCGTATGTGCTTGGGCAATCATACGACATTTAAAAACCAACAGTCCCAGGCCCTACAGTATTTCAAGGGTGGTTACTTCGCTCGGAGAATACTGTATAAATCGTCCAATAACGGATGAAAAGGCTTTAACACTATAAATTAATATTAGGCGCAAAAAATTGTAAATTGTAAGTAAATTGTAAAAATAATAAAAAATAATTGTAAGAAAACAATATTTTGTGCGTTTTATTCCTTGATGACTAGCCGTCGATGGGTAGATGCGTGATGAGTACGTAAGCGTTTTTTTGCTATGGTTTTCTGTGCAGCCGTGGTATTTCTCCGGCAAAGCCGAATCTATTGGGCCCAAGCATGACTAACACCACCACGGAACAGAAAACAAGGGGAAGTTCGAAAAAAAAATAAACATTATCCAATTTATCGTCCGTTGCGGCTAACAAAAAGGAATCGTCGGTAGCCGTATTTCTAGATATGGAGAAGGCGTTCGACAGTGTCTGGCATGAGGGTCTGCTCTGCAAGCTCATCCGGGCCAACGTACCTCCCCCCCTGGTAAGGTTAGTGGCATCCTTCCTCTCCAGCAGGACCTTCAGGGTTCGCGTTCACGGAGTCCTCTCCAATGAGCGCCCCATCGCCGCAGGCATCCCCCAAGGTAGCGTCCTCTCACCAGGACTCTACAACTTTTACGCCAGCGATGTGCCCGCGGACCGGGGCACCTCCGTGGCGTTGTACGCCGACGACACGGCGTACTTCTCCTCCTCGCTGACCACAGAGCATGCTGCCATCAAGATTCAGAGGACGCTGGATCTCCTCCCTGACTGGCTGAGCAAATGGCGACTCTCTGTTAACGCAGGTAAGTCCCAGGCGCTCGCCGTCAGCACGAGATGCTCATTTCCGGCGCCTCTGAAGATTGGTGATGCTGTGATCCCGTGGGGGAGGACAGCAAAGTATCTCGGGGTCACCCTGGACCGCCGACTCTCCATGGCCGCCCAATGTGCATCAGCGGTGGCGAAGGCGAACGCGGCGATCGCGCTGCTGCGCCCGGCCTACGCGTCCCTGCAGATCCCCCTGAGGATGCGTATCGCCCTCTTCCGGACGTACGTACGGTTCCGACTGACGTACGCGGCACCCGCGTGGCACCACCTGCTCTCTGCACCCCAGAAAGGGTTGCTGCAGAGAGCCCAAAACCGGGTGCTGCGCCGAATTGCGGGCGCACCATGGTACGTCCGCAACACCACAATCGCCAGGGACCTCAGGGTGGAGAGCGTGGAGGCCTTTGTGGCCCAGCTCTCCGCGAAGCTGTTCGCGCGGGCGGATGCCTCGCGCTTGGTCGAATTGACCGACCTGGCGCCGTGGCATGCCCGCCCGCCCGACCGCCACCGCCTCCGAGAGATGCCGTCCCTCCGGAGGACTCAGCGGAGCCACGCAGCCCGCCCCACCGCCCCCGAAGAGGAGGAGCCCAGGCGCACTGATGCGCCACACCTAGCGCACTGACGCGCTTTGGCGCAACCGCGCCACCACCACTGCGGGATTGAAATCCCCCCTCCCTACCTTTCCCCCTTCGCCGGCAAACCAGATGCCGGCGAATCTTGTCCAAACCGCGTCCGGGGCCTGACGAGTGCCACCCTATTGCCACCCCGTCGTCCCCGGGGCGTACCTTCCTCCCCCGACATAAAAAGTCGGGGCCTGGAAGTTTTTAAAATTTCCCCCTCTTTCCCCAGGTCGTTCTGTTATGTCCCGTCCCTGTTAGGGTTGTTGCTGACGTAACGTCGAATCAGCACATCCCGTGTTTAGTCTGGTCTAGACTCTAGCTGTGAGTCTCAGTTGGTCTTCAGTCCTCGGTCGTGACGGTTCTGCCCAAGGGTCCTTTCATATATTACTGTATTTTCCTTTAATAAAAGTGGTTGTGGAAAGAAACCTTTTTTTTAAAAAGCCTAATCCGAAGGGACCCCTAACATATTTGGTGGCAGCGGTGGGATCGGATATCCCCAGTGTCGTTTAATCCTGGAAAGTTATCGTAAAAAAGTGAAAATCTAAAAATTCGTCAAAAAAAAAAAAAAAAAAAAAAAATCTTTAGTGAAAGTGCAGTGAGGAAACCAACTCATTTCCAATATCCATAAAGTCATTAAGAGCAAAAGCCAAAGTGAAAAGTGAAAATCCCAAGTGCATAGCGTTAAAATCCTAAAAGTTATAACCGTGTGAACGAGTTCACACCTCTCATCCTATCCGGCCGGGCGCGGGCATGCATCGAGTCGCCGTGCAGCTTATCTTCGCCGCCCACGCGTTGATATCACTGTGAGTCTTTGGTCACTGTTTACATTTAGTAGCCTTCTAAGGTTACCTAGATTTAGGGTTCGGTACTCCACTAAGATAATCCATATTTGTAATTTAATTTGTTATCATTCTCATTAATATTATTTTTCAATATGTCGAAAAGTGAACTATTAAATCTTAACATTCCTATGTCCGAATCGGAAGCTGGTCCATCTGACACAGCTAAAAACCCTCCTGTTTCTCCCAAAGCAACGACCCGAAAGGGAACCGCTTCGGGTACGAGTGCCATGATGGTCGAACTGGATCTAAATACACTATTTAAATTTATCAAACCATTTGATGGTTCCCGGGAGTGTGTAAATTCATTTATTATAAATTGTAATAACGCGTATGACTTGGCCACTGAGGTACAAAAGCCAATCCTATTTCGTTATATCTTTAGCCAGTTGCAAGGTAAAGCCGAAATTGCTTGCGCTATCAAAGAATTCAAAAAGTGGGACCAATTAAAAGAATTCCTGCGAAACCAATTTTGTGAACGTAAGCATTATGCTCACATACTTATGGACTTGCAAGAAAGTAAACAGGGTCTTAATGAAAACGTAACACAATATTCTTTACGCGTAGAAACCTATCTTTCACAGCTTCTGACAGAGGTAACCCTGTCCAATTGCACACTAAAGGAAATCCCTGGTCGTTCAGCGGCCATGGAGGATTTAGCACTTCATCATTTTCTTATTGGCTTACATCCCCGTATCTCAAATATTGTGCGTTGCAGAAATCCGCGAAATTTAAATGACGCTATTAATATTGCAATCTCTGAGGAGCGCATACAACAAAGTCTTTACAAACGACCTCAGTTGGGAGAATCGAAGTTAAATAATAATCAAAGTAACTTGAGACCCAGACCGTTTTTCCCACGATCATATGGACAACCAAACACGTCACGTAATCAGCCTTCTTATCAGCCGAGATTTAATTCTCCAAATAGTAACCTTAATAACAACAATAATAATAATTATTCAGACAGAACCCAATCGGTGTTTTGTCGATATTGTAAAACTACGGGCCATGATATTAAAGATTGCGCGAAAAGGGAATACAATAACAGCCGATTTAATAATAAATTCCGGCAACAACCGAATCGAATGCATTTGGTTATGAATGAACATGATAATCAACACGTCGATGACTCATTCCAATCGGATAATAATAATTTAAACTAAATTCCGTCTCGCTCTCGTGTCGTGCGGGACTAATTAAATCTGAAATCGACACGAAAACTTTCTCTCGCGTTATACGACAGGGTAACCAGCCCCAAAATGGAAACGCTAAAAAATCGTCTCGCGTTATACGACAGGGTAACCAGCCCCAAAATGGAAACGCTAAAAAATCGTCTCGCGTCATACGACAGGGTAACCAGCCCCAAAATGGAAACGCTAATAAATCGTCTCGCGTTATACGACAGGGTAACCAGCCCCAAAATGGAAACGCTAATAAATCTCTCAGCATCATACAACAGGGTAATCAGCCCCAAAACGGAGATGCATCCTTCAGAGTCACGCAGCAGGGTAACCAGCCCCAAACCGAAGACTCCCTCGTAGTTGAACCTGAAAAAAAAGAAATTTACGAAATTAATATTGATACAACTAAGCGACGCTTACCTCACATATTAGTAGAATCTTCAGTTTCAGATATCCCTTTATCTTTGTTAGTCGACTCGGGCTCGTCGATCTGCTTAATAAAAGAAACCTGTATATTAAATAGTCAAAAATTAATTAAAGAACCTGTAAAACTTAAAGGTATAGATCCAGGCGACGAACCGACTTCTACAGAGGGTCACTTACAACTTAGGCTAAAATTAAATGACAAAAATCCGTTAGTATTTAAATTTCATGTAATAAAAGAGATTAGCTTACCTTACGATGGTATTATAGGCACAGATTTCTTAACAAAATTCGGCTGCAAAATAGATTACACGAATGATATATTAAAAATAGGAAAATCCGAAATTAAATTACTTTTCACCGAACCGTTCTTTATTGTTCCACCTCGAAGTGAAGCTGTAATTCAATGTTCAATACAGAAAACTAATTTAAAAGAGGGTGTTATAGTTGATCAACATCTTTCGGAAGATTTACTTATATCTAATTGCATCGTTAAAATCAAAAATAATAATCGCGTTAATTTAACTATTGCCAACACCTCTGAAAATTATGCACATATTAAAGGAGATCTAAAACTCCATGTTGAACCTTTAAATTTTCCTCTACATCCGGTAAATACATGTAGTTTATTTACCTCAGAAAGATCCGAAGCAGTAATAAAAGAACTTCGGACAAATCATTTAAATAAAGAAGAACTCAATGCTCTTGTTGATCTCTGTAGTCAATATCCGGATATCTTTCACATGCCTAGTGATCAGCTCACACATACGTCTGCAATCGAACATACCATCAGAACAAATAACGAAATTCCAATACATACCAAGTCATATAGGTTTCCCGAATGTCACAAGCAAGAAGTTGAAAAACAAATAAATCAAATGCTTGAACATAACATAATAGAGCCGTCATCCTCTCCTTGGAGCTCACCAATATGGGTAGTTCCCAAAAAAATTGACTCAAGCGGACAACGCAAATGGCGAATAGTGATAGATTATAGAAAGCTTAATGACATAAGTGTAGGCGAAACTTATCCGATACCTCAAATTTCTGAAATTCTAGACCAGTTAGGTAAAAGTAAATATTTTACAACACTAGATCTTGCTTCTGGATTCCACCAAATTCGTATTTCAGCTGACGATGCACCCAAAACTGCATTTTCAGTCCCTCAAGGTCACTTTCAATTTAATCGTATGCCATTTGGCCTCAGAAACGCACCTAGTACATTTCAAAAACTAATGAATACTTGCCTGTCAGGACTACAGGGAAGTCGATGTTTTGTTTATTTGGACGACATTGTAATCTATTCCTTCGATCTCGACACACACATAGATAACCTTAAAGCCGTATTTGATAGACTTCGAAAGTTTAATCTTAAATTACAACCGGAAAAATGTCAGTTCCTTCGTAAAGAGGTAGTTTATTTAGGGCACATAATAGGCGAAGACGGCGTAAGGCCAAACCCAGAAAAAACAGAGGCTGTAGCTAAGTTTCCTATACCCAAGTCCCCTAAAGACATTAAATCCTTCCTAGGCCTTGTTTCCTATTATAGAAGATTTATTCCTAATTTCTCTAAAATAGCAAAATCACTTACCAGTTTGTTGAAAAAGGATGTTCCGTTCATCTGGAAAGAGGAACAACAACTTGCTTTTGAATCTCTTAAGGAAAATCTTATAAGTGCTCCGGTATTAGCTTATCCTGATTTTAACAAACCTTTCCTGTTAACTTGTGATGCATCCAATTACGCCATTTCTGCAATTTTGTCCCAAGGTCCTATTGGTCAAGATCGTCCCATAGCTTATTCCTCTAGAACTTTAAATAAAGCCGAAACCAATTATTCAGTAACTGAAAAGGAATGTCTCGCGATAGTTTTCGGAACAAAAGTTTTCCGGCCTTACCTGTTTGGTCGCCGTTTTACAATAATTACAGACCATAAACCGCTGAATTGGCTATTCAGCTGTAAAGATCCGGGCTCTAGGTTAATTCGCTGGAGACTAAAACTTGAAGAATTTGATTATGATATTCAATATAAAAAAGGTAAAATAAATACAAATGCCGACGCTCTTTCCCGGTACCCCGTGAACCCAATCCAAGCCGAAAACCCATCTCCTTCAGCACCAAAACCCCAGGAGGAACAACCGTACTCACCAGATAGAGATCTTTTAGATTTGTTAGTGACACCGCCATCCTTTGATCCCGAGAGAGACCTCTTGGATCTCTTGCCCGATCCAATCCCTGTAGAAAATACTGAATCTCCATCAGAACTTTTGAATACTCCTCCTGATCCATTTGATCCACCCGGCCTCGAAGATGCCGTGGCTAATGAGCCTAACGATCAGCCTAACGTTGAACCAGATTTTGAAGTACCATCCGAGCCAACTCCTTCCACTAGCGCGAATCCAGATGCTCCTGTAGATGATTATCCTACCTTCTTAAAGTCCATGTCAGATAAAAGTAAAACATTTAATACTGTAATCGAAGAATATAACGAAAGTTTATTAAAATGTCCGGCTAAAGTAATCCTTGTACCAACATCTATTGACCTTGATGAATCCAACCTTTATCTTGAAGAAATGCTGAATGATTCTGAAACAAATCAAACAATATTAAATTCTGAAAGAGAGCTTTTTGGTTTCCATAAAATAGAACGTAATAATAAAATATGTTATTTGTTATTCTATAAAATTCATCATTTTGATGAAGCATCCTATCCAGAAATATTTGAAACCTTAAAGAGGATTCGTAAAGAATTATTAATTTTCGGAAATAGCAACGAAATAGGTATATCAGATATGAAAAATCCTTTTGAAAAACATTCATTTATTAAAATATTTAATATTTTAACTTACCTTTTTCATAATACGCAGATTAAAATTAAAATATATCATAATAAAATTATTTTCCCTGTCCCGACTGAAATAAAGAAAATATTACACGATAATCATGATGTCCCGATTGCTGGCCATTTAGGTTCTGCTCGTATGTATAACAGGATAAAAGAAATTTACTATTGGAAAGGGATGCGTAGCGACATAGAAACATATGTTAAACAATGTAAATCCTGCCAAGAAAATAAAGCACTCCGACAAATAAATCGTGCTCCCATGCAAATAACTAGTACTTCAACAGAACCTTGTCAACGTGTAGCTCTTGATATTGTCGGGCCACTTCCAGAATCTGGTCCCGGTAAATTGAAATATATATTAACAGTTCAAGATGACCTAACGAAATTCTCTTCAGCATATCCTATTAGGAACACAACCGCGGAGGAAACATGTGAATGTCTCCTTCATTACATCTCAATTTTTGGTATACCCAAAATGATCCTCACAGATCAAGGGACAAATTTTACATCTGGACTGTTTAAAGAGACATGCAAATTCTTAAAAATTAAAAATCTTTGGGCTTCGCCATACCATCCACAGACGCAAGGGGCTCTTGAACGAAGTCATTCCACCCTTAAGGAATATTTAAAATCATACATTAATGAGGAACAAACAAATTGGCCTCGATATATATACACTGCCATGCTAGCTTATAATACATCCGTCCACTCTACTACGCATTTTACACCATATGAATTAATGTTCGGTAATAAACCATTTATACCAAATTCTATTTATGACGAATCCCCAGGGGCTACATACCCTGAATATGTCCGCATGTTGCAGAATCGTCTCAAGTACTCCCGGCAAAAAGCCGTAGAATTCATCAATAAATCTAAAGGAAATTCCAAAACATATTATGATACACGGACACGACCAGTCAGCTATCATGCAGGCGATTACGTTTACGTAAAGAATCATTTAAGACTGCGGAAAGCCTTGTCCCCAGTGTGGAAAGGCCCCTATAAAATAATTAAGATCAATGGTAATAATACATTGACAATATTAATTAATCGACGTCATGTCGTACACCACTATGACCAGGTCAAACCTGCTCATGTGCCGAGTTCGTAAAATGCTTGCTTTTATACATACTTTACATTTAAATTTTACTTTATTATACTTACCTATACATTATTTACAAATAACTTTTACCTTACCTTTTTTTTTACTCTTCATACTAGTGCACACTAAGTATATAATATTAGTTATTATAATTTATAATAGCAAGATACTGTTCTATTCTTGCAGAACTCATCAACATGCTGAAAGTCAGCAAAATCATTACGTTCAACAATTTAAATCAAGCCCAGGGATCTATTTTGACTATCTTGGCAAGCTCAGCGTTATTAACGGGAAATTAAATATCTTGATGCCAATGGACATATCTCACTTAAGTACACATATTGAAAATATAGACTATGCTATAAAATTAGTTAAGGATCTTTGTGAGAAAACAACATTTAGTAATATCGATTGTCACCATCTCCTCGAGCCGCTAGCTGTTAGATATAATGATATGTATAAGGAATTTAGTTCTGTATCCCATTTAGTTACCAGGAAATCAAAGCGTGCTTGGGTGAGTGGAATAGGCTCAATAATAAAACATGTATTTGGCAATTTAGATGAGAATGATGGTCTTAAATACGACGAGGCTATAAAAGTATTGTTTAAGAATCAAAATAAATTAGTTTCTCTTGTCAAAAATAATATTTTACTTACCACATCTACCGTGTCGATGTATAACGATACTATAAATAAAATTAAAATTAACGAATTAAATTTGAATGATGCTATCGACAACCTCTCTGTTAAAGTACGTAACATATCTATCATCACGGATGAGCTCTGGTCTCAGATCAGTATTAACCAGGTTATTAATAATTTAGAAACTTCAATTTTAACATTATCCTTCCAATTGGAAGACATAACTAATTCTATTTTATTCAGTAACCAAAATATCTTACACCCTTCTTTAATCACGACACAGCAGTTATTCAGAGAACTTGCCGATAATCATCAACATTTACCTAATAATATGAAGTATCCTGTGAGCCTCGACATAGCCTCAATGAGTTCTATGTTAAGTATTTCTAAAATTGATAGTTATTATGTAGATAATAAGATATTTTTTGTTCTCCAAATTCCGTTAGTGTTAATTAAGGAATTTATGTTATTTCATAATATTGGATTACCGACACCACATGACTCTAGCAACCCCAACTCTTTCAGTTTAATAATACCTAATTCAAAATACATAGCAATGACCAAAGACAAATCGCAGTATTGTATCTTGGAAGATGTAAATAGTTGCAAAAACATGTTAAACGAAAACTATATTTGTGAAATTTCAATAATTTATGTAACAGAAACTAAGTCCACATGTGAAACAGAGTTTATGAGTAAAGTAATTGATAAAGTCCCGGAAAATTGTGAAACTAAATTAATTTTTGGAGAGTTAGATATTTGGAAACCGCTTAAAAATAATAAATGGATTTTTGTACAGTCAGTACCCGGTAAGGTCTCTATAGATTGTAGAAATAGCGAAGCATCCGAAATTAAGATTTTAGGCACTGGCATTATGTCACTTCCTAGTAATTGTATCGGTTATCATAAAAGCAATACTCTCATAACTCAATACGATTTTGTCAACGCTACCATAGAAATTGGAATACCTGATTTTAATCTTATTAATGACAGCTGTTGTAATTTTAAGAAACTAAATTTAAGCGCGAGGAATGTGACCCCTATCAAATTACAAAATGTTGATTTAGATAATATTAAATTTAATCAACAAATTTTTCTTAAAAATCTTGAGGACTCAGAAAATATTCTAGAAAATCCTCATATAGTTAAATACGGTACACATTACTCCGTATTAGTCATACTTATAGTGGTAGTAATATTTCTTTATTCAATATTTAGATTTTATAACTGTGTGAAACCCGGCAGCAGAACCTTAAAATTGAATCTAGCAAAAGTTGACTCTAATTCCAAAGTATCTAAAAATATTCAGTGTAACATAATAGAAATGAAAGAACCTGAACAGGATGTTGAAGATAATATAGAAATTGAAAACATTAATAATATTCGAAGTAGATTTTAGAATTTCAACTGTAACTTCGATGTCCCCCGAAGTTACATCTTAGGGGGGAGGTGTTATGTCCCGTCCCTGTTAGGGTTGTTGCTGACGTAACGTCGAATCAGCACATCCCGTGTTTAGTCTGGTCTAGACTCTAGCTGTGAGTCTCAGTTGGTCTTCAGTCCTCGGTCGTGACGGTTCTGCCCAAGGGTCCTTTCATATATTACTGTATTTTCCTTTAATAAAAGTGGTTGTGGAAAGAAACCTTTTTTTTAAAAAGCCTAATCCGAAGGGACCCCTAACAGTTCGTTCCGCGGTCCGGTAAACACGGCGCGTGAGGGAGTGGACCCAAACACGTTTCTCGGCCCCCGGGTCGGGACACCCACGCGCCGTTTGGAGCCGACCGCCGGTCTCGGTCGGGCCTGGATTGGCATGTCGTCACTCCCTTGGTCTTTGTTGGCTGCCCCCCCATGGGTTTCCCCCGCTTTCTGCCGCGGGGGGTCTTTCCTTAAAACAAATGTCTCATGCGCCCAGTATTCGTACTGGGCGCGTCATCCCCACCCCAAATAGAGGGGCTATGCCCCTGGGTTTGGTTTTCCGCCGTAAGGCCCTTTACAGGGGCCCGGCGTCGAGCGAGATGAGTCTCCTTCTCATAAGGGTTCCAATTTATCTATGACTAGCATTAAAATCCCGCGGCTTCGCCCGCGTGTAATTAGGTTTTGAACTTTCATCCCCTATTTTACCCACCTAGGAGCTGAACTTTAGAAAACGCTGAAATACATGATTCAATATTTTTTCTGTACCTATTCAATTCATACGAAATATCATGCAAATTTGTCCAAGGAATAAAAAGTTTCATACTAACTTAAATCAACTATTTTACCATTTTGGGGGTTGAATTTTAAAAATTCTTCGTTAGTGGATGCCTACGTCATATGTAAAAGACGTGTGCAAAATTTCAAATTTCTAGCCTTAAGGGTTTGGCCTTTGCGTTGATACATCAGTCAATCAGCATCGCCTTTTATATATTAACGACGAATTAAGCGAATCGTTAATCATACATCGCATTACATACAAATATTTCGTTTAATTCGTCGTTTCTATTTTAGTAAAAACTAGCATGTTTTATCAGAGATAAATTAAGTCTTTAACACTTTAAAATAGTTATATTAACAATTCTCTAAACTTCTCACTTATGCTATATCATCTTCCTCAAATTCTATTCTGCAAAATTATTTCAGTTATATAAAATGAAATGAGAGAAACATTATGTTTAATTCTTCACATCGCTCGTCTTCTAATTAGATTTTCTGTATTTAATGTACTTAACAAGTGTGTTTCTGCTCAAACTTAGCTGAAATTAGCTTGATTGCCAACGTTAATTACTATGATACTGAAAACTTTGACTTTGAATTTTCTACTTTATATTTATTTCAACTTTTTGTGCAAATGAGCAAAGATAAAATAAAACTATGAACTTACCTATGCTGGTGATATTATTTTAAATTACATCATTTGAAAAAGAATTCAAATTGAAAAATATTTCTAATATTATAAAATCTAGAAAAATAATTTCTAATCTAATATTTCTAAATTAAAATAAATTTTCTAATTATAATAGTCTATACTAAAGTATATGGGTTAATAGTCATTTTTTTTTCATGACGATTTGTCTGTTGAGTTTAAACTGGAATATGCTCTATAGTAAACTTATGTTATTGAACTAAGGTAACACATTATTTTTTAAAAATAACATTGCATAAAGGTGTAATAAATATTTAAGGACTAAGGCTTTATTACACTTATAAGCAAAGCACTAAAGCTTGACCTACCCCAGCCACAGAAGCAAGCTGCAGGTCCCTTTATAGAAATAACTCCTACTCGTACTCGTAAATTTATCTCGTGCTAGTTATTTCCATTAATTCTGATATTTTTATCACTTTGAAAGGTCAAAACGCTTCAAGACCTTTCTTATCGCGCGAGATAATAAATACATTTAAACAAAATGTTCGATTTAAGTCATATATAGAAGTATATTTGCACTAATTTCATACACTTAATTCTTTTTCATACTAGTCTTGTTTTTTAAAGAGCTCTAACTTGACGAAAAATTATGTTTCCATATTCAGTGGTATTGTCATACGGTACATACATTTTAAGCTGCGAGCTAGGAACTGCTCCTACTAGTTGCTACAGTCTGTAGGGCGATGCAAAAGAGTTATTTGCTACAGAAGCCTTAAAAACTTACGTAGTTGCATTTATCAAATTGGAAAATAAGAACTGAAAACGTTCCGTTTCACGTATATTGATCATAGAGTTTTATACTCATTATTACACGTTTTGTTACCTAAAATAAACCTCATTTATGAAATTTATCTTTAATTAATATACAGGTTAATATTGTTATCCGAATGTAATACTTAACCCTACATATAGGTACAATATTACCTAACTAATGACAGTATGCATAACTAAAAAATTTCGTACTTAATTCACAGAAAAATAACATAATTAAAATTTCATGACAACTCGCACTACGCATGGACACCATAAAATTGCCGTACAACGTACCGGCTTTGAATGTCACTCGCCAGGCGCGCAGTATCGGCTGCAAAATAGATTTTAAGTATTTTATAGGATAATATGGTCAAAATTTAAGATCACATGGTAAAAATGTAAATTTTTGGAACGAGAATCTAGGCGGCCCTTGATCATAATCCAGGTGTGGACCTGTGTATTTATTTTAGTATAGACTGTCTTATTTGCAGCATTATCACTGACACGTACACTGAAAATACACCGCAAACCAAACCATAGAATGTAGCTGAAAAATATGAAAATATATTGAAACGTCCTTTTGATCGGCATCGTTTACAAACTTCCTGTTGAATGAAGTTCATAACTATATTGCCCCTCAAAATCGTAAAACCACTCGACTACAAGCGGAAAAGTTGAAAAACGTAAATCAGTTGTAGGAAGTTCATAAACGTAGGTACTTGGTATGCGCGTCCTCGTCGAGCTTATCTTGTGCACTTTAAAATTGTATTATTTTCATAAACGAACTATCGTGTTTACATTTTGAATTTTGAGGGAGTTTATTTTTTTATGAAATGCGTAGGCAAAATGGTTTTGTTACTTATAACTACTTTACTTTAGTGAAAATTCGAAGTTTATCGGGATGTGTGGATTTATATATAATAGCCCCCTTACTAATAAAAATATTTACACAACGGATAACTTAAACAACGTTGCTATCTTTTTCTATCATGTGACATTTCCAACGTATCATACAAAGACAGCAACGTTGTTTAAGTTATCCGTTGTGCAAATAGTTTTATTAGTAATGGAGTAAAAGTTAACACAAACAGATCGGCTGCTTTTATAAAAGAAACAAAATACGGTTGTCGACTTATGGTTTGTGAGGATGGATGAATGGATGGATAGATGTTTGTTACTCTATCATGCAAAAACTACTTTGCATGATAGAGTAACAAAAAATGGTAGTAGTTTATGCTTCGGATTAAAACATAGGTTACTAAAAAGTATACTTTTTCGGGATACACTATATTATTATATATACGGGTATTCCCGTGGGATACTTTATTTACGCGTCTAAGGTAAATTAAAATGTTATGGGAGGTTAGTACGGATTTAGCATACATTTGTTACAGTCGAATCCTATTAGTCCCATACAAATCCCAAATTCAAATCATGCATTCGAGTATGATCTGTGTAATCTGTGACGTCGAATTGGTTTCATTTGTGTATAATTTGTGACTTTTAATCTTGAAAACCATAAAAGAAGTATCTAATTATTAATATTTAAACAGTGGAATGATTTTTGAAAACGTTTTCTACCTACAGTCTAGCACAGTATGTTCATCTTGAGTTATAATAATTATGCCAGTTTTTAAAAAGGTTTTATTATTTGTTAGTACTAATACAGTACATACCGCATTTAGATTTAGCGTTTTCGCACAAACACGGTTTTTGCATGACACAGTTTTTGTTCAAAAACCATAATTATAATGCAATCATGGTATCGATTAATAAAATATATAAAGCTATGTGTCTGCGCCAGCACCTCACTTTTGTCGTAATATTATTCGAAAACAACCAGGCTAACATATGTTTATAGGATTAGGCTTTCACCGCTACGAAGCTCTTTGTTATACCAAAGTCGGCTCTATACAGCGAGCCCCAGCCAAAGAATATATATTACTAACGTAACGTTTCTATTAATACATCAATTACGATGTATCATATTTGTTTATATTAATGATGGATTAATACATACAGTATATCGAGCTTACACTAAGTCTCGTTCACAAGTGCCTTTCAGGTCAAACATTTTTCTCCGACTCCGAAAAGTATGTTCCAAGGTGCCATACGATTAGTTTTTTTTTTCTCTCTATTTTGTATCCTTCTTCAAATTTGAAAGATTTGCTATTATGGTGTGGAGATAATTTTTGAAGAAAATCAAGCGCCGCTTGCAAATATTGCAGATGTTATCGACAATTAACTTAAAAAAATGTTTTTTTTTAAATCTTATTGAAAAAAGATCCAAAAAGAGGAGAAAACGAAAAAAATACCTGCCTCTGGGAGCTGCAGGTCCAATATTTATAATTTTTCCGAAATATTGGAAATACGTTCTAGTCCTTGCGCGAGACACGTCCACTTTAGATCTATAATGAATGAATATATTTTAAACATATTAAAATTAAATTTGAAGAAATTCAGGCATTCATTTCACTACTAGATAAATGAATGAACGATAATCTGCGATAAAAAATATTTCGTGATGTTCCAGTTTGCGTTACTTAATTAACATATTATTTTCCTACATAAACAATATTGCAAGTGCGATAATTGTTAATTAACAAATCTTTGTTATCAACAATTTACTTACTTAAAATTTTCGCCGTGTGGCAAAAATCATGCGGCTTTAGTAACACGTCTTAATGCCGCATCAAAAATATTTTTCGGAGTCGGAGAGTAAAATGTGACCTGAAAGGCACTTGTGGTTTTATTTCAAACTATATATTGCCAGCGACTTCGTGCGCGCAAAAGCTAATTTCGCAGAAACCGTACATTTTTCCGCGAATAATAGAAGCCTATGTCCTTCCCCGTGGTATACTCTACATCTGTGCCAAATTTCATCAAAATCGGTCCAGTAGATTCGGAGCCTATTCAATGCAAACAAACAAACCGACAAACAATTTTTTCCACTTTATTATATTAGTATAGACTAGTATAAATAAGCGAAACGTGTTACACGATTAAATGTAATCTTCTTTTGTGTAATTATGGAAGGTAAGCATTATTAAAATGTATACTTTGACAGTTTAAAGCTATTGCATAGCTTTTATCGCGGGCTTTGAGCGTGGCGACCGAATCAAGAAATTCCGTAACGAAAATAAACCTAACACCCCCCACTCCGACCGGCACAGCGGTGCGGCGTTGAAAGCCGTGCATCGTCTAACGTCGTTTCAGTTCGGCAGACTTCGGCACGGTGTTTGTGTGCGTGCGACTAGACGTATGCGTGTAGACTTACTATGCAATAGCTTTACCGCGGCAGTCCCCGAGTGCCACACGTATTATTTTAATAATATTATGTTACTTCCGGTTCGAAATCTAATAGTTGGAGTTTATAGCTTTTTGTAAAATTTGTTAATATCTTTCTTACCTTCAAACGACTAATTCAATTATTGCAACACCGCTAACTGGATAATTCTCCAGCCATTAGTCTAATAAGGGCGATATTTGCTCGTCCATCAATCTTGCGGCATTAGCACGGCGTCTAGATAGAGTCTCGCCACTATCCCTACTGACCTGAACAAATGCAGGTGCCTCCTAATTACCGCTGCGAGGGAGCGAGACACGCTCACGTTCCCCACATGTGGGGAAGCGGGACGCAGTGTGTTGAGGAGTCAATTCGTCACTGTCCTATTACGTAATCTTGTAAAGCGGGGGTGATAAATCCGTTAGAGGCGTCGACTTTTCGACTTGGGTTTCTTTTGTATGTAACATTTAATATTATTATATTACTTTTTGCTTCAAAATAATCTTCATTGCATTGTGGATTTTGCTGTTAAAAATGGTCTGAGATCCACCGCACCGCACCGCATCGCACAAACTAGCGAGTAGGTATGTATGCATACGTTCAATGTTCATTGTACACATTAATACTACATTAAGATATACACATTTTATCAGTAAGAATATAGTAAGGGTAGTCATCCATTTTCAATAGCGAAATCCTCAATCGTCAGACTGACGGGCCTGGGATCTCAGTCCAAAATTAATAGAAAGGTTTGTTCTTACACAAAACACTTGCAAAACACAATGCTATGTGAAATGAAGTCAAATGTAGAACCGGAGATTACTAGAAAGTCACTTTGTAGTAAATCTACCAATTAAATATTTCAAAGGCACAATCAAGTTACCTTTTAGGAACTACCAGATATATGTGGGAGAATGTACGGCGACAAAATTGGTGTGCAAAAAATTAATAGGTTGTTTGGTTAATATTAAGTGAGGTGTGGTTGGGATAACACCTTATTATTAAATCTATACGATATACGTATATGGACCTAAGCCCCAATTACATAGCTCAGTTCATGAGCAGCATAGGCTTACGTTACTTTAATGTGAAAAAGTCGCTGTAGATCGACTTGGATGGCCACGCTCATACTCAATCCTGACCCTCCTCTGGGAGAAAAAAATTGATTTAAAGCAATTAGCAAGAGCCTGTCATATTCAAAAACCCGTCATTACTGACACTCGTAAGCGCTGATAGTCGCTTGTGGATTAGCATCACGTCCGCGCGTCGCGCGCCGGCCGCGGCACGACGCACACATAAATAACACTAATGACATGCGACTGTTAGGTTTGTTCAAAAAATAGTCCGAAACGGCGTAAATCTATAGAGTACATGATGATACTGCATATAGCTTTTTCACAATCAAATAATAAAACGGATTTAACGCGTTCCACTTTATGATTTTAATACCAAATTGTTAGATAGGAATTTATGATTTTATTACAAACATTGGCATTTCGGAGCATTGTATTCCAATATGAATAACGAAGCCAAAAATTGGATAAATTTATTGCGCACCTATGCAGGTTTATTCGTGATGTCGACAATATTTAATCAAAATATGAATTTACAGTAATCGGAACATTTTATCTTTTTTACAATATCTTATTAGAATTTTCGAATCTACAGAATAAAAAAAATGCAATTATAATAAGATATTGTAAAAAAAGATAAAAAAGAGTTCATGTTATAATAAAAAGTTTAAAACTATAGTCCGACTAACCAAACCATAGAGCTGAATATATATTATATACTTATGTATAGATAAACAGCTTTCATAGAACGACCCAATTCGATACAAATTTGAAAATTTTGATGTCCACTTATAAATGGCTCACAATCGTGGACAAACCGTATGCTTGTATTAGTACAATCAAATCGAAAGCTGACTGTGTAGCTGTTTATCTGTTCCTCTTTCTTTAATCTGACGCAAACTATACAGCCTATGTTACCCGAATCATTATACGAATCTATTGACGCCTAATAATCTATTGAATCATTCGTGAAACTTGGATCAGTAGTTGAGGCGCTACGATAAAACAAACATACACACTACCAAAACCTTTCTTTTGGCTTCGCCGCAGTCGGGTAAAAAGTAGTAATGCACAAACTCCCAGTAAATTAACCCCCCTAATTGCACCGTGTCATATTCACACACCATTTCAATTTATCCCACATCCATTTCAATTTACTATCGCTAACAGCCTACAATAATTATAAAACACTTTCCACCTATTTGGAAGCTTGGATTTTCCAATTTTATTTTGTACCTTCAAAATACCTAAGGGGGAATTTACATTAAGAATTCCGATCACAATTGTACGCTCATTGAATATGGTAAAATTTTTGCTCTTAAATATTAAGTGACATAATTCGATACCGTCAGTATAATATACAGTCAGTATGTTCTGAGGCATGTTTTACAAGAATAAATTATAGTTAAAAAAAAACTAAAAAAACACGCTTTTATAGAAAATCTAACAAAAATATAAGAAACAAAATTTAATAAATTTGAATTAAGAATCGTGTAAATGAAAAATAAATGTTTATTATTGTAAAAAAGCGTGGGGTGCAGTGTCTTCACCTGTACGTTTGTTTGTATGTAACCGACTCCAGTGGATTTGATTTTGATCCACTTCAAAAGGTCAGATTTCGTTTAAAGTGATTTTTAAGATATTATTAAAGTGAAGATCCTTCTCATATCTGCCAATAAAATGTTTATAACTATTGACACTATGCACCCCACGCTTTTTTACAATAATAAACATTTATTTTTCATTTACACTATTCTTAATACAAATTTATTAAATTTTATTTTTTATTTTTACTTACATTTTCTATAAAAGCGTGTTCTATCTCTCTTACTCTCATGCAAATAATGCGGAAAGAAATTGATGAATCCTGGCGAATTTAATCAGGATAATTGGATATTTTAATCTAATTATTGCATTGTCATCGGTTTTTGGCAGGTGTGCAAAGTTTGAATTAAATCTGATCGTTCAAAGTAGGACAAAATCGAGCCCAAAGGAGTCGGTTACAAACAAGCAAGCAAGCAAACACACAGGTGAAACTAATAAAAGCGTTATAAAAATTGCTTTATCAAAAATTGATAATTCCCTAGCTTACCCCTGAAATGCAACATTGTCTTGTTATATGTAAAAGTGAATTGCGAAACCTGTGTCTGGAGAATGGATGGACTGATAGGCTAATTTTGATCTTGAAATAATTGTGGAAGTTCAGGGATGACCGAAACATTGGAAAAAATGCGTGGAGAATACTAAAATAATGACAATTGAATTTTGCCAACCTAACTTTATTTTGTTTAACTTTCACTTTGCTGTCAAATATTAATAGGTGCGTTAATTTTACCTGTTTGGTTTATACTATTATAAAAAAATCGGCCGGCCCCAGTAGGTTGCAGGTGTAGTTTTTGAGGTTAAATTATACACTTCAGTAATAGCACAGGATTTATATGAGAAAAGTTGGGTGGTGTAGGTTGTAGGTGTAGATGTAGTTAATTATTTATTCCACTTTACAGTTAAGACAGAACAACATGTGTCGGGGACAGCCAGTCATGAATAAAAAATATTATTATTTTAACAACAAGTATATTCCAAACTCGGTAAGTAATTTTAAATACTTAAATTAATTATTATACGATAAAATAATGAGTTAGCAGGCTTTTGGCTCCAGTTGCCTTTCTGTTCCAGGTCAAATGGGCTTATTCGGTGGACTTCTGGTTGAAAGGAAACACATTCCTGAAGGTGGTAATCCAGTACATTGGTTGGTAAGGAAACATATTCCTGAAGGTAATAATCCAGTAGATTAGTTGATAAGTTGTACTGACTGTACACTGGCTCGTTCCTATTCTCCTCACGTCTGACACCACACGCCCGGAGACATAAATACCTCTAAGATTCCACCACGTTGTGACGGCCGACTCAGTTTACTAATTATATTTTTGAAAATGTTTTGTATTAGATTTTGTAAAACACATTGGGCCTCTGATATGAATATGACTAGAAAGATTGTAGAATTTAAGGAATAAATGTAATAAAAATATTTTATTACTTACAGAATTGCAATAGCCAAGAGAGAATTCAATAAAGAGAAACAATTTTTTACATCAAAAATAAAAATTAAAGTAAAGGAGCAACTTATTAACAAAAAATAGAAACATATATCTGGAGTTTAGCTTTATATGGTAGCGAGTACTGGACAGTGAGAAGTAGGGATAGGGCACGATTGGAAGCGTTCAAAATGTGGTAATGGAGATACATGCAGCGGATAAGTTGGAAGGAAAAGAAAATTAAAGAAGAAGAAGTGCTACATATGATAGGAGAAAAGAGAAACATATTAAGAACTCTAAAAAATAGAAGAGGAAAAATGATTGGGTATTTTATAAGACATGACACATTCACGAGGACAATATTAGAAGGAAAGATAGAAGGAAAGAGGGGTAGGGGAAGGCCAAGGAAAAACTATATTAGTCAACTTGTAGAGAATGTAAAAACCATGTCCTATAGAGAGCTGAAGGTACTAGTGGAGGGTAGAGAAAAGTGGCAGATGATCAACCGACAAGCGCCCGGCCCTTAAATTAAAGAAGAAGTCTAACCGCGTTAAGTTTGCTGTGAGTCATCAGCGCACATGTCAAAATGGCTTACATTACACGTTTTTGTTACATGGCTTAAGCGTCATTGATATTTTTTGCCATTCACATTTCGCACTGATGGTTCACTGCAATGTTAACGCGAATAACGCTATATTTTTACTTTGTCATTATAAGCAATAGTAAAAATAAAAGTAGTAGACAAAATCTCTAAGAAATACGAGACCGTTGTAGGTACGTTGTATTACAGATTATAATAGTCTAACAAGTACACAATTAAGTTATCAATTTTAACAAAGCAACAAAACTTTGAGAGTTTTGGGTTAGGAGCTTTAGTATTTTCATCGGCGTAAATAGAGGAGTGTTAGTAACATTATATCTTAGTTTTGGCTCACAACAGAACATACGTTATGTTTAATTAAACCACTCTACGAGATTAAACGGCTTAGCTAACTGAATATTAACTTACGCCTTTCTGCGATGACGCAGGAGATGTGGACTATTTAAATTAATTAAAATTGGCTATATAACATTATTGTTTTCAGAAGTAAAAGCCCATAATTTTTAAATATTATTCGCGGCTCCGTCCTGCGTACAGTATCCCACGGAAATACTATATTTTTCGGAATAAAAATTAGCTTATGTCCTTCCCCGTGGTCTACTCAATATCTGTGCCAAAATTCATCAAATTCGGCCCAGTATTATTGTAGCCTATTTAATGCTAACAAAAATGGTTAGTTGTTCTGTCTGATCTGGTTAATTGTGTTAGTATATATACTATGAACTCTCGTTTATATCTAGACATATTACATTAAAAAGGGGAAAGATTTTTTTATTTCTTTTTTGTTAGCATTAAATAGGCGACAATAGTACTGCACCGATTTCGATGAATTGATAAAAAAATTATATTATGATATTACCCACTACATTAGAAACTACTTAAAAGTGTACCACTGAGAAAATGTATTTATACGAGTATATACAGTATACTTTGTTTATATTGTTTCTTTGTTTGTTAGGTTGCATTGAATAGGCTTAGAAAATACTAGACCAATTTTGATGAAATTTGGCACAGATATAGAGAAGACCGCGGGAAAAAAAGATAGGGAAGAAAGAAAGACATAGACTTTTTTATTGCGGTGCAATGTACGGTCCCTGCGCGATTTTTTTTTATGCGCACGAACTTTTAGTTTGTTTATATATTATCAACACTTTTAGCTGTCTTGTTGTTGTGTTTAAACTTCAGTATCAGTAAAAATAGATATACTGAATAGATCATTACTAATTGTAGGACATAAAAACCTGCTCTTGTGCTACGGTGCTTTATAGAGAAGATATTTATTTTATCTTTATTTTTATCTTTAGTTTACATAGAAAATCAATTTGCCCAATTGCCTTTTCGCTATGTCCACAAACTGTTTCAAGTATAGAATACACTGAACAGTGGACCAGACGCAGGAGCTATTTTTATAGTACCCAAGTATGTGCACAATACACAAGAGCACTCACTCTTCCTTTACTCTCGTTACTCAGTGGGACGCATGACTGACATGAGTGGCGAGAGATCAGGCACAGGACCAACTTTCTTGTCAGACAATCAGGTGATCAGTTTAACTAGACTTGAAAACCACAGCTATTGCACCAACGCGGGGATCAAATCTACGACTTACTTACGAGTCGAGAGCCGAGCTCTAAGCTACTGGACCACGGAGGTGTACGTAATGTGTATAGAGATTCTATACTATTTTTAGTCACTTTTGTTTAAAAGAGAAAAGGTATCTTATTCAGTTGTATGCTGCTTATTACAAAAGCTCCGAATATTGTACTCATAATATTGTAACAATCTATAGAACAATACCAAATCTTAAAGGTCTGCTAAAATACCTAGGCGCAAAACCAGTTGAGCAAATATCTTTAGTCAGATTTAATAAACCCGTTGTCTATTAGTTTATTCAAACAAAATGTCCTCTTTGTATCGAAAAACTCGTGTGAATGTCATAAGAAATTTTTGCTGTACTATTCAATTTTGGTGATTAAATTTCCAAACAAATATAATAATGAAACTATGACTCAATGGCGCTTTATCGTTTAATTCGACATTTTTCGTTAATTGAAAGATATGATACGTTGTCGACGCCGCAGCTCGCTCATCAATAAAGGACACGTGTCAACGGTCTCGTTTGTACTGTTACATTGTAAATGATTACCTGTACAATTATTTTTGGCTGTCAATTGAGACAATAGACACGTAAGTGTTTTGTTTCAAGTAAATTTGCCTTTACAACGTATTGGTATGTTGAATTCTTGTACATTGGACCCTTAGTAGGCTAGTGATATATTATATTATATAAATAAGGTTGTTCAAAATCACTTCCGGATATTTTGAGCAAAAATGATCTAGTACTGCTAATGTAATTATTTTTCTGCCTTAAGTCTTTAAATAAGCAGTAGATAATATGTCCGAAATACTCGTAATTGATTTTGTTATCCTTATATTCTATACCCATATATCAATAATCGCTATTCTGCACTAAAACAAATACCGTGGTAGTAATCTACCACATAGTACCTACTGAAATTTTAAAATAACACCGTTATTAATCTAATAAAAACAAATCCCACAAGTATTGATAATATAAGTCAAATAAAACAAAATAAACATATTTCTTTTGAAATTGGTTGGAAGTATCACATTTTTAAAATATCACGTATGCAAAACTATTTCCTTGGCGCAATATTTCACGTAAAATAACTATTACTTTGAAATTGCAAAATGTTTTACTGCACAAAGGACCCACTTTAAACAGGTACAGGAAGCCATAGTTAACTATTTGTCACGAAATATGAAGCAACAAAAATTCATGAAATCGGAGTGGCTCGGTGAAATTTCATGCTATTTATATCTAGAAGAAGCCAGCGTGGAAGGAAGGCCAACCGCCAGCAATTTCTTCGTGTAAAATAAATTCAAAAACTTCCCACCGGTGATGTTTAATCTAGGATTTTTCTTTGAATTATGTTAGCTACTTTATAGTTTCAATAAAAACTAAAATTGCATCGTAAAGTATAAAAACGCTGAACTTCTTTAAGCATTATAAATTATTTTAAGTGTTTTGGGTTGTTTTAAGTTTTATTATTTACTTTACAACCTACTTTTTAGAATTTTATATGTAAGTGCCTACTTGAATGAGTAAGAGCATGCATGCTCCGGAGATATTAGAATTCTATTTGAATTCTGCCTTTAATTTGCAAAGGTGACTGGTTAGGCAATACTCAACATTTAGTCTCTTCAATATTGTGATTCCTCACATTTAGTAGGGGCTATTAACACATATTAAAGACATAGGACCAACATCTAAATATGGCCCGTTTCAATAACCTATCTACCAATAACTATTTGTTAAAAACGTCAAGCTTGTATCGCAAAAAACCGTCAAATGATTGAATGGCGACATTTTTAACAAATAGTTATAGATACATAGGTTATTTAAACGGGCCGATAGTGAAGTATCGATTAGATTGCACTACTACAAGCATACGACGTGTGCACAATTCTCCTATAGCGTACACGGCTATAGTGTCAAAAATCTGTCGAATTGTGCGCTGTCAAAGAGTCGTCAAAATTTTAAAATTTCGTGTTTGAGTTTTTATGTCATGTTAGATTAAAAATTGTGATATTGTGTTGTTGGTTGTCATGACGACAAATAACAATTTTTTAATATTATTTTGTGTCCCATGAATGTTAATAAAATATCAAACAAAAAAATGGTTATATATTGTACTGCGTGTATGTTCATACACACAGAACATTACTAGAATAAATAAAAATATATCTTATTTTACCTATCCTAAGGATAATAGGTAGTTAAATATTTCATTTTCTAGGAGATGTCTTGTTCTACTACAAGAGCGTTCATGACCTAGTGTGAATAGACCCCTGAGTCACACGCGTGATCGTGCAGGTTCGATCCCGGGTTGTGGTATGTACCAATTAGACTTTCTCAATAACCGTATGCTGACGCTAGACTTAGTTTAATTTACCCCCATCTTCTGTGACAACCCTGACAAAAATTAGATCGTTTTATGAATGGTGTTCCTCTGTACGTAAGTATATATTTTTACTCTGTGCTACTAAGCTACAAGCGAGGAGATTAATTCAATGTTTTAGGATAAAGTAAAATGGCCTTGCCCATAAAAAGTAAAAATAATAGGTTTTGGACTCGTTATTTGGACTACCAAAACCTATTATAACAACAAAATCAATTTCAAATTATTTTTACTTATTAAGGCCATTGTACCTTATCTCCACGCTGCAGTCTAGATTGTTTGTTCAATAGCTCCCATCATACGTCCAGTTCTGACCGCGGGAAATAGTACGCGCCGTTCCAACCTGCGCTCCAAACCGAACGTGTAAAAGCTGACAATCCGATCTGGCATATTGATGACAGCGCATTTTCCACAGTTTAAACCGCGCGCTATGATGTATTTTGACGTATCATGTAAGGCGCCGGCAGTCCAAACCGAGACGCATTTTGGCCGTAATCAGAACGACAGTTCGATCCGCATCGCAAACGGCACAGACCATTTTGCGGTTTGGTACATAGTCCAATCCAAGGTCCGAACTTTACGTGTGCAGGGTGCTAATACATAAATAACTGAGCCTACCTACGCGCTGCTCCAAAACATTTCCTCTGCAATACTTCACTACAAAATTCGGGTGAATATTTTAAGGCGATGGGCACATAAACAATATTTTTGCAAGTTATCTCCGCTAAGTCACGAACACCGCCATCACCTTCGAGCTAATGAATTCTGTGTTTACAATACAAAATAGCTTTTCATAAAGTACACTTAGCGAAACGATGAATTATGTAAAACCGGGATTAAATGTGAGAATTTGTCACATACCTACCTACGCTTTTATCGTACATTGTTTTCTATTCAAAGCGGTTAGGTACACAATACACACAGAAACATAATATGACATTAAGGTAGGTATGTATATTAGATATTACTAAGTGATATGCTTTCAATGATAATTTGAAACCTGAAGACAATGAAGAATTTGCGGACCTGATAATATCTCTGTTAATCGCTAGATTTTTAATAGATTAAAAATCTCACTGCAGCGAATTATTGTACTTTTGAATTATATATAAGTAAATAAAAACCAGTCAAGTGCGAGTCGGACTCGCGCACGAAGGATTTTAACAGCTAAAAATTACGTTTGTTGTATTATGGAGCCTTATATTGAATGTTAATGTGCTCTGTTTTTAGTATTTGTTGTTATAGCAGAAATACACCTTCTGTGAAATTTAAAAATGTCTAGCTATTACGGTTCATGAGATACCTACAGCCTGGTAATAGACAGTCTGACGTTCGGACGGACAGCAGAGTCAGAGAATAGGGTCCCATTTTTACCCTTTGCCATGAAACCCAAAAAGTATTCAAACGTTATTTCTTTAAAGCTGTGCCTACGCTGGAAATCTGTGGGAATCTAATATTTATAATAAATGTTATAAATACAAAATAGTGGAAGGTAGGTATTTAGTAATTAATGGTCCTTCAAACATTACAATACGACCTTAATAAGGGTTACGAAATGGGAAAGTTACAAAATAGGAAGGTGTCCTACGAAACAACTTCAATGTAATCTTTTCAGTTATTTGTTATTTTTACACTTTTTTATTAACACCTATTTTTAATACAAATAGATTTAACCTAGATTTACTACTGAATCTATATAAAATATATTTTGCACTATCGGGTAGGCGTCTTATTAATTCACATTTACGTTCAGGTAATTTTTGTTTTATTTGGCCCGAGTAAATTGGTTGAGGGCGCGCGGCCGGCGAACGTACGACCAATATTTTTCATTACTATGCTAATTTCATTGTCCCTATAAACGAGAGTCCCGTGTCGCCGCAAAGAGGTTAGCTGTTTTCACGAATATTTTTACCATGTCCACTGTAAAATTTGAATTGACTTTACAAAAGGTTTGGCCATTTTAATTTAAAAAGCACCCGAGCGCAAACGTGGAGACTATAAATAAAAATGTCATAACATTCAAAGTTAATAAAATTGATTTCGGTTTGGATTTATCAAATACTACTACAAAAGTAATATTGCTCGTTGTGGATCGCTTTGTACATATAGCTTTTATGAGAGATTAGCTTGTGTTTATGTATAATAATACTTGTATAATAATAGTGTATTTATAAATTACATGTACCACGCTTCATGAGCTCTATCTTATACTTAAAACGAGATCTTGTACATGTTTCTCGAAAACGTCCGCAAGTATTACCATTAAATTTAGTATGCAGGGAGTTTTGGGGGAGAAAAATCGATCTAGCTAGGTCTCATCTCTGGGCAATTGCACATTTCTAAGCTTTATATGTTTTTCTTTCGTCGTCGTATATCAATAATTTCGACTCGATTATGTCAGTTCGATTGGCAGTTCGGTATGCGTATGTAAAAATTTTTGCTTCGTTCGAAACTTCGGAATGTGGTGGGTTCGAATCCCGGTAGATAAATATTTAGTTTCTTTTTATTCTTTAAATTAATTAGAACTTCGAGCGAAGCTCGATTACCCAGGTACTGATTATTACGTAAGACTTAAGTAAGTTTAAATATTTGACCAAATGCAACATAATTATTTACTGTAGCTTGTTTTACTTACAACTTAGAAACATTTTATTTCATTACTTAATTAATGACAAACAAATATTTTAAATTTTATTTACTTCTGTAAATTTTTTAATGTGTACTTTCTAGTACACATTAAAAATGGGGCACACAAAGGGGCTACGAACATAATTCTAGGTGTCATAGAGATTCATTTATCCTAGCTGAAATTACAAACCCAATGCTTGGGTATAAACGAGGTTTTAAATAGAAATTATAAACAAGGGTCCCAACAGCGATCAGACCGAACCGTGTGACGTCACAAACCAATGTCTAGGTATATCCTAGATATACGGACAAGCTGATTTATTTAGATCCTAATGTTTATTTTACAATAAGGGTAGAGTCAGTAGAAGTAACAGTTTTTTTGTGCGAAATAATTAAATTTTTATTGCCAAACAATAATAGCAATAGCTCCCCACACTGATTTCAGTGACGGTGGCCGGTTTAATTGAAACCAGGCCAGCTACGCAGGAGTTATTTTATAGTGCCCAAGTGTGTGCGCAGTACACAAGAGCCCTCTCTCTTCCTTTACTCTCGTAACCCAGTGGGACGAATAACCGACACGACTGGTGAGATATCAGGCGCAGGTCCGACTTTTTACATGCCCATCCGACGCATGGATCATCTTTCTTGTCGGACAATCAGGTGATCAGCCTGCATTGTCCCAACCAAACTTGGAAACAAGATTTTTTGTTATTCCAATGCGGGAATCGAACCCACGACCTCCGAGTCGAGAGCCAAGCTCTAAACCACTAGACCACGGAGGCTGTTACCAAACAATACGAGTGTGTCGGCATGAGATGAGGAAATGTTAATTACCTTACGAATGTCAGCAGCACTATGTTATGTGAGTTACTAATACAGTTTACGTGTGTCGTAGAACCATTGCATACTTAATACTTTTAATATAGTTTTTAGATATAAATATAAGAAGACTGCAAAAGGCTAGGTGCTACAATTTAAAAATTTAATATTTCAATTTTTTCGAAACTATCGAAGTTACACATTTTAAATGATAAACAATATAATATAGCAAATTGTATTACATTTTCAAACTAGTAGAATACTGATAAATTTTGATATAAAACGTTTTAATTTAAATTCTCTCTAATAGCTGTTTTGAAAAAAAAGTGAAGTAGGCAGGTACTTCCTTTTGTAAATCAGTGTACATTTAAAAAATATAGGTAGGCACTACCACAGACGTCAAATCTCGTAATTTTGAATAGAAACCGGATTCAGATTGCACCACGGGTATTTCATATTCTATTCTGATCTCTAAGTTGATTGCCTTCGACCGAACTCCATGTATAAATTTACGTATGGAAATATTTTGCGAGATATCTAGAATTTGCTTTCAAATTAAAAATAGAAAGTATGATTTTAAGATTTATATCTTTTTATTAAAACAGCAAATGCAACATTTCATTTCGTCGAGAATAGAAAAATATTATTTTTACATCACATTTTTTAAACTACATCGATAAAGACTTTTCAAATATTTTTTTAAAATAATCATTTATATTTTCAATGAGCTAGATCTCATTCACTTTGTGGCCAAAGTTATATGTGTTTTAAGTGTACAATTGGCAAATCAACAGCGAATGTTAATTTAAGATTGTAATCTTCACTGTCAAACAAGTTATAACGTTAGATGAAGATTCAAGTCATGCCTCAATCCCGGCACGGGAACAAAATCACAACTTCGGTTTTAGTTAGTCATTTGATTATCAAGTTGCTCGGCTGAAGTAACTATTAGAACACCTTCAGTGCATATTACCAAATGTGGGGAATGTATTAGATAATAACTACCAACTTATACACATTTTAAACTACTGCATTGCTTCGCTAAAACTATTGATAATTACTAATTTTTAGATGTCGTGCAATCATGGTTTCGTCGTGGTCAAACGTGGAGTTGATGGGTCGGACGGAAGACGGTTCGCCCTCTCCTACCAATGAAAAAAAAAAATGCAAATATTATTAGCAAAGATATCTAATATTTTAGTCTTGAATGCAACTTCTTGTTACTTTACATTGTTTACAAACATGATTATAAAAAAACTCCAAAGAATTGTTACCACTTCGTATATGTACAGCGCCGTCTTCGCAATAATATGTCCCCGATGGTTCATTTTCTTAAATTCTACTAAGAGTTTCCAAAAACTTTTATGTTGAAAATATTGAGCGTGGGGAGTAATTTTGCCGAAGAAGATCGCGAATGATGAAAAAATATTCATCCCCGTACATATATTAGCTGAATTCTCGTAACATAAAAAGTGAACGTTTTTGTCAATAAAAGACATAAACACATAAAATTGTTGTCTTTTGTGTAAAAAAATAAGTATGTAGTTGGAGGTGTAAAAACTCCTTAAACAGTTCTTGCCGTCTCCACAGTACTAAACAAACCAATTTTTATGGTTAACATTATGATCATGTGCGTTTTACTTTGTATTGTAGCCAATTCAAACACAGGCATACAAGCACTAAGTCGAGTGATGAATCCTGTATAGACTGCTATTAACAATTCCTCTGCAGACGCAATTTGCTTGGCCCCTGTCCAGAGGTTACATATGCAAGCAAACTTCTTGATTTATTTTTAGCGGATAGCTGGATAAACTGACAGCCTATACAATCTATACTATGTCCAAATGTTTCAATGATCGACGAGCAGTGGCGTATTTAGCCTAGGGCAAATGGCCCAGACCTAAAGCGGCAGGCTGCGAGGGGCGGGAAGCCTCTAGGGACCTAAACTTTTACAATTTTTTAGGGATACAATATATGATATTCTCAAAATTAAACTGCCCGAATAAGCAAAAATTTTCTTGCTTGCTTAAGAACATCTTACATATATTATTTAGTACCGATATTCCGTTTCCGACTGTATTTTACTGTCATTATTGTATTTTTTCGAAGTTCACTGACGACGAGCATCCCATTGAAAGCCTACTGCTGAACCATTCTTGTAAAACAAACAAAACATTCTCACTAATAGTGTAAGTGTAAAAGTATATCCATTTCTCCATATCGCAACGTACTAGACACGTCCATCCATTTTTTCACGTCCCTATAATATGTTGCAGAGCCGGAGATTGATATAATATGATATTTATTATCCAAGAAACTGTCTGATTCCACAGGAGCTCGAAATAGATATATTTGTTAACCGACTTCTAAAAAGGAGGCGGTTATATTGTGTTCGGCTGTTTTTTTTGTATGTTCAACGTTTGTGAACCGATTTTCAAAATTTCTATTTTGTTGTAAAGAGTATAATCCGAAATGATGGAATCCATGAGGAATCGAGGGAACTTCACGAAATGTATATGGACACACAAATGTATTGGCGTTTTAGACACAAATCATGCACAAATGTAAAGTCGATTTTTTTAAACATAATATATTTCTTTAATCAAAGTATTGTTTTATTTTTATTATTATTATTATTTATCCATTGCTATCTATGCACTTTTGCCATCTCATAGGTAGTTCATTGTATCTTTTACGAAAAAAAACTATTCGGACAGGAATCAATAAAATATTTGAAGGCGCTTTGGTCTGCCCCATCGGAGTTGAATTTTTTCCCTTGCAAAAAGTTATCCAAATTTCTAAAAAAAAGGCAATCTGTTGGAGCAAGGTCCGGGGAGTACAGTGGATGTCTTAGACATGCCAATTGAAGCTCCTCTAATTTGGTAGCCGTCTGTTGTGCAGTTGTTTAGCAGCTAGCTTTTCCATCATGATTTGCAGTTGCTGGGAATAGATATCTGCCGTAATCGTCTGGCCAGATTTAAGAATGCTGTAGTGAACGACACCGGCGCTAGTCCACCAACTCTCTTTTGCGACACCGCCACCATACACGTCATAAATCCTTCGAACCGTTTCTGCAGCACTGGTGCCACGGTGGAACTAATTGCCACTCGAAAATAATACGATATTTCAAGTTTTCGGTTTTGTAAGCAGAGTGACTCAAAGATAAAACCAAAAGAGTAAGAAACAAATGAATTACGGTTTTCGAAACACAAATGCATGAGTAAATAGCGGTATAAATTCGAAATTGGAATTCCTAAACAAAGAAGATATATTTGAGATAAAAGTGGCCAGTACGACAAAACGCCAATTTCATATGTAATGACCTAATATTATTGATATTAATACGTGAGGCAAAAGCTTGGCACACCTTTTTACGAAAATTTTGCAAACAGAGGAGCATTTGAAATTTGGCACAGCTAAAGTTTTATGGAGTGCGCTAATATTTTTTATAATAAATCTTAGAAATACATTAGCATATAGAAAAATAAAGTTATGTCACATTCATAGACAACATTTTTTACATTTTTATTTCGTAAAAAATAGCTCCCACACCGATTTCGGTGGCGATGGTTGCTTTCATTGAAACCAGGCCAGCTACGCAGGAGTTATTTTATAATGCCCAAGTGTGTGCGCCGTACACAAGAGTGCTCTCTCTTCCCTTACTCGTCAAACCTAGTGGGACGGATAACCGATACGACAGGCGTGAGATCAGGCTCAGGTCCGACTTTTTTCATGCCCATCCAACGCATGGATCATCTTTCTTGTCAGACAATCAGGTGATTAGCCTGCACTATCCTGACCAAACTTGGAAACAACGTTTTTTGTTACTCCTACGCGGGAATTGAACCCACGACCTCCGAGTCAAGAGCCAAGCTCTAAACCACTGGACCACGGAGGCTGTTTATTTCGTACCTAAGAGGCTAAAGAACCCTTATTTAAGTTCAAACTTAAAAATTAAATTAATTATTGGCGAATTTAGACCACTGGTTGACCACTCGTGCTAAATAATTAGTACAAACTTACTCGTACACAAAATATGCTGTTATAGAAATGAGAAAGTAAAGTTTTATAAATCAGTGGTTATAATAAAAAATATGTTTAGTAAATACATTTTAATATTTATTTTATGCTTAAAAAGAATGTAATTCACCAGATGTTTAATGCTCGTTTTCGTAAAAACACAATATTAGAAAAAAATATTCGATTGTCTGAATGCCGTACGTGAGACACAAATATCGCAGCGGAGGCATGGATAATATGCTGGCTGGAAGCCAGTTCACAATATGTAAGCGTAGTTTTCAATAGAGCCGTTTAGGTACGCGGTGCCCAATAGCACAGCGACAATTAAGAGGGAAGGCATGCGCCGCGATTATCGACGGTATGGTCCTACAATGGGAATATGAGAAGGATAATGGCCACTGCAGCGTGTGCACTATCCCCGATTTCAATAGCAATCTGTAGAGGCCATTATTGTATTGGTTTTATGCTTCATAAAAAGTTTGTTGCCTGGAAGTTCTTTTAGCTGACTTCAATGTAACTATAGGTTTTTAAAATGGATTTATTCTATTGAAATTGCTTTTGAAATTTCAGACAATTATATTTTGTTTTATTTTGTAACCAAGCTTAAGGCAGAATAGCAGATGCGTTAAAAATGCGGTAAGAAAAGCTAGAGGAACAAACCTACCAATTTTCTCCTACAGAACGTGAAGGAAATAACAGCGACTGTTTACAATTCTCTCGAAATGGACCATATAACAGGCTTTATCTTAAACACGTAACTATCAATCCCCAGACGTCTTCCATAACTAGTGTTGTCAGGGCAAACAGGAAGACATGAATCATTGCCAAACATCGTCGTTACATTGTGCATGGATACGGGAAGTGGCAAAATGCTCCATCATCCCCCCGCTCTTCCGTGCGGATATGAAGTTTGTATCGCCGCGTCTTCGTCACTAATGACCTCTTCAGTGTGAGAACCCATTTGAAAAGCTCCGTCGTCACTTCGAGACTAATTTCTTTTTGTCACAATTTATTTTATATTTTTCACGTCCAGCTTTTTGCGTCTCATGCTTCTTATATTGTTCGGATACTGAATCTTTGAGTTGCTTCTTAAATTATATTTTTGTAATGTATGTACAATGTGAATTTGTTATTCAGGTACTTTGGCAGCCATTAGAAGCATCTAGGGTTATGTAAGTGTTTTTTTAAGACTGTAATATAATGTAGAAATCTAAAATCATGTAGGAACCTAATTATTGGTTACAAAAATGTAAAGTCTAACAGTATGACTTACCCTTACACATTACCAGGGGGTGAAGAGTTATAAATTCAACGGAATTAATCACGAAATGTTGACAAGGGTACAATCGAAATTTGGTCCAAGTCGAACCCGCAGAGATGGGACAAAATTTCCATGTCACGTATTCATAAATTCTATGTTAACAATACGGTAATTATAAAACAATGTTGTTTCGTTTTCAATAATAAAATACACATGGAATTCGTTATAATTAATTTTAAATACGTTGAACATAATTTTTTATTTTGCGTAATATAATTCACAGTAAATATATCTTCAACTTGTGTACTGGAAACACTGAAAAATGATTTATATTTATTCTAAACTAAAATATATATCGAGCCCGGGGCTCAATTCGATTATAATTAAATCAGACGCTTACTTAGAAAGAATATAGATGAGAGTATTCAGTCTAAAGTGTATAATATTACGGTCGAAGTTTATTAGTTGAAGATATATTTAAACATAAAACTTTCAAAATGATTACGGCTTGTTAAACTTGTTATCAAATATTCATCATCCCCCCGCTCTAGGTTGACTAGGTTCGCGATCTTGTAATGAAATAAATAAGTTAAGACATTTGAGATCAATAGTGTCTTATTTCAAATCGCATTAGCCTCGTAGCCACAAGTTATTACTTTGTGCTTTGGAAAAAGTTTTTTATGAAATTTTCTGTCCACGCTTTCGTATGATCCTCTAAGCACGTGTTATACACTGAATCAATTTTCTATATTTGGAGATCTACATGCAAAGATTTATAAAAAATTAAAATAATTAAAAATAATATGTTACTCTGAAGTTGGAACAAAAAAGAACGCGTTTTATCATGTAATAGGTATCTGAAAGATAAAATAATTTTACCATAAGTTAAGTAAAAATAGAAGCATTTTTGCTTCAATGTTCAAAAAATATATATTATTTTTGTAGTTTTGTATCACATGGCAATACTGTCGTTGCTACAGCAGCAGCAGCTTACAGAGGCAAATCATGAGTCACGCAAATCTACGTCAATAAAATTTTAAGAAAAAGGGATGTCCCCACTGACTTACTGACATAATATAGACGCAAGCAAGCCGTAACCTGTAATGATAGAAACGTGAGAACGTTTCCGGCGAGCGGATCCGGTGCTAGCAATTTTCGGCAAAATAATAGATCTGTTGCACTTTAAATACGTTGCGCGTGGTGTTCATGCGTACGAGCCGTTCGATGCCTAGTTGTACGGGCCTTTTCGGCCGCAGGTTTTATTTGCTAATATAAGTCGACTAGCAGATGACACATTTAACACTATTTGTTTTCTATGATCCTTTTTTCCAAATCAAAATTGAATTTCTTATAATAATTATATTATGAATACTAAGACTATTATTACTTATATATCTACTTAAAATAATTATTTATCGTAAGTTGATTAAACTAGACATTAGACAGATTCATCAAATCATGATGGTCTATGTCATAAATATAAGAGTTGTTAGTTAGCTAGTTAGAATTCTCAAATTATTTAATAATTATTGTGATCTCATCTCAGTAGATTTTTTTTTTTAATACTTGTTCCCCCAACCGTTAGCCAGGACAATTGTTTTCTTTATTTTAATTACAACTTGTATATATATATTTTTTTTAATACAGTTTTTTATTTCTACTACTCTCTTACTTATTTCTTTTTATCCTGTTTCTACTTCTACATTTGTTTATATTCTACTTGTTTCATTATTACATTCATATATATTATTGACTACATTTCCTGTTTATTACATTTTCTTTTTTGTTCTAATATTTTACATTTGTCTACGTTTAGTACATTTATTTTAAAATTGCATTCTGTATTACATAGTGTTATCATTTTGCTGAGTTTTATTTGTTACATTCTATTTTTGCATTACATCTGTTGAATTTACCTGTTTTGACTTATCTTATATGCTTTTATTTTTAATTATTTTCTAATACAGTTTTTCTTTCTACTACTTACTTATTTTCTATTTATCCTGTTGCTACTTCTACATTCGTTTATATTGTACTTGTTTTATTATTACATTTATATATGTTATTGATTACATTTTCTGTTTATTACATTTTCTTTTTTATTCTAACCTTATACATTCGTTTACGTTTAATATATTTATTTTATATTACATTATGTATTACATAGTGTTATCATTTTGTTGAATTTATTTGTTCTATTCTAGTTTGCATTACATCTGTTGAATTTACCTCTTTTGACTTATCTTATATGCTTTTTCATGTTCTTTTCTTAGCTATATTGTATTTACCTCCTCCTTATTAACATTTTACATTTACAATTCTTATATTTCTACTATATGTTTTATTGTATAATTTATATCTATGTATGTTAATACTCTAACTTTATCTCTCTAACATTTCTCAATATATTAAAGGCAGAGGTCGAATGCTGTTTTACAGTTTCTTGCATCAAGCCCGGAACGTCCGTTCCGGAGTTTTTTGCACTAACATTATAACTTATAACTGTCTTTGCAATGTGTGTTCTTCCATAACGCGCTTATGTGCTAATAGTGCCAGTTTACATTCATTTCTTAGGACTAGGGTGCACGGCATCATGCCTTATGTATTGAAATGCTTCTGCTATATATGCTGCTATTATGTCATCATAACTAACTAACATCTCAGTAGATTACGTAAGGTTAATTAAATTAGATTTTATAAAGTTACTTACTAAAATAAATAATTAATTTATCTGTGAAAGTGAAATCTAGAAAGACTGAGCTATTCGCTACTCTTTAGTCGTTACATCGTTAAAATTTATCATTCATTCATCATTCTGATTTGATCAATCCGCCCGGATCCGGTCCGATCCGGCCGAATCGATGGGAATCCGGTCGTATCCGGCCGGACTGAAAATGATGCCGGATTGCAATCCCTACCAAGAAGGACTTTGAAAAATTCCATTCCTAAAGTGGTGAATTAAAAAGGATTTTTCTAAATTTAACTCCCACGGGAGAGCAATAAGACGAAGTACGGACGAAGTCGTGTGCAAAGGCTAGTATAATTTTATTTTAAATTTCACTCTACAATGCATTGTAATTAAATCAAAATACGATGATTAATGTATACAATTGAATGTACGTCGACGGGGCCATCAATATGTTTCTATAGGAGATACATAAGCACACAGTAATTATGGCGAAGACACGTCGGATCTATTAGTCACTGCCAATGTTATGTTATACTGTACACAGCTCTAGCATCGGTCATAATATCCGTCCTCGTGTCACCGGTGACTGATGTCGTGCACGATACAATGTGCTATGTATTTTACCAATGCCAATTTCACCTCTGCAGAAAGATTAAAAATGATTTCTGTGCATTTACTTAACACTATGGCAAACTGAAGTGTAAAAAGAGATTTAGTTAGTCTATGGGTAGGTAATACGGAAACTAAACTAAACTCATTCTCAGCTGTATTCAAAAGCAGGTACAATCGATCACATATATTTATTTATCGACTACGGTATTAAATGAATGAATAGGTATAAGGTATACTTACATCTATTTTGTCTTTTTTTATTTTTTATTATTTTTTTTATTATATAATTTACGTAGTCGGGTTACATTTTTTATAGAAATTGTAGTTATTCTACCAAGTAACATAACAAATCAATCAGACGCTATCAGTCATAACGAAGTCCGTCGAACCGCCTTTTCAAAGCCGAAACGGACTGCGTAGTGTTTAATATAAAAATTGGGCTCTGCGCAATTTGATCTTGGGCAAGGGTTGTACCCTCGGGGTCAAGTCGTGTTGCCTTATACAATAGGCTTTTTTGACGGGCCTATCCCGACCTTACACGTGGAAGTTCGTGGAACGATTCCAAAATCTTTTTTCTCTTGCTTTTGACTTGTAACATCAGAAAAATATTACATGCCAATTTCAATTACTTAGCAAGGACGAATTTAAAAAGTCCATTCATATGAAACACCCGAAGGTTTTCCTTTTACACACAATCTTAGTGTACAAAACGTACAGATTCTTTTCAATAGCTTCTCACGATTTAGTCTATGCCAAAATACTTTGAAACGTAATAAAAATCGGCTTTAACGGGATACGTATAGAAATGAGTACGAAATATACTGTGCAAAGCTTTTTTTCCAACTCTGAACCGTATGTCTCGTAGTTATAAAGTTGCGACATATATTTGTCTAGACGTACACTGACTCACATGAGCAAACACGTTTTGAACACGCTCGAAGTTTTATTTCTCGTTGAGGTAAACACCTTCAAAGATGAATTTCTCGTTTGTCAAACAAACCGATGAAAGTACTCAGTTTTTAATATTTTTTCTTTTGATGTCGATAAATATGTGGTAAAACGTACCTATTTATATATTTTCATATATCTAGCTAATTTCTGAGGTACCTACCTTTAGGCTGGAAACTCCAGACATACTATTAGTTTTTACCTAGGTAGTCGTTTCATTAAAAAATAAATTTTGATGAAGTGTTTTATGTGTTCAAATTTAGCCCTGCCACTTTTTTCTATATAACATTAAGATGTCTTCAATTTACTTGTATAATTTGGCTGACATAAATTGTTTTGCAGATGTAATCAATGTAATGTAATATATGATATATATAAAATAAATGTAATAAGTGTAATCAATGGTAGGCAAGTTATTTCTTGATATACTTTTCTATTGCCTGCGAGTACTTTATTACTTGAGTACTACTTATAAACGACATTTACGAGCACTGTTCAACTATAAAAATACTAGTGTGAAATAATTGTAATGGTGCCATGCATTTCTATTACTTGTATAACGAGAAATAATAATTAGCTTGAATATAGCGAAAATATGTTGTATTTTACTTTTTCTATCTTCCTACTATATTAAAAGGCTATTATTATGTCGTAACAGTAAAGTTTGTCGCATCTGAATGTCAAAATAAATTAAAACCTTATTAACAACGATCATGAATTCATATTCCTACCTAAATTGCCCACCAGCTGCCTAGCTTAGCTATCCTACTAATATTATAAATGTGAAAGTTTGTGAGGATGGATGTTCGTTACTAAATATACGGTACTAAATATATAGTATACAAAAACTACTGAACGGATTTCGATGAAATTTCGAGTGATAGTAGTTTAGGCTCTGGATTAAAAAACAGGCTACTTTTTATCCCGGAAAGTGCTCCCGAGGGATACTATATTTACGCGGGCAGAGCCGTGAGCAACAGCTAGTTATTTTATATAATTGTTAGAGGAAATAAAAGCCGTGTGTCTATTTCTTAAAATAACTCGAGTTTCGTGGGTTGGGGTGGAAGCGGTAATCGCTTACCATAAAGCGTTACTTGTTCCGTTCGTACTGTGACATAATATTATTCATAAGGAAACAAGTTAAACATATTGCTGTAAGTATTCAGTAGTCACATTCCAGAAGAGCTGTAGCGGTATAAAAGTAACCTATATTATGTTTTGTTATGAAGTGGATCAGGAAACGAGCAGACGGAGCGCCTGATGGTAAGCATTATATTATTGTTGAGGGACATTATGATATGCAAGCTCAACAACACACACAATCAACAATTTACATTTTAGGGACATTATGTAAGTAGTTTTACTGCACTACACTTTTGGTTGGATTGTTATTTCTTTTAAATTACCATACGGCCTCAGATCGCGCTGCTAACGATATTATATTATTGTGTCTGATAGAAGGTTTTTTGAATAGACACGATACTTTTGAAGGGGTCTCCTTCCCAGCTTACATATCATAATTCATAACGTTTGAAATTTAAATCAGTGATCGAAATCTGACCATAACTTTTCGGGTAGGTTAGGTTAGATATGCTGTTGATGTCTACTATTTAGTAAGCCAAGCATTAGGTCTTAATATTCATTAGACTATTATATACTCTGACGTCTGACTACCAATCTCCGTAGAACAACTTTCGGACCGAATATTATAATTGATGAAATTTAATATTATTCCGATGATATCCCATAACCCCTATACCTCACTTCAATTGAATCAGTCCTGTTAAATTTTCCATAAGTAATCGTCCTGTATAATTGTATTACGGACCATTTACCTCTGGTACATCCTCAACTGGTTGAATCCGAAGTTATACGCCGATCTAAATTATAATTAACATAGTTCCGCTTCGTTCCGCCTTGAGACAAATGTATTACCCCTCGCACTTTACGACTTTGAAACTAGCGTGCCAATTTTAATAAAACTTAGCCAACTTTAACTTAATAGGTATTGGGGGGTTAGAATTCTAATGTCAGATTACTTCATAGGTATCCTCATGACTGAGGGACGTAACCACCAAAATTTTCTGTATGGGATCGGGTTCTCCACTTATCTCTGTTATTGGTCTGGTGAAATGCCTCCTGGAACGTGCAGCTGGCATCCTCTACAATCGCGTCCGTCCATCCTATAGGCAATCTGCCTCTACTCCTTTTTATACATATTGAAAAGATTATGGAACGCATAAGTGTTATTTTTGTACTGCGATAGATGTTCTTATTCTTTCATATCTTTTCTAAGCGTCCAACTGCGGATGTAGCCATCTGAGCCCCTCTGACAACCTCTTCTCTCCGTTCTCGCAATTTCCACCGCTGCGAATCCTAGGTAAATAAACTCCTCTATGGGGTGCAGATCTTGTAATAAGGATGTCCTCGGCATCTGGTTCAGCTTGTCGACGTACATCAGTTTGATTTTACTGCGATCGATCTTAAGACCATAGTCCCGACCCTAACCTAACCTAACCCTTTCGAGCCGTGCTAGGAGTTCAGCTAAGTTTACCTCACTAGTACTAATGAGGGTGGTGTCGACGGCGAACCTTAGGTCATTGGTAAGGTGAGCTTTGATTTAAATTTTCATAGGTACTATTGTTATGTTAATAAACTATTCATTATTATTAAAGTATTGCTGTAAAATCTTACGGAAAAAAGTTATTTTTAAAGATATTAATTAAGGTGGAATTCAAACACAAATAAAACTTTTTTTCTCGGAAATGCAAAGGTGGTGTTTATTTAAAATAAGGCTAAATAAGGCTGACGCAGAAAGAAAATAACTTTTTAAAATTCGTTTGTTACACTCATATATTAGGACAATATACTTTATAGAAATTGGTATTTTAAAGTAAGTTCACCGTGGCGTATTATGGTAGGATAGGTACTAAATATAATATAAAATTCATGGAAGGAGCTCCCTTCTAACTATATTTTTATTTTACGATCTTTTTAGCTTACACTCAATCAAATCTTATACGAGTATGTTGATTGCGTTGGAAAAAATTGTATTTTCTGAAGAAATGAAAATATAACTGAAGTTAATAAATTAAATTGATAAAGAAAAAAAAATATGTGTAATACATTATGTGTAGTATGATGATATTATTATTTTTTCCATAATTCAGGCACATTAAGGACTACTCCTACTAGAACAATTTTAGTATCCTATCTTATTCTCATATTACTTTGGTTCTCTTTCTTAATGATCATTGATCGAGTTTATTTCCTCAACGAACAATAAAAAAATTAAAACTGGTAATTTTAATTTTGAAATCTAATAAATCAAGTGATTTTTGTAATTGGCTAATTCCAAACAGAGGGATACGAAACAAACACTGAACCGGCGGCGGCGGCCCAAAGGACCGGGTCGATGATAAATCTTCATTTGCCTTGTTCGCACATCCGACCCTCCCCACCCAATTAGTTAACACGCATCTGACATTACGCTCGCTCGCCAGTCGCCAGTCGCCGTTGCGCTGCGGTCACCTACATAATATATTTTCCGGTAGTAAGGACTTCGAATTGGACAGGTTGTAAGAATAGGATAAAATTAATCAGAACAGGTGAAAAAGAAAATCGGGGGAGAATTTTAGTCAGCATCATTTTGCGGCCGTTGAAACGGTAATAAAGACACCATTAATTTGTGTCTTAAGTGCTGGGTTTAGTCTTTCTCTTTTTTATGGAATAGACTGGAAAACGAGCAGACTGATCGTCTGATTGTATACGATTACCGCCAGAAGCCAGTTACAATAGCTGTCTAGGTCTTGACCACTTCGGTTCGGTTTGTTTATTGAGAGAGTGAGGTCGAGTTGCTTACTCAGCGAAGCGCAACGCAAGCTATTTCTTACAACCTTTCAGAGCATTTCATGGCATAGAAATTTCTAACAGTAAGGCTGTTAGAAATTTCTATGCTTAGCTTAATGTGAAAAATCCTACGAATATTATAAATGTGAAAGTTTGTGAGGATGGATGGATGTTGGTTACTCTTTCACGCATCAATAACGGAACGGATTTCGATGAAATTTGGTATGGAAAAAGTAGGAACAGTGTTCCTTTGGGAATTGGGATACTGTATTTACGCGGGCGGAGCCGCGAGTAATAGCTAGTATTTAAGTATTATGCGACATCCATTACCTGTCGATGTATCAGCTGGGAGAGTCGCGGTAACCATATAAACTGCAAAACTATGTTAATGCACTAATCGATCGCACGTCGGTGGCGAGATGCGCAATTCCGACGCGAATGATTTAATTATTTGGTATTTCATGTACAAAAAAAAATATTATTCCATTAAAAAAGTATTTTAAACATAGTCTCTTTTTGGCTTTTTTTTAAAGTTGTCTACGGGTATCCAAATAAAAATGCCTAGGTACTTTTCTTCTTTCTAAGATTACACCTTGTTTGTTACATACTAATATCATAACCTCCACTTACTTTTAACTTACTCTGTGCTCACATCATTCTCATTTTATGTTCGTCATCACACGTCAGCACAAACATTTGTATGGCAGATTCCATTCCTACACGATAGTATCTTGCGAGTACTTCAGTTAGAAATAATTATAACCCATAATGCCCGAACTAAATTTACAGCTCCTCTTTTATTGCCGACCCAAATCCACTAGTTGTAATTTACTATCACATTAGGAGATTCACAATTTATGAGAAGGTGGGTAGGTATTTGCTTAAAAAGACCATGCAATTTCGGTGGAATACGTCGTGTTTAGCTCCAAAATTGCATTGGATGAATGCCAAAGTGATAATTGGGTTCCATAAATACGTGCCAACTCAAGAGCCTCGTCTTTTTTCCACTTATAATGTGGACCGTTTGTGTGCGTACTTGTCAGCTTGTTTTTCTTTACAGCGATGAATGGCTTTTACGTCCACTATTTGAGGTTATTATATAATATATTCTATGAGATGTAATAAATATAGATGATATTATTCTAGTAAGTACTAGATCATCATAAAATATTATATTGAAATACCCAGTGTCCCTCTCCCAATTGTGTCGATCTGTGCCATGACACAGATCGTCACGATGACAGTCCTCTCATGTTGAAATCCCTCACTCCATCTAGGCTGTAGTCATGCTAGGGAAATACATACATAGGCTTGAAATACGTTACCATTCTCCGACAGAAGTAAATATACGATTAAATGGTGTGCCGTGTGGTGTGGCAGTCTTGTAGGAGTGCCACAGCTTACCGTCCAACCTATGATAACCTAAATAAATTAAACCACACAAATAGAAACTAACCAACCACGGTTAAAGCTGTCGATCCGGGCTACACGAGTTGCAATGGCGGGATTATGTGAAAACAAAATAATATAGTTTCCATCTATTACATACTCTTCCCAGTGTTAATGCGAACTCTTACCCACTAGCTGGTGCAAGAGTACGCATTTACCACTTATGTGTTTTTCGCATAGTTACAGAAATTTAAGATATTATGGTTATTTTTCTGATTAATAAATGAAATGTATAATTCTGGAATAAAATAACACTAATTATGTTGATTTTCTCATTTTTAACGTTTTTATTTAAAAGCACATCAAACCTTAATGACGCTACTCCAAGACTAGCCTACCCTATGTTTAAATAACATTCGCATTAAATTGAGCTATGAATTTGCAATAGACACTCAGCTAAGCCTCAAAAGAAACTAAGCTTAAAAACACCAATTCCAATTAAAACAGTCCAATATGTCCACATATACATTTAAAAACTTAGGCCTTTTCATCCGTTATTGGATGATTTATACAGTATTCTTCGAGCGAAGTAACTACTCTTGAAATACTGTAGGGCCTGGGACAGTTAGTTTTTTAATGTCGTATGGTTGCCCAAGCACATACGGCATTCGCACAACATAGTCAGCCTAGTTCAGAGGAATGACTGGTCAATACGTCTGGGGCCAACCATGTGCGGGTATCCTCACGATGTTTTCCTTCACCGTTAGAGCGTCCGTATAATGTACTTGAGATCTGAAAATGAAAGTCTCATTGGTACACGCCATAACCTGGGAACGAACTGTACTCTCTTGAGTGCGAATGAAACAGTCTACCCATTAGGCCACCGAGCTCTTACATATACATTTACGGACTAATAAATAATACGGACAAAATAAAGATTTCAAAGCATTGTACGGAAATAATATTAGCTTAATTGGTTCGCAGAGCTATTGAGTCGTATAATTTGGGGCATAAATAGCAGCTGATTTTGTAGCAATTACACCCAACAAGATTATTAGTGGCCCAAATAATCAACGGTGCTCTATTCTAATTTACTTAATCACTTCTGTTGTTAAGCTTAATTGGAATTTTGTTGTTGTTTTATACTGGTACAAGCTGTTGCCCGGGCCTCCGCCCACGTAAATACAGTATGCTACGGGAACACTGTACTTTTTCGGGATAAATAGTATCCTATGTGTTAATCCATAGCTAGAAATTACTAATATACCAAATTTCATCAAAATACGTTCCGAAGTTTATGCGTGAAAGAGTAACAGACATCCATCCATCCATCCATACTCACAAACTTTCGCATTTATAATATTATATAGTAGGATATGATGGCACCTTATATCGCTAAGGAATGGAACTCATTACTGTGCAAATCGAGTCGATGAAGTAAGACATAAGGTTACACCATTACATTAATAATTGCCCCTAGGGGTTTAAGTGCGTCTCCAGAACGAAGCATTCAATAAGAAAATGACTGTGGAAGAGCATTTCACGGGCTACAAATTCTCCTGTGAAAACAATCGTAAAACGCTTTTATTACTCAAACATTCACCATTGATTCACGGACGAAAACAATAAAAATACTGACTCAATCAACCCACACAATTTTATAGGCTTTGAAGGTGAGTGAATTTATTGTAGGTACGGACGCCGTAAAAAAATCTAATGTATAATGTTCCATTTACGCCTCCCCAAGTAGTATACGTTATTATTATCGAAGACATTAATGCTTACTCAGAAATAAAATAAATTATAGTTTAAAAAAACTAAAAAAACACGCTTTTATAGAAAATCTAACTAAAAAATAAAAAATAAAATTTAATAAATTTGGATTAAGAATAGTGTAAATGAAAAATAAATGTTTATTATTGTAAAAATATACTAGATTTGATTTTATTCCACTTCAAACGGTCAGATTTCGTTTAAAGTGATTTTCAATATATTATCAAAGTGAAGTTCCTTCTCATATCTGCCAATAAAATGTTTATAACTATTGACACTATGCACCCCACGCTTTTCTAAAATAATAAATATTTATTTTTCATTTACACTATTCTTAATCCAAATTTATTAAATTTTATTTTTTATTTTTAGTTACATTTTCTATAAAAGCGTGCTTTTTTAGTTTTTTTAAACTATAATTTATTTTTTGCTTTTTAGTACGATTTGACAAAGAGTAAGCCTGGAACTGCACGCATGATTATTTATATAATAATTTATAATTTTAATTTGTAAATTTTTTTTTTTTTAATTAAAAATTAAATCGAATTATTGCATTTTCATCGGTCTTTGACAGGTGTGCAAAGTTTGAATTAAATCTGATCGTTCAAAGTACGACAAAATCGAGCCCAAAGTAGTCGGTTACAAGCAAGCAAACATATAGGTGAAACTAATAAAAGCGTTATAATATACAAGATGTTGCCCGTGACTTCGTGCATGCAAAAGGAAATTACGCGGGAACCGTACATTTTGCCGCGATAAAATTAGACTGTGTCCCCGGGCAGGGTCCCGCGGTCTGCTCGATATATGTGCCAAATATAAACAAAGTCGCAAACAAACAAGTCTTTCCTCTGTATAATACTATAAGTAGAAAATGCTCCACTATTTTCTCTTAAGTTTTCAGATTTCAACGAATATTCCATAACATTGAAAATTCCTTTTAGTAAAGGTAAATTGTGTGACTTTTAGTGACATCTAGAACAAAGAAAGTCTGAATACTCTGTAATACAATATGTTGTGTTTCTATTTGATTGTAAAATTATGCCTTACATTTTCTTCCTTTACGGTGTAGTTTTTGCGAAACACAGTAAAATCTATATTTTAAGAAAAATTATTGCTACATAGATACCTACCACATAGCGACACAGTCTTTTCTTATGATATTCAGTATTTTTTTTTATTTTATTTAATATAGTAATGGTACAAAGCGTAAGTAGTTAGTACGAAACATTATAATACATTCTGTTCATAAAAAAACTTGTGAAAAGTTTTTATTACTCTAAATTGAGTTCATCAGATACATTTATCTATGTATAAAGAATTCTTTACGAAGTGAGCGTTTTTTCTGGAAAGTGCGCCGAGAATGAGCACAAAATTCCCGAGTGTGTGCTCGTTTACCTCGTAATTTTTCATTGAGCCTGAGAGTCGGCGGGAAAGCCTCCAATTAAGTTTCTCTTTATCGTTTGGGTTGGAAAAAGCGAAGAAAAATGAGCAGACCTAAAAGGACACTCGCTAGTATAATCGTTCCCGAGACAGTACTGTGTGCAACTATTTGTAATACCATATAGTTAGAACACTATAGTATTACAAAATTTGTAATACCATAACCATACCATACCAATACCAATGCCATCAATGTAAAGTTATTACAAAAGTAAAACTTATAAAATGTGCAAAGTGTAAAATTGTTCGCAATATGTTTGATATTGATCTAAAACAATAAAAAGCACTAATTGTGACGTCAAAAACAGATGTAAAATAAAATTAGGCCTTTTCTATCCGTTATTGGATGATTAATATAGTAGGGTAGTAGTAAGCCAAGTAACCACTCTTGAATACTGTAATGTCTGGGAGGAGCGGTTCTAAATGTCGTATGGTTTGTCCAAGCACGCACGGCATTCTCATACCACAGCCAACCTAGTCCAGAGGAATGACTGGTCAATACGTCTGGTGTCAACCATGTACGTGCTTACTCACGATGTTTTCCTTCACCGTTAGAGCGTGTGTTACTTGTTACTTGATATCTGAAAATGTCTCATTGGTACACGCCACAGCCTTTGAGACTACCCACTGGGCCACTGAGCTCTTGGATATAATATACAATATCGACAAAGCTCCTGCTCAACTAAATTTCTAAATATTTTCATTTGCTTGATGTTTCCCGCGACTTCATGCACGCAAAAGGATGTGTCGAGGAAACCGTAGATTTTGCCGCAATAAAAAGTAGCCTATGTCCTTCCCCGTGGTATATTGAATACCAGTTCCAAATTTCATTATAATTAGTCCAGTGGTTTCGGAGCTTATTCAATGCAAACAAACAAACATACAAACAAACAAACCTTTCGTCTTTATTATATGAGTATACATAAAGGATGTGACCGCATCGAATGCAGATGTGGTTGAACTACGTACATATTTACACGTGAGTATATTGTGTGCATGAGCACGATTCATCGCCACTGTCAAGCGATTTTCATATTATGTCTGGTTGTGCGGCGACTGATTCGATAGCACGAAACTAAAGCTTGATATAGGCTACAAATCTGATGAAAATGGCCCTTATATCAAGTATTACTTCCATGTTCGTATTTCTCTAGAGATAAAATACTAAACGTTTACGTACAGTATTTAAAACATAAAATAGTGCAAACTGAAACTAATATAACTTAATGCAAAACCCACTTAAGCCGGTAGCGTTTACAACAGTTTATACCGTGAAAAAATTAGAGCGGGCACCCGGTGTTTAATAGAATATGAGCTGAAGAGCACCCTAATTGGTTTACCGGGGGAGGATTACTGGGCCTGTTCATTATTGCGCTTTCGGAATTCCCCTTAAGGCCACTGCATAAATCACGTTTGGACTATTAATCCCGATGCAACAAATACATAAATACGAACTTAAACAGCTACATTACTTTTTTTCGAATCTGAATTTTTAATTACACATAATATTGTGAATTTTCCTCCACATAATTATATTAATAGCTCCAATAAAACTTTCATATTAATTATTTCATGTCAAAGTTTCGTGCAACTTAAGCATTAATATGCATTTATTTTAAGCACGTCTCATTAAATAACCATGGTGTCGGACTAAATGTGTGACTTGAGCCTTTGTTATTAAAAACTTACCTGTATACCAAATTAAAAATTCTATAATTTGATAGGTACCTGCTGATCGATCTATCCATCCATCTTTCTATACCTGTTAAAAAAATTTTACTTAGACTATCACACTGTCAATGATCTCTTGATCGTTTTTGTACATTTCAGTACATTTGAGTACATAATAAGTATACATTATGTGTAGTTTTATTGAAAAAAAAAATAGGTCACGTTGCACGATGACTTTATTTAAAATAAATATTAACACTTTGCAATTTCGTTTATGCATACGAAGCCAGTTAAATATAAGGTCTATTTTATCGAATTTTTGTCAAAGCCGAGTTCAAAGCGAAGCCTGACATTCTTCTGACATTTTAATTAAGCAAAATTCAATAGCGCTGAAAGTGAAAAGATCTAGACTAAAAAGTATTGTATTTTCTTCTATAATGAAGTAAGAGTCATTTTCTATTGGTGGTTACGAATTAATATATATTAGTTACCATATCAATATTACCAAAGTTCATATTCATGCTTAACATACTAAAATTTTCATAATATGTTATGTTCATAGATAAATGAAAATTGGTCTCGCTCGGCGCTCGACGTATATTGTAGGTAATTAGGTATTATTTCTGAACTTCAATTATAATCACTCTAAGCCACCACTTATAAACTAAAGGTTATCATTTAAATAAAAAGATTTTTCAATCAGATATTTTATACTTCCATTTTAATTTATTTACAGAATTTATATCACATTTTTTCACAGTCAATAATAATTCATAGAAAATTATAACAAATTTACACTATACACAGCTCTCCGGTCCTGGCACACTCTCGGCTATGAGATGTTCTCTTCTACTCAACGTCGCAGTACTTATGGCACTAGGTTTGCTTACTGATAAACTACTAGTAGACGATATTGACTGAAACAAAAAATACGTCCATTAATATGCTGAAAAGAGAAAGAATAGCGTAGATTTTATGGAAATTCCGGTAAGCCGTCAACAAGTAACAACACCTGTCGTAGGAGAAATATAAACCTGATATCAGACGAAGCTTTTGTGTACAGAATCTAAGTACGAGCCTTTAGCTTAGAATATTGTTTTCATTTTACGCTCAAGTTTGTGATTTCTTTATTAAAATTTTGTATGCATTTTACAATTTCTTTGGTACAATTCAAATAGAATTCAGATACTTAATTCAGAAGGAATGACATTTTCAATGAATTAATGATGACTTTAGAATTTACAAATTAAACTCATATTTCGATGCTCAACATTAATTTACTCAACAAGGTTTGTAATATTATAATAATATCTATGGACGCTTCACACCACGTCGTTCTGGCCCCGTGCTAACTATCCGAAGAACTTGTGTTACCTACAGGTACCAGACAACGGGAAGTATATTAAATACTTTTATATTATCCATTTATTTAAGATATTTATTAAAATAAACACTTATCTAATACACACCCATGACCCAGAAACATATAATACATTTTGTTCCCTCGGCGGGATTCGAACCCGCGACCTCCAGATAGGGCCCCAACGCACTAACCACTGAGCCACAGAGTTTGTCAATATACGTAAGTTTATATTTTTAGACTTAATGAAGACTAATTTAAGTTACATATTTTCCATTTATTTTATTAAAACTCCTAATATCACTCACTTGGCGATGCAGCGAGAGCGCCCCTCTCTCCTCAGTGGCGGAGAGTGATCCGTTTTTGACGACTGCCTCTCCCCGGCACTTCAAGTTTGGAGGACTGCTATCTAAAAACATATTGACATTTATTCCAGGCGCTTACACTTGAACAGCTTTTCATTAATTTTGGACGGATATAATATTTTTAAAAGTAATTTTAGCGATTTTATCGTAGTTTATTTTAATTTTACCATATAATCTGTAAAGTGTTAAAATGTAAAGTTAAGATGAATTAATATACATATTAAATTTGTTATTTTGTAATAAACTGCCAAAGCTGGATGCAGGATTTGAAGGATCACTGGTTACGATATTCTAATTTATAAACTAGACTACAACATAACTCTTCTCGTATTGAGGTGAGACTCAAACCCCAGCAGTGAGGCGTTAGAGTTTTGTATTGATGAAGATGACCCTGTGGGTATGGTGGTGGTAGCATAAAGGAGAGATCTTCAACCGCGCAGGTGGTATGCTCGGTCAGGCCGAAGTCCCTTTGTTTAAGCTATTTAAGCTGTTGTATATATCGTATTATATAGTGCCAAATTACAGAAACTTCGATAGCGCGATTCAGGACTGTGGTGCTTATTGGTCCGCCACAACCCTTAATACATACCTGGTGGCGGGTTGAGTATATCCGGCTGCGTGTGCTTGGCCGGCTTTAGGGTGTACGCCACCACGTACTGGCCGTCACCGGCGTTTAGCTGCAGCTCGGGCGTTTGGTGTTTGGTAGTTGCCGACGACCTTTTGTACTCAAGGGTCAATTCACACAAAAACGAAACGCGGCACTGCATTTTTCAAATAGCTATTCAACATTGAATTTTATTCATTACACAAGAAGGCGACCTCAGTGGCTCAATGGTTCAGCGCGTCGGTGCTCATGCCGGGGGTCGCGGGTTCGAATCCCGCCGGAGGAACAAAAAGTATTTCTGTGTTCCTGGGTCATGGATGTGTATAATATAGTATAATATATGTAGAATATAGTAAAAATCTTAAATATATGTATAGTATAAAAGTATTAATTTATATACATCCCGTTTTCTGGTACCTGTAACACAAGTTCTTCGGATACTTAGCACGGGGCCAGATTGACGTGGTGTGAAGCGTCCATATATATAATTATTATTATTATTATACACGTTTCATTGTAAGAGTTCGAATGTGAAGTTGCACCGCGCTACGCAGTGCAGTGTATGACTGATGCCATATGAAAAGTGTATCTTTTTGTGCAGTGAACAAAGTTCAATTTTGAATAGCTATCTTAAAAATCCAGGCGACATGCCTCCCGTATCGTAATAAAATATTTAAAAATATAAAAGTTCTAAAGGATTTAATTCAGTAAATATAAAATATTATATTGCAATATTATTTATACCTTCTACGACGGACCAAAAATCCAGTCCCCATAACGACCAGTGCACTGACGATAACGGTGAGGAGAATCGCCCAAAACGCACCACGAGACATGCCCGCCATCAAACTGTGACCTCCATCTAAAAGCGAAACAATATTTAAATAGAAGTAGTAATATATAAAATATTTATAAAAAAAAAAAATGTCCCAGTAAACTTTCTCTAAGGATCAGTTCACACAACGACGCAACGCGGCGCTGCATTTTTAAGATAGGTATTCAAAATTGAACTTAATTCGCCGCACAAAAAGATACACGTTTCATATGACATCTAGTCATACGACATACACTGCACATTCGCTGTGCAGCAACTTGACACTCGGACTCTTACAATGCAAAGAGTATCTTCAATGAAGTTCAATTTTTAATAGTTATCTTAAAAATGAAGCGCCGTATCGCGTTCGTTTTGTTTCGGTGTTAATTGACCCTAATGTATAAAAGTAAGCTTTTCTCAAACAGTCTACACTACAATAAAACGAAGCTATGGTCAAGCTTAAAGGCTGTAATATAAATGTTTTATGTAAGGATTCTGCCCGGTCCATTTAAATAATTCCTTAATAATTTGAAGGGTGCCTTACTCCAGATGAAGTCCCATACTTCATTCTAGCGGGACGGTGGATAGAAAAATGATACAAAATATTTTGTTTTTTATTTTTCTTAAATTGAGTTTTCAGACAGATAATTCTTAAGTCAAAAATTTAATATAGGAAATATTTACACAAGATTTTTGTATAGATTTAATGATTTTAAAAATCAGTGATGTTTTTTGTCTATGTTGTTCTAGAAAATTTTTAGAACGTGCTTATTAAAATATAAATGTTTTTCAAAAGTTTTTCATGATTTTAAAAATTTTAATGATTTTATTCTCATTCAAAGTTAGGTTTAACTACATTTGGTACAACATTAGGAGCGAGAGGTTATTCTATAAAGCTCTGAGCTAAATTTAAAACGGCTACGAACTAAACGAGCACATTCTTTGAAAACTTCATTATATGCTTTATGATACAAAGTAAAACATGACCTAATTCTAACAAAATGTACGTAAAATGTTCGAGGTAAACAATTTATCGATATTGAAAAGCTGTTTATTATGTAATTATTATGTAATAATTATTATATTCTGTTAAACGATAATAATTATTTCATAAAATTAATCTTCCATGAAACATCCCTGTTGTTCAGCAGTAAATAATTGTATCTGTAATTTATTTTTACTAATTTAATGGTGGTGAATAGTTTTGTTTGTCGTTACAGTAACGTAAAGTCAGAAACTTACGTTGCATAATATTAGGTCTTTACCTATGAAGTTGCCGTTTTGTATGAAAAAATATAAACTAATTTTTTTCGTGTATTTTTTATTTGTATTAATCGAAATAATCACCCATGCATCTTTGCCAACGCAGTGGCAGTTTATTGATGCCCTTATTAAAGAAATCGACTGGACGAAGGCAACAAATTCTTCAAAGCCATTTTGTACTGCCTCTCGGGTATTGAATTTTTTTCCCGCCAAGAAGTTATCCAAATTCTAGAAAAAGTAGTAGTCTGTAGGCGCAAGGTCTGGTGAGTAGGGCGGATGACGGAGAGCTTCCAACCCCAGTTCTTGCAACTTGGAGACCGTCTGCTGTGCAGTATGAGGTCGCGCGTTGTCGTGCAGGAGCAACGGAGACGAGCGATTGACCAATGCTGGTTGGAGATGTGCCAGCTTCTCCATCATTCTGTTCAGTTCTTCACAGTAATGCTCACCCCGTTTGGTAAGAAGCTGTGATGAATCACACCGGCGTTAGACCACCAAACAGTGACCATCACTTTTCTATGGGTAAGTTTTCGTTTAGGGCATTGTTTAGGTGCTGAACTGGGATCCAACCAACTTGCTGAGCACTTGCGGTTATCAAACAGAATCCATTTTCATCGCAGGTAACAATGCGGTTCAAAATTCCTTCATTTGTGTGTCTGTTGAGCAGTGCAAGGCACGTCTCGACGCGTACTTCGCGCTGGCGGTCATTGAGTTCGTAGGGCACCCATTTGTCAAGCTTTTTTACCTTGCCAATTTGACGCAAATGGACCAATATTGTTTTGACGCTAACGTCGAAAGCTGCTGCTAATTCAGCCGTAGATTGTGTATCATCAGCTTCCACAATCGCCTTTAATTCGTCATTGTCGACCAAAGTCTTCGGGCGACCGCGAGGTTCATTTTTCAGGTCGAAATTTCCAGAACGGAAGCAAGCAAACCAATAACAGGTGGAACAGGTGGTGCGTTGGTTTGTAGTGTTAGCTCCGTAAACGTCGTTGATGTTGCGTGCCGCTTGTGCCGCGTTGCTGCCACGACGGTACTCATATTCCATAATTACTCGAATTTTTAACGTATCCATGATGACGAAAAAAAATGAAATGCAATGAAAATATAACACGATTCAATAAACAAATGACTACTTTTGGAAAAAGAATTCCATGTTTTTAAAATAAAATTAATTTGAAATTAGAATTCTTAGCCAAACAAAAATTATTTTGATTTGAAATGGCCAGTACTGCAGAACGGCAATTTCATAGGTAAAGACCTATTATTACGTTCAACAGTTTATGCAGTTATTTAACCCTGAGACCTAAATGCTCAAATAAAATTTAACACTTTAAAATGCTGAAATGAAAAAAAATCTTTAGAGAAAATATAACGTTTTACTTATCGCTATATTATAATTCTATCCAACTTATATCAAAACTCAACAAAAATAAATAGATAATGCTACCTGTTCTCCGTTCAGGATCTTGATACGAGAGTGCTTGAATTGTGATTCGATCGGATACACCTTTTTCGTTTTTAGAGAACACCGTTAGCTGCAGAGCGTTGCCAGTGGACCAAATTATGTCAGCCGGTACCAGAAACAGGGCTACTCCATCTATTCAACACAAAAAAAAATTAAGGGGTTGTGCGCTCGATAGAACTGCAAATTGAAGTTCTTTGAAATCTTTTCTCTCAGTCGTATTGAAAAATACAAAAAAAAATATATGTCAATCTGCATTATATTTAGCCGAGGATCATCTTTTTATAAATTGAAATTTTTATTTAAATATAGAATAAAAAATATACTAAGTCCACACTTTTTTTAAAGTTAAAACCTTTTTTCTCTTCTCCTACAAGTCACACAAGTGTGAAAATTATTTCAGTATTTTAGGTAAGATAAGACTGAGGGGAACGCCGTTTCAGTTTTTGTAAATTTTGTCTCAAATATTTATAGCGATTTTTTATCCGATTTCAATAGTCTCCGGTAGGCGCGATGCCCCCTTGTCGCCTACAAAATCAGTATGGGACTTGACGCTCATGGCCACGGCCATTATACAGAGGCTTAAAAAGGCATATTTTTTCTCCGTTGTGCTAACTTCATTATAGATTTTCTCTAAGCAAGTAAACTTATAGACATAGATCTAAGGTGTAGAAGCTCTACGACTGATAGAAGATGCGACTCATTGCAACGTGAAAAATCAGATCGAGACAAGTTGCAATAGATTGTTGCATTCGCGACGTTGAAATTAATTATTACTAACAATCTTGTTTAAGTTTGTTAATAACAATTAATTTCAATTTACAAAAATTAATACACGACATTATTTACATTATAATAATATTGCCAAAGTTATTGCAACTTAAAGGTTAATATAATTTCGCAGATTTAAATCAACAGAATTCCAAATAACTATAAGATTTTACTGTAATCATTTACAATTGTAAAATATGTCGGCATCTGACTGTGAAAAATTATAATTTGAAGTTATAGTTAAAACTGATGAGTTTTACATCGTTTATATGGAAGGTTTTAAATTTGAATTCGGGCTTACCTTCATTTTTCATAAAGTTTTTAACAAAATATGTTTATCAATCTTTTATTAGCCAACAAGCAACCAAAAAAATTAATCTAATGACAATAATGTAAATGTATCTTTTAGCATTCGTAGTAGTTATGTGTTCTGTCCTTTTTCGTTTTAAGCATAGCACTTTAGTAAGATTTCGTGCGTTATCAATCAAAGATTATGCGGGATTTACATGCGTGTGATTTTTACAGTGCGGCGATACGCTTGACAAATCATCTATTCATTTTTGTTGACTAAATGGCCTAGCGACTTAGCCGAATTGTCATTTACACGGTCGACTTTCGCCGTGGGACAGAAATAGGGCGGGGGAAATAGACCCGTGTAAATTCCGCATTATTAAAGTACAATGCGGGATTTACACGGGTGACTAAAGCCGCACGATGTCAATTTGCCATTTAGGCTCAATACCGCAGAGGTGAAGCGACGCGATGCGATTTGTACCTCAATAATGGAAAATAGTGATGAATATTATTATATGGGTGATAAACATGGCGCGTCGCGTCACTTCGACTCTGTGCCAGTGTAAGTTGAGCCTTACACGGTCGATTTTCAGTCATTTTTCGCCCGGCAAAAGTCTTGCGGCTGCAGTCAGCCATGTACATCCCACACTAGCTATCAATTTCGTATACTTCTATGAATCATACTCACTAGTCTCGTTGGCCGTGACGTTGAACTTCACTAGCTCGGTGATGGTGTCCACGGCCTCCAGCACCACCAGCTGCGGCAGACCGCCGTCGTAGCCCACCACACACCGCACCAACAGGTCGCTCTCATCTCGACTGTCCTCAATCCAATTCGAGTCGTTCCCTGATGATACCGTGCAGTTTCTTGGCGGGGATGGACGTGCTAGTAGTAAAAAATGGTTTGTCCATTGACATGTTGGACAAAATGTATTGGTGATTTTTAACAAATACCTATTTTTGACGTGATAACGTCTTATAATTCGATGGACCCTACTGCATGCACGAAAAAACATGACTCATGCGGCGTTACCTCGCTCTGAGGCGTTCCATTTAAGGCTTGAAGTGCAAGCGAGAGCGCGGAATCTGTCTCTCTCCTACTTGAGTGAGCGATCAGTATTTTCTTATGACGTTGTCACGTTCAACTATTTTATAATTAAATAGGTAGGTCATGTACTACATAAAAAACTGTTAGTGCCTTTTCACACGCAAGAGAGTTCCGGCGCCGTTGTATTTTGTATGGATTTCACCACCGCCGCAGGAGCTACGCCGTTCACCGCCGGCGTTGCGGAAAAAAAATGCGTACAAATCCACGTACGTATTAACGCCACGGGAGCGTCGGCGCGTGTATAAGCTTTCTTATGGAAACAAAGTTAGCGCATTTGTCGAATTTTGTAAAAAAGTCTTTGACACGTACAATGTAAGTTATTTAGTGATATAACAAAATGTAGCGTAAACTCAATATTAAAGTTTCATAATAAACTAGACTTTCGAAAATCATCTTTTTACATTTGTAAAGACAGTTTTAAACTGAGTGTTTGGCAATAACAATATAAAATAAGTACACACTTGTCTTATATCTAGCCTAAATACAAAACAAATATATATTTTCAGAACGACATATGTATTAAGAAGTTCTATATTTACTTTTTCATCCAATAATATGCGTAAATACACAAATTGACACACATAAACCATTCTAATTTTACCTTTTTGAAAATCTATAAATCGCATTGACATCTTAGGAAGCAAGATTTAAAACTAGTGGGTTCGAATTTTGCTCGGTAAAACGATCTCAAACTTTTTCGAGTCTCGAGAACTATCGGACCTTTTTTCAATTAATCCTCACCTGCGGGCACAATTTGGAAGACACAAGGCTGCAGTTGTTGGCCGACTTTGTTTGTTCCGCGGCAAGTGAGCGCGCCGTAGTCCCTCTCGCTCGCGGGCGTGTAGCGCAGCTCGCTGGTGCTGCCGTTTAGCGTACCTTGGAAATAGAGACATCTCATTTACTCTGACCGAGGCCTTTTTTGAATTGGATGGTTTGAAAGAATTATATATTTATGCCGGAGAAATTGTGAAACTTGAGAATGAAGAAAATAAATGAACAGACAAGTAAATAAATATATGAGTCTCTTGCATACCTTTTGCAAATTGTATATTTTGTAACTAATGAAAACATACGTATATATTTAGCTGTTAGACTTAACACGTTGGGATCGAACTATGGTATCATACAATTTCATACATGTAAAAGATTATGTTACCGAATCTCGCAGGTGAAACGTTAAAGCTCTCGCCGCTATTGTTGAACTGCCAGAGGAAGGTCACATCGGCGGGGTCGGCGTGCACTGAGCACCGCACGTGCAGCGACTCATCCAGCGCCGCGCCCACTATTTGAGGGGATACTAGACCGCACACAGGAGCATCTACGACAAAAAATTTCGATTTTAAACCTTATTGTTATAGTAATAAGGTTCAGAAATGGTATTACTACTTTTACATTACACTGGTGAATGCGAAACTTCGAGATTATTCTTTTCTCGTCGAAACGACGCTAAGGGTCAGCTCATGCCGAAACGCGACGATAAGATGACGCGGAGCATTTTTAAAATAGTGATTCAAAATTGATCTTTATTCGGTACATAAGAAGATACATGTTTCATTGCAATAACAGCGCCGCGCTATTCAGAGCGGAACAGTTTGACATTCGAACTCTTGCAAATAAACGTATCTCTTATTGTTTAGTGAATAAAGTTCAATTTTGAAGCGCTATCTATCTACCTCCAATTTGCCACTGCCTCGAATTTCACGGTGGCCAGGCGGCGGCGGGCGACGAGCGGAGACTCCTGTCAAGCGATGACCGCCTGAGTACACTTACGTAGACAGTTTTGTTCAATTTATTTGTTACGTTATTCAATTTATTTGTTCATTTTGATCGCGAAGTAAAACAAACATCTAAGTACTTCGTCACAATAAAATGAGATAGCAAGCTACCGCGAAATTCGATGTAGCGGCCTTAAAAATGCATCGCCAGGTCGCGTATCGTCTCATTTCGGTGTGAACAGACCCTGAACCACTCTTAAGGAATTCTGGAAATGCTGCTCGCTGGTCATAATTTCAGGCTATAATTTCATTAAAGAAAACAATGGTTGATTTTATCTCAATTTAATTTAAGCGTAAAATGGCTCTACATAAGTAAGCGTTACATAATATCTATACATGATTTTAAATTCGTAGATAATGATAAACGAGTCCAGAAAGATCACAAAGAAATTAAGTTACGAGTAGGTAACTCTTTCACATATTTTATTTAAAAACATACTTCATTATTTTATAAATACGATTTTACTTTATAATTTGTTTTAATCCGACACGCTATGTTTAGTAGACAAAATGTGGCCAACATTTAAAAATGAAAAGGATTTAACAACCGACGCGACTTAATGCAAACAAATATACGATTCGGACTAAACCGGAGCAATTTAAACCGCAAACTAAAACTATGAATTAAAAAGTAGCGAAACAACAGATTGCGATGGTGAATCGCGGTAATATTAGGTAATAATTTGGATGATTCACTGCCTCCTTCCTCGGGACCAATTACTATGCGGTCGGCAACGGAAGGAACGGCTTCGATCCCTGCCGCAATCATTTGAATACACATCGGTATTTATAGCTTCGTAACTCACACTCGCTATGACATTTTATTGTTACAATAGATGTACGGTGAGGATATGCAAATCACCGGTGATTATGCAGGACGCCATGTTTTATGGATGGGATTAATGACAGACAGTAAAATTACGAACATTCTTGTAGTTTACACTATGTAGATGAAATATAATTTATTGCGGATACGGTTCTATTTAAGTTTAACTATTTAAACTTAAATACCTATGTACATCTATACAATGACTATTTAGAATAGATAGTAGTGTAAATAATATATTATAGTAGTGTAAAATAATAGTGGCCGGTTTCATTGAAACCAGGCCAGCAACGCAGGAGTTATTTTTTATAGTGCCCAAGTGGGTGCGCAGTACACAAGCGAGCTCTCTCTTCCTTTACTCTCGAAACCGGACGGACGGATGACCGACAAGACTGGCGAGAGGTCAGGCGCACGACCGACGTTATACATTCCCATCATCTTCATCATCTTTCTTGTCAGACAGTCGGGAAATCCGCCGGCATTGTCCTTACCAAACTTGGAAACAACATTTTTTGTTGTTCCGACGCGGGAATCGAACCCACGACCTCCGAGTTGAGAGCCAAGCTCTTAACCACCGGACCACGCAGGCTGTTAGTGTGAATAATGCATGAAAGACGTAAGATTTAAAGGAACTTGCGGGAACCAAGTCTTGAACCTGTTTTCTATACTGAACACCAACTCTCGTAATCGACCTTCACTTTTATTGAATTTTAAATGAATCGTCTTGACACCATAAACTGACTTGGGTTCAATGTTGGTTTGACGTCTATGAGAATACCATTTTGCAATTTTAAGATATTTATAACATATTACAGGACTGGATCGTAATGCAGTATTTAATTAGCAGAATCGATTTTCAGGTTAAATATTGCTAACGATAATTTTAGATACACACAAAACTATAAATATTGAACAGCAAATTATAAATTCTAGCCACTGGAGACGTCCGAATTGTGAAACATTATTACCGCAGTACGTGCTACACAGATAACTTGGAAAATTGCTATTTGATGAATGGGATTTTGATACGGACGATGTACCGTTCTGTGTATTTCTGTGTAGCTCAATGTATTTCTATGTAGCTCTGTGTAGCTTATTGACTACTTCAGAATATTTCTAACTAGATGTTTCCCACGACGTGCGCACGAAAATAAACTACCGCGATGAAAAGTATCCTTAAGCGGACTTACTGACAACATCAGAATATTCCTAACTGGTTGTTGCTCGCTACTTCATACGGGAAAAAAGAAATTCCGCGGAAACGGTACATTTTACCGCGATAAAAAATAATATATCTCATTACCTGTACAACTGTGCCAAATTTAGATTTGATAGATTCAGAGCCTATTCAATGCAAACAAACAAAGAAATTTTTCCTCTTTATAAAATTAGTATACATTATATATTCCGATGTTGACCAACCGTGGCATACAATGGTTATAGTGGATACGAGGCATAGCATAGTTACGTTAATTGCATTATTAGAATACCATCAACATGCCTAATTGTTTCGTCATTTAAATGGTAAACTGTTTTTAAAGCTGATATGAAGAAGCATTTGCATTCTAATGGCGGGTCGGGGATTTTAAGAACTGGGAACGCAAGACCTAACACACCAGAGGAGTTACAACTGACAAGTGTAAGTCCTCTGGTGTTGCGAGTGTACATGGACGGCGGTAATTGCTTACCATCGGCGATCCGTCAGCTCATTTCCTGGTTGATTTCATTAAAAGAAATTCTAGCAACAAACTGATGATTGCCATGAGGTATATATGATATAGAATGATAATATAGAAAAGATTTATGCATATGCATGAAAATTTGCAAAATCGTAACGTGATGCTTGAAAAATTAAAATATTTTTCGACACCGCTTAAGGGGATAAGTTTTTTTATCGACGAGGGAATTCGACAGGTGAAACAGACCACGAGCTATTAATCAACGGAAAATACACCATTCCCGTTTTAAATTCACAGTGCACTTACCTACATGACACATCTGTCCGAACAGGAATTATTTTATGCATGAGAAAGGAATTTATCTGATCTATTTAGTTTGGGCGCGGCTCCATCTAAATTTTATCACCTAAAAACTAGTCGCATTCAAATGAAGCTCGTTTGGTCAAATACGTACAGAGTACAAATCGTAATAATTCTCACCCACATTGGATACCCGGCATGACGCGTTATCTTGCTGCCTCGTGCATTGACTGACTCCTTGCACGAGGTACTGAGGGGTAAGCACGAAAAATTGATAAGTACGTATTCGTAACGTTATCGAATGAATTGTTTAGGCGCTGTCATAATTTTCATATATGTTATTAATTATACTGTAGGTTCTTGGTTGAAATTCATGTTTCACAGTAATAACACACAGGACTTCTTGCACTATTTCCACTTTGATTCCAAATTAAAGTGCAAATAGTGCAAGAAGTCCTGTGTGTTATTACTGTGAAATAATTTTCATACTCTTTCGATAACATTACAAAAACGTACTTGCAGGGCCGGAGGAGCTACCATGTGGCTTTTTGGGTTTTAGCTTCAAGGTCTAGTTAAGTCAAGTTAAAGTAAAAAATAGACGACAATGCGAAAAAAAATCACTAAATTAAATAGATTGTAAGTATTTAATTTTTTTTTTCCCTATTCTTTGAGTAATTAGGTTAGGTTAGGCCCCTATGTAGTACTAGCCCAGGGCCCCCTAAAATTACGATCCAAGTCCTGCGTAATCGTCGATTGTTCGCGACCCACTGGTCTTTCGAAGACAAATTTGGTGCTGGGTAATTCTCACTTACATTGGATACGCAGCGCGACGCTCTCGCTCGCCGACTCGCCTCGTGCGTTGGCAGCCTTACACGAATACTGGCCAGCCTCGCGCCTCGTCACCTTCTGCAGCACCAGTGACCGCGTGCTCACTATGATCCCTGACGTCATGTTCTGCGTCACCGGTCTGTCCTACGATAATATTGTGTTAAGAAATCTATATCTAACAGTGCATAGATTTATTTTAATGCAGATTTTAGTACGAAATTTAGTTTAAATTAACCTATGACATTTCATATAGGTTCTCATACTAAAATGAATAAGTTTAATCTAATATCTATGGACGCTTCACACTACGACAATCTGGCCCCGTGCTAAGTACCTACCCGAAGAACTTGTGTTACGGGGAGCAGACAACGGGAAGTATATTTAATATGTTAATACTATATAATTAAGATTTTTACTATACGTTACACATATTTAATACACATCCATGACCCAGGAAACCAGTAAAACTTTTTGTTCCTTCGGCGGGATTCGCCACAGAGGTCGTCAAAAGTCTACTACTATTTATTATACGGGTACTAATTAAACATACTTCTTTTTAATAGCATTATTTTCCTCTGAAAATCTAAGTTGCCTTCTAAATTACCAACTCACGGAGCGGTTTTCACCCGCACCCGCCGCGGTCGCGGGCCCACAACTTCTGTGGAATGCAGATATTTATGTAAAATAAATATATAGTAACAAAAACGATGTCAAAACGCAGCCGTCTGTACTTATCTTGGGGTATGCATGTGTACATGACGATATATGCAGTTTCAGTTTATACCTAGACGTCACGCATCTCGGTGTGAACTGACGCTTAGATGACGCCATTAGTGTGTGCGACCACGGCTCTACCTTGACCATTTTTGTAACTATGCATTTCTGGATTTCTATTTGAATTATTTTCTTGCTTCGGCCTTTTTAGACCCCTTTTTTTACGTAGTCGGGTTATAGTTTTTTAAACTTATTTTTTTATTTAATATTTTTCCGTTTCCCAATCTAACTTATCTATAGTAAATACTTTTATACACTAAATTACTTACCTACTAAACTAAATTAAAGACCTAAATATATAAATAATAATATAAATATATACCTAAATGTACAGGACGTACACTAGAAAAACTAGACGTACTATAACAATAACTTTAATCTCATACAAAACTATACGTATATTATTTACAATTTAAATCAAGTAATTACCGTATCACGAGGAATCAATAATTAATATTATTTATTAAAGGACCTTAAAGGTAATAAAGTAACTGAAAACTGAAATTATAATGAACTATCCATAGCATACACAGTAAATGACGACTTCATTCGAACTCGAAGTACGATTTATAAAATTAACTATTTATAATTTATATTCAATGAACGCAATAGAGATCATTCAACATCCATCCATTTCACCAATGCAATCATATCACTTATTCACTTTTAATCGTATTTTCATCTTATACAAAAATTATTTTTTTTTTTTTTTTTTTTTTTTTTCGAACGGGTCTATGCTAAGGGTCGGGTTAAGACCGCTGTAGCTAAGTCGGACTATAACTAGCCTGGTGGCTAGTTTGTTTGGTGGTAGACGATGGGAGGGTTTGACCCTCCCTAACATCACCCGGGTGATGTTCAAACCGGATATTGGGGACAGCTACGGATTAGAAGCTATTATTTTGACAGGGGAGACGCGGGTCTCTCCTGCTGAGGGGTCCGACCCCTTCCTCACTCGCTGATGAGTGAGGTTGCTCGCGCGCGGTAGCAGAGACTAGCGGCGTGCGAGTTATCGCGATAGAGGAGCTCTCGATTTGATCGATATCGGTACTGAGAGGGCCGTCCCTCTCCCCTTCCGCGTACGGTCGGGATGACTCGCGCGCGTAAGTCCTAATGTCGATGAGGTTCGCGGTATTGGTAGAGCTCTCTATATCAATATCGCGGTCGCGGACACTATTTAGGAGTGTACCTAGACTACTGGGATGCGAACTCGAACTCGGGTTCGGGTCCGGTCCCGTGTTAGGGTCGGTCTGTACGTCTGTACGTGTTGTCGTGTCGGATGTGGGAGTTATACAAAAATTGTAGTGGAATATATTATCATAAACTTCTAAACACAACGATACCGCGATTCAGAAAGATTTAAGACTCGTATAGTGACATCTATCGAACGAGTGAGTAATACTCGTAAGAGTGCTAGTAATTGATTTTATCTACATTTTCTTATTAAAATCGGATGAACCAGTTAACCGATTTTGATCTTGTTTTTTTGTTTGAAAGCTGACATAATTAAGAGTGGTCTAAGCTATAATTCATCATCACCAGCTCGTTCACTGCTTGACAATATAGGCGCTATTTAATTTTTTTAATTTGTTATGTATTGCCTGTAAAAAATTATATTTATAAAATAAAATATAATGTTATGAAGGAAATTAATATATAAATTATATATTAATAGTCTTATTATACGTAATGTTATAAAATTGGACAAATATTGTACGAATTGTATCTGAAACGTATATTTTGACTTAAACAATATGATATAATATATATATATATATAAATTATGTAAATATCTGTAGTGTGCTTGCCAAAACCTTTCTTTTGATACCAAACATGCGATAATTATCTCGATTTAATTTTTTTTAGATGTTAGAATCTGAGGTTTAATTTTCGAAATACATAATTAAAAAAAAATTATATAGCCTATGTTACCCGCGGCATCATTACGAATCTATTGACACCTCATTTATTAAAATCGGACTAGTAGTTTAGACGCTACGAGGGAACAAACATACACACATACATACATACATAGACTGCCAATAACTATTTGTTAAAAACGTCGTCATTCAATCATTTGCCGGTTTTTCACGATACAAATTTGATGTTTCTAACAAATAGCTATTGGTAGATAGGTTATTGAAACGGGCCGTAAGTGTGTTATTATTATCTATCTTTAGAATTTGGTAAACGCATTATGCATTAAATTTGAAACTTACATTATGGTACCAGGAGATGCGGTGTTCCCGCGGGTTGGCACGCACCGTGCACTCGAAGTACACATCGTCTCCCTCCTTAATGTCGTGGGGGTTGAGCGTGCTGCCGAGATTGAGCGCCACCAGCGGGTTGTCTAAGAAGTACGTTAGTTAATATCTTGTCATTACGTGGATTAAGGGTCAATTCACACTGAAACGAAATGATACGCGATATGGCGCTGCATTTTTAAGATAACTATTCCAAATTGAACTTTGTACAATACACAAAAATGTACAAATTTCACTGTTAAAGTTTATATGTCGAAGTTGCAACGCGCTGCACAACGCATGTGCAGTGTATAACTGATGTCATAAGAAACGCGTTTCTTTTAATTAATGTAGTGAATAAAGTTCAATTTTGAAACTTTTAAAATTTTGAGCCGCGTAGCATCGCGTATAGTCGTGGTGTTAACTGACCCTTGACTATCATTTCTCCTTATTGATTTACATAGTCCATGAAGTGACTATGGTAAAGATATTTTTATAGAAAAGTACAACCTTCTTATTAAAGTGTTAGTAATATGCATCACAATTGAAATCATTATGTGCTGTTTCCAAATTAAACTTAAGAGTTACACTCAGAATGTGACGAAAGCTTTGTAGCACCACCGGTTCAAACTCAACCTTTTTAGTGTATACATTTTGTTATTATAGGTAAATAACAAGAACCTGAAAATATGACAATAATATGATTGATTTTTTCTTTCTATTTATAAATACAATGATAATAAAAAATATATTCCTTACATAAACTATGTTGATTGAGAAAAAATATTTCTATTGTTATAGTTGATTGGGAAGTCCATTTACGACGAACGTGTAGAGGTAACAAGCAAGAGTTTCCCCAAATATTGCGGCCGGAATATTATGCGAATGAGGAAAGTTGCTATATCTTACGTATACACATACGGTTAATAAATAACTAAACATAAAAAAGACATGTTTACCAAATGAGCTGGAGTATTTAAATATTGACTTACTCGTACGCTTTGATTCGGAGAAAAAATATTTGCTTGTTAGGTTAGGTTATTAATCGTAAATATTTATTTATAGTAGTTAAGTGAAACAATTTATACTAAAACTCAGTTTAGGTACAGAGTTCTAATCACATTATAATTGATTGAAAAACAAGCTCCAAACTAGAGCGTAGGTAGCGTTGCGGATAACAACACTTTTTGCTAAAGCTCGTCAAAGTGTAAAGTAAAATTCAATAACTTAGTTAACGAACCCGGCCATAATATTATATGTCACAAGTTTAAAATTTTAGATGGATACAACACTACGAATCTTGAACGTGCTCACCGACCATATCTCGTTCGAACGACCTAAGCAATACAGTCATACTAACACACTACGTTCAACTGTATCTGGTCCTCGATGGTCCTGGTCGGCAGTGCCGCGTTGACGGCGACGCACTTCACCACCGCGCCGTTGTCCTCCGGCGCCGGCGTGAATGTGAGGGTGCTCACCGACCACGTCTCGTTCGAATGATCGCTCACCTAAAAAGAAAAACGGAACGCCGCATTGCAGGTTGTTAGATACCTGCTGCTCTGTTTCGCGGAATTAGGTGTATTTCTTAATGTTTCAAAGAATTGTATGTAGGTTGCTTTAGGAAATAGCTTTTGCTTAGTAAATGTAAAATTACAGTTTAATTTCTCAGAATACCAGCACAACTTCGTGTGTTGGGTGGCAATGAATAGTTTTTCATTATGATAACATTTCACTAAATGAGAAGACTACATTTGTATTTCATATCTCAGGTACGTATTAAAAACCGTTTTATACATACTTTGTCCTTCCCAAAACTTCTATTGTCTTTATACCACACGACCTGTGCTGGAGGTCTGCTCCCCTCCGACACGCAGCGGAGTAACGTGGTGGACGCCGCCACCAACTGCTGAGGTCGATTCAGTAGCGACACGGACAATGGAGCGACTAGAACAAAACAGTTTATTTAACTACGACTACAACCATATATTCAGACTAGATGTTGGCTGCAACTTTGTGCGCGCAAAAGTTACTCTCGCGAAAACGTAACATTTCTGCGAAAGGAGCTTATGTCCTTCCCCGTGGTATACTCAGATGTTGTGCCAAATTTCATCAAAATTGGTCAAGTAGTTTTGGAGCCTATTCAATGCAAACAAATAAACAAGCAAACGAACTATTCCTCTTTTTAATATTAGTATAGATATAGATAAATAGGAGCCATTGAGAAGCTAAAATTCGATCGATTCGAGTCAAATTACACTGTATTGACAAATAGAAAACTCAGCAATCCCCAATTAGCTGCTTTGTCTAGCTTAAATCCAAATCTAACAGTCTGCATAAAAACATTCAAATAAGGCTAAAAAGACAACGAACACAAAGCAGTTTACTTTATCTTAGTCCCGTTTTTCCTATCCGCATTTAGTGTGTTTAGAATGAAAGTTATTTTAACAAATTCACCGACGTCGGGCGCGTAGAAACACTATACAGGGGGAGCCTTTTGTTACCCTGACAAAGGGTTCCAGAACGTTCAGCTACGGCTTATATAGGATGTTCTACTTCATTATTTTAAACTTTAAATTTAGGTAAGATGCGAGTATTAAACACATTACTGTCCTAACTAACGCCCGTGTGGTAGGAATTGTTTACAAAAACTGTCATTGGTTAAGTATTGATATTTATTTTGCTTATGTTAACTAAGAAATTATCTAAAGCATATAGTGGTGTCAAATAAACTTTAAACAAAAACAAAGTTCCATAATTATATAATCATAAATATACAAATGTACATCTATTCAGCGACCGTGTCAAAACAATTTTATCAACTCCTCAAACCTCTTGCCATCTTAAAAATATTTTAATCGAGAACCTAATATTATTTTCCTTTGTTAAGCCTCTTATATGGGATCCATTTATTTTTTACAAAGCATGATTGTTGTTGTAACAAAAATTATATTGTTTCTTTATTTTATTAGAACTAAGACACCGTCCTTGTTTGTCTTATCGAATTCATCATTTATTTTTAACCATCCCATTAAGAAAATTACTTTTTGTTTCGCTCGAGTAGTTTTATTTTACTAAAATAGAAAAATAAATTCTTGGAATTTATTAACTAAAACCGAAAACCTTTTCAGCTTTTTTTTTTAAATCCACCATTCAAAGAAAACCGCGATCAAGTCTAAAAGAAGTTAGCTTAAGTATTTGTTATACAAAAAATATAAGAGATTCATGATACGACTAACATGATCTTAGCGGTGGAGCGATACAGAGTTTCTTCCACCTGAGTTTAGAGAACTCACATCAGCGACTGATAAGACCTGTATATTATGTGCTCACGGTTCATCTCCAGGCGCAGACTCTTCTCATGCGGCGGCACCAGGTGTGTGTTGGTGGCGCGGCAGCGGTACGTGGTGTTGAGGTCATCCCGCCTCAGCGCAGGGATCTCCAGGCGGTTCACCACGACGTGGGTGTCCGTCTTCACGCCGATGTACTGCGGGGCCGCCGCGTTGTTCACCAACCAGGTGACAACTGGCTCGGGGCGACCTGCACCAATAACACCAATAAATACTAGAGAATACGTTTTACAGAGTAAGGTATCTGAACTAAAATATTGTTTAATGAAGAGGTAGATTTCACTCTTCATTGTTAACATATTGGTGATTGAAAGCCTAAATCCTAAGCCGTTGTCAAAATACTCGGACCAAAGAGAATCAGGCCTTAGTTTGTATTGCCATGAGTTTCGTAGCACCGCAGCGTAGCAGCGTAGAGCTAGAGCTACGAAACTACGATGTAGCACAGATGATACAACGTAGTTTCGTAGCTCCGGCTCTACGCTGCTACGATTCTACTTCTATTTACAAATGGCGTTTCGTTTACATAACATGGTAATTGGTAGCTTATGGAAGGCTTTCAATCGATTCCTTCGATTAGTTTTACACTCATTCTATCTCAAATTATTAAAAACATACCGGTTGTCTGTAAAGTCGGTTTACTGACGATAGTTGAACGTGACAACGTCAACAACAACAACAACAACAACAAAAACAACAATAATAATAATGAGGTAAAGGCAATGCGAGGTAACGCTGGTACTTGTTAACGGTACTTGGTAACGATAACGGGTAATAGGTAACGCTAGAGTCATGTTTTTTAAGCGTGCCGCCGGCATCAGCATCGATTTATAAGACTTTATCACGTCAAAAAATATTAAAAAAATAGTTTCAAGATTTAACTTGAATATCACATGCGTAAAAAGCAAATCAAGTAGGTATCATTTTCGTAATGTTATATAATTAGTATGTATATCTTTATCACAAATGAAAAGCATCTTAATTCCATCAAAACCAAACTCTAAGCTCAACACGAACAGTTTAAAGGAGTCGCGAGCTTAAACTATGAAATTAATATAGGTAAATTACTAAACGTCAAATAATATTTGGCATACAATAATGCTAATTAAACATTTTCATAATTAATTAAATCAAACATTCTCGCGTAGGCTCGTTCAACTGAGTGTAATTAAACTGAATGATTATCTTAACGTATGAAATTAAAGGCCGCACGCGCCGCCGTCTAAATATTAGGCTTAATTGTTTAACAAAATATAGTTCGAGTTCATGAGAAATCGAGTAATAATAATTATTGTTATACATAATATCCACGAATATTATAATATCGTTTTCATACTACCGGAAGTCGCCCCAGTGGTCAAAATTCGCCCAAAATTATGTAATCTTTAAGTTTGAACTTTATATAAGTTCTGTCGGTATAAATAGAGAAAATTAAAAATATGTAAATGTTGTGACAGACTGACAAATGTCAGCGTAAAATAAAATCATATCTATCAAACGCACGGTAGTGTGCGTTAATAATATGAGGTAGTGTGTACGGTTGTTATTTTTATTAATTTTATGTATTACCAACAATATGTGAAAAATATTAGGTTTCTGCACACCAACATAAAATTGATCTGTGAAAATTTCATACTCCTCCGTTCATACAATTCTCGTAATACTGAAAGTTTTGCGTTATGAATATAATAATATTAACCTAAGGACTGTTTACGTGATTGCTCTAGCCTCTACAACTACTTAGTGAATCAATTTTACCACATTGCATAACGCCCGAAATTAATGACGTATCTAAAATCTTAGATTGACTTCAATCTTAGATATCAAACAAAAACTGACGTTAAATGACGTGAAGTTAATCCTAGGATCGTTGAAATGTATTTAAATCTTGATCTCAGATAGCTAAAATAAGATTAAGATTGATTATTTATTTCGGCATTAGTGACTAAGGGCCTGTGTCACAATCTTCGAATAAGTGTCAGATAGCTTATTCGGAATTTTTCCGATGCTTACTTTACATGGAGCAACAAAGACAAAATATTCAAATAAGGTATCTGACACATATCAGGTATATTGGACGACATGCCCTTAGAGTAAGATTTAAAAGTAATAAAATAAGATAGTAGTATTGCGCTTGTAACTTATAGCTCCCCACGCCGATTTCGGTGACGGTGGCCAGTTCCATTGAAACCAGACCAGCTGCGCAGGAGTTACTTTATAATGCCCAAGAGTGTGCAATACACTGGAGCACTCTTTCTTTCTTTACTTTCATATCCAGTATGACCGACACGATTTACGAGAGACCGATTTTTTGCATGCCTATTGCCCATCCAACTTATGGATCATCTTTCTTCTCATACAATCGATCAGCCTACATTGTCCTAACCAGACTTGAAAATAACCATAGCCACTTCGCGCTTTGGAACGCAGTCCGATCCGCAGTCCGAACTTTAGGTGTGCAGGGCCCTAATATGTCCTCACTAAGCACATGCTTTTGAAATCCTGTCGCTTTGTATCACTATCGATTAGGTAATCTGCATATGACGTCAGAATATTAGACCCACCCACCTCTACTATAATCATAAAGTGCTCACGAACAATCCCTTGATACAAGCGGGTCACATCACAATGACCCCTGCATCATCACAATCGGCGGGCAGGAGATAATCTGCTCAGAACTGGCGCCCCGCCAGGCGGCCGTACTGCGGACTTTTCAATGAACTCATTCAAATGGAATATCTCTCGCTGTGTTTCCACGAAAGAAGCCAAACGATAGAAAAAACCTTAATTTTGGCTACATTTAAAAGGTTTTGAAGATCAGTTAATGACAAACGAGGCCATGCTATTTCAATGGTAAATATTTTTAGGTTTCATTATGCAAATATTTGTGACATTTTAATTGAAACGATGTTACAACTTACGGGGACGCTTATGATTTTTTACGGGTCATTTAAAACTACTTTATTCATCGTCAAACATAATTTAGTGTAACAAAAATTCATTGATTAAATCTAAATTATGCAATGTAGAAAGTATTCCATTTAACATCAACAACCTAAACAACGTTTTTAAAATCTACTAAAATTATACTAGCTTATACCGAGAAATACTTTTTGATTATTATTGTTATTTCTATTTATGTGACGTTTTCAATATTTTTCCTATATTTAGGTAATACAGGAGGAGCGGGTAAGTGGGACTCGCCTGCGCCCGCACGTGACTCCTCCCTTCCCGCTCGAGGCGGCTGTATTGCCTTACATGGAAAAGAAATTTCTACATTCTGTCTTTTGCAGAACTCTTAAAGTTTTATCATACAGTGTATGTTATATAATATTTTAAACTTTCTCGTCTTTGTTGCCTCAACACAATCTTATTTTTAAAGAGACGTTACTTTATTTCAAAAACAAAATTGATATTTCAGTTTGTTACTTCCAAGTCACGTATAGATAATCGGAAACACCCCAACATACAAATTCTAAACGTAATAATCGAATTAGCCATTAGACACACACAGTTGGAGCGGTATCACTGTAAATTAATCATTTCTATCGCTCACAAATCACGCTGAACCATTACGTATTGTATCGGAATCGAACAAATGTCAGTCTTGTAATAGAAACAATATGAATTATTTCGGTATCCAATAGTAATCGTGTTAGTTAATATTGCCTAGTATATTTGTTCGAATTTGAATGCGTTGTTGACTGTAAAGGCAGATTGTAGCCCATACGCTGTTGATGAATTAATGAATACATCATTATGTTCTATCACAATTTCGTATTGTTGCCTAAATTAGTAAACCAGAGTAGTTAAGCAATAAAGCTTTATTTACTTGCTTTTTCCTCCAACGTTTCCGCATCCAAAAAGTTTCCACACTTAAGAAAAAGAAAGTATTATTTATAAGTCTTTAATTATTATTTATAATCCTTTTATTAATATAAATAATTAAAGTCTACACAAAATTATGATTAGTTAAGGCATTTGAAGTATGTAATATAGTAGTAATATAGTATGTATGTAAGTAATATGACTTTTATAACTCTTTATAACGCCTTTCTCATGACGTAAATATTCACTGTCATAATGATGAAAAGTCAGATGACTTTTCCGCAAACAAACATTTTGTATTTTGTTTGTTTAGGCCTTAGGGTGTTTTGAATGTACCACCCGATATTTTGGCGACGTCTCTCATGTCGGTTTCACTGGGTTATAATGGTTAAGGGATATAAATGATTGCGCATTAAAATGGAATTTGTGACACAAATTGTAAGGACTTGTAATTAAGCGTTCGTAGAAAGTCTGGCAGATGAGAACATTGAAATCAGTGTGTACAGGCAATTTGTTGTGATTGGCGTTACGTCGTGTTACTTAACCACATTACCGCGACAATAAACAATATTAAGCATAATGGCTGTAAAAGTATAGAATCCTTACCTCCTCTAACTTCACAGACCAGCACTAGAGCCGCGCCCTCCTCCAACGGTCCCACGACACCTGATACGTCGGCACCCGACTTGTCGTACAGCAGCATCTGATGCGGGGGAACTGAAAAGAAGAACGTGTTAAAAACTATCAATATTAATTACACGCATAATATATTACAATACGCCCACATCTATAGGGGAATTGTGCAAAAAATCACAACCAAGGTGCGAAAATCTATTGACGTGTTCTTTCTATGTATATTCTTCATCCAAGGTGTAAATGACAGTTTGATTTATTTAATTTAATTCAACAATTCAAACCGAAATGAAACGATAGGTGTCAAGGCACTGCAGTTTTATGATAACTGTTCAAAAATTAACTTTATTTATTCCACTAGAAGATCATTTCATTGTCAAACAAGTCGAAGTCAAAATTTTTTATTCAAAATAGGTATTTTTATACACTTTCTGAACGTCAATATACATGATGCCTACCACCGGTTCGGGAACTAGCCCGGCGAGAAGAACCGGCGTAAGAAACTCGCGCGGGGCCATCTTTTATCAAAAAGATGGATTTTTTTTTTAAATATAAAATAGGCTCTTCTAATAATATAAAATAATATAATTAAAAAATGTGGAAGCTGTATTCTCGGTAATTGCACCTCAGAACTATTAAATTTCAGTGCTGGCAACGAACTTTCTGCAGAATCTGTTTGTGGTGTGGTGCGCGGCGTTTGCAAACCAAGGTAATCTTTCAATAGAGCTTTATACTGTATAAATAATTCTTGAAATTCATCTTGCCTATCGTCTGTGAAATATTCATATTTTTGTATTTCTTCATCTGTCACCATTGCCATAATTTCAAGATGATTTTGATTAAAAGTCTAACTTCTCTAAAGCTTCCATTCTAGCCATTAAATAATTATGTTTCTTTCGTGTTTCCTGATTAGATTTCTTAAAGTTACGTTCGGCTTTAACCAATTGGTCATACAATTCCTTTTGCCCTTTAATTAACTTCTTTATTTTAAAAGACAATTCACAATTCGTATTACACGTGTTAAAGTTCTATATAAAGTTTGCAACAACTAATTCTATCTGAACCACTTGAGGCAATTTATATCAGTCTTTAACTATTGGAACCTATCTTCACCGAACAAAGTTTTACAAGTCTAATATTAATGCACAACGATTTTATAAGTCCATATCACTTAAATTTTTTATTTTATTTTTTTTTTTTTTCGAACGGGTCTATGCTAAGGGTCGGGTTAAGACCGCTGTAGCTAAGTCGGACTATAACTAGCCTGGTGGCTAGTTTGTTTGGTGGTAGACGATGGGAGGGTTTGACCCTCCCTAACATCACCCGGGTGATGTTCAAACCGGATATTGGGGACAGCTACGGATTAGAAGCTATTATTTTGACAGGGGAGACGCGGGTCTCTCCTGCTGAGGGGTCCGACCCCTTCCTCACTCGCTGATGAGTGAGGTTGCTCGCGCGCGGTAGCAGAGACTAGCGGCGTGCGAGTTATCGCGATAGAGGAGCTCTCGATTTGATCGATATCGGTACTGAGAGGGCCGTCCCTCTCCCCTTCCGCGTACGGTCGGGATGACTCGCGCGCGTAAGTCCTAATGTCGATGAGGTTCGCGGTATTGGTAGAGCTCTCTATATCAATATCGCGGTCGCGGACACTATTTAGGAGTGTACCTAGACTACTGGGATGCGAACTCGAACTCGGGTTCGGGTCCGGTCCCGTGTTAGGGTCGGTCTGTACGTCTGTACGTGTTGTCGTGTCGGATGTGGGACCTCGGGGTAGGCGCCGGCGTCGACCCCGGTGCAATGCTAGCGACGCGGGTGCGTGTGATTTGTGTTTACGTAACTGTACACAGTACGTTACGTATTTTGTGATCGGGTCAACGGGATCGGCTAAGATATGCTTAGGCCGTTTGTGCGGGTGTCGGAAAGTCAGTGCGTCGTGGTTGTAGTCCAGTGCCTTTTTTATAAGGGGGTTTGGGTGGTTTTTGCCTTTATCAAGGAATCTCTCTACGAGTTCCTTGATATAGGCTTTAATGGTGACTAGTTCGCAGTCCCTATGCAAGTCGATGTTACGCATGTACCAGGGGGCGCCTGTTGCCATGCGTAGAAACCGGTTCTGGACTCTTTGCAAGCGGTCCATTTGAGACTCGCTTATCTGTGCGAAGGAGACGCACGCATAAGTGAGTATCGTTCTGATGCAAACCTTATACAATGTAAGCTTATGTCTTAAGGACATTTTGCTTCGCGAATTAAGTAGCGGATATAATTTGTAGAGTACAAATTTCGCTTTACGCAGTGTGTTACTGATGTGACTCGAGAACGTCATCGACTTGCCTAGTACTACGCCTAAATATTTGACCTGAGAGACCTCAGGGATAATGTTGCCGTGCAGGCTAATAGGGCTCATTACTTTACGGGGGCACTTACGCCCCGCTGATTTATTACCATTGAATTGAATGGCGTGACTTTTATCGGGATTGACTTCTATTCTCCACTTGGAGAACCAATTACCGAGAGCGGTAACTGACTCCTGGAGGACTTTAGACGCGGTACGGGCTCGTGTGTTTGAATAATAAAGGGCTGTGTCGTCCGCGAACATAGCTAATTGCACCTTAGCGTGTTTGGGGATGTCACTAGTGTACAGGTTATATAGGGAGGGCGAGAGGACCGAGCCCTGCGGTACTCCCGCCTCCATATATCTTGGTGACGACAGTGCGCCTTCTACGCGGAAATGAAATTTACGATTTTTTAAAAAGTTACTAATTAGTAAGACGAGATAATCGGGTATTTCCATTTGATAGAGTTTGTATAACAGTCCGTTATGCCAAATTTTATCAAAAGCTTTTGCAATGTCAAAGAATACGGCGCATGTCGTCTTCCTGTCGTTTTTGCTAGATAATATGTACTCCGTTAAGCGGTGTACTTGAGCGGGACAGCTGTGCATTTCGCGGAAGGCGAACTGCTCGTCTGGAAGGAGTTTTTTGTCGGTTATGACGTCATTAAGGCGCCTTTTAATAACTCTTTCGTAGACTTTACCTAGGGAGCTAATGAGACTTATTGGACGGTAGCTACCAGGCACCTTCCGGGGTTTCCCCGGTTTGTGGATACCTATGACAATAGCTACTTTCCAAATGTCTGGAAATGAACATCCTACTAAGAGGGCGTTAAAGATGTTCACTAGGAGTTGAATTAGCTCGGACGGTAACATTTTAAGTGTTTTGTTTGAAATACCGTCGAGGCCTGGGGCCTTTTTGGCATTCATACACTTAATAATGTCACTGACCTCCTCCGAGTCCACCATCCTCACCCTGTCTACGTCAGGTGGCCTCGAGAGTCGGCTGTTGACCTCGCTATTAACTAAGCTAAGGTGCACGGGATCAATCGGGAGAGTACTCGGCCGGCACTGTTGTTCGAAATTATCAGCTAGGCACTCGGCCTTGTCAATGTCTTCGAATGCAGGAGGACGGTTAGGTCTATCTAACGGAGGCATGTCGCTCTCCGTGTTGTTTTTGAGGGCCTTCGCGAGTGGCCAGTACGCCACGTGAGACGGTTCTAAATCACTGAGAAGTCGATCCCAACTCTCGGCTTTGTGCTGTTTGATTTTAAACTTAACTTCCCTCTCGTAGTGACGGAGGGCTTTCCTCCACTCTTCCGACGGGTAGCGATCATATGTGCGCTTAGCCGCATTTCGGAGTCTGATGGACTCCCTTATGTCCTCAGGGAGGGGCCAACGGCCCTTGGGGGTCGTTGGCACCTCCCTAGATGAGTTCTCTATGGTCGCTACCAGGTGATCGGTCAAGTGGGAGGCGGCCTCTATGGCTGTCTCTTTACTATCTATAATATCGGGGATTTTATCTAAGTGGCTAGAATGAAGGACTTTAATGTTCTCCGCTAGTGATTTATAATCTATTATCTTCCTAGTACTAGAATTATTGGGGTTAAGACTACCAAGTGTAATCATAACCGGTCTGTGGTCTGAGTTAAGCTCGTGGAGAGTCTCAATATTGATATTGAGAGAAACATTTTTAACTAAGGCTATGTCTATCGTACTAGGATCGCGTATGACACCGTTGATGTTTTCATTGGTGTCATAGCGAGTGGGGTCGGTGGGGGCTAATAGTGCAAAATTTAAAGTGTCGGTTAAATTACAAAGGATGGTGCCGTTTCTATTGTTATGAACATTGCCCCACTCGGTGTGTTTGCAATTAAAGTCACCGGCAATGATGACAGCGTTACCTAAATTGAATAGCGCCTGTAGGTCGCTTGAATGGAGTTCTTTGTTGCACGCTAAGTACGCGCTTACTATAACAATGGGTCCGTGGCCGGACATACTAATATGGCAAACAGATGTTTCTAAAGTTAACAATGGCGGTGGCTCTAGTGGAATACAATGTAGTGATTTTTTATAGTAGATAAGAGTACCTCCGAGTCGGGATCGAGTTCTATCGTTTCTGACTATTTTGTAGTTAGCTATTTTAGGGCTCCTCATGCTAGGTTTTAAGAAAGTCTCCTGCACTAGAAGAATATCGACATTTTGGCTGCTTACAAAATCGCGAATTTCGCTAATGTTATTCCTAATGCCGTTCGTATTGAACGACACTACGCGTAACGAGTGCGGCTTTGTCCTTCCCGAGGGCTCCATTAATTACCGTTTGTGGAGAGGGCCTTGATCTGACGGATCAAGACCTGATGGTCTGACAAAGCTTGGATGCGGTCTGTGGCCGAACCTTTTAGCTTTGTCGCTAAGATAGAAAGCTCCATCGGGTCAATAGGCCCGATGTTGCTTAAAAACTGCTGGACGAAAGAGAGGTCTGCAGTGAAGCTGGGAGTCGGAGGGGGCGTGGCCTTAGGCGCTACGGGCGCGGAGGGCATGGCCTTACTGGGGAGAGCGGGGAAAACCGCTAGCTCCGAACTACGTTTCTGCGCGGGCTTGAACCATGCAGATTGGGAGGGTAGGGGGGCAGCGACGAATCTCTGTTTGGGGGGGGCACTTTTAGTCTGCGGTGCACTACGCTTTTTTACTTTGGGTGCTTTTTTGCACCCTCTATAATTGGCGGGGTGTCCTTTAGACTTACAGAGAACACAGCTGGGGGGTTCGGACTCCTCAGCTGGGCTCTTACGGAGACAGTCAGAGGTGCCGTGGTCACCGAGGCACTTAACGCAACGCGGCCTAGCTTGGCAATTCCGGGCCGAGTGCCCGTAAAGTTGGCATCGGTGGCACTGGCCAGGGATGCCCCTTTTACGGGGGGGCTCGACGCGGATGCCCGTAATATGACAGACGGCTCGGATATTGAAGATATCCTTGCCCTCTGGTGTAAGAGGGAGGGTTACTAGTACCATATTGTACTCGTGTTTTTTAATTGGGTGGTACATGCGATGTACCTCTAAGGCGGGAAAACCTTGGGACTGGATGTCCATGAGTACCTCTTTTGTGGAGAGGCACTTATCGACTCCTGTAATGACGACGCGCAGAAGGCGCTCGTCTTCAAGGGCATACGTATGGTAGCCTATGTTCTTTGCGCGTAAGAACGCGGTGAGGAGGCGGTGGTCCTCCGACGATTTAACTTGCACTTTGATCCCTATGGGGGTCGTGTGCGCAGAAGAGTAACGAAGCTTTTGCTCGTTTATTGCCGCAGAAATTATATTCCATTTGGCCTTCTCCTGTATGATTACAGGAGGGGGCATTTTTGGCGTACGGACGGCCTGAGGGGCCTGGGAGGCCTGAGGGGCCTGGGAGGCCTGAGGGGCCTGGGAGGCCTGAGGGGCCTGGGAGGCCTGAGGGGCCAGGGAGGCCTGAGATGCCGGAAGGGCCTGGGAGGCCAGCGGAGCCTGGGTGGCCAGAGGGGCCTGGGAGGCCAGAGGGGCCGTCGAGGTAACGGGGGTCGCGGAGCCATGAGCCTGCACGGTTTTCCTATTTTTTCGGACCGATTTGGTCGGGGAAGATAAGACTGGAGAGGAGGTGCCTTCTGGGCGCTTCCTCTTCTTCGTCTTCTTGTATCTGACGGTAGTGAACTCGCCTTGTTCACTACGGTCGGTTTCTTGCTCTGAGCAAGACATCTCTGAAGGAGATGATAAGGCCTCTGTTTCGGCCGGGATTAGCGGGGCGTCGCAATCGGGCGACGCCGGTGAGTCTGCTTCATGGGCGCTCGCGAAGCGTTCCCATTTCTTAGCGGCATCGGGGAATTCGTTCTGAAGGAACGTCAGGAACTTCCTGATTAAGGCGTCAGCCATAATTAGGAAGTTTTTTCCTGGTTGTGAAAGAAATTCTGCTCTCTAATTGATATTGGGGGATACAGCCCCTCCCGGCGACCGGGAGGGGAGGTGTGTAGTGAGGAAAACTCCTCGTGTAGTGTGCCTAACCGTGTCACGGTACTTACAATTGTTCCTTGGGCGGCTGGAACTCACTCACACACTAACGTTGCGCTAAACACTAGGGCGCTAGTGTTCGCGAACGAGACGCGGCGGAGCGCGAGCAGAAGGCTCGCGCTAAGAACGAGACGGACGATGCGACCGGTCGCACGCTCGTCCTAACGCGGCGATAACTTCGCGGCGGGTGTGCGAGCAGAAGGCTCGCACTAAAGAGCGAGACGGACGATGCGAGCGGTCGCACGAATCGTCCGGTAGGCGGCGATCGCGGCGCGGCGCGAGACACGGTACGGCACGGGTCGGGCGGCAAAGGCGGTTGGGTGGCGCCTTGCTCTTCACTCTTGAGTCTTGCCTCTTGCAGCTTGATTCTTGAGTCTTCTGTCTTCCTGTCTTCTTTCTTCCAGTGGTGCACTATTGTGAGCAATGACACTCGGATAGAGCGAGAGCGCAAATAGAGAGCGCGGGACGACGGCAACGATCGTAGCGAGCGGAGCTGTTCATCGGACGGTGTCCGAGAGCAGAATGACGAAAATTTTTTATAAGTAATATATTAATAAGTAAAATTAGACTCGGTCAAACGATAACGCGATCTAGAAAAACCGCCCCTTCGGCATAGTGACATCTAGCGTTGGGCATTGAAACTAATACTATTGATAATATTGATAACATCACCATCAACCACATTTTACACATCTCGTTAAATCTATTTTTAAACAATTAAATTTCTTTTAGTTTATTCATATTTACTTACTTACAATTTTACACAACAATAATATATGTAATTTAGAAGTAGCCTTGCAGAGGGTCACCTCATTCCCAAGGTGTGCTATCATTCATAAAATCATTAACTTTATAATAGACATTAGCACACAAATGTTCTTTAACTACTTTTTTAAACTTATTGATTGAAAAATTTTGAACGCTTTCTGGGATCTTATTGTATAGGCATATACACTGGCCTTTAAACGAATTCTTTACTTTACTAAGTCTAGTCACTGGTACATGAAGCTTATGATTATTTCGGGTATTTCTATTGTGGTTGTCACTTTTCTTTTTGAATAGGTTTAATTTTTTTAACATATAATACATTTGATAGAACATACTGAGAAGCTACAGTTAAGATTCCAGTTTCTTTAAACTTCTCTCTTAATGACGTGTTGGGGGCCAGCTTGTAGATTGCCCGAACAGCTCGCTTCTGCAGGACAAATATAGTATTTATATCGGCAGCTTTTCCCCACAGTAGAATGCCATAGGACATTATACTGTGGAAGTAACTAAAATATACAAGTCTTGCTGTGTTTTCGTCTGAAAATAGTCTTATATTACTTACTGCAAATGCTGCTGAACTGAGTCTGTCGGCCAACCCAGCAATATGAGGGCCCCACTGTAGTTTTGCGTCTAAAGTTATACCTAAAAAGACAGCTGTATCTACTAGTTCCATACCTTTTCCATTCAATAGAACATTGGTTTTAGTTTGCCTTACATTTGGCAACGTGAACTTTATACTTTTAGTTTTTTTGCTATTTAACAAAAGATTATTAACACTAAACCAGTGTACTATTTTTGAGAGAACATTATTTACTTCGTCATAGCCTGAGTTTTGGCGATTAGTATTAAACGTAAGTGTTGTGTCATCGGCAAATAATACTATCCCGTTTTTTCCATTAATTAGGTATGGTAGGTCATTTATATAGACCAGAAAAAGAAAGGGTCCTTAAATGGATCCTTGTGGGACCCCCATCTCAATTTTGGTACCTGTGGATCTTTTTCCATTTATCTCAACCCTCTGAGTCCTATTTGATAAATAATATTTTAAGAGGACGAGTGTTGGTCCCCTTACTCCATAGTGGCATAGTTTCCTGATCAACGTTGTGTGCTGCATGCAATCAAATGCCTTAGAGAGATCGGAAAAAAACTCCTAGAGCATCCTGCGACCCCTCCCAAGCATCAAAAAAGTTCGAATTGTCAGAGTTCGAATTTCGAGTTGCATCGCACTGCGCAGCGCATGTGCAGTATATGCCTGGTGTCATATGAAACGTGTATTTTTTTGTGTAGTGAATAGAGATCAATTTTGAATATCTATCTTAAAAATGCAGCGCCGCGTAGCGTATCGTCGCGGTATGAACTGACCCTAAAGAGACAATTTACAAATATACAAAACAACCAACAAATAGTTGATTTTGATTAAAACAAATGCATTGTTTATGAAAGACGAAACATAAGAATTTAAATAGTGAGATATTTCTCTGCTTGTTCTAGAATAAATTGTAACTGGTAAAGCCACAATAGTATTATATTATTTGAAGCATATTTGCAGTTCAAATTGGCAAAGCAATAACAATAAGACCGGTACAATTCAATACCACTTAAGCCGATCGGCGATCTTGAGAAAAATAAGAAATTCTCAAATAGCTTTCTCGTATCGTTCGCTTTATTTATTAATACTTAATTTATAATACCATCATGGTCTAATTACAAACAATTGAATAAAATTTAAAGAGTAGCTTTACTACCTAAGTATCTTATGAGTAAATGTATAAATTTGAAATAAAATGGTAGTTTCAAAGCGATTATATCAATAGATTGATTTTGCTAATTAAATCTTACAATAAAGCAGTTTCGATGCAGTATCCGTTAAAACAGCAAAATGGTAATTCCATAAACGTCAAATCAATATTTAACTCGTTTTGATTGGTCCAAACGCCAAAAATCAGTTTATGATATCAAGACGATTCATTAATTATTCATTGAAAGTCTTAGTTAAACTCGACAATTGGGGTTCAGTAGTCATCGCAAAAAGGTCTGTAAAAATATATAATGCTCAATGAAGTGAAGGAAAACAATTAGCGCTTTAAAATAACTTAGTCTTACTACGTACTGTGATAGAAGTAAATAATAACTGTGAACCTCTGGCATTTTGTGGCATTTAATTAATTGTAATTCCGCCCGCTATAGCCCGTTCAGATCTATGAATACATGATGAATATTAACGCAGTCGCGATAGTTAGCCCTGGCCATGGGTAGAAAAGTTCCCTAGGGAACTAAGGAGGTCTACCTAACTTGACAAAACTACCCTCCGGAAGGCAAAACTTTTTCCGCTGTTTCGGCAGGAAGGAAGTCAATTTAGGTCCGATCCTTCGTAAGCTTAGGTTTGTCGAGACTATGATGCATACTTATTTTTATCTTTGAATTAGGGTCAATTCACACCAAAAAAAAACGATACGGTACGTGGCTTCGCATTTTTAAGATAGGTATTCAAAATTGAACTTTATATAATATGTAATATATAAAGTTCAATTTTGAATAGAACTCTTACAAATAAATGTAAGATGAACATTTATTTGTAAGAGTTCGAATGTAAAGTGGCAGCTCGCTGCACAGCGCATGTGCAGTGTATGACTGAGGTCATAATGTGAAACGTATCTTTTTGTGTAGTGAATATTGAAATGTATAGTTCAATTCTGAATAGCTATTGTGTGAACTGACCTTTAGACTTCACACAACCAAAAAATCTTAAACATATTCAAAGGTTACGTTGAACCTTCAAACACCATGCGCGCATTATTTTCTTATTCCCCAGATCTTATTAAAAAAAACACCACAAACCGGACTCTTTTAATACTGAAAAGCCACTCAAATGGCTATTGAACAAATATTTGTTCGCTTGGGCATTATGTCGCGGATTTTTGTTGAAATAAATTTATTACTTTACAAACGTACGTGATTACAGAGCTCTTTGTGCGGCCGTCCCTTTACTAATAAAAGATTCTCCGCAAAACGGCCTCTTGGCACGAGCTTCCTAATGGATTTCAATGGAGTTGCATATGTGTAGGCTCACTTTAAACTCTTTGTTCTGTATAAAAGTAATTTACTTCCCTCATCTCCTTTGCAGCGTCTTTCGTCGCCATGAATGGGGTACTTCTTTCACAGCTACTTTCCTCGTGCTTATTGCTTTAGAATACTTTCACGGTAATGCAAAGAGAGATTGTGCTCATTTTACAGAGTCACGTCTTAATGGCAAAATTTTCCCATCTCATAAATTGCTGCATGTATAGGTCATGTAAAGATTAATTCATTACGTGGTTCTTGTTGCCGTGTTTATTTTTTTATTACGAGTGATTTATTGATAACTCTACTAATGCTACCTACAAACGTAATCAGCTATTTATGATAACAAGAGGTCGTCTTGTGGTCAAAAATCATATTCTAATCTTCTTTTTTTTTATATAAAAATGGATTGCAATTATAATTTCTCCAAAAAACTCGAGAACGGCTGGAACGATCTGGATAATTTTGATTTTAAAATAATTGTGGAAGTTCAGTGAAGGCTTGAACGGTGAGAAATACTGGAAAAATTGCGAGAAAAAAACAAAAAATGACGATTGAATTTTCCCATACTAACAGTTTACATACTTAAAAATTTGTCAATTGACAGTCGAATAGGAGCGTTCAAGCTTCAGTATATCTGTTTGGTTTATGCAAAAAATCCCCCAGTAAGGTTATTAGGTATAGATGTAAATGTAGGTATAGTTATTTATTTCTTCCAGTGCGTAGCCAAGACAGAACAACGTGTGTCGGGAGAACTAGTATTCGGTAAAGAGGTGAGATAGAAAAAAAATGCAGTGACAGCAATCTGTCAAACGTAATGTAATAAAATTGCCGTTATATTTAATAATTTCATATATATTTTAAACATATACGCATATATTATAGACCAGTCGTGTTGAGGCAAAAACTGTCTCCAGTTAAATGGCCGCACTTTGGCATTTTTGGGCCATTTTGACATTTGAAGTATGGTGAAAACCAAGATTGCGCAACATTTACGGCTCGTTTCAATAACCTATCTATCTTTATCTATTTGTTAAAAACGTCGCCATTCAATAATTTGACGATCTTTTGCGATACAAGTTTGATGTTTCTAACAAATAGTTACTAGTAGATAGGTTATTGAAACGGGCCATTACTTGTATGAAGATTTGATCTGTCAAATATATGTTATGATTTTAAAGCATTATTTAAAAAAATTTAGCTTTCTGCGCACTTTCCTCCAAATAAACTTTATCTGTGCTGAATATCATACTCGTCCGTTCGCACAATTCTCGTAAAATTGTACTGAAAGTTTTTGTTTCACGTAATTATATGATAGTAGAGAGAAATAACAATGGTCTGAAAAATTCGATAGCCCGTTTACGCAATTACGAGTCCAAGAAATAAAAGAATGATCAAGAAAAAGAAAATTATTTCACTTTTCAAGAGGGAAACGAATAATTTTAAGCCGCCATAGAAATGTGTGGAATAAAAGATATCTCAATCAAACACAATGAGATGATTTAAATAATAAATTCGGACAACTTTTATCCGAAATCAATTAGCAAATTTGTTTCAATTGGGTATTTCTTGTTCTTTTTAAAGAACAAGCTTGATTTATTAAAAGATAAATTAATTTTTTTTTATTAAAAGATAAAAAAATAATAATTGTAAAAAATTTTGCAACTAAAGTATCGTATGTACTTACATAAAATAATAAAAAACACACTAGATAAATCATATCGTAAGCTTAAGGTAACTTATTTATCCTAACTGTAATTATAGCTGACAAGGAAGATTAAATACTTTGCCGTGCACTAACTAAAAGGCAGCTAAGTCCAAAAAGTATTTTTCGAGAAAACGTCAAAATAAGTGGGAATTAATGTCTCTTGAAAAGTGTGCTACTTAGGAACAAGGTTGCAAGTTATATATGTAGGCATAGTATTTGTGCACAATATGTGATATATTTGATTCATATATATTTATTAAATTTTATTTTTATTTTATTCATTTCTACATAATAATAGTGCAGGCTGCACTATAAGGCCGTTAATGCCTTAACTGCTTTATAGCAGAGCAATTTCTTGTAGCTGCCACGTCTTGTACTTATAGTTAAAGTTGACAAAATATAATTAGCTATAAAGCAGTTAAAGGATTTTAACAGTCTTTTAGCCTAGGCCTTAAACTTAGAAGATTAACTTTAATCGTAAGAAGAAGTACTTTGCTTACATAACTTAGTAACTTTGCTTACATAAAAAGCAGTTACGAGATTTTAAATGCTTTTAAGCTCGGTAATGTAAAACCTATTTTGATACTGGTTCTCCTAGTGCTTAACTAGAAGGCAGTTAAAGACATCTCGCTCGCAATTAACTGCCTTTTAAGTAAGCACTTCCGGGTAAAAAGTTGAGAAGTTAAAAACTATCTTAGGAAAATCAGAACTTTATTTATGAAAAAAGAACATCTATTAAAACTTATCAAATAGCTTATTATTAACAAAACAATATACTTATATAGAAAAAAAACAAGTTTAATCAAACTTTTACAAATCTTATTCAGTAATGAGATCACCATGATTATGGGACAAAATATTATATTAAAATTATTCTATAAAATTACTCAAACCATGTCAGTATCGTTTTTGAAAGCTCAAATTCTTAATGCACTTATTAACTAAACATCACAATCAGAGATCAATAATTACAAATTATGTCAGAATCAATTAAATTACCAGACTTGGTCTTAAAATTATAAATATGGCCATTTTTATACTTAAATACTAATTAAAAACTTTAACAATTAAACTATTAAATCAAATACCTATACTTAGTAACATTATTGTATAATTATCAAAAGTAATAAAGTAAACAAAAATACTATCCTAATAAAATTATATAAAAGACAACATAATAAAGGCACTTTTTCAGTCTTAATGTTTATAAAGTAACGTTTCTTTTGTTTTTGTTCTGATTGAATTCAGAAATATTATTTCCTTCAATGATCGGTAAATTTTTCCAAAATACCATCTTATGTTTAGGTATAATTGGTGATAACTTTGTTATAAGATTAAGCTTTCTCTCCTCATCTATTGCTTTTGGTTGCGTACGAAACTTTAAAACAAAATGCGGTTTCTTCAAGTATTTATCGTTTAAAAATTTAAGAGACACAAATTCCTCATCAAAATTTTCCTTATAATGGAGATCAAAGCTTCCTCGTTTAAAACACACTTGAGACATATTTTTAAGATATGCTCTGGGACTTAAATTTTGTATGCGTCGATCTGATACGTTACCTACGTAGTTTACAAAATTTTAAGGCTGCATGGATTTAACCAGAACTTTACCATTATTTGCTGAGGCCACTGCATTTTCAAAGTCTGTGAAATCATATATGGTCTTTTTTCGCTTCATCGATAATTCAACTTGATGGTGAAATTGATCACAGCTCATAAATGTGTGACCCGGTTCAAAATTAAACGGGTTGATAGTTTCTGTGGCTATTAAGTCGCTATTGATGAGGTCGGTTAGCATAGAAAACAATAACCAGTTTTTATTCTGAGATGTACAATTATCAAGCCACAAATTAATTGATTGGACATCTCGAAATTGAAGGAAAAAGCTGTAATAAGCACTCATGATATTATCCTGCTTACGGCCTGCTATACCATCATGCCATACGGCAGCTAAAGGTTTCACATCCTTTGTGATTTTTCCTACTGGTGCGAATGTTTGGTTATATACTGTAAGTCTAGGACAAAAAATTACAGATTTAAACGTATCCATTCGTGGTAACATAATTACATTTTCTAAGTCACAGCTAAAATATATCTGAAGAGTATTTTGTTCCAAAGTCTTGTGTAAATCATATAATTCTCTTGCCTTTTTATACTTGTCATGGTGTTTTGCCCATGTTGAACATGCGTTACAATCAGGTATAGCTTGAGTGCGAACATTATGGTTTGTATCAAGACTATGCAATCTGTAAGATTCGCATATTTCGCATTCCTCATTTCCTAGTCGAGCGAACGATATGTTTAGATTCTTTAAGTGTGATTGGTATATTATTTTAAACACTTACGGATTGTGTCGCGGTGCACTTTTCTTTTTCCCGACGTTTCGCGTTCGAATATTCGCGTAAACCTAAGGAATCAATATGTGATTGGTATAACTCATAGCCAACCTTGTTTTCTGGATATTTCGAACAAAAGTCAGAATACATAAACGTAATATTAATTTCACTAGGCAAATAACGACGATTAGGAGCATGTTCACGACGATAGTGCGGTGCAGCTGGTTTGAAAGATTCGATATGTTCCGTAATAATATCTCTATTAAAAGCTGGAGTCTTTACATGCTTGCCCCGTTTATCAATATATTTGTCAGGATTTAGAGAATTAAGCAATATTTTATAATTTTTTTTGCAATAACCTAATGTAGTTAAGAAAAATACTTTGCATACCTTTATAAAAATTCCATCAATCTTTTGTAAAGTAAAAGCTCTTTTTGCATTCCTCTTAGGCTCTTCAACACATTTTCTCTTAGGAACTGCTACCGTATAATAACTTCTTATAAATAATCTCCTTTCAGAATGACGTGTCATATTCCAATACTGGTTGTTAATATACAAACGTTCCTCAGGAGTAAATATAGTTGAACAACTTTTTGTACACTTCATATCACAGCCTGTTTTTACATCCATTTCCTTCTCAACCAATCTATCTTTCAAACTGATATCATGTTTTTTTCTCTTTGTGGAAGATGGCGGGCCCAAATCTACTAAATCCGTAGAAATAGAGCAATCAATAATAGATGCAGAAGTACGTCTGTCTTTTCTTAGGTAACGGATGTCCAATAATCTCTTCTGTTCTTATAAATTCTAGAGTATGTCGTCGCGTTATTATTTTTTTAGGAAACGTTATAACTGTTCATCTTTTCTTTTTCAATATTGGGTTACTTTTAAGGTTTGAAACTGTATATGTCTGTCTTTGCATGGCATAACCATATTCGGTGTCATCACTGAACACTTCGTCACATGGTTGATAGTCCTTATCCTAAATAGAATCATCACTATCATAATCTAATATTTCGGGTATAATGCACTGAGGATCAGATGGAATCGGTGAAGGATTATTATATTCTTATTATTAATTATTATATTATTATATAGGATTAGTATCGACTCGTGGCAGTATAAATAATGTTTTTCAAGCTGCTGTTCACTTAATGTTTCTATTGTAGTCTTCAGAGTTTCTTCTGGATGGCTGTAATATGTTATTTGTGTTTCATTGAATTTTTGAAACACTTGTGATGTCATGGAGTAAGGCTCTTGGTAGAGAAGATTAACCTAGTCGTTATTGTTCATGCGGGCGTATTTTGATTCTCTTTGGCTAATTTTAGAGCAAGTGGAACTTCGTGCAGTAGATGGCATGCTGTTAGTTTCAAGATGTTGTGCAGTAGGAAATTCCTGGTCCACCTGCATACTATTCATTATAGTTTGAATCCTTGATGATACACAGGAACGTCTAAAATACAATGAAATATAATCACACTTCTCTTTCGCACTATTTGGTAAGTTAAAAGCAATCAACAATCGAAACAAATCGAAAAAAATTACAGTAAGTATTATAGTATCTATTCACCCATTAATTCACTATTTACCCCGTCTTACGGTAGGTAGGTACATAAAGAAAACTAACAGCACGCATTTTATCTGTAAAGGTACATATCTAGGAAAAATCTATAGTAAGTATATACCAAAAACAAGTATTTATAAGTTAAGTTAGATAAATAATAAAACATTAATTCGTTTTTGCCTAAAAGTTTTACAAACAGTCAAACATTATTTTGCATTAACAAGAATATTACAAATAATTATTTATTTCAATAAATGAAATAATATAATTATAATGTCAACTCACCTTTATCTATTTTGCGCCATTCTCGTAAATATAGCGCCAAAAAGCAAGATACGCGCCGCATGTCCGTCCGCTACGAGCACCCGAAGTGAAAAGGAAGTATAAACTGCAGTTCAAACGCGAACGAAAATCACAAGCGTTTTACTGCTATTTAGTCTAGCATTGTCGCTTAGCTGCTATCTAGTGATTGATACTTAGCTAATACTAATTTCAATCCCTAACTTAAAAGTAGTAATTGGCATATAACTGATTTCTAGTGTAGTTTTTCTTTATGACTGCTTTATAGTTAAGGCACGATGTTCAGATGGTAATTTGTATGACACAGCACATGAAGGTAGTTAAAGACGCTTGGCGGATTTTTAGCCAAGATTGACTAGATAACGTAGTTTTAGTTAAGTAAATTAAGAAAAAATAATATATATCAATTTGTCTTACAGTATCTTAACGTCTTTCTAGCGAAGTATTGTGGCTTAGCTGCTTTTTAATTAAGGAAGTAACGAAATTTATGTGTTATAACTGCTCAGCAATCTTCTGTATCTCTAAAACTATTAATCGTAGAAAAATGATTCTTAAACCAAAAGATAGAGCATCGAAAGTTGTAAAAGACCACATTAAAAAGTGAAAAATGGCCAACTGTGGCTTAACTGTGGCCTTTTAGTTAGTGGACGGCAGTACTTTTGAAAACACAAGCATCACGAATCACGATCCACGCCAAAAGTCAGTGATCATCATTGTAAACGTACAATCTATCTTCTATTTTTATTATACATATCTATATAATATATATATATATATATATATATATATATATATATATATAAAAGAAAGTCGTGTTAGTTACACTATTTATAACTCAAGAACGGCCGAACCGATTTGGTTGAAAATTGATGGGGAGGTAGCTTAGAACCAGGAGACGGACATAGGATAATTTTTATCCCGTTCCCGTGGGGCGTGACATAAATTTATAAAATGTGTGATTTGATAGGGAAAATTACAAAGTAATGGAAAATCTTATGTTATATAAGTATAGTAAAAATGGATTGCAATTCCAATGTCAAAGCCAAGTAAAATCGGTCCAGCCGGTCTCAAGTTTTAGCTCGCTAAAACTTTTATTTTTGCCCGATTTGGCTAATGTAGGTTGATATTTAAACGGTGAGAAATATTGGAAAAATCCCCGCAACACTATAGTGTTAATATTAGGTATTTACCTATGAAATTGCCGTTTTGTATGAAAAAATTTAAATTAATTTTTTTCATGTATTTTTTATTTGTATTAATCGAAGTAATTACCCATGCAATCAAGGCATTTTTGCTAACGCAGTGGGAGTTTATTGATTGATTGCCCTTCTTAAAGAAATCAGCTGGACGGGAGGCAACAAATTCTTCAAAGGCATTTTGTACTGCCTCTCGGGTATTGAATTTTTTTCACGCCAAGAAGATATCCAAATTATAGAAAAAGTAAGTAGTCTGTAGGCGCAAGGTCTGGTGAGTAGGGCGGATGACGGAGAGCTTCCAACCCCAGTTCTTGCAACTTGGAGACCGTCTGCTGTGCAGTATGAGGTCGCGTTGTCGTGCAAGAGCAGCGGAGACGAGCGATTGACCAATGCTGCAGTTCTTCACAGTACACATCTGCAGTAATGCTCACCCCGTTTGGTAAGAAGCTGTGATGAATCACACCGGCGCTAGACCACCAAACAGTGACCATCACTTTTCTAGGGGTAAGTTTTCGTTTAGGGCATTGTTTAGGTGCTGAACCAGGATCCAACCACCTTGCTGAGCGCTTGCGGTTATCAAACAGAATCCATTTTTTTAAAATTCCTTCATTTGTGTGTCTGTTGAGCAGTGCAAGGCACGTTTCGACGCGTACTTCGCGCTGGCGATCATTGAGTTCGTGGGGCATCCATTTGTCAAGCTTTTTTACCTTGCCAATTTAACGCAAATGGATCAATATTGTTTTGACGCTAACGTCGAAAGCTGCTGCTAATTCAGGCGTAGATTGTGTATCATCAGCTTCCACAATCGCCTTTAATTCGTCATTGTCAACCAAAGTCTTCGGACGACCGCGAGGTTCATTTTTTAGGTCGAAATTTCCAGAACGGAAGCGAGCTAACCAATAACAGGTGGTGCGTTGGTTTGTAGTGTTAGCTCCGTAAACATCGTTGATGTTGCGTGCCGCTTGTGCCACGTTGCTGCCACGACGGTACTCATATTCCATAATTACTGGAATTTTTAACGTATCCATGATGACGAAAAAGATTGAAATGCGATGAAAATGTAACACTAATCAGTAAACAAATGACTACTTTTGGAAAAAGAATTCCATGTTTTTAAAATAAAATTAATTTGAAATTAGAATTCTTAGCCAAACAAAAATTATTTTGATTTGAAATGGCTAGTACTGCAGAACGGCAATTTCATAGGTAAAGACCTATTATTTTCAAATACGTTGTATTGTCGCACCTATAAATATAGGTGCGACAATACAACGTGTGTCGGGACAGCTAGTATTATATAAAAGGCAAAACTGATTGACTGATGTATCAACGCACAGGCCAAACCCTTTACGCTAGAAATTTGAAATTTTGCACACGTATTTTTCATATGATGTAGGCATCCACTAAGGAAGGATTTTTCAAAATTCAACCGCCAAGGGGGTAAAATAGGGAAAAAAGTTTGTATGAAAATTTTTATTCCTTGGACATATGTGCATGATATTTCGTATGAATTGAGTACAGGAAAAATAATGAGTTACGTATTTCAGCGTTTTCTAAAATTCAGCCCCTAAGAGGGCAAAATAGGGGAAAGTACTAAAAAACGCACAGACCAAAACCTTATTTTAATATTAAAATAAATTTTATTAAAATTATATTATTAATTTATAATTTTTAGATAAATTAAATAAATATATATTTTCAATGTAAATGAAATTGCTTAAAAAATTGAAATTTCGCACACGTATTCTTCATATTATGACAAAGGCATCCAATAAGGAATGATTTTTTCAAAATTCAGCCCCCAAGAGGGAAAAATTTGAAATTTTGCACACGTGTTTCTCATTTGAAGAAAGCATCCACTATGGAAAAGTTTTTCAAAATTCAACCCCCAACGCGGTGAAATCTTTGTACGAAACTTTTATTCGTTTTCTAATGAATATTAGAAAACGAATAAAAGTTCCTATAAAAAACCTCTAAGAGAATAAAATAGGGGATGAAAGTTTGAAATTATATTGAAGATATCATTTAAAACCCAATTTCACGCGGGCGAAGCCGCGAGCAAATGCTAGTTGAGTATATTTTAATATCTAATTATAGCATAGATAATGCCCGGTGTCTGAAGTTTATTGTCAATAGTTTATCATTTCAATAGAGCTTTGATTGGATGATGCGTTATCCAACGCGTTAGAGGGACAACCCTAGTTTTAGTTTTGTCAGCTCTTCTTAAGTAGAGCAGCTGACATGTTAAGTAACCATATTTGTTTTGTTTTAAAACGTAGGATTTAGCTATAATAGCAATATCTTACTACTGTTATTACTAAATCTCTCGTTTCCTCCGTAAGTTTGGAAATTAATATTTTTTAAGTAAAATTCTATTTACCTTTCACATATTTTATAATAGTTATAAACGTGAAAGTAATAAATGTGAAATAGGATAGACGGATGTTTCTTACTCTTTCACGCAAAATCTACTAAACTGATTTTGTTGAAATTTGGTATGGTACCAGTTTAAGCTCTTTATTTGACACACAGGCTACTTTTTATCCTGAAAAAGTACAGTGTTACTCTATTTACCCGTGGGATAAGGGAATGGGTATTTATTCGGGCGGAGCTGCGGGAAAAAGCTAGTATCTGACTAAGAATTTCGCTCGACACGCATTTGATCTAACGCCTTACACGTGCCACATCCCACACATTCACACACTAAATAATGATCCATAAAATATTATGTTGCTACTGTTTTCTATAATCACAAGGTAATAAAGTAGCCTCTTGTGTTTATAGATACACAAGAAGCTAATATATTTCTTTGTGAATTGTGACATGTATAAGACTTTTCTAACAACGAATGTGTGCAGTCTGCCATCTCGTAGTAGGTTTTAAGTAGCCTGTACTCTGGTTATATCCTATTGGAAATTTAAAAAAAATATATATTATTGATTTTTTTTAATGTATATTAAAACTTTATTATTAATAGTATTGATATTTAATGGGAAAAACTTTGAAAAAAAATTCTAATAATTACAAACAATTAAAAATTGATAAAACTTAAAAATAAATCACGTGACTGTGAACGCGCCACGATTGGTCACCGTAGTTGTGACGTCATAATGATAGCTATAAAGCTATTTAATAACAGTACATCATTTACGGCTATTACACGTGACTTGTCAATAATATTGAAAATTTACTGCTAAATACGATTTGTTAGTTAATTCCAATTAGCTTTGTGTGATAAATTGTAATGGTCTCAGCGCGCTCTAATTTTATCTAATGTTTTTTGTTCATTTTCAATATAAGTTAATTGGCATAATAGTGTTCGGTTAACTGTGTTCGTAATTATAATGTAAGTAGTTTCCTATACACGAGTGTTTTTATGAGTCCCGCTTACTACGACCGCGACACAGAAGCACTACCTATACAATAAATGGCTCACATATTTAGGCATATTAAGGCATATATTTGAATGAAATAATATATATATATATATATATATATATATATATATATATATATATATAAAAAAATGATGAATGAAATAATATATATATATATATATATATATATATATATATATATATATATATATTATTTCATTCATCATTTTTAGATGATTTGTTAAAAGTATGTGACATTGAAGATATTACAGACATTTAATATCATACGAATGTGTTTTGTTTTACTTTCTTAAATTACCTTCAACTGGATTCAAATAAATAAATATACTTACAGCTTAGGAAATAAGTAGTGAAAATACCAAAATGGCAGCGCCATCAAGAACTTTTGCAATAGGTACGATTAGCGTTTATCCTATAATAGAATTATATTTTAATAGAATTTAGCATTATGTAGGTATATTATAAGATATAAGAATGTTATGCAAATCTATAATGATTAAAAGATACTGTTGAAAGAATTCTTCCATCTGAAAACGGCACCAGGACTTTTATGTCAAGCTGTATGAGCTATATTTGAAATAAATATATTCTTTTACTCGATATATTATTTAAATTATTGAAAAAATCAGAAAAGCCCTTAAATTATCTTTCTTTCATGCACATTTTAATATGATATGAAATAACCAAAAAGTGGTAATTTTTATATATCTAAAATATTGTAACGGGAGATTTTTTCTTAGATATCTAATACTGTTAATATTTTAGAACACTTAATTTTAATACGATATTTCATGTCCACATTGCGCCTGAGGCACTATGGAGAGTGGGCTTTCTCCTTTGAGTATTTAACAATCACAACAGAATTAAATAGATCAAAACACTGTAATTATTAATATATTTCTGTATAAACTGCAATGAGTGAAAACTAACATTATGACGTCACACGCACTTGAGTTTATTCGGGAGCTGTCGGCGTGTTTCGGATTCAAAAATTAATTTTTATTTTAAATAATAACATAAGTACTTAAATATGATCTTTCCATTTATTACAAAAAAAATATTTCAAAAACCCAATTAAATCTTTTGTAAACAAAAAGATATGCTGCCAATTTAAATGTCACTTATTTATCGTGCAATAAAGAAATGACAATGACACATTATATTTATTTATTAGTCGAATATAATCTTTTTGTTTAATAAAAGACTAGCCAGCTGCAAAGCCGCGGGCGTCAGCTAGTCTTTTATTCTAGAAAAATATCCGCGTATATACAGTATCCCACGGGAACACTGTACTTTTTCGGTATAAAAAGTAACCTATGTTTTATTCCAGAGCATAAACTACCATCATACCAAATTTTATTGAAAACCATTCTATTGTTTTTGCGTGAAAGAGTAACAAACATCTACCCATCCATCTATACTCTCAAACTTTCACATTTATAATAGTAGTAGGATTTATTTGGATCTGAACAGAACATAGTGCCGTAAACTACTTCCAGGTTGGAGTCGCAGTAGTAAAGATGTTAGTGATTCATGAAATTTATAAATAAGAAGTTGATTTATGAATTGAATGATAAAATATAAATCAAATTAATACTTTTTATCCGTTCACCAATTTTATTTTAAGTCCGAACTGTCTCGAGCAGATTTTATCTGTGTCATTGTTACCGGGACGTTTTTATCAGTCCTCAGACCTCCGGACTGATAATTAAATGTACGCGGGACGTCGTTACCGCCATGTTCATTCTGACTAAATTGATTCCCGTCGCTTTACGGAAAAATTGCATATTTACTGCTTATTGTCACTGTAGCCTTACTCTGTTTAAAGCTTGATGATCGTTTCCTGATATACTTCAGTGGTTTTTCGATCCAATCATCAAATTGGATTCGTTACAATTCTGTTAGCTAGTTGTTTAATCATTTTGCTTATTTCCTATATTATATCACAGTAAACATATACATAGTATGTTCCAATACAAACCAGAAATAATCTGAACATAATATTATTATGTTCGACTGCCGTCGACTTTTAGAAGAAAATTGACACCAAATTACCTGAGCTGTGCTCTAATTGATAACGAATTTATTTTTTTTAAAACCAGTCCCCATTTCCCAGTAATTTGGTAGTTTTACCTGGAAAATTTTCTGGGAGTTTTGGAAATAGGTAATCTATACTTATAGTATTAGGCGTCCACTGTGGCTCAGTGGTTAGCGCGTCGGCGCTCAAGCTGGAGGTCGCCGGTTCGAATTCCGCCAAAGGAACAAAAAGCTTTCAATGTACCAATAGAAAGCCACATTGTTTGTGTCATGGACTGCATAATGACCCGAAAAATGAAAAGCATTTCCGTGGTGGTCGGATTTGGAGAACAAGTTGGAGTCAAAAAATCGTCGAAACCATTATGAATTCTTATCAAAATAAGTAAATTCATCGTCTCAAGTGAGAAACATAAGATTTTCCCTTCCATTGCTTATAAATTGGACAAGTGGTTATATAGTAAAGGTCGTGTTAACTCGCGCGGTCGGCTCCTTTGGTGCGATTAACACAGATCAATAACCAGACAAATTGGCATGCAAAGACGCGCATATTATTCAGTAAAAATGTAACCCTCCTTTTAGCACTAAGGAAATAAAGCATAGCACGCAGTACCAACAGAACCACACTCGTCATTTTCATTACATACTAAAATGTTTAATTCTCAACGAAGTAGGCACGGGATAGCTAGTTAATATATATATATATATATATATATATATATATATATATATACATTTGCCTTTTGTTACTATGCCGCTTGCGCCGCAATCTTGCAAAAAATTGAGTTTGATAGCATTTTTGATGCTATCGCCTATATCCGACTCATTTTACGATGAAAATATATAAGGTCATATACCCAAAATATCGTATTGATTTTATCAAACCTTATGTAGTAGGTACAAAATTAAACTACAATAAGAATTCATATTCAAGTTTACTCACCAATAACAACGAGTCGTATCTGGAAGTTTCTAGTCGGGGAGTTCTTGAAGTCGACCCGGCAGCGGTACGTGCCCTCGTCGTCCAGCTGCACCGAGCTGAGCGTGAGCGCCGCGGGCCGGGTTATGGTCGCGAAGTAAGCGCGCGGACCGAACGCGCCCGGGTCCGACCACTGCAGCGCCTTATTGAACGACCGCCCGCGCACGTCGAAACTGCAATAAAAATGCATCTAGAACTATCCTGATTACTCTAGTGTGGAGCTTTACGGCATCTGCATGTGAGAGTACACTGTACGTATTAGCAGTGTCAGAAAGGAGGGGTGTGCGTTATTCTACACGCCCATGATTTATTTTGCTAGAAGACTGCGCGAATTTAAGATTACTAAAGAAGGAATTTAATATATATATATATAAAATAAAGGTGTGTTAGTTACACTATTTATAACTCAAGAAAGTGTGGCTAAAAAGTTGGTGGGGAGGTAGCTTAGAACCAGGAGACGGACATAGGTTACTTTTTATCCCGTTCCCGAGTGATGTGACATAATACGTGGTATTATGTTCTAAAAAAAATGGATTGCAATTTCAATGTCTCGCTAAAACTCGAGAACGGCTGGGCCGATTTGGCTAATTTTGGTCTTGAAATAATTGTGGTAGTTCAAGGTTTAAACGTGAGAAATATTGGAAAAAGTGTTGCCTGTAGAAGTAGGTGTAGGTGTAGGACTAGGACCTAGGTTGCATTGTAGGTGTAGTTATTTATTCATCCCAGTTCATATTTAAGACGGAACAACGTGTGTCGGGACAACTAGTTTAATATACAATAGAATTCTGCTGTAACGCAAAGTGAGTGCTAAGTCTCGTCGCTTGTATTGCGTAACCACAGTCATAAATTGTTCATCACCTCATGCTTTTATTGCTTAATTTCCAAAACACGACTTGCGGAAATGCTAGTCTTATTTATAAAAGAATGGATAGCAGTTTGTTGGAGTCGCTAAAACTTGAAAGCAGATGCATCGATTTGGTTAATTTTGATCTTGAAATAATTGTGATCGGGGAAGTTCAGGGAAGAATTTAATGTTCAGAAATATTGGAAAATTGCGAGGGTATAGTGTAGCTTTTAGTGTTGAAATTGTATGTGTATGTGGGTCGGTAGGTAGGCAGGTAAATGTGTAGGTTGTAGTTGTAGGTGTAGTCGTAGGCGTAGATGTAGGTATAGGTGTAGTTTTTAGTGTTCAAATTGTATGTGTATGTGGGTCGGTAGGTAGGCAGGTAAATGTGTAGGTTGTAGTTGTAGGTGTAGACGTAGGCGTAGATGTAGGTATAGGTGTAGTTTTTAGTGTTGAAATTGTATGTGTATGTGGGTCGGTAGGTAGGCAGGTAAATGTGTAGGTTGTAGTTGTAGGTGTAGACGTAGGCGTAGATGTAGGTATAGGTGTAGTTTTTAGTGTTGAAATTGTATGTGTATGTGGGTCGGTAGGTAGGCAGGTAAATGTGTAGGTTGTAGTTGTAGGTGTAGACGTAGGCGTAGATGTAGGTATAGGTGTAGTTTTTAATGTTGACATTGTATGTGTATGTGGGTCGGTAGGTAGGCAGGTAAATGTGTAGATTGTAGTTGTAGGTGTAGACGTAGGCGTAGATGTAGGTATAGGTGTAGTTTTTAGTGTTGAAATTGTATGTGTATGTGGGTCGGTAGGTAGGCAAGTAAATGTGTAGGTCGTATAGGTATGTCGAGTCAGCTAGTAAATAATAAATTCTTTATAGTGAATATTTTGTTCTTTATAGTGAATATTTTACTCTTTATAGTGAATATTTTGTTCTTTATAGTGAATATTTTATTCTTTATAGTGAATATTTTATTGTTTATAGTGAATATTTTGTTCACTATAAAGAATTAGAGTTGAAGTTTGACAATTCTGTTTACGTTTTCAACTAAATTATTTTCATCGTTTTCAATTAGGTCGTCCGGATTTATTACCCCGAAAGCTGTCAAATTCAAAAAAAAAAATGTTTAAGGTAACTGTGAAGTTTTTCAATTTCCGGACCAGCTTTCCAACCTTCATCCTAATTTATATAGCAAGAAGCTTTGGGAATTGATTTGATTGTGCGCCCCGCTGTTCGCAGGTAGATTTAACAATTTAACTACCGTTTTTATGAAGGTATTATCCCCGAAACCTTTATTTCCTCCGTTATTATTATTTTGCTACTTATTGTTGCGATACGTTTTACATGTACAGTATTTTGTAACTTGTTATTCTTAAGTAAACGCTCTGTTCGACTGCTCCGCTGTAATTTTGCTTTAATATTTAAAATGAATATAATTTGAGGTTAATTTATTCAATTTTATTTCGTGTATCTGCAAACGTCGATGATAAATTTTAGGATAAACCTAGATATTAGTAACCGCATTACTCGCACTAGTTAACTTATGTTTTATTACACGTTAATTTTCTATCATTCTCGTTGCCAAAATTTTTGGACGAAATATTATTATTGATTCTAATACAATAGAAGCTTGAGGTGTATTTACATGGACAACAAAAATTGATCAATTTTGAGCAATTTTGGTCGATTGCAACGTAACAAAATATCAAGCAATTTACGGCAACGGCAACAAGCATCAATTTGGGAAAATGTCTTGCAACTACAATATTGAGCGATAAGGAGCAACTCCAAGATACTACACAGTACATTCATTCACAATTTATACAGTTTAACAAAAACGGCAATTCGTATCAGCGAAATTGAGCAATATGGAGCAACTTTACTTTTAGTATTTTTACTGCCGAAACAATTGCCAATTTTTTTAATTGTTCCACATCACTTCACTAATTACTCCAGATCGGTCCATCCGTATTGCCTAGAAATTATTGCTCAAAAATTGTTCGTGTAAACGAACCTTTAAAGATGCAGTGTGATAATGTAATAATAATAGACAAAATACCCCCGTGGTCTGTGAAGACGTTCGTCTTAGCAGTGTGCTGTAAGCGTATTTCCGAAAGGTAATTGGATCGACTTTGCTCGGCTTCCGTTCATCCGTTTACGGCGTCAACGGTTCATTAGCCTCGTCTTAATATTATTAATCAAACGCCGGAGTGACTGATATAAAATAATTAGACTAGCAATTTATTTTTAATCCTTTCTTATTTTATTTTGCTATGAAGTTTCACGCAAACTATTATAATAATTATATCACACCAATAATTCCCCTGCAGGATCAAGTTACGAGTTAAATGATGATTTAACTTAGATTAGATGTTTGATTTAATGATTTTCTTCATTGCCTTGGAATAGATAAAGTTTATCTTCTATATTTTACAGTACCTAGGTAACAAAAGCGTTATTCTAAGTAGTTTGTTCACTTATAAGGGTGATTTAATGATCAAAGTAATAAATCACCTGTATATAGGTTTTCCGCCGCTCTTTCGGAACCAGAGCACCATGTAGACGCGGTCCTCGGCGGCGTCCGGCGTGACGTCACACGGCAGCGACGCCGTGCGCCCCAGGACCGCCTCCACGTCCACCGTCGACACTGCAAACAATAGAACTTGAGATAATAATAATCTTACTACTATAATAAATGTGGAAGTTTGTAAGGGTGGATGGATGTTTGTTACTCTTTCACGCAAAAACTACTAAACGTATTTCGATGAAATTTGATACGGTAAGTAGTTTAAGGCTCTGGATAAATAGGCTACTGTTTTGCCCGAAAAAGTTATAGTATTCTCGTGGGACGCTATATTTACGCAGGCGGAGTGGCGGGAAAAAGTTAGTAGTATCTATGAACTATGGTGTGAAACCACGCCAATCTGGCCCCTTGCTAAGTACTGGAAGAATTTGTGTTACGGGGACCAAACAACGGGACGTATATTTAAATACATATGTTTAAAATTTATATATATATATATATAAATGATTACATAATTTAAAATAAAGAATATAAAAATTAATCAAGCAATACAATAAAATTAAAATACAATTTGCTCAAATCTAAAAAATCTATGATTGTACCCTTGTTTATAAATTTGAAATCGATTAATAACACATAAAATGTTGCAATTCATTTTATCATTAAATAAAAAGTACATGCATTTTTATTTAATTTTTTAAACATTCACAATAATTTATACTATTAAGATTTAGAAACTAATAATATTTTTTCCGAAATAATATTTAATTAAAAAGAAAATTAATCTAACACTGCAATAATTTTTTTAAATTATTTAATGTATTTATAAAATAAATATCAATTCTGGAAACTTTGAACGTGAACCCCTCTTATTTGAGGGTGAAGGCCTCCTCGAGAGATGTCCAATAGTCTCTGTCTCTACCTTTCACCATCCATGAACTGCTACTACGGTTTCTATGATGTCGTCTGCCCACCATTACCATATCAAATTTCATCGAAATCCGTTTGAAGGACTCTCCTACGCTCCATTAGTGCTCCCGTGCGCTCTGAAATAGCGCTACAATTGTTATTTAGGCTTGTACTAGTAGAAGTGGATGTCTGTAGGCTATTTTCCATAGCGGAGATTATTTGATTGTAATAGATTTGGACTGTGTTGTCTTCATACTGATTGATAAGATGATTTTGAAAGTCTCTTAGAGCATCTAGGAAATTTGAAACTTCTTCGGTGTTTTTTAGCGTATTTTTCTGGGAACTACGGTAATTGTTCCTATTTTGTCTAGTAGGTTTTAAATGAAATATAGCTCGAATTAACTTGACATTATTGTCCTAGATACTGATTAAGGCTTGAATATAATAGGATCATGTCCTAATCCCCGTATTATGTACTTTATCTGATAACATTTTTCAGTATTGTAAGTCACAAACAGTAAATATTTTTTACAGCTTACGACACCAGAGCCTTATTACGCAAATGACAAAAATTATTCGTGAAACTCTAATGATTTTTTAGATATTTTTAGTACAAAAAACTTTATGTAATTTCCATTTATTTTATGGTAACGGTAAGCCTTCGACTAAATTCCTAGTGATTTAAAGTAGTATTTTTAAAAATAGCATTAAAAGTAGTTCGCACAAAATATCTCAATAACTATAAGTAAAACTACGACTTACTACACACTACACAGTACACACCAAATGTGCTTTAAAATGATATATAGATAGATAGAGTTTCAATTTCAGTTTATCCAAGTATTTTATTTGCTGTTTCTTGCGCATGTCTATCTTAAAATCTTAAAGATTCCCAATGTTACAAATCTTCAGAGATAACTTTTCTTTACTGATTTCAATTTCACTTAAGACGCAGACCACTAAAAATAACTTAATTTAAGATACTTTCTTCCTTTTTTATGATAAAATAAGGAAAAGTGTAGAAAGGAATCCCTGGTGTAATACATTTATTCATTACGCGAGTAATTTAATAAAATCTCCGGAGCGGATTCCTACGCGTAACACAAGTGAATTACTATAATATTTATTACAAGTTGCTTATGGCTTAGGCCCGGGTTAATACACCAAAAATTAGGTACATGTTTCGACGAGAGCTGTATATTTTAAAACCTTATTTCGGACGAGGTGTAATATCAGACTAATCTGTAGCTAGATTCTGCTAATTAAATCTTATAAAAGTACAGAAACCCAATTCTCGTACACTTCTAATGTACTTTCAATAAATTATAATTGAATCAGGATATCATAAACTGATTGTTGGAGTTTGATTGGTGCAAACTCCATCAAAAAGGTTAAATCGAGAATTGGGGTGCAGGTCCCAGGTGGCTACTGTGGTGACATTTAAAAAAATAATTTAAAGTACTGCTTATGTCACCATAGCAGAGCTCCTTTCGAACAATAAGCCTGACACCGCCATTAACATCCTCGGCTTGATAGGCACCGAAACCATTAGACACCAGCGATTCCTGGGACACCAGCATCTGAAGCCTTATGTGAACACAGCAACCGCCATCGCAGTCGTGACCTCGCGCCGCCACCCCGCATGCAGCCACCGCGGTCGCCTGGACTTGCCTCCCGCGACCATTCCCCTCTTATAGTTATAAGCCGTAGCTTAAGAGTAGACATCAGTTGAAAGCCACCTCTCACTTAGCGACGTTATGCTGATTGTTATCCATTAGTAATCGTAAATTCAATAATAAATGTAACTTAGTTTTAATTTTGAAAATAAATATTTTTTAAAGACATTTAATTAACTTTATAATAACTTAACTCAATGCGCAAATAAACTTGCGCTACAACTTACCTGGTCAAAATAATTAAGTAAATCGTTATTTTTTATTATTACAAAAACATAAACTCGCTTTGGTAATACCCCAATTTTTTAACTCGTCGAAAGATATGACGAAATTAAGTCTCTTGGTGAAATTACCATTTTAGTACCAACATTTATCTCCGCTTAGTTAATTAATTGGACTTCTCTGTTGCTCTCTATGCATAATTTATTATTATATTCAGGCTATGAAATAAATGAGGATATTTTACAGCATAGTACTAAAATGAATTTATTACTAGAACTTTAGTGAAATAGTTATAGTAGAATATCGACTTAATCCTTTATGACATGTGTGATGGGAGCTCTTGATATAGCACTAACAAGCGCGCGCCGGAATGTAGTAGGTACATAATAATATTATAACCCGCAATATATAGGGAAACAGTGTAAAGTTAGAAATTATGAAAGTATGTATATACCCGCTACAGACCACAATGATAAGACTGCACAGTTCTGTCACAGTAGACATATTTGGTACTAGCTTTTCCCGCGGCTCCGGCCGCGTAAATATAGTATCTGGTATCCCACGGGAATACTGTCCTTTTTCGGGATAAAAGTAGCCTATGTTTTAAGCCTTTATCCGTTGAGTAGTTTTTGCGTGAAAGAGTAACAAACATCCATCCATCCATCCATCCTCTCAAAGTTTCCCATTTATAATAGTAGTAGAACCCGCACGCTTTGTGCGTGCGCCGATTCGGGCGGTCTAGTATGAAGATGTAGTACTACTGTATACGTCTACTGTGAACTATGCAGTTTTATCGTTGTGGTGTACACACCACAGCTATCAGCATCGCTACAGCGAGCATAGGTAAATTGTGCGATTCCAAGTAGATAAAGCTATTCTAAAGATCAAACCTACCTAAATAAACATTTAGGTATTACAAACTGCTTTACAGGAAAGTAGGTTACAGCAATATTAGTTAATAGTTTCAATGTTCCCGAGTAGTTGTTACTTTCATCAGAAGATGTTTGCTTAAGTTAAACGGGTCTGACGTGTGGTCATTAGTTCATTTCGAAACTCTACAACTTGTACGGGTTATTGGTTAAGTAAAGCTTGAGTTTGTTAAGGGTGCTAGTATGTGGCACAAGTGGTGACAACAGTGCCTTTAGTCAAGATGCATTCGATAATTTCGACGGCGAAGTTCGAAAACAAAATGTATGGGATTTGACATAAGGCAACGCAAGCGACATGTCACTTAGCGATGACTTACGTCAAATCCCATATATTTTTGATTTCGAACTTCGCCGTCGATATGACCGAATGCATCTTGACTACAGGTCCTGATTCGCGACTTCAATTTCGCTTCGAATGCCTTGCAAACATGGTGGCTGACACTGCATACATTTTTTGTGCAGGCAGGCGGTCGAAAGGTTAAAGTTAAATGCGTAATATAATAGTTTTCAGAATTTCAGTCGACCTTTATCAAAGATTATTATCGCGAAGCTTATTGTATATGTATAATGCCATTATTGTATAATGCCATGAAATAAATGTTTTATTAGACAATGACACTGAAAACACGGTCGTCTTCTCTAAGATTGAAGGTATATTGAAGGGAGATAAACAAAATTTGAGGACATAATGTTCGGCTTAGTCCTTTCCTTTTGTTTGGAAATAAAAGCCATTCAAACATTTGTATCAAAATTCAATATTTTTAAGGCAAACAAATGTACGAATGCAATTTTTATTGTGTTTATATTTTTAGGAGAAAAATAAGAGCTTTTAAACTTTTTTATACTTAACAAATTACACTGAATTACCTTCTACATATTATTAAGAACATACCTATAAAATTACAGTTAATATTCTTGTATAATAATTCAATATTTCGGTAAACGAAATAATTCGTTTCGAAATAAACATTTCAATTAATTTTGAAACAGCATTAATAACTAAAATTGAGGTCGCAGACATCAGCAGACAGCAGGGTCGACAGTAGTTATGGAAAAGTTACGTCCTACTTATGTATAAAATCCGTCCTTTCGAAAGCTTTCGGTACCATCTAAATGGGTCTTAAGTTGAAATTTATGGCCGATATTGGAAGAGATATTCATTTAATTAGTTCTCCTTAATTATAATAAATTTTCTTAGGAACTACTTACATAAACCACATCTTAAATGAGAAAAGATTAAACTAGATTAAACTACTTTTGTTCTGTTGGCGAGTCAATAAATAAAATATACATAAAAATAAAATAGAAAATCTTTACCGTAAAAACACAATGTTTAAAGTACGTTCTAATTTTATTGGAATAACTAGCTTTTTCCCGCGGCTCCGCCTGCGTAAATATCGGGAATCCATACATCCATCCACACAAACTCACATTTTTAATAGTAGTAGGATTGTAGGTAGTATTAAAATGTGTCAGATAGAATATGATGAAGAACACGAATCTTTTTATCTATCTATATAAATATCTATATAAAGGAGGGTTCCGTAACTATCACCGGGTAATAAGTTTTTTTTTTCAAATTACTTCAAAAGTTACTATCCGTTTTCGTTCAAAATAATTTTTTAAAGTTATTTAAGTTTCTATCTCCTATAGTTTAGAAATACTAGCGGGGGGACCAATTTATAAACTACTTTGGAGGCCTTTATTTAAAAATACCTATTCAACGATACCCCACACGATGGTGAATAAATATGTGTCATCCCCACTTTACATGTATAAAATGCCACCCCTAAAATGTAAAATTATTATTATTTTATGATTCCAAAATTGAGATCTATACGCAGTCATTAACTAGACTAAATTTAATCAATTTATATTCAAAATTACAGAAGCGCGGACAGACAGATAGACAGACAGACGGGCGGACAGAGCAAAACTATAATCCTTGAGTATTACGGAACCCTAAAAATGAATAAACGAAATGTTTGTACGTGCATAAGTTCCAAACGACTGCACCAAATTAAATAAATATTTATTTTATGTGTTTGATATTGTCAGGAGAAGGTTGGTATGAAAAATATATATAAAAAAAATGTCTAATATATAAAACTCTCATGTCATAGTGTTCGGGGACACGCTCCTCCGAAACGGCTTCACCGATTCTTATGAAAAATTTTTGCATATTCGGTAGGTCTGAGAATTGGTCATAATTAATTTTTTCAACCCCTTAATGATAACGGTGATCCACCCCTAAATATATATTTTATTTTTTCGGCAGTTCTTTTTTAATATATGATGTGGCATTAAAAATACATACAACCCTACATTTTCATCCTTCTACCAAAAATTATCTTAGAGAAATAATATATATGGTAAAACAACGTTTGCCGGGTCAGCTAGTGAAATATAATTCGTATACGTTTTGTGTGTGACAACACTTTTTGTACTTATGAGCCTCGAATTGTTCTGGTGCCTATATCTTCACTCTACCATAGTTCGGTTGTTTATAGATTTAATGATAATCCTTAAACGCAGTCGAATCTAAGGTCATTATGAATGCGTAATGTTGAACTGAAGTAATAGCGGGTCAGGCCGACTGACCCCGGTCACGCGAACCGTCTAAATATTTGACATAATTATTAGAAGCGAAAGTTATGAAATACTGAAGTAAACAGGCCGTAGGCGCGATTGGTTTAGCTAAGAATTGATTTTAGTTGTCATCATCACCATTACCTGCTACTAAACTTATTAATGTTGGGGCAGTGAAGTTTCCTTTATATGAGGTGGTGGTTTACAGTCTACCACGCCAGCCTCCAGCCGTTTCGCGTACTTCACGGTCCAACGAAGACTGTTGTGTTGTTCCTAAATTTTCCTTTATCGTTTCAGCATTCGTATAGTAATAAATATACTAAAGAAATCGGTGTCATTTGTAGGCCCTCACCAACGCGACGCCCGGTATCGAACCAGCACGCTCTCGAGATTAAAAAGTTACAGCTATTTGGCGTAATCAAGTTTTTTATGACTGCGGAGTTTCACGGTAGAAAATAGATTCGACATTCAGGTTATTTTTTTTTTCTGAAAACGTTATAACGATCATAAAAAGTGGTAAAATCTTTTGTATAAAACTTTATAATTTATCCCTACTTTATTTTAAAATCAACAACTCTCTGAAAAATACATTATGTGCTGTTTACACGAGAAAACGTAAAACCTTCAGAAATATAATTACATTATGTTGCAAGTTATATCTAGATTATACATGTGTGTGTCCACTTTTTTCGTTTCGTTCAAGTTTCTACTCACGACGTTAAAAAAGTATTCACTTCAATAATAGATTTGCCTGTAAATCTTATATATAAAATTCTCGTGTTTGTTACAGAACTCCTCCGAAACGGCTTGAACGATTTTTATGAAATTTTCAGATGTATTCGGTAGGTATGAGTATTTTTCATATCCCTAAGTAAAAAGGGTGGCCTACACATAGATAGATAGATATATAGGTAGATAGTTTTATTTCGTAGGTAATTTATATAACAATTAGATGTAACAATGTTTTTTGAGCCTAATATATTCCACCTTACGGCATGCAAAAATTTCACAATTAAATTAATGAAAATTAGTACTGGTACCAAAAAACAAATATTGATTAACTTAAATTTAAGTTCAATTATTTTAAATTACCTATTAAATTACATAAGTCAACGTTTTTAAGGTATTATTATTCACAGTCACAAACAAAATAATTATAAATCTTACTCATAGTCCGAATGTATCAATAATTTAAAAAATAAGTCAATCAGGATATGACGTGTAAACTGTCAAATTAGAGAGGTTATAACATTGTGGCATAGAAACGTGGCGTTATCTAGCAGGCATGTGTACGACATAATATTGTTACGAAATATATATAATATAATATATCAGTCAAGAAACTCAAAAAAAAAACATATTTTTTATTTTTATGATTTTGCATTAAAAATACATTATTATATTACAATCCTTAATTTTCACCCTTCTAACCCCAATTCCCATTATTTAATAGCTATAATAGTACTATAATAATAAATTTCAACCCTCAGTTTTCGATAACTCTTTCACACATCGCCTGTAGGTTGTAGGTGTAGGTAGTAGGTGTAGGTTATAGGTGTAGTTGTTGGTGTAGAAACTGTAGATGTATGTAGGAAGTTATTTATTTATTCAGTTCGTAGTTACGACAGAACAACGCGCTGTCTGTTGGTTGCAGCTAGTAATATTAACACGAGATTGCAATAAAATAAGGAAACGTCGATAAATTAGCATTAATTGTCTGATTTAAGATCATACGGGACATTAATCTTCGAGATAAATTTGAATTAGGTCGTTGGTTGTCGTGGTCGTCGATAAAAAAATTACCTACTATATAAAATTACTACCACTCGAACGTGGGACTACCTTAGAAAATTTGCAATAGAATTTTAAAATATTTTTAATCTCGTTGAGCGTAAGAGTATTAAAAGCTTGAAAATCGAACGTTTTCGTTTGTTTGAGGTTAACCTCAAAGCCTAAAAGGTATTTTAAAAAATTTATAAATCATAATTGAAAATTCTTTTTATTTTTATCAAGAATGTTCGTATATTCTGTTAGTCGTCGTGTCTGTTTTCATATAATAGCTGTACCCATACACCACATTGACGTGGTGAACGGTAAATATCACATTATAACTCTTGCCGCTGCAGATACAAAGACAATAAACAAAGTACTTAGTTAAATTAAGCTTTAAATACCTGTAAACATTCTTGAACGAACCCGCAACTAAAATTGCAGTAATTTCCAGCTTCTGCATCTGTGTCGAACAATAGCGGGATAGTTTGCAATGTACAAAACCTGAAATAAACAATAGTCGAGTCGGTCCATCTCTTACAGTGGCCGAATCGCTGGGACGGAAGAACTCCGATGCAAACATTCTGCGGGCAAATGGATAGGGTTCAAATTATCATAATGCATTCCTCGTCTCAGCGTTTTCGATGTATAGTCAGCGAAACATCTCGCCACCAAGGGAATAATTTTTGCATAATAAATTGAAAACCACTAAATTAAACTTTGTAGCTACTTATGATTTATGGTTGATAATTATATATATATATATATATATATATATTGTGAATATGCATTTTGAATAATATTTATTAGTTGATATAAGTAAAAGATTTATACTAAGCTAGATTATAAACTAATTTAGGTACTAACAAAGATATTTTCGTAACTTGCGTTTTGGTTCATTTTGTTTTAAAAAGTGTACTCCGCTGTACCCTTCCTAACTGTACGTACGCAACATCGTAACATGATTTGCAATACATATTGACATGCGAGTTGAGACGCTGTGCCTTCGAATAAAGCTTTCACGGATATTGAAAATATTTATCTTGCATTACATCTCATTCCGGTTCATTATATGTATCTCGGAACATTTGTATATTTCATTTCGATCGTGTCCTACATTTGTTTGTTCGCATTTAATGTGCTAAATGTTCATCCGATTGCGATAACGTTGTATGTAATGTGGAATTTTGTTACGAAACAAGCCAAGAACCTTTAGAGCTAGGATACGATTTTCAGGCATGACAGTATTCTTTGACAGCAAATAACATAAAAAACAGGTCAAGTACGAGTCGGACTCGTGTACGTAGGGTCCCGTACCATTATACCAATATTTTACATGTTTACATAATATTTCGTTATTTTTGTACCATGTTTTCCCAGTAAGTGCATTTTACAAGTAAGGTATCTATAACTCCTAAACTAACAAAGTTACATAAGCCGTTACAATTTTCCTTTAAAGTTCGTTACATGGACTACCATCATGATTTTTTTCAGATTTTTCGAGAAAGCCGTTTAGCTTTTAGAGGTTGAATATCTCGCAAAAGGATACTTAAATCAAAAAAGTCTTAGCAACTTCTCAATGTATTTAGAAGACCTATCTAATGACACTATGAGGTTGGCGCTAGAATAAAAAAAAATCCCTACTTTACGTTTAGGGGAGGCACAGGCCAAATAAAAAAAAATCGTGATTTTATTTTACCAGTTTGTCAACGTAATAAATACACATAATATATAATAAAAGTTTATATATTTCTAGCACTAACCTTTTGGACGGTAAGCCGATGACGGACGGACGGATGTCGACATGACATGACGAAACCATAAGGGGTCCGAGACCTGAACTATGGAACCCTAAAAAGTGTAAATTTCGAAGTGTTCAATAATGGGGGACCATTGTAACTAACCGGGTATCGTCCGTACTTGTGTACATTAGTATAACTTTACTAAACACCGCCACTCAGATTTGCCTCACTCAATATTGGTATTCCAGACTTAACACTATTCTAACCTTACTTAACTAAGATATTAAACATCTACAAATCGAACTCCTCGAAACAAACAATACAAGAAAATTCAAAGATCCCGTAAAACAGATTACGATGTTGTCCTAAATCGATTATTCAATTTGAATCCATCTCACGTGAAGACTCTGAATCGGTTAGCCGGTCCGCTGGGAGTTGCGGGGAGCCGCGGGGAGCTACGGGGAGCCCTCCACCCGAGCCCCTGCGGTATGACAGCACGTGACTCGATTATCTTAAACACCCACCTCGCCACTGCGAAATTCTTATAATTTCCCATATTCTTTCTAGATTTTTATTATATTTTCATAAAAACCGTTTGATAAAATACGAAAACGTATTTTGTAGAAATAAAAATGTTTTCCTGCCCCGATATTCCCTTTCGTTTTATATTGTTTGTAAGCGATTGGATCTCTTATTAGAATTATAATGAGCTCGACCGAGCCGTAATATTTGTCGAATGTTTTGAAAATTAATACTTATTGCATATTGCCTGTGTAATGACCAAGCCAAAGCCAAATATTGGTCGAATGGAAGTATTCAAGTAAAGTAAAAACATGCAATGAACACCGCCAAGGTTTGAAATGTTCAGACTCCATCAATTCGGAACGCGAATTCAATAATTCCCCCAACGAAGCACAAAACGCTTCCAGGTCCTCGAAAAGGTACATTTGCATGGTTTTAATTGAATTCCGCTTAAAACTGAAATAAACTCAAAAAGCTCTATAGATCGTCAAATGAGTTCAGCGTTTGTGTTTCAAATGCTCGTACAATACGATCGAGTGCCTTTTACACGCAACGGCTACGTTTAACACTTTTAAATAACTGAATTTATAATTCAATATCCCAATTTTTTGTATTTGTCGATTTCATAGACTTTTTATTTGATGTTTGCTCTTTTTTGTGCAGATTTTAGTTCCGGTTTAAATTGGTTTAGGTATGTTACGAATGTTTTATACACAAATTAATATAATTTATTTTTATCCACTAGGTTCCACTTGTGTAACATTCTCAATTTTTTTCCTCGTATTAAATTAATTTTAGGTAGTGAGCCCATAACATATCAAATTGATTTTCTGATAGAAACATACCATAATACAGACCGTATCGATTCTAAAACATTACGAGTATGTTTTAAGAAAAATACAAAAGCAATGAGATTATACGTGATTAAATGTTTCAGAGTTAGGTGCAGGCTCGTTAGACGGCGGCTGGGTCAGGCTTCGTTAGCGCGGCTATCGGTTTCCTTGCGATATTCCTACCTGCATATAAATCTCGCAGAATAACAGACAGCTCCACAAATCGATACTAACGTTAAAGGATGTGTTATACTTCAGATGCATGTTTTGGGCTTGCTGTGCTATCTATTTCGATAATGCAAAGCAACTTTTATGTATCATGAATTCACCAAAGATAAAAAGTTTTTTCTAATTATATTGTGTAGGCTGAAGGTAGGTTTAATTCTACTACTCTTATAAATGTGAAAGTTTGTGAGGATGGATGAATGTACGGATGTTTGTTACTCTTTCACGCAAAAACTACTGAACGAATATTGATGAATTGGTTTTGGAATTTTCTATAGGTTAGTTTTAGCTCTATTAGTGGATTAACACATAGGCTGCTTCTTATCCGAAAAAACAGTATTTCCTTGGGATAATGTATTTACGCCGTGCCAAAAGATAGTAGGTACTACTTGTGAAACTTATGGTGCTGAACACATCATAATGTTATTATAACGACAAACATGTTGCACATTTACACGGGTATTTCAATATTATTACCTGCACTAACACCTGTTTCAGCCATTCCTATCGTAGTTTTCAGCATCAAATTCTCAAAATGTATGGCTCATTAACGTACACATACGCATTTATGCGTGTTACGGACACGGAATTCTGTAATGGCGTCATGTTGAATTATCGTAGCTTTTGTAATATAATTTATGCGTCATATTTTTGTGTTCATGACTACCGGGTGCCGGACCCCTGTCCGTCACGTTGTCACGCCTCTAACGAATGGCTTTATCTATCCATGCGTGTTAACCAAGATACCGTATTTAACTAGCTGATTTCCGCAGGTTTATTCAACAAATATTTAAACCGATCTAAGTGTAGAGATTTTCAATCCTTGGTTAGTGTAAGTGTAGGCTATGTTTTGTCTATATAAAATTGATAGTAGCGATATAATTCGTGTATATTATGTACAAATGAAGACATTAATTAACTGACTGGGATGTATTTATTTTTACCCGACTACGACGACTACTGATCCGATTTCAATAAATGTGGTGTGGTATCAATAGATTCGTAATGAAAGCCATATAACATATGCTATATAATTTACGTGGTCGGGATCAAGATTTTATAAAAAAAATACGGTTAGTGCTCTACGCGATCGAAGTCGCAAAACTAATAAACTAAAAAAATGGATATAGCAGCAAATAAGGACCTGGAGTAACACATGTAGTAACACCTGTAAAAAGTACGGCTTCCGCGCTATAGACAGTTTTTTTTAGCTCAAAATTACGAATTCGCGGGAAACGGTTTTATCTACTTACACTAATATAATAAAGAGGAAAGATTTATTTGTTTGTTTCTTAATATTACAATTATTTTGAATAAGCTCCGAAACTACCTATCTACCTACCTGGACCGAATTTGATAAAACAGATATAGAGTAGAACACAGGAAAGGACATATGCTACTTTTTATTGCGGCAAAATGTACGGTTTTAGCGGATTTTTTTTTCTTATGCACGAAGTCTCGGGAAAACATGTAGTAGATAAAGTATAAATATAATAGTTATAACGTTGTAATTAATATATTAATGAGGAGTACTTCCCTATATTTTGTTAATTACAATGTCACGGGAATATAAACTATGTATTTTATAGTTACAAGAACCCGTGTAAGTTGTGATTGATTTGATTTATATACCCATAGGGCTTCATTAATTTAGGTAACTACTTATTTTGTTCATTCGATATTACAAAATAATATTTTAAGTTTTTTAGTAAAAATTGGGTTCTCTTTTATTCATAATATTATAAGAGAGATCAGACATAAAAGTCTTTACAAGTTTCACTTCAGTCGTGTATGAACTGCACACATTTTCACGACGCTTGCAAATAGCTAGTCTGGTTCTAGGGCAGCCGGAAAAAAGATCATTGACCCGAAGTATTATGTTGTGGTCAATAGAAAGCGATATGTATCGCTCTTCATACAATCCTTTCCGCAGTGTCATTATCTTTACGCAGCGTGCCGCATTTCATAATACGTATAGTAATTAATAAGCTTGTCAAATCAATTTGCGTTTCTAAAACGCTAATTAATGAAAAATTTACTTATCATTGATCATCTTGACATGCCACATTTACACCTTAAATAGCTTTCGAGGAATCGAAAACAGAGTTTGACATGTGGTTTGACCATGGGTTTGACATTAGTTTTGTTACCTAACACGTTGATCAAATCAAACGATTAATCAAGCTCTTTGCAACTCAATTTACATTTGACAAGAGATTTGACCGCTGATTAGACAATTTTGGTGATGATTATCCATTCAGAAATCGGGTGTAGATGAGTAGATTATTGACAGCTAAAAAATACTTAATTTTGTAGCACATTCAAATACGAGCTTTCCCAGTCACTTCCATGTACAGGGTTGCAGACAACGGAATTTAAAGCCTGCAATTGAGGTGCGATCAGAAACAGTTCCCCTTTTCATTCCTTCTATCTTCGGTTGGGACGTATGTTTTCATCTATTTTGAAAGGTTTCGTGCTAATCTATTTTAGACTGTACAATGTAAATTAACTAATATTCGCGTACTTAAGAACAGAAACACTTCTCGTCTTTGCACGCTTCGATATCATTATATTGATACGTGAAGCAAAAAATCCAAGTACGGTTTTACGAGAATTGTGCATACGGATCATTGTGAAATTTGGCACACTTTTAGTTTAAGTGGAGGAAGTGGCCTGCCGAAAGCTAATATTTTTTTAAATAAAGCTTAGAAGTACATTAATATAAATAATTATATATTTATAAAAATAACTACAACACACACTACCTCACTCATACTGGCATTTTTGTTTATATTACAGTAGGTTTGACACAATTGTCAATGAGTGTCAATCTTTCTTTCACTATCCATAAACAACAATTACATATTTATTTGCGTATCTAAGAGGCAAAGAAACCTAAAAAAGTTGAAACTTTATAATTAAAACATGAATTATGATCGAATTTCGACAACAGGGCGACCTTAAGTTTAACCAAACTCCCAATCGGACTGACATTATTAGAGTCGAAATTATTAATATGTTTTTGTACAACTAAAGAAAAACATATATATCTTTAAAATGCGCAGTTTTCCAGGGATAAAACCCGGCTAGATCGATTTTTCTCCCACAAAATTCCCTGTATACTAATTTCATGTTTCTTGCAGCCGTTTTCGAGATTACGATTATATAATATAGGTATATACAATATTGTTTCGTTTAAAGTATAAAATTATAAATTTTACATGCTATATTAATGCTCGCCGATTTAAAAAAAGGATAATCTTGTATAAAATTCAAATCAAACGTGGAAACTCTTCCACGTTTGATTGAATTGAAGCTTAGCTATGAAATTTTGTATTAGATAATGATTATTATAGAATTAAATCACAACCAAATTCCTTCTCGATTGACTGCATCTCTTATTTGACTTCTGAATAAAGGTTTTCCTAGAAAACGAACCATCGCAAAAGCTTTACCTATTTTATCAGATAATTTACTTTGGTGATAGGTACAATAGGTATACTATTGTAAGATCGTTATTTTAAACAAAAAATTAAACTGACTTCCAAAGTAAAAATACACATGAAATAAAACTTATTTTCTAAATAGGAATTATTAAAATTTTCGGCCTTTTAAATTCGGCTAAACTTGTAACTATTTCTCTACTCAATCTTCATTATTTTGAAGTCGGTACCAGCCCAAACAATATCCTGATAAATCATTTATAGAGTTTACGCTTAAGTTGGCTGGTACCGACTTCAAAATAATGAAAATTCCATATAAATTTCGAGGAGTTCTCTCGATTTCTCATGGATCCCCCACTTTAGCGACTAAAGGACGAATTTCGAATTATCATACCCTTTAGAAAAACAAAACGTACCTATTATATCATCATAATGTGATGATGTATGATGTGATAATGGCAGTGATGATAATGATTACTTTAATTGATATAGTGGCTTATGCTTGCAGTTCTTTAAACAACGCTAAAATCCCCAAACATGTATCTATAAAGAGTCAGGAGTTCTGTTCAGTACTTTTGGATCCAGGGTATACCTTGGTGCGAAATCTTACTGTTTAGTAGCATATGTTTGGGTTACTTTACAAAAAGTCAAAATCACTATATAAATTTCGAGGAGTTCCAATTCCTCATGAATGCCATCATCAAGTCGCCACTTTGGTGACAACGGGAACAACTTCCGATTATACCCTTAACGTCAAAAAAAGAATTTTGAATCGGTCAGCAGACGGAGGAGTTATCGTTGAGCATACAAAAAAATAATAATATATATACAGCCAAACGTATAACGCCCTCCATTTTTTGGAAGTAGGAGAAAAAAACTGTAAACGTCTTAAAGTGTAGTAGTATTTTCACTATAATAATTTTTGGCCTGATTGATGTTGCCTGCGACTATGTACGCGCAAATGGAAATACTGCAGGTACCATATATTTTGCCACGATATAAAGTAGCCTATGTCCTAAGCCATGGTCAAATTTTAATAAAATTCTATTAAAAAAAACAAAAAATAAGGTCTACCATTACTATCGGAGTATATTCAATACAAACAAACAAATATTTCTTCCTTACAATATTAGTGTAGATAGTGTTTTGCTTACTTGCCAGGGTTAGTAGGTAAGCGTGGCTTTCGAACAGTGATTATAATACTATGCTTGATCACAGTTGAAATCGGTCAGCCGTAAATAGTCTTCTTATTTCTTTAAGTGTAGCCACGACTTCGTACGCGCAAAAGAAAATCCCGGGTAACCGTACATTTTTTCGCGATAAAAGACAGCCTATGTCCGTTCCTATGATCTTCTCTATAGTTTGTGCTAAATATCATTAAAATCGGTCCAGTAGTTCGGAACCTATTTCATGAAAACAAACAAACAATCTTTCTTCTATGTAATATTTATTAGTGTGGATAATAAATTATCATACCTGCTAGCTGATAAAGATGAACAAATATACAAATATCCTCATTGTATGTAAGTAAATTTTTATTTGACATCTAAAAGTTATTATTTGACATCTCATTTGAACGTATAAACAAAACACTGTATTCGCACCCCCAAAATGAAGTCAAAATGAACCACTTTTAATTAGACCAACCCTCGGTTATGAGGTATGTTGTAGTTATAATCAAAACATTGCAAACGTTACGGAGTTCCCAGCAAACTATATTCTCTTTAATTAATTTAGTGCGACTATGACTTTGCGAATAAATTGTTACAAATGAAAATTTATATCTTCCAACCGCTAAACGCAACTCTTACGAAGATTAACGCGCTACAAATTTCAATTTAATATAGTGAAATAACCAAGTAATATAGTCGGGTTGTAATTTGGGTAGGATTTTAACTACTTGGGGCGGGCAAATCAAAAAAGCCGCATATGAGTAGCAAACTTTCCCGGTCCGGGACTAATTTGCGACGAGATATTTTGACAAAATTGTCCCAAAATGTTGGGATTACACGTACATCCCTTCGACGAAATATGACTTTGTGGAATCACATAACATACTTACTTGTTACATAAATACTTGTTTCTGCCTGCAACGTCGTTCGCATGTACTAAAAGTGCCACGAATTCATGTTACCAATTCAGCTATATGAGAATATCAGCACATAAATTATTGAAGCTACAGAACTACGAGTATTTTAGCTTTTTCGGTGTCGACCTGCCGTTTCACAGCAATGACCTTTATACTCGCAAATGTCGACTGCCGTACCACGGCAATGACATATTTACTCGCAAGTGTCGACTGCAGTAACACAGCAATGACCTTTATACTCGCAAGTGTCGACTGCTGTACTACTGCAATGATATTTTTGTACTCGCAAGTGTCGACTGCCGTACTACTGCAATGATATTTTTACTCGCAAGCGTCGACTGCAGTAACACGGCAATGGCATTTATACTTGTAAGTGTCGACGGCCGTGTCACGGCTGAAAGGAAGATTTTACTTTGTCATGTCATTTGAAATATTATGGTTATTGGTCTCTGATTATTTTTTATACAGGGATAAATGAAGGCCGTATATCTTTTTGTCTTTGCCTAAGTACACTCAATAAAAAAAATCGAATCTACGAATTAAATCTATTTATCAGTTGTCATTGCGTTAATTTAATTTGCGTGTGCATTTGTGTTTTATTAAAACATATTTAACTAAATATACAATAAGTTTCGTTTGTATGTCGTGTAGTCTAGATTTTTGCCATTATTTCACCAAAAACCAATACAACAATTTTACTACTAGTTAAATCATATTTTGATATTTTGCATTATATTTTTTTAATATCTTGCAAAATACATATTAAATATTATTGCTTTCTACATGCATAATATCTAGTTTTTAAAAATTTATTACATGTATATTGTATAGGTTTTACTCACAATTTATCGATATTTTCGAAAAATCAAGCACGAAAGCACGATGTAAGATTGTAAGGTTTCTCTATTAATAATATACGAATCGATTGTTCAATAATGCACGCAATATGTTTAAAACAAAATCATGTTACTGCTTACCTAATATTGGTTATACTTGATATTTTATTTATAAAAATACAGATATATTACGTTTTCTGCTAAGTTCTACCCGTCAGTAAAAACCTTATAGTTTAGAATAGGTGCATAATAATATTTATACTTTATTTTTAATAAACTATTGTAGAGTTTTACCACATACTTAATGATCTAATTTTACATTTAGTTGAACCTTTGTTAGTATTGCGAATGAGTAAATTGTATACAATTTAATAATTTGCAGGTATTGGATTCCTATTTCAAGGGCCCGCAATAATATTGACAACATGAACATATTTCAAGAACTCTCATTCGAGAACGTTGCGTTACGTGGTTACGCCGCAGTCAAATGTTCCTGGTGGGCCCACGGAAGTGTAGCTATTTTGTACCAATGGATAACCGCTGTAGATAATCAGGCTATGCCGTATGATATCTCGTACCCACGAGAGTTTTTTTTTGTAGTCGCGACTCGTGAGAGAAAAAACTGCACTGTAAATAAAACTCTGCATGTAACCTAAAATGTCAAGTATAAAATGTCAGATTTGACAGCTGTACACGATTTTCAGCTGTGTTGTATTAGCTTAGAGTTACATTATATTCTCATAGATTCATAATAGAAATATGGGACTTCTTCTTCTTCGATTATATCGAGTTACAATCTATTTCTCTATTTTTAGTGCAATTTTTTCTGTCGCGACTACATAAAATCGCTCGTGGGAACGTTGCCTTACTTTTGTATTTTGTATTAAATGCAATAAAAACGATCGATCTATAATTATAGTTGTTTTGTTGTTTTATTTACCTTTTTAACCAAATAATTGGGTCTTAAAATAAAAAAATCGATAATAATAACTTACGTAGGCATGTGTTTTTTTTTGGGTTGAATCTTTTGCACTTTTAGACGATAATACGTATAAAAGTTACGGTAATTTGAACCCTTTTTCTTATTCAAAGTGCCACCTCTTATTACGTAGTATAATTACATTACGTAGTATAGTTACATTATCTTTGGCCCAACAGATTTCATTGTTTTCATTGGCCTGTTTTATAAATAAATTATATTATAAATAGTGTATCCACCTATGTAATTGACGCAAATTTAAGTATATAAAACATAATAATAAAAAGTAAAAAACTTCCGACTACGCAAACTATATCTAAAGTTATTTACATAATATCCAAACACAAAAATATATACCAACGCATGGTAGAGTGAGTTATGAATCTGTGGTAGTGTATATAGCTTTATTTTATTAATTTTATATATTTCTAAGCATTATTTTAAATAAATTTAGCTCTCTTCACACCTTTCTCCACTTAAACTTCAATTGTGACAAATTTCATGCTCTTTATATATATATATATATATATATATATATATATATATATATATATATATATATATATATATATAGATGTACGGAGTATGAAATTTATATTTATATATAGTTTCGGTAAAAACGGGGTGTAAAAAAGTTTTCGCTTCACGTATTAATTATATAATATGATGCTTAACAAATTCTTACAAAACACTGCCGAACTGTAGAAGGGTTCAGTCTTGTATTTCATTTACTTTCCCAGAAGTATGTATTTTACTAAGGCAATTTAATGAATAACGTTGAAACAGCACTATGTTTCCAAACAAGATGAACAAACTTTTGTACATGAGTACATCCAATTAAAGCGGCATTCGAAACTAAAATTAAGTGCTCTTCAGCATTTTTGTCAACAATTTATGAGGCGAATTGAAAAATATACCAAATTTTGTCGTCGTTTAGTCGTATAATACTCGAAAAATTTTCGATAATTATATAATTAAGAAGACACTCAATATTTTTTTAAATTCTATTCAAACTTTCATTTGATTTTTTTTTATAAAGTTATGATGTAACTTTAATTATCTTTTTGCCACTGAAACTAGGATACATACAGTAGCACACAAAGTTGCACAGTTTACTCTAAAAAGTAAAATTTTGTGTGCAATGCAAAGCGAACGACGCATTTTCTCCATCTTCTGCAACATTGAACATTGAAAGCTCGTAATGTTTCTACTTTCTTGGATTATGACAACGTAATATAAGTAAATTGATTGTTAAAATATAATTACAGGGTGTATAATAATTATTAATATTTGCTTTTAATTTGTATTTCCAGTCCAGTTCGTTTGGTAGCACACAGAGGCTCACATACGATATCACTATGGATATCATTTATTCGAGTATAAAAGCGACGTGCGAGCAACATGAGCGACGTACAATTCAGTTTATACGCGATGAAACTTTTATGATTTATCTTAAAGTCCGCGACGCGCTAGTAAAATTACAAAGTTTTGTGAGAAAGTTTCTAAAATTCTGGAGTGTCTCGCTTTCCCGACGCCCGTTTTCGCCGTTGTATCTAAACTGTGAAGTTTGTGAAGCAATTTCTCGAGACCTTAAAATATAAATTTCAGAACTTCACTTCTTCGTGACCGTGTTACATCGTTCAACAAGTTAATGTTTTCTTTAGAATTGAAATTTGTTTTAATTTAAATTATCACGAGGCTGAACTTGATTCCATGCAAGTAAAATAATAAAGGAGTCGCGAGCGCGCTGACATAAACGTAACTTTGTATGTGCCACACTTCGTAATGCGTATTGTTACGTACGCTGCTACGTATAATTATTAGCAACAAAATTATTTATGAGTAAAACTTGTGTGATCATGTTAGAGATTTTATCTCATTTACATTTGAAAACGTTAATTACAAAAGGTATGACAAGAACACATTTTCATTAGTCAATAAAAACTATAGTTTTCGAATGTAAATCTACTTCAATCCCGTCAACCTGCTAGGATTTGTTTTAGTTACTTATTTGTTAGTATATTGATATTCTTGCCTGATTAAACTTTTATCTTTGCTCCTTCAGCAAGATAGAGCTGGTCCAGAAAGGGCGAATTCACCGCGAGTTCGCCACGAAACGGTACACGCGTAGTGATTTTACACATGAGTCGTGAAACTAGGCCGCCATATTGCGTCCAGATGTTATACGCATATTTGTTGCGAATTCACAACGATTTACGCGCGTATGGGTCGGCTCACACCGAAACGCGATGCAACGCGGCGCTACATTTTAAAGATTGACACATTTCATTGCAAGAACGGCGCCGCGCTACGCAGCACGATGCAGCTCGTTGCAAATTTAAAATCTTGCAATGAAATGCGTATATTCTTGTGTAGTGAATAAAGTTCAATTTTAAAAGCTATTTAAAAAATACAGCGCCGTGTCACATCGCGTCTCGGTGTGAACTGACGCTAATTTGCGTCTTTTTGTTAAGCAAGATCTCGAAAATATTAACGGTTTAGTAAAAACTGAATGACTTAGGACCTAGGACGTATAGGTAATTTATAGGTATATTAACTCGAACCTCTTGTAAGCTATTATTATTAGTGGCTTATAAACCAAAAAATTGTGAACTCTTGCTTATTTTAGAAATGGCTTTATCTCCCCAAGCATAAAATGGAAGCACTAAATATGTCAGTGCTTAGAGAGAGTCCAGACACAGTCTATTGGACACATTGTGAACAAATTAAATCTATGTCGCGCGAGTAACATTAGAAAGAAATGCCAGTCGCTCCCGAAAGTACACGATCGTGGTTTACTGCCCTTTGCTTTTAGATTCCGCATTAAATTGCTTTGCGGTTTTTCCAGATTATTTTTATTGTTCGACAGTTACATGATATTTTTGTTAATATTTTATTAAAAATCAGTTTGTTGTTTTTGTTTCTAATGTAGTCAGTTCTGAAAATGGTAGAATGGTTTTGATATATTACGCCGTGACTATTTCTCTGTAGTTCTAATAATATAATGATAATATTATTAGTATCCACTTTCATACTTGTATTAAAGTCTGTTACTTTAGTAGTTAAGAGTCAGCTCACACCGAAACAATACGCGACACGACGCTGCATTTTTAAAATATTGAGTTTTACTTTATTCATAACACAATATACACGTTTTAAAAGCGGCAACGGGCTATGCAGTGCGGTGCAGTTTGACATTCAAACGCGGCGCTGCATATTACAGATAGAGATTCAAAATTAAACTTTATTCACTACACACTTCATTCCAAGAACGGCGCAGCGCTACGCAGCACGAAGCAGATCGAAATTTAAAATCTTGCAATGAAACGTGTATCTTCTTGTTTAGTGAATAAAGTTCAATTTTAAGTCGCGTTTTTTTAATGCAGCGCCGCGTCGCTTATCGTCTCGCATCGGAATATCGGATCGAAATACGAGTTAGTGCCAACTAAATCTATATTTTGACAACACAGGCAATCAGTGAAAATCACATTCCCATATTTCTATTATGAACTAACTAATAGGAATAAGTACTATTATTATTAATACGGTCGTTCCTCACAATAAGTTTATGTTGCGGTGGTGTGGGAGCGGCGTTAGCACGAATTGGCGGCGAAACCTTCTCGCCATGGAGATGCTTTGTTCATAACTTGGCTTTATGCAGCGGAATATACCGAGATATTCCGCAAATCGCCATGAATTAGTTCAGAAGTTTATCCATATTCACTCGAGCATATTAATATGATTGTGCCAACTAGTGTGAACAAGTGTGTACAATATAACTTTGAAATTCGGAACTACTTAGCCTTAGCTGGGAAATGCGTGGGCTATTCAAAGTATGAATAAGAAATTAAATATTAATTGAAAGGGTTGCTTTGATTTTGTGAGCAAAAATTTTGCGAGTTCATAAATAATTTAACGAAATAAGAAGTGAATTTGATGTTTAAAAATGTTAAAGATATTATAATTATTGTTTTTTTCAAATTGCAATTTAGAAAAAATATTTACGTATTATGTGCACAAAGCATGTCAATGTAAATGTTGATTTGTTATTAATAATATTAAGTAATGGAAATGAAAAAGTGGTTGTCTGTTAAGTCGGCTTACGGACGATAATTTTACGTGATAACGTCATCACAAGCCGTACGCTTAGGTGGCCGATTGTGCCTCTCTATCGCTTATTCCGCGCTCTCGCTTGCACGCTCGGCTCGGGCGGAACGTGACAATTTCTTGTGCGTGCAGTCAGCGTTCTTCGAGAAGAAGAACGAGTTCTTCATAAGACGTTATCACGTCAAAAATAACAAAATAGGTGACGAAAATAGTAGTCCGTTGTATTTGTAGCGCTGCTACACTTCGCTACGCCACCGTAGCACTGCCACAGATCAAAGAGGAATACCGAACAGCTGACAAGCAGTTATATAGTTTTCACTACTGCAAGCACACGGTGAATGTATGCGTGTCCACTAGCCTCCTATTGTGTACGCGGCAAGAGAGGAAAAATCCGGTAACGCAAGTGGTCTGTCGAAAGGTCGACAAAATTACATAATAAATTATACATATATATTACAGTTACATTTCTACTTAGTCTGGCCATAAATACTGTTACAATTAAAAATAAACAAAATATTACATTTGAATTTGGAATCTGTCATTTTTATATGATTGTTCATTGGGTTTTCTCATTTTGGCGCCAATACATTGTACAATATTTTGCGATATTGAAATGGATTGGGGTGATTGCATTACACAAAGTAGGTATGGAGCTAAATACATCCTAAGCTAAAACTCTCCATACGCTTGGTATTAGTAAAATGTTTGTGTGTATTAATAGGTACAATGAGACCTCCTCTGTTTGTGACAGAAAAAGATCTGGCCGTCCACGTAGTGTTGGTACGAAAAAGGTAGTCAAAGCAGTAAGGGAAAGAATTTAAAGAAATCCTGTCCGAAATCAAAAGATTTTATCTCGGGAGATGAAGATAGCACCTAGAACCATGTCGCGTATTTTAAAAGATGGCTTAGGACTTGCAGCCTATAAGAGATGTACTGATCATTTCTTAACTGATAATTTAAAAAATAATAGGGTGGTAAAATCGAAACAACTACTGAAGCGGTACGCAAGGGAGGTCCCAGAAAAATTTTGTTTACGTTGAGAATTTTTTTTGAATATGAAAACATATTTGCTGCATGTTTATTCCCCTGTCTTCGTAATATATATAAATATTTTTTTGTTATGTATTGTACTGCGTATGAAAAATAATAATAGAATAAATAATAAACAACAACCCCAAGAATAAAAGGTACAATAAAACCACATTTGGTTTTACTGTACCTTTTATTCTTGGGGTTGTTGTTTTTTATTTATTCTATTATTATTTTTCATACGCATTGTTAATGGCCATGAAATGATATAGAGATTGCCGAAGGACGTGTTCGTACTGTAGCATATATATTTTTTGTAGGTGCTTAATTGCTTAAGAACGTCCATGGCCTACTGAATAGACCCCTTGAGTGAAATACGCAACGGAGTTACCAATAAGACTTAACATACTGACGCTAGACTTAGTTTAATTTACCGTAATCTTCTGTGGCAACCCTGACAACATTTCGATCGTTTTGGAAGCTTCTATGAAAGCTTTCCCTATGTACGTGAGTATATATTATTTACACTGTGGCCCCACTACGAGGCAATACTTAGGTACAATTTATTTTAATGTTTTCACAAACATTACTGCACTTCAAAACATTGGAGTCTGAATAGTCTCCTCCTATTCAAATTTGTGTTAGAGTTGTTGTCATAGTTCTATAGGGGAATTGAATGAAACATTGTTTAAGTTGTATTATTGCATAGTTCCGAGTTAGTTCGGCGAGTATGGATGGTCAAATATGCCTTTGGTAAAGTCCATTACATATGGAAACTTTGATAAATAGCAGCAATAATGTTACTATAACCAACTTTCAATTAATATTGATTATTTTCTTTTAATTTAACAATTAATACAAATAAAAAAACTTGATCAATTTTCTTGTACTGCGTTCCTGAAAATTGAATGTTACCTGTGACCACAGTGTATAAACTCGCAGGGTAAATTGTAATTGGAATTCAGGACAGGATCGACATCCATTAACACGTGTATGGCGCAAACCGCATTTCCCTTCAGCCACCACTTAATGGTGGACGACCTGGACGTACATTTCGACTGCGAGCGTGATGTGCTATCGAATAATGTAATTCTGCTCTAACGCGCATAGCATGCATCTACACAGAGTGCATTTCTGTGCTATTAAGAATGCCTTAATAGCACAGAAATGCACTCTGTGTAGACATACCGTATGTATTGGATTATTATACTATTGGAATTGATTAGACTAGCCGATATTGTCAGTGTTTTTTACATGTAAAGGAAACAGTAACTGTTCATTTATCCAAGACTAGATGTTGCCCGCGACTTCGTGCGCGCAAAAGAAAAAATACACTGGAACATACAATTAAAAAAAAATACATTTAATAGAAATACATTTTACCGCGCATTTATCCCCATTGTCTATTTATATCTATGCTAAATTTCATCAGAATCGTCCAGTACTTTCGGAGCTTAATCAATGCAAACGAACAAATCGTTTTTAATATTAATAGTAATAAAATTTTATAATATTAATACTAATAAATTGTTTTTATTAGTATTGTGTACTAATAAAAAAAAATATTAGCAGTATTGTACGATATGTGCAAGAATTTTTTATATTTTTTTATATAAGCATTCCTTCCTGAATTATTATGATTAGTGTTAAAAGCAATTAAATCATTTGTATCTGATAATGTTATATCGTTTTTTCTCTTTCGAGTAAATAACAATGTGTAACAATATGTGGATATCGATGTGGGTGTCACATTTATTAATATTGAACTGAATACTTACCATTTTTTTAAGATTTTGTACTTGTGTGACCACTGTTGGTTGTCCTCAATAAAGAAAGAAAGAAAGAAAATTAATTTATACAAATTAAATTAAATATTAACGTTTATTTCAGACGGCATAGTATAGATTAGTATGGATTTATAATATTCAGGTGGGTGAAGCATGGGAGAACACTCTAACGAGAAAACGCTTTTTATTCGTTTATTTACTGGATAAATGACGGATAAAAATGATTAAGTAATACTTTGTATGACCCCTCGATACCCCTTGTAGGTCCAATGTAAGAACTAATCTTTCCCTTCAATCCTATCGCTCCAACTTCTACTCCTACTCCTTCACCGTTCACGCAGTCAGATTGTGGAACTCGCTCCCCCACACCGTACGAGACAGTCCCACTGTTACTATTTTTAAAAGACGTTTGAAAGAGCACTACCTCGAATCTCTAATCCATATAAATACTGTTATTATATATACATATAGTATTAATATATTATAGGCATATTATTATATTACTTATAGTATTTAGGTATTGTATTTTATATTAATTATTTTGATAGTGTATATATCATTACATATTATAATATTTTATTTATGTTTTGGTATAGACGTAATATGTAAATGTATTTGTTATTGTGCACGTTCTATCTGCTTTCTTTTATCCCTTTTCTCTCCGTAGGGCTGCTGGAAGAAATTTCTTTTTAGAAATAAGCAGAACCTTTGTGTCATTTTTCCATGTAAAGTGTAAGTTATAAATGTTTCTTGTGTACAATAAATTGTTAAAAAAAAAGATTTGTTTCATTGTTTACAAGAAGTTATCCAAATTTCTAAAAAAATGGTAATCTGTTGGAGCAAGGTCCGCTAAGTACGGTGGATGTCTTAGATATCCCAATTAAAGCTCCTCTAATTTGGTAGCCGTCTGTTGTGCAGTGGTCTGGTCTAGCGTTGTCCTGAAGCAGCAGTGGCCTAGAGCGAATGACCAACCTCGGTTGCTTAGCAGCTAGCTTTTCCATCATGATTTGCAGTTGCTGACAATAGACATCTGCCGTAATCGTCTGGCCAGATTTGAGAAAGATGTAGTGAACGACACCGGCACTAGTCCACCAAACGCTCATAAGTAACTTTTTGAGTAAAATTTTCGTTTGGGGAAGACTTTAGCTGTTTCGCCAGGGTTCAGCCATTGCGATGAGCGTTTCCGATTATCGTACAGGATCTATTTTTCATCACAGGTAATGATTTGATTTAAAATCCCTTGATTATTGTGCCGGTTGAGTAATGTAACGCATCAGTCGACGCACGTTTGTCGGTTTGCTGCATTCAATTCATGAGGTACCTTTCAAGCTTTTCCACCTTCTTAATTTGCTTCGAGTGGATTAAAAATTTTTTATCACTAACACCGCAGCCTTAGCCTCGGACGTGGTTTGCGATGGATCCGCTTCCACAATAGCCTTCAATTCTTCATTATCAACTTCGGTCTCCGGTCGTCCACGGGGCTTGTTCTGCAGGTCGAAATTTCCAGAACGAAAATACCGCCGCCATACACATCATTAATCCTTCGAACCGTTCCTGCAGCACTGGTGCCACGGTGGAACTCGTACTCGAAAATAATACGATATTTAAAGTTTTCCATTTTGTACACTGTCTATGCTTCCGTCTTGTCTATGACAGACGGAAGCGGAAAGGGCGCGAGGACGCGCCCGCGCCGTCTGCCGGCAAGGCGGACGGCCATTATTATAAAATCACCAACTACGTTTACAAGGTTAGCAATATTTTATTTAAGTAAATACGGCAAGTAATTAAATTAAATATCAATAATTGTGCATTTCGGCGTGGACAAAGTGGCGACCGTGACAGCACACCGAATATTACGTGAATTGGCGTGTATTGAAAATAAGTGTCGTAAGTACATAGACACGGGCCGGTCTTAAAACAAAGGTATGCATATTTTGCCTTTTCCCAAGTAATTGCCGTACCTATTTCCCATTCCAATCCTATCTGTATTGTTCATTCCGTGGTGCATAACATATAATTTGTGAATTTCAAATACAAAGTCGACGCCTTGTTGTACTGTCGGCGCCATATTTTTCCCAAAGGTATCTAATTTAGTCGCACCTAACATATTATTTTAACATACACATTGGAATTGTAACATTATTCTGTATTGTGTGTTGTTATATCATAAAATTTCCCTTTTTCCAAAGTTATCTTTAACATAATTCGTACTCTTAAAAAGAAATTTCAACTTTACGAGGCGGACATCGCCATATTGATATTATAGGTTATCATTAATATGTGAAATTGTTTACGTATAATTTAGTCGCATTATACCCCAATTCTTTAAGCTATTGCTTTATTGTTATTTCATAGCCTTTGTGCCGAATATTTCAGCGCCCGGTGGGGTCGTCGATCACAAATCGTTTCGCCGGCCGGCGTGCTCGGCGTTGGGGCGGCGCGGGCGCCCTCGGCCTCCGCTAGCAATAATCGCGCCGGCACGCAGTGGTGTGAGTCGATTGCGGCTGGATCGAAAACGGTCAGACCTTTCCTTTTATAAAAAGTTTTTCGTGAATTTGCAATGTCTGAAAGTGAATCAAAAACAAGATCTAAAAGTCCTATGGTGGCTTTAAACGTACAACATTTGGACTCTAGTGGTGACCAAGTAAAAATCTTAACTAAGAAACGTGGAATTGTTCGAGCTAGGTTAACTAATTTTAAAAATTACGTACAAGTTTTTAACACCTCAACTACTTATTCAAATTTACAAATAAGGGAATTGAGTTTAAGATTGGCTCAAGTTCAGGAATTATTTTCAAACTTCGATATAATACAAACCGAAATAGAGGAGCTTTCAGATCATTTTGAGGAACAAACAATTCAGCGTGAAATTACCGAGAAGGAATTTGTTACTCAAATGGCTTATGCACAGTTAATAATTGACACATTTTCAGCAAACGATAAAAATTCTGAATATGGATCTGAGAAGTCGCATCAGTCTAATAGTTGTCATGTGAGTGGTGGAAGTATGCCAGTACGGCTACCGACTATTAATCTACCTACCTTTGATGGTAATTATACAAAGTGGTTAGAGTTCCGTGACTCGTTCAAGTCATTAATACATGAGAATGATGCGATTTCACCGATTAACAAATTTCATTATTTAAGGCATTCGTTACAAGGAAGCGCCTCTGTAACTATTAAATCTATAGATTTTTCCGCTAATAATTATGAACTTGCGCGGATTAATTTATGTGAAAGATACAACAATAAAAACATTTTAGTAAATAATCATTTGAAGGCGATTGTAAATTTAAACCCAATTCAGAAGGAATCATTCAGTGCCCTTAGGTATTTAGGTGATCAAGTTTTTAAAAATTTAAGTGCGCTTAATAGTCTTGATATTTCCACGACGGGGTGGGACCCTTTAGTTTTATTCTTAGTCTCAGCCAAATTAGATCCCGTAAGCAGTGTCAAGTGGGAAGACTATAAAGGACATATTTCACAAATGGCCACACTTTTTCCAGATTTTCCTTTTAATCAATGTGGTGTCGATTTTGCCGGGCCCTTTATGATTTCTTCTAAAAAGGGACGTGGGAACCGTATAACCAAGGCATATTTATGCGTGTTTGTATGCCTTGTAACCAAGGCTATTCATTTAGAAGTCGTTAGCGACCTTAGTACTGATGCCTTCCTTTCATGCCTACGCAGGTTCGTATCGAGACGCGGAAAACCGGCAGTAATATACTGCGACAATGGGAAAAACTTCGTAGGTGCTAATAATGAGTTAGGTAAAGTTATGCGATCCAGTCGACATTCGATTCACACTTATGCAACCAACGAAGGCATAAAGTTTATGTTTTCACCCCCTTATATCACTTTGGTGGGATTTGGGAATCAGGCGTTCGTTGCGCCAAATATCATTTAAAACGTATAGCAGGAAATGCTTCTTTAACTTTTGAGGAGTTAACCACTTTGTTTGCACAGATAGAGGCAATCCTCAACTCCCGACCTATATCTGCTTTATCGTCAGATCCTACTGACCTTAATCCTTTAACTCCTGGGCATTTTTTAATTGGCCGCCCGTTGATGTCTGTACCGACACCGCCTACGGCACCCTCGAGACCCAATCGATATCAGCTAATCGAGAGAATCCGTCAACATTTTTGGGACCGATGGAGACGTGATTTCCTTTCGGAGTTGCAAACCCGAACCAAATGGGCAAAGGATCGACCGTCTATACGAGTAGGAGATCTCGTGCTGCTAAAGGAAGAAAATCTGCCTCCCTTACACTGGAGGATGGGTCGCGTCACCAAACTGTATGAAGGCACAGACAGTATTTGCAGAGTTGCTGACGTTCATACCACAAAGGGCACCGTCAAGAGGGCAGTTCAAAAAATGTGCGTCATTCCCGTGTCAGCAGAAGAAGTGTTGGAGCCCAGTCTCCAACGGCCCCCCAGGATGTCTATGCTTCCGTCTTGTCTATGACAGACGGAAGCGGAAAGGGCGCGAGGACGCGCCCGCGCCGTCTGCCGGCAAGGCGGACGGCCATTATTATAAAATCACCAACTACGTTTACAAGGTTAGCAATCTTTTATTTAAGTAAATACGGCAAGTAATTAAATTAAATATCAATAATTGTGCATTTCGGCGTGGACAACACAGAGTGACGCAAATAAAAAACCAAAAGAGGAAAAAACAAATGAATTACGGTTTTCGAAACACAAATGCATGAGTAAATAGCGGTATAAATTTGAAATTGTGTTTACTTACCAAAGAAGATATATTTGAGATCAAAGTGGCCAAAAAATTTCATATGTAAGGACCTAATATATCCGCTTTTAATAAAACTACATAATATGCTATTTTATTTGAATAAAAAAAAATATTATTTTTATTATATTTTTTAATAACTTTTTCATTATATTTTATAAATAATTTATATTGAATAAATATAATAATTAATGAAGAAATAATATATTTCTTTAATTATTTTATTTTTTATGAAGTAAACATTAAACGCTTCATATAATTTTTTAATCATCTATTAAAAACTCAACGAACATTACTTGAACACCATCGTATAACTAAGAATATAGGAATGGAAATTATTTAAAAGTAGTAGTAATGAGTATTATTTGGATATCAAATATGTAATAGATGGAATATGTCCTTACATGTCAATAACAACGACTTTTTAATAGTTGGCTTTCAAAGGAACTTTGGCTTTCCACGGTCTACCCACCTTAGTATAGATTAATATCGCTTAAAAAACTAAAATGTGCCAAATTTCATTCGAATTCGCTTAAACACACGTTCAAAAACCCGCTATCGGTAGATGTGTATTTATTTTTGTAAAACATTTACAACTACAACAGCAGAAGTAAAAAACGAAGTTAATTAAAGCTTTCCGATTTCCGACTTACATTTGAACTTTAAAGTCTTGCGCGTTGATTTAAAAATTGGTTTAAAATTTGCTATAAAATCGTGGCATAAATTCTAAATTTGAATACAGTAAAATGAATTATTTAGCGACTATCTACAGCGATTATATGCTCCATTCGTGTATAAGATTGAAGTATGTATAAAATAGGTACAGGGTTTTATATCAAGTCGATGGTCGATCATGGGGTTTTAGTTTCCATCATTTCAAATATTTTCTTTAATGAAACCCATTTTCCAAAATTTACATTTTACGAGATTTTTTGCTTTTAATATTTTTATAAAAATTTACGTCTTTTTTCTCTCCCCGGCATTTTTTTTTATTTGTACCATTAATTTTTGTTTTTCTACTTTTTTGGAGCTGATAAGCTATATTTTTCATATTATTCAATATTTTTATAGCGTTCTTTCAGCTAACTATAAAAACTAAGTCGTATTAGAAGATTGAAAAATAAAAATTCTTATTTTTTTCTAGTTTTTCTTTCAGGCATTTCTAAAAAAAAATTGATCACATCTACTATACCGATATATAGAGAAACATGTACGCTTAAACTGTGCATTTTTTCGCGACAAAAAGTAGCCTTTTCCATAATATCTATGCCAAATTTCATCAAAATCGGTCCAGTAGTTTCGGAGCCTATTCAATACAAATAAACAAACAGAATTTTACTCTTTATATTATTACTACCTAGTACCTTTAGATAGTTTTATTTAAAGCATACTAGTATAATATTATTTAAATGAACAGATTGAGATTTAAATATTATATTTATTATCATACTGAATATTTAAAGAAAACATAAGCAAGTCGCAAAATTAAAAATTCATACCCCCATATTCATTAAATATTTCAGAATTCCGTTGAAATGGAAAACTAGGATAGCGGTAGGAAATATCCTTGGGCTTTATCCCCGAGTTGCAGCACCTGGGCTTGGGGAGTTACAGGGCGAATTTTAGATGCCACCGACAATATGTAACGATGAGTAGCCTCACATTGTAACCACCATTTCAGATTAAACCAGGACTTTAATTTTTCATATATTTTACGTTATTAACGGGCTTATTTTAATTTGTTTTTAATTTAAACATTATAATCAAAGGAAACTTTATAACTTTAACAATGTAAAAGTGATACTTTTACGTAAGCCGAAATATGTAGCCTGGCATTAGAAGTTTACAATAATAATATTACGAAGAGTGTTAGTTTATAAAATTCGTGTTACATAAAAAACTCACAAGAATAAATATCAAAATTACTTTATCCGACTAGACTAAAACGAGCGGTAACCCTTACGACGTCGCTTCTCGCTACGCCATAAATCAGAATAGGGTCACATCGACGATACAAGCGTATTAACTGTTAGGCGGAGTGACGTCACTAAATTGTATTCCTCTTTTACACTTGAGTTGCTCATTTAAAGGTAGACTTTCGAAGCGAGCGTCTATAGTTCTATACAGTGCCGCCGCGCGCCGCGTCAGTGACCGCGCGGCGCGACACTGTCGCAGCACTCAAAAGCCGTCCCAGTACCACATTTTCTTTTATAATATGGCGGAAGGTAGCCAGTGTCAAGTCAAAAAGGCGGGAAAAGAATTTTCTTTAAAGCTTTCAACGCCGTTTTTCTAATTCGTCAAGTCCAAAGTCTAGTCTAGTCAAAGTTCACATAAATCGTCAATGCAGTCAACAAAATCAAGTCAGTCGATTCAGTAAAGTGAAACAATGGCATAAAATAGCACGCTTTATATAGTTACCACTTGCCCACACTTGTGCACGTTAAAGAATATCTAATGGTTAATTAATATTATACATTATAAATCGAAATAACACAAATTTTGGAAGAAATACAAAACAACAACGTCGCACATTGACATTCCCGGCAAAAACTCCAGTACCGCAATGATCTGCTGTCGCTATACACACTCGCTTCGAAAGTGGTGTGGTATGGTAGCATAAGCAAAGAATATATATAACTAATGTAAAGAACCGTCATTCGATTGACTTACAAGATTGACAGCTCGCAGCTATGTGTGGTAGCTAGACGTGTGCGGGTGCGCGCGGCGAGCGGGGCGTGGGTATTTTCCAGCCAGGACTTCCGTTCACGGGGCTGGCCGCCGGTATTTTCATGCTTTGACATAATTGTTAATATAATTTCATAATATTCATGATATATAATTTTAAACGTCGCGTCAGACAAATCTCGTCTAACGCGACGTTGTGTTTAAAATTATTTCGGTGTCAACCTTAGGCTTCCGTCAACATGGCTGACATCCACTGGTGCCTGAGCTGTCATTTGTAGAGAGTATCGGAGGCTAGTTTACTTAATTGTGTTTAATAAAATATTTTTCATGTAATACTGCTTACATAACAGTTTCTACTCAGTTGTTTCAATCGTACATTTCATCTCAACTGCCAATTTTCCTTCTGCGTCAGGATCTCAGATGGTCTGCAACTTGAGAATTCAAAATAACATAGACTTCTTAATTATTCCTGACTAGGAAGTTTCATAGTTAATTGCCATGAATGTTTTAAAACGTTTGATGCGCGATAAAATATTCGTGGGGACGTTTTACGTGCAATTAGGAGCTCAAAATGAGTTCAGACTAAACCCTTAAACGTTGCCACCTGCTCCTGAACTAAGTTATGTACAATATTGTTACACATGTCGAGATTATGTGTTATGACGTCAACGTGCTGACTTATATTATTATTAATGTGATTAGGTAGATGTATGTTGGGAAATTGCTCCACAATTTCTAGATCTAATTCGTCATAGCGATATATTATAAACGTCTAAAAGCATTTACTTCGTCTATTACCCTATCTTAAGGCACAAAGCTATGAAGATATATGATATCATGACATTTTGTGAATGTTTCTACAGTAAAAAACATGAGGTGCTCAAAAGTATAGGCACAGATTTTGTTAACAAAGAAGGATCCGTATGTCGTATACAGAACGGTGGTCGAAATTGCGGTTAACATCTAGTATAGAAAGCTGCGTTCAATTGAGCGTGGGAAACCCGGTGTGGGTCGCGATAAAACTCGTAGGGAATATTAAAAGTTAACGTCGCACTTGACACAACGCTCGCATTAAATCGCTTCCAATTCAATGGGAACACTTCAAGCGTTTTATACATTTCAGCTGATTAACTGAACGTGTTTATATTAATGTAGTTACCTTGTTTTTTATAACACAAAAATATAATATCGAAAAAAAATCTGCACCACCGCGTTGAGCGCGGTAGTTAACGAACGGGAGCACATTTTCTGACTGTTTTCTATAAAATCGCTTAACGAGGCGTCAATTTATGTATAAAAAAACGATTATCATGTACATTACAGGTGAAAAAAAAATAATTTGCCAAACAATTGACCTATTTTACCTAGTGCGAGCAGAAAGTGATATGACAGTTAACGCATTTGAGTGTCGCGTTCATCATCCGGACAGCTCGCGCGCGGTCCATATTGCACCCTCTATTATGTGATATTACCTAACGAATTTCCCATTTATAGAAAGCTAGGATAAGTAAGTATTTTTATCAAAAATGTTTTTACTTAATTGAATAAAATGGTTTCGCCGTTAACAGCATCTAAATAAGTATGTAACAAAATGATTGTGATGAAAAAGTGTGACAGATAAGGTGAATGATTGAAAATCAACAAATGTTCGCATATCTTACTATTTACTATTATAAATGTGAAAGTTTGTGAAGATGGATAGATATATGGATGGATGGATGTTTGTTACTCTTTCACGCAAAAACTACCGAACGGATTTTGATGAAATTTGGTATGGTAGTAGTTCAAGCTAAAAGTACAGTGTTCTCGTGGTATACTGTAATTACGCGGGCGGAGCAGCGGGCGAAAGCTAGTTATACATATCATACAAAGTACGTTTGTTTGTGTAGTTATCAAGTGCAAGCAAGTTCATTACACAATTACAAACAGTGCACAAGCAACTCAATCTATATTTGAAAGCCAATCCAGTGTCCTAAAAAATAAACGAAACTAGAACGAAGTGGAGCTAAATTTACAAACAAATAGTGTAATTTTGTTAACTGGAAATTAGAAAATAGACGGAGACAATATCAACAGTAACTTAACAACGAATAAATATTATATTCACACAAAACCTCCGGGCTAAAAGCAGTCTTTAATACTTTACAAGTGATGCATTTTGCGAAATGTATTTTAAATTTACTTTTATTGCAAAAGAAGTAATAGAACTGTAAATTCTTCAAGGAATAGAAGCGTAATAAAATCTATGTTTTATAGCTCTTTGATTTTATTTTTAAACCTTTATACTGACTGACGTCCGTATGCATTTCCTGGTAAGGTAACTAGTATTTAACTCTTATTATATATCTACTTGATTTGTTCTTACTAATGTTATAAAGAGAAAAAGTTTGTTTGCTTGCATTGCATAGGCTCCAAAACTACTGGACCGATTTTGATGAAATTTGGCACAGATATACAGTAGACTAAGGAAGGACATACTTCTTATTGAGGAAAGGACATAGGCTACTTTTTATCTCGGAAAAATGTACGGTTCCCGTGGGTTTTTTAAATGTTGCACGTGTGGAGTCGCGGGTGACAGCTAGTCTATACTAATATTATAAAGAGGAAAAGTTTGTTTGTTTGCCATGACTAGACTCCGAAACTACTGGACCGATTTTGTTGAAATTTGGCACAGATATATGGTAGACTACGGGGAAGGACATACTTTTTATTGAGGAAAAATGTATGGTTTCTGCGAGATTAACTTACGCGCGCACGAAGTCGCGGGCAATATCTAGTACAGAATAAGTAAAGATTACAACATCGAAATTAGCATTTTTCTGAGAATATAACCTAATCTCTTGACAATTCGTTAGTACCCATTATTAGGTCTATCTGAACTACTTTCTGCAGTTTGATTTTACGATAGCATTATTTTCCTGTAGTAGGTAATACTTTAGCTGCTGCATAAAATTCAAATCCAACGAAATTTACACTTACTACAAATAGCTAAGGCTACTGTTCAATCATTCTCCATAAAAATATTATGTTTATGGAGAATGATCTGAGATATATTATATATAGCAAACTAGCTGACCCGTGCCCACTTCGTTGGGCGGCAAACATTTTTACTTGTGATGAAATTATGATTACGGTTCGGTTAATACTGAGTGCTATGGTTTATTTCCTGACTGCCAAAAAGAGAGTTATATTTTAACTGCTTACATATGTCTGTATTTGCATGCCAATTTGGCTATAAAGACGGGTTTCAAATGAGGAAAGGAAGGAAATCTTTAAAATTGAATAAATTATATTTATTTTGATTGTTCAAAACTTCTCTGTTACTATATTAGATGTAATATTATTATTTGGTAACAATATATATTCTATTTCAGGAGTTCCAACCTGAAATAAGGCAACACATAACTGCCCATGGAAAAAACATTGCTGTCTAAGGCCTACCAAAGATAATTTTTGAGTTATTAATGGTGAAGGCAAAAGAGATAGTGATGGGTTACTGTTGCCTTTTAAACAGTGTAGGTAAATCCGTTGGAATAATGTGTCTCCGCAGAATATAAGCCAGTTGTCCCACTGCTGGCCTTGTGAGAATGGTCGCCACGATTATATTCTCCTGCAACTTTTTTATAAGGATACTTGTGCCATTACACATGTTGGGTTCAAGTTTCTTAACAGCATGATAGGAATGCTAACTTTTAACATGAGGTCGTGAGGAGGTGGTGTGGTACGCTTGATGGCGTGTGGCTGGTGACTGCATTTCGACCCATCCTACGAGACTGGGTCGAGTGTGGACACAGCTTCCCAGGTTATCACCTTACAAAGATGCTCACAGGGCACGGGTGCTTTGGTGAGTACCCGTGTAGCTGGTCAAAAGGGAGCCAACAGCAGTCAGCAACAACGTACGCGGGAGGAGTATCCAGCTTGGGCGATCCCTCGCGCAGCTATGTGTGCATGCATCGGCGCGGATTTATCGCTTTCTGCCCTGGTTGCACCTATGGCACGGAGCAAGCAAGCTTGGGACGCAGCTGCCACTTTCTGCACCTTGAGACTATAAATTCACTTATTTTGTGAGAATTCATAATTATTGATAATATTGACCAATAAACATGAGCTAAAGATTAAAATTATTTTTTTACTATAAAAAACTACTTTTTAGACTTATACCTAGTTTTGCCATAAATACCGAAACAAAGAAAAAAAATATTTCTGTAGCAAATAACATTTATTACTTCTACAGTGTATTAGTTTAATACATAAATATAAAACAATTTAAAATATTTATTTTATATTGGCTGCAATACAGTCCTTTAAACGTTGAGGCCAGTTATCAATAGAAACACGCACTCTTTCCATGGGAAAATTCTTCACCGCCAATCGTACGGATTGTTTTAAGGACTCCAAATTATCTACTGACTATAAATCATAATCTTATTAAGATTATGATTTATGGTCAGTTTTATGGTCAGTCAGATAAGAATAAGATCGGGACTAGACGACGGCCAGTCTTTAGCTCTGATGAAGTCCAAAGTGTTCGTTTCCAACAAAGATTGCGTAGACCGAGCTTTATGACCCGGTACCGAGTCTTACTGAAAGGACCATTCTTGGTTATTGAACATGGTGTTGCTATGGGGCTTCACTACCTTCTCAAGAATGGTATCTTGATACACTTGTACCGATGTTTTGATACCTTTTTCACAAAAGTATGGCTCAATCACTCCTTCATAGCTAATACCCCACCAAACCATCACTGAAGTCGGATAGTGCCCACGTTGCACTCTGTCGACTAATTGGGAAGCTTCCTTAGAGCTTTGAGCATAAATATGGTCATTTTGTTTGTTAAAATGTTGCTCAATTGTAAAAAAATTCTCATCCGTAAACAAAATTTTTCTGACACCTCCCTTTGCGTACCGCTTCAGTAGTTGTTTCGATTTTACCATCCCATTCTTTCTTAAATTATCAGTTAAGAAATGACCAGTACGTCTCTTATAGGCTGCAAGTCCTAAGTCATCTTTTAAAATACGCGACATGGTTCTAGGTGCTATCTTCATCTCCCGAGATAAAATCTTTTGCTTTCGGTCAGAATTTCTTCGAATTCTTTCCCTTACTGCTTTGACCACCTTTTTCGTACGAACACTACGTGGACGGCCAGATCTTTTTCTGTCACAAATAGAGGAGGTCTCATTGTACCTATTAATAGCCTGGTACACAAACATTTTACTAATACCAAGCGTATGGAGAGTTTTAAAAATTGCATTTGGCTCCATACCTACTTTGTGTAATGCAATCACAGCGATTCGGTTCTCTTTATCACCCACTCCATTTTAATATCGCAAAATATTGTACAATGTATTGGCGCCAAAATAAGAAAACTTAATGAACAATCATATAAAAATAACAGATTCCAAATCCAAATGTAATATTTTGTTTATTTTTAATTGTAACAGTATTTATAGGCAGACTATGTATATACAAGTAAGACATATGTTGTCGCAATTTTTTTGTAGGCATTATTAAGCTCTACAACTTTTCTTTAGGATTTAATCATATATCTCCCATCGGTAAGGCAGCGTTCGTAAGAAACGTTTTCGTTCGACCGTTTTTTCTCCGACTTACTTTGCAAATCAGGCTACCACGAAAAAGTATTTCCATTTTTCGGGTTAATATATACCCTACGCCACTCACAAATAACGTAACTTTCTATTGGTAAAATAAATTTTCAAAATCGGTTCAGTAGATCCAGAGATTACCCCCTACAACCTCACAAACTTTACCTCTTTATAATATTACTATAGAAGTATAGATGGCGATATCGCAGTCAACTAAATATACTAAAATCCATTGCGGTATTCAGTTTGACCGTGACAGCGGAGTCCTCCATATTATTTGACTTCAATTCATCGTATATCAATAAACGGAACTTTCACCGGGAACGTTGTTCGAAATTCAAACGATTACCATAATGCATTCAGAGCTAGTGTGGACAATAAGAGGAAATCGTCATAAATTCTCGTTTTAACCCCAAGTGTATATGGTGGAAAAAACCTCATCGGACAATTTTCCATTATCCGAACATCTTTTGTCGTGTGGTCAAGTTTTATGGCTAGTGACGTCGTAACTTCTTATTAAATCGAAGAGGAAACTCTATGCCGTTACTGTTTTGGACACAATGGAGTCTGGTAATTTTAAAAAGTTTTCCATTTTTATTACAAAGTTGTTGGAAGCGATTTCCTTATAGTATTATCATCATCATCATTATCAGCCTATCGCCGTCCATTGCTGAACGTAGGCCTCCCCCAAATGAGATCCCCATCCCGATCTCGGGCAGCCCTCATCCATTCTCTGCCAGCCACCTTCTTCAAATACACTACGTTTTCCTTTATATGTAGGGTCTAATAACGTAATAAGACATAGGGTCTTATGAATGAAATAAAACCACTGAACAATTAAAGGATGACTACATCTTAGCTTTGACTTTACAGTTCCCTCAACCAAAGAGAAGCGTAACCAAAAGGACAGGATAGAATCAAGTACGAGATAGGTAATTTACTTCTATCAACTGAAACAAAGCATATATCAAACCCACAAGCGTTCATTTATTCTCGGCCAAAAACTTATCTCGCTTATGAAGTCAATTTAATAAAAGTAATATATTTACTAGGAAAAGGGGCGTTTAGAAACTAGTGAAGGGGAAAACGACGGAACAGAAATGAATGATTACAGCAAAAAGGGCCATCAAAACGAATGATAAACGAGCTTAATCCTGGACATATCCTTGTTTTATTACCGCGGGCCGATTGTAAAAAAACGTATTAGTAGCCACTATTGTCCTATCTGCTGCGACGGTTTATTTTATTTGCCATGGATACTTGCAATTTTTGACGATGGCCCAGTGGCCACAGAGATCACTAGATTGAGCGCGTCGACCCTAAGGCGCACGTGTTCGAACCCGCCGAAGGAACAAAAAAGTTTCCTGTGTTCCTGGACCATGGATGTGTATTAAATATGCGTTTAATATAATACAAAACCTTAAATATATCTATGCTATAAAAGTATTAAATTTATTTCCGCCTGGTACTTGTAATACAAGCTCTTCGAGAACTTATCACGGGACCAAATTGACAGGATGTGAAAGTGCCGATAGATATTATTGTTTTAATAATAATAATTATAAAACACAATTGCATGCTAAATTATACACAATAAAAGGAACCTGTAGTTAAAAAAGTTTGAACTTAATAAGCAGGCAGACGTAGGTAAAAGTGGAAGTCAATGAGGGTTTTTAAATTCGTGACATCTGACAGCTTTATGACACGACAAGGACCGTCGGGCTACCAAGCGCCGCCTGGTGACAGAAAAAGAATCGAAAATTCTTATTGACCGTTTTTGATAGCACTTACGCCACCAGATGACGCTGGTGAGTTGGGTCTGCCCCTAGCGGCAGAAAAAATATCAAAAACCCTCATTATGTGTACAAAATTTTAAAGCTCGTATATTGAAGAACCTTATTGTTTGTTAAGCACAATCAGACTCACTTATTACTTATTACTTCGGATTCACTGTTACGTAGACTAACTAATTAGTAAATTGTTAATTAAGACATGGAAATGCTGAACTTTTTCATTGCCCTTTTCCTGGTCAAGAATTTCTCAATTGTAAGGCTTTCTCATTTGTAACACTTTATCTAAATGTTTTTTTTTCATTCTACGCACTTAATGTCAAAAGCCATTAATCATTAGCCAAGTGGTCTATTTATTGCTTAAACACGCCGCAACAATGAAAAAATTATTAATAACGTTTAAAGTGACGCAGTTAGGCAATCTGTAAAAGTATTTGTACTTGTAACTTAAAACTTCTAGATGACTTTAAAAGCCTGTATGAAAGTTTAAGCAATAACCGATTTTATCTGTAATTTAGGCTTTATACCTTATTCCGTTTAATTGATTCATTTATGTACTAGGATACTGCAATTACTATAAAATCAAGTTACTAATTTTTACCCGACTACGGCGAAGCCTAAAGGAAGGGTGATTATTTTAGCAGTCTATGCATGTACGTTTGTTCCACTGTAGCGCCTAAATTCTGGTCCGATTTAAATGAATAACATAGGATGTATAATTTCCGTAGTCGGGTTATAGTTTTTTGTAAAAATTGACGTTATAACTATACAGTATGCAGGTATAATTATTGTCGAACATAGACAATCTGCAGGGGTAATGGTGAAGGACCGTCCTCATTAATAAGGCAAGGGCTTCTGCTAACCCTTATTAAACTGAGGGAGAGCCCAAGAGTGTCTTGACGACCCAGGCCGGGGTGAACATGAAAGCACCAACCCCTTTTTGTCCGAAGGGGGAAAATCAGATACAGCGAGGTGTTATTACACATCTTTGTGAAAGATCTTTATAGTAAACAATATCACTGTCGACTTTTTGCAAGGGTTAGAAGGAAAACTGTTGACAAGGAAGCATAACTTTTAGTTCTAAATAAAAAAAAAACTTTAGAGGTGTCAAGGGTCACCCGGATGGTACGAAGTTCCTTTCGATTACTTAGTGAAGGAATTGTAAAAAATAATTATGTTTTTAAGTTATAATAATATTTTATTTATTATTAACAAATATAATGTAATATAAACTTAATCAGTAGGCTCAATTTTAGTAATAATTGAGAGAGAGAGAGAGAGAGAGACAGACAGAGAAACACGCGCACGCCGCAAGGCTTCAACTATAGCAAAAAGTGTCGTTACAACTTTTAGTCTTAATTTTTTCCGTCTAGCCCCCTTTCGCAACGCGCGATAAGGAACTTCGTTCCAACAGTAGGTATATGTGTTTAAGAATGCAATAACAATACAAATAGCCATGGACGCTTCACACCACGTCAATCTGGCCCCGAGATAACTTGTGTTACGAGAGCCAGACAACGGGAAAACACAAATTTAATACACATCCCCCAGGACCAAAGAAAACTTTTTGCTTCCTCGACGGAATTCGAACCCACGATCTCCGGCTTGAGCGCCGACGCACTAACCACTGAGCCACAGAACTGCCGCTATGTAATGCTTCTATAAAAGTTTCATATTTTTTGTAATATTTTTGCCTACGTACCAAATTCTATTTTAATGATAGTGACAAAAAATATTTTGCTGTTATATTCAAAATTATAAAAAGGAAAATATTTAAATCAAGTTTTAAAAATGATTGCAATATGAAATGAAAATAACTCGTGCTCCGGTATTGCTTTATCATACTTTATCGCGCAATGTTCATTCAACGAAAACGAAATGTATTTGGACGACACAGAAACCAAAATAAAACGACCAAAAAGCAATAACATCGTTTTTAATTATTTCCCGATCGTGTCATTCAATATTTCGGCATAAGCATCATAATCTTCTATATAACGAACTACATTTTTTCGCGCTATTGTGAACAAAAAATTATATCCAAATACCTCAAAATCTTAGAACCTTACCAGATATTTACTACTTAAGAAATTTTTTTTCCCCCAAAAATGTCACTACAGCGGCAACAGCACAGCGGTTCTAAGGGCCTCGCCGATATGCGTTCGATTGTAACTAACTGTCCTTTTAGCAACCAATTATAGTATAGGAGATAGAAAAGTTTTGTCAATCGGAGAGAAGGATGTCATCGAAAACGCCACTAACTGTGCCAACCGGCCTACCACGTCAGTAAAATCGTTACATTTTCATAGTGGCTCCAATTAAAAAAAATCACAAAATTCAGCATTTTTTTTTTTTTTTCAACATTTGATATACATAATTTATAAGAAAACTTCTTTTATAAGTAGCTGACTCAAGAAAAAGTCCTAGGTTGTGTCATCATTTACTAACATAGTAAGTATTGTTTTAATATATATTATATATAAAAAAAAGTTTTCATTATTTTTCTGTAATTTGATGTTTACGTGTATCCCAAAACACTTATTAAACTGGCGTATTATGTAATTTTAATTATTATAAATAACATTAAATAATAAGCCGCCCCGTAGGACGACCTCCCGCGAGGTGGACCGACGACCTAAACAGAGTGGCGGGATGCGGTTGGATGCGGAAGGCAGAGGACCGGGTATGGTGGCGCGAAATGGAAAAGGCTTATGTCCAGCAGTGGACGACTACAGGCTGACGATGATGATGATAATGATGGTGAATTATTATAAAAAAAAAACTTTTAGAATGTAATAGATAAAGATCAAGTAGGTGCATCATTAAATTTTATATTTGCCGTCAAAATGGTGTCTCGTGCACTACACGTCAGTAGAATTGGGAAAACTCGTCCCCGTCAGCTGTTGCAGAGAGTTAGAAGTTCATTTATTTATTTTTAAGTATTCACTAAATTTAAACTATATTGCTGATATTAAAAGAGAGTACCTGGGTAACCTAGCTCTGCTCGGAGCTGTAGTAGATAAAAAAATAAATAAAAATAATCACAAAAATATTTTATAGGTGTTCGAACAATTACACTTACAATCGAAAAATTACATATACGCATGCCAAACTGCCGAAACCGAGTCGAAAATATTGATATATTGCACAACGAAAGAAAAAACATATATAACTTTAAAATGCGCAGTTTCCCAGGGATAAGACCTAGCTAGAACGATTTTTCTACCCTGAAGCTCCCTGCATACTAAATTTCATGGAAATACTTGCAGCCGTTTCCGAGATTAATATGATATAGATTAGCTCGTTTAAAGTATAAGATTCGTTATCTGTAATAAAAGAAGTTAATTTTAATTACAAGTGTAAAAGTTCCAGTACAATAGGCTGTATGCTAAAACTTTTCGTGTGTATAATTTTAGAAGACTTGTGCTTCTCTATCCTATATCCATCGTTTGCCTTAATCTCTTCGGAGGTCAAAATGATTAATTATGCATTGTATATTTTGTTTAAGGATCAAAATGTAAAACAATGTCGGTTAAACCCGAAAATCTTTACAAGCAAAATTTCCTTTATGACTTCCGAGTCAAATATTTTAACCGAGATAATTTTATCGTTCGCCTACATTTGCGAAAATCTAATTAAAGTTCTTCATTATTTCACTGCGAAACTCTTTCAATAACCCCCCAACTTCCTTGGATATTTAAACGTTTGGAATAATTCATTGGAAAGTTTGTGTAACTGTTTATGGGCCGCAACTAATCGCAAACAATCATTTATAACACAAATCGTACCTACAATTAATTAAGTGCTTCAAGTTTTTGCAAAATTAATTGTATGTATCGAAACATAATTTTGTTTCTTCGCATTGTGCTATCGTTTCAATTGCATTCACAGCTGATCATGATAAATTGATTTTATCGACATACTGCATTTTAATCAGGCTTTATCCTATTTAAAGAAAGCTGTCTGCAAGGTGCTGGTGGCAACTTGGTGGTGTTGTGTATACTTGTAATGCTTAAAAAATGTAAGGAATCTCTTATATTTGCTACTCTCTTATCGTATAAAACAAACTTATCCATAAACGTAAGTATTACGTACACCCAACAGACAATATTCAGAAAAAGTCCGTCACAAGTGTGGGTACGTGTTTTGTGATCCAGCACGCATCGCTTGTGGCATGTGGACAGAACTGCGACACATGATTTAGGGGTTTCATTTCACTACACTTTGCTCCGCACTCAATTTCAGCTCAACCTACAATTACGGAGCATTAGCGAAAACGGTGGAAACGTTTAGAACTTTTGTGCGAGGTGAGTTTGTTACGTTATTTTTATTTTGGTTAAACTTTATTGCGCTTTTACTGTCATATTTTTTTAAAATTGTCATACAGTATCCTGAAAAATGCGACTGGTGTCATTTATTATAATTTCATTGTATCTGATAATTACACAAGTTCTATGCTGATTAAATTAACACTATCTTAATATTAAAAACAATAATAATAATGTCTATGGACACTTCACACCACGTCAATCTGGTCCCGTGGTAAGTTCTCGAAGAACTTGTGTTACAGGTACCAGACAACGTAAATATATTTAACTCGTTTTTACTATACATATATTTAAGATTTTTATTATATTATACACATATTTAATACACATCCATGACTACTTTTACTTTTTGTTCCTTCTACTGTTACACAGAAAAACTTTTTGTTCCTTCGGCGGGATTGGAACCCGGCTTGTGCACGCTCAACCACTGAGCCGCAGAGGTCGTCAGTATGACTACACTTTTCTGTCATTTTTCTCTTATTGATTTTTACGCGGAAAAAACGAAATAGTCAGTTAATTAACAATACAAGTTATTAGGGAGCTCGTAAGCTTTATTGTCACTTGAATAATAAAATAACTCTGGAGAGGTGAAATTTTTCCTCGACGGATATATTACAGTTTTACGAGGGCATACGTTACACCTTTAACCTTAACCTCCTTCTTACAGTCTCACATTCGTTATAGTTATTGCTTTTAAGCTGGGACTATATGATCCGGAATCCGAAAAGCCGGGGAAAATTCAGAACAGTAAAATTATAACTCTGCGCTAATACAATAAATTGTATTTATCGAACACGCAAGTGTCGACTCAAATGTCAATGTCATATATGACAGCTCAACACTCAACACTTCCATTTTCAGCTCTATTGTATTAGTGCAGAGTTCTATTTTCAGTGCTCTGGATTTTCCAGGGACCGCCGGATTCCGGATCATTATAGTAGCAGCTTTAGATACGAACAACGTAATACGTTATGGGACTAAAATGCACATGTTGTTCAATTAGGGAAACACAATATTAAGTAAGTTTTATTGTAAGTAAAATCTTGTTTTAGAGATTTATTATATTCTGGTTATTTGTAGAACAGGTACTATCTAACAAGCTGCCGCTTGACCAGTCATAAGATGGAAATCGCCATCCAATATGTATATTGGATTGACGATATAATATGTCAATTCATCTTCATTTTTCACCTTTGTTTATTATGATATAGATATCCAAAACACTTCACGAAAATATTTACTTTTACGTCAGTTCTCTTACCGAAGGGGAACCAAACAATATGAGACACGCATACTTTGTTAAATAGCTGATAAAACCCGTTCCCATTTAATCGTATCACATGGTGTTTTTCGCCAACTCCGACGCCATTTTGTAAACGACTTGACAAAAGATAACGCCTCGCTCGATTATCAAACCTATTTACTCACTCATAATGTGGTTCATGTTTTTACTAAAAATTATATTCATTAGAGCGTGGTTAGCGTGGAGCGAGATTGTGGATCTAGGTTAGTTTTATACTAATAAACCAAATTTTTAACTGGTACCTATCAATTTGTAATGAAAAAACGGGTGGAATGCCGAACGAAACACTGAAAACGCGATCCCGCACGTCACAAAAAGTCCGCCGTTTACCTCTCATACTGTTTCATAAAATCGGTCAAGCTGGTTACGGGGAATTCGATAAAAACACGAGATATTAAAATAGGTACCCATATAAATTTGTCGTGTCACAGTGTTTGTCACAGAACCACAGAGTAAAAAAAACAAAGAAATGCTTTTCATAGAACGATCCAAATTTTGTCAGGGTTGTAACAGAGAATAGGGTAAATTAAAATAAATAAAATGTTTTAGTAAGCTAGCATTATATTATTAACAACTTTAATATAATACAATAATAAAATAATATAACATAACATAACGTTAACATAAGTTTTTTTTTTTAATATTCTATAGGGTATTTCAAATTTACATTCCCGAATGCGGTGAAAATTTTTTAATGCCAACATTAACTAGGTATATTTGTTTCAAGATTAAAATATTCACGAAATTTATTTTCTAATAATTCAATAAATGCGACGAAATTAAAAAAAACCCTTATATAATTATAATCCTATAATTTTGCCTACTTTTGGCATTCAGTGTCAAGTGCCTTCCTTCCTTCTTCGCGCCCGACGCCTTTTAACAAATCATGTCGCCTGACAAAACAATAATCCAACCCTTATACAATACGTTGTGCAGTGCGACCATGTTGCGAATAGTTCTTGGCAATCGTCGTTTTTGTAGGAAAATTTACAGGCGATGTACGAAAAACGACAATTCCCGAAGTACATTCCAAAATTGGTTTTACTATACGCAGCTTTAAGCTGAACGGCGTTCACCTTAGGCTGCAGTCCACCGCTATAGCCTCCTGCGAGTTGGCAGACTTCACACGCTTTTAAAGCAAAATTTTTAAAAGCACGTGAAGTATTTTTAGACATGCAAGTTCCCACACTATGTTCACTTTCACCGTTCTAAGCGTCAGTAAGGTAATTAAAAAAGTCTAATGGTAGACACCACAACCCGTTATTTAACATGCACCATCCAGTGTGGGACTCAAGGAGTCTATTCACTAGGTCATGAACACTCTTGTAATAAAGCAGGCTTCAAGACAGACGCCTACTAAAAGTTTAATATTTACTCACATATTAATACCTTCAGAGTAGGTGAAATGAGAGATATTTTTATTTTTTCTATTATTATTCATACACACAGTACAATAAATAGCCACTTTTTTGTTTGATATTGTTCTTATTTATTAATCTAATGTTATAAAGTTTGAACGTTCATTGGACACAAATATAATATAAAAAATGTTATTTGACGTCATGACAAACCAATAACACACTATCACAATTATCAATCGCACACGACACAAAAACTCAAACACGAAATTTGAATGGAGACAGAACATCGTGGGCCCAAATGTAATGGCTTGAGACATGGTTTTAAAAAATCGTCCTTTTTTTGTCCTAAAATATAAAAAATCAACACAATTCTCAATCTGGAAGCCGAGAAAAATAAGAAAGATATTTAGGTTTCGTGATATCGTCCATTTATTATATCGATTTCAGTATTACAGTAAATAAATTTTGCACAAGTCATTTATAATTATTGTCAATTTTGTCATAGGTCGTTGACGTTTTGAGTTTTGATTTACTCGTTTCGTGTATTCTAATGCGTTTTGAGTGCCTTCCTAAATAGTTTTATTTTCAACGATCACTGCTTTAGTTATTATAGAATCCGGCTCACAAAACTTGAAAAAAAAATGTTTTGTCAACTGCTGTCGTAAAGGAAATGCAGCTATTCTTATGTACGCCTCTATTGTAATTGCATAGTAATAAGTAAGCAGACGAACTGTTGGAGCCTGCTGAGTGCTCAATGCTCATGTTTTGTGTGTTATAATATTATGATACCTTAGTTGGAAAAGGTATCAAGATCATATTGCTCCACCTGGATAATTTCTTGACGACATTTTGTTATAGAAGACGAATAAACTATATACTACATTAAAATTGTTGATTTCTGTTTCTTATCTCTGCTGTTGTCTATTCCTGTTATATCTTTATTGTTTTTAAGCCATCATGATAATCATTAATATTAACCTATTATTAAGACATTTCACGCATTCTCCACCAAATATACTGTGTTAAAAAGTTTATTTCATTGGTATTGAAACATAACCTCACTTTCACTAAACAGCTTATAACTTTGTTCTCAGATTGCCAAAAGTTACAGAATTTTCCACAAGGCTTGCATTAATATAAATCTATCTATATAAACCATTTTTATTTATTACATTCTTAGCCCAAGAATGTATGAAATGGTTTCAATGTCCTTTAGACGTCCCTTCGAGAAGGCATAATCTTGACATTATTTTGACACTATTGCTGTGTACGCGATAGGAGATTTGTGCACATGTCGTATGCATGTAGTCGTGCAATCTAATCGAAAGTAAAGTATGTAGGTGTTTATCTGGTCCTAGCTTTCTTTAATCTGTGACAGAACTCCTCAAAAATAGTTTGGCCGATTTCTACGGTGTAGGTTTATACGGTAGGTATAAGAATAGGTTGTTAACTGTTTTCCCTGCTCCTTAGTGATAAATGGATAGGGATGAATTAATAAAAAATAAAAAAGGTTGCCCGCCCCAAAAAAAAAACATTTTTATTTATTTATTTTATAATTTGGCATTAAAAATGCATATTTTCGCTCTTCCAACACCAACTCTAATATAAAACACACAAGTCACAACCAAGTCATTAAAGAGAAAAAAGACTAGGTAGCTTATATAAATAATAATAAATCATATTAATATATTTATGTGTTTAAAAGTGAATCTAAATAAAAAAAAAAGAGAAAATAATAACCGGTACACCAAAGTAGGATATCTACTACCCGGCATGTTATATTACAAAGGCTGAAAGTTAGGAAACTTTAAACTTTAGTCTAATTAATTCATACAGCCTTGTTAACAGTACAAATATTTTTCGAGAGGCGTGTATTAGCCGTGGAAATAGCAGAGCTGATCAGCCGGTAGATAATACGCCGCTGTAATTTATGGCGCAGATAAAAGGCGCGATGATTTAAGGAACGCAGATAATGTTAGCGATTTACAAGCGAAAATAGCTTGTAAACAATATATTTTTCGGTTTGTAAACTTCATTTCGTGTCGTGTTATTGTTGTAAATGGAGTGTAAACTAGGTTTACGACACTTGTAATCCTAGCCTTTAATAGAAAACATGATCTAAAAACGTGTTGAAAATAAGTTGTATTTCTCGACGACAACTGGGGCTCATTAGGTGAGCTCATTCTCAAGCTGAAGATAGAGGGTTCGAATCCCGAACAAAAAAAAAATCTGTGTTCCTGGGTCATGGATGTGTAATAAATAGGTATGTGATTAATATGTATAGTAAAAATCTTATATTTATAAAATGTATAGAATAGAAAGTATTAAATATATTCTGGTTGTCAGACAGATACCAGACAGGTTGGTTCCGATGGTACTTACCCGTAACACGTCAAGTTCTTCGAGAACTCAACACTGGTCCAGATTGACGTGGTGTGAAAGCGTTGATAGATATTAATAGTACAGCTCTATATTGATTTATTCATATAGGCTTAAGGAAGAGTATACTGTCTAAATATACGAATATGTAAGTGATAGTAATATGTTAGTTATTTATATTATATTATAAAAGTCTTCTAATGCATAAAATTGTATTGCTTTCTTTTTAGTTTATTAAGGGCTGATTTTTCAATCGTCAGTTAACTTTTCCCTGACGTAACACTTACTGTTTGCTTTGACAGATTTTTCATACAAAATCTGAAAATCACATATTTATGACTCAGGTAAAAGCTAACTGACGATTGAAAAATCAGGCCTTAAACTTACAATCATATTTGTAAGTCGATGATATACTTTTAATAGTACGTGAAGTATCCACTACAATTTGTAACTAACTGGCGAGTTGCGGTATTCTGTTACGTGTAATTAAGTTCAGTATTCTTAGTTCCACATGGTCAGTTCGTGTTGCTGACGATAAGTGCTTTCTTGCACGAAAACGCCGCATTTGGAGTTTCTTGTGTGTAACTGGGTTATAAAAGTAAGGTAATATTTACATAAGTGTTTAACATCATAGATATTTATTTACTTCTATATAATATAGGTTTATCCAGCAGTAATTAAAACCGTTAAACTTGAAAGGATAAATTCGGATGAAGCGTTAAGCTGATATCGCGCGCCATCGATATATTATTCAACTGCATGCAGTCATCTGCAGTCGGATCTGACTCTGTGCAGTTGACGCCAGATTTCTATACCAGGAGCTCAGTTTGAGATTTTTCGACGAAATTGAAGCACAGACGTTACTTCTTATATTATTATTACGGCGCCGTCACCGCCAGCAGTGTCATCGAATTGAAAAACCATATGCAGCTAGGCTGTGGATTGATTTTTTATTAAAGAAATAGATCAGTCGATATCAAAATCCAGTTAGTGCGTAAAGTTGATGTCACACGACTGCAGCTGACCGCGTGAAGTTGATGTCTTGAATGAACGAAGTCAAACGTTCAACAGCATGCAGTTGAATATATCCGTATTTGTCAGAATTGCACTAAATAGCCGGCTATGTATTTGCTATTTTCCATAAGCAATGATTTCTGTAACAGCAATACTTGTGTTAGGGCGACAGTTCCTGCCTCCATCTCGGCAAATTGGCGAAAACATACAACATTGAAGTGACATAACAAAAATATTACAAACTCCTCAAACCACAAAAATGCATGTATTATCCCAGTAACAAAATACACGTAGAAACGTTGAAATTTCTTTGAAGTTACAAAGAAAAAATAACAACAGGAGATCAAACAAAAAGGTGATCGTGAGCAAGGACCGCTCCTGTCCCGGGATAACGCGCGTCTGCACTCATTTGTAACCGGCTTTAATAGAACTTTTTCATCTTCACGTTTTCCGCGTCAGTTATTTTTCTGTCTCACTATTAGGTAATTGTAGCTGAACTTAGAAATTGAATTAAAATAATTGGCTTTGCTATATTAGCATCTAAGTATATAGAAAAAACTAGTGAGCCCTACAATAGTCGCATATGATGTGTAACATTTTATGAAAATATTAAAAAAAAAACACAATGCTTAGTACGATTTTCTAATGTAGGAGCTGCTTACTGAACTACACCTTTTGATGATATTGATAAGTAAAAGTCCTTGATATGATATTGATATTTATTAACACGAATACTAATTGCTAAAATGATTATGAGTGCGCGGTATGATTGCTTGATGCGGACTGGGCCCGACAGCGTGCACTTTGCCGCACAATGCAAAGAAATGTTGTAGAGTCAGCAATGTACATGCTAGCTTGTACATGCTCCCGGGCCGCATGATGAGGATGATGATACAAGGTGATAGACAATAGGTCCTTAAACTAACTTAATGATAAACACAATTTGTCGGCAATTGTCACAAACGAGTGAAGTATGGGTGAAGTGCCTCGACTTTGCCTGCTAGGGCCACACACTTTGTGGTCACTGAGTGTTTGTAACACTTCCCTAAAACACTGATCACTTTTTGGTGACTGAGGCATCACGATATCACCGCGAGAAATCATTTCTATTCCTCCAGCTTCCCTTTCCACCACGGGAGGTGTTGATCTAAAAATCTTTGTCCTGCATTTCCATAGTAAATATGATCCGATTATCAAAATTAATGCTACTATAACATAGATAGCGGTATAATGATGTATGTCATGATACGAAAAGTTTTCTAGAGTTGGATCATTCTGCTTTAAGTCGTCAAGTTGTTTCTGTAATACCATCAATTGTTCTTTATGTTCAGCTGACTCATTGTAATTGAGCGCTATAGATGAAGTTTCCGGGAACGACATATTAAAAAGATTATTGATAGGAGCAATATCTCCGAGGGAAACCTGATGCTTTACATGTAATATGCTTGTATCTTCTTTATGCGAGTGAACAGAAAAGTCTTTTGACTTAATTATACATCCTTGCTTAACGCTAATCAATCCAGACTGAGACAATTGAATTGCATTTATTTCATCATCGCAAAGTAGTTTCAATGAGCAGTTTTCACAACAAAAATAAAAGTACGTGTTGATTTTATGAGTATCTACCCATATGTTATCACACTGATCGGTGATGAAGTGACAAGTCCCAGTTATTTTATTTCGCTTGCATAGACTTTCATTATCCTTCAGCTGATATTCCGGTTTGCTTAAGCGACACAACAACGATTCCGAATTTTGGTTAAAACATTGAAGCAACTCCGTATCAGTCATGATTATAAATGTGTCTTTCTTTAAATTAATTGCTAAATATTTTACAATTGGAGTAATGCATTTCATCGCATTATTTGCTTTTTGGGGAATAGGATAAATTCCATACAACTCGTACGAGTCGCTGGCTATCAATCGAATAGTTATTTCAAATAGTAAATAATTAGTACTAATTCGCATTCTCACTTTTAGCAAATTGTAATTGAGATAAATCGGTATAGAAAGGAATAGTTAAGTCTTTAGACAATAATGATGATATCTTTTGTAATTCTAGTTTAAGCTGCTCAGGCGTTAATACGTGTACATTAAATTTTCCGTCGTACACATTAGTGATAGTATTAAGTAAGTTGTCTTGTATATAATGTAAATAATTTATCAAGTTACTAGCTGTTAAAGATGATAAAATAAAGTCGCTAATATAAGATATATTTTGTATGTTACCTTTTAAAGCGTTAACAGAGTTATCGATGGCGCTTATTTTCTTAAAAATAGACTTGTGTTGTTTTTCTATTACAGACTCACTTCTTTTTATATAATTAAATTCTGCCTCTACTAGAGAGGTTTGATTTTTCCATAATAATGCTAAATGATTTTGATTTTGTCGTATTATGCTTATATCTTGCTCATATTTATCCGCGAAATTTTGATCTAAGACACCAAATAAACTGTTCGCAATGTATCCTACGCCATTTATTAGTCCCCTTCTCTGTCTAGTGCGCGCAGCAAAATGCTGATCTAATAGTAAACTATTATAGTATTGCAACTCTTTAAAGGTGTGATTCAATTGTAATAAGACACTGGCGCAATGAGACACTGTACTTATCTCCGCGCACGCGCTGTCAAGATAAACAATATGTTTTTTGCATGCCGGAACGCCTTCCCAGAACGGCTGCATGTCATAATAGACGACAAGGCGCCAATCATCTCTAATTACATGCATGTTATTTATTTTATCAAAGTAAAGTGCTTTATTATTTAAAGGAGTATTGTTATAAAATGAGCCATTGGAAGAAGCAATGAGGGTCATAAAAAATAACAAAAAAGCTGATATGATAGTAGGCAAATTATTTCTTTTTCGGGTGCTTCTTTTCACTCTATCACCTATCAATTTCGGAGTTTGTTGCTCTGATTGTGCGGTAGAGTTCAAATGATCAGTTTGAGACTCATTAACCGGGAGAACTGATAATTTGATTATAGGACGTTTCATATATCCATTTTTTGTCTTTAGAGTAACGACTCGAACGTACCCGTCACTTCCGGGGTGCAATTGCACTACTCTACCTAATGCCCACTTGCCTGCTGGAAGGTTGTTGTCGTGGATGATAACAATGTCATTAATTTTAATATTCTCTAAAGGCTGTCTCCATTTACTACGTGCTGACAAATAATTAAATATTCATGTTGCCACCTTTTCCATATGTTATTAAAAATATTTTGTGTTAAATGCCATCTAGTTCTTAAATCATGTTCTGTTTCGTAAATAGTTAAAATCGGACGATAGGAAATGAGATGGCGTTAAATAATTTAGATCTTCCGGGTCCTCGGTCATCGGACATAAGGGCCGGGAGTTGAGACACGCCTCCAGCTGGGTACAAAGAGTGTTGTATTGTTCATACGTCAGCTTTTGGTAGCCAATTACTCGTTTTAAGTGATGCTTAAGGCTTTCGACGGCAGCTTCTGTATATATAATGTACGTTTTGTTACTTTACTCGAAATATTAGAGTCAATCTTTGATTGAAAAGAAAAATTATCATGACTTGGGTTTCAACTTAAACCTAATATTTTGCTTTGCTCTTGCTTAAAAAAGAAACCAGGGGCGGTTTAAGTGTCGACATTTGCTAACAATTCAGGTGCATTTGATTTCCACTTTCTAAGGTGGAATCCCCCTGACTTCAATAACATGATAAGGTCTTGCTCTAGCTGTCTAGCGACTGATAAAATATTATGCTGACCATGCACTAAATCGTCCATATAAAAGGATTCTTCAAGGACTGGGATAGCCGCGCTGTTTAAGTAGTTTTCTTTTTCATCCGACGCTAGCCGTTTTAACATCATCATTGCGAGGAACGGTGCGGCCTTGGTACCGTACGTCACCGTCTTTAACTGATAATCTACGAGTATGATAGGTTCGTTTGGAGCGTTTCTCCACACATTTTTTGATACTTTTGATCATCATCATGGACCCATATCATCCTGTACATTTTCTCTACGTCAGCAGTAAATCCAAACCTATACTGTCTCTATTTAATGATAAGAGACTGGAGATCCTGCTGTAAGTTGGGCCCGGACGCCATTAAATCATTGATACTTAAACTCGATGTAGTTTTACAAGATGCGTTAAAAACTACCCTAAAGCGTGTGCTCGTTGAGTCATCACGCTGAATACCGTGATGAGTATTATAATATGATGATATAAAATTATCTGTCGCGGGTTTCATATGACCTAGCTTACAATACTCTTCCATAAATCGTTTATACTCCTGATGCATGTTAGAATCTTTACAAAACTTTTTCTCTAATGATAAGAATTGAGCAACGGCCTTTGGTTTTGACAACCCTAGCCTATTTTCGAAATCAGGCTCAAAAGGGATCCGAACAACATAACGACCGTCTTCTTGTCGCGTTGTGGTCTCATTATAATAATCTAAACAGTTTTGATCGTTAACTGATAATTTAGAATTTTCGGAAATGTCCTCAATTTCCCAAAATTTTTCTATTTGACTTAAATCGTTTAAAACTACATTGCTTTGAATAGTTTTAACGTTGCCTGTAAGTATCCATCCTAAGGATGTATTTTGGGCAATGGGTGTAAAATTATCTACTTTAAGCACACCGTCTAATAAAATAAGAGCGTATATGTCGGCTCCCAGCAGCAGGTCCACTGGGCGACTTATGTTAAAGTTCGGATCGGCTAAAGAAATATTTTGTAAAATGGCCATGAAGGCTTATCAAACGAAAAACTTGGTAAATTTTTAACAAGACTCCTCATGATAAGTGCATCCGTTTCAAATTTAAAATCGCCATTTACTGCTGTACAATTAAGAGATATTACACCCTTACAACTGCTTTCCTTGGCACCGACACCAGATATGATACCCTTGCATTTCTTTCGCGGTAAATTTAACAACTGAGCGGAATGCTCAGTAATTAGAGATATTTGGGAACCTTGATCTATTAAAGCACGCACTCTAACGTAAGTCCCATCTAATTTTTGCACGTTGATGATGGCTGTTGCCAAAAGGATTTCTGGAATCCCACGTTGCAGTGAAACGTAAGAACTCATTTGCGTTGGCTCGTGTTTAGAAGCCGCTTGTTGCGCAAACGCTTCGTGCAAAAGAGTGTTATGCTTTTCATTGCATTGTCTGCGACGTTTAATAGAAAAGCAAGCTTTATAGTTATGACAATAAAGGCAATTTTGACATATGTCATGCTGCTTAATGATTTTACGCTTTAAGTAAGGCGGCATTTCGTCAAAGCGCGGGCAGCTAAAAAGAGCGTGATCGCTCATGTTACATACGGGACATTTATGCAATTTGACAGTTGAAGCATTTTTATCATGCGAAAACGATTGCGAAATTTTATTTTGCGTTAGAAATGATTGTTTTATGTTAAAGTTTTTATGCATGTTATAGCTTTTAGAATTATTATGTACCATCGTATTTTTATTACTAGGTGAAATATAGCGATTATATGATTTTGATGCACCATTATCATACTTTCTTCTAGAAGACTCTAAAGTAGTAAATTTACTCTCTAAAAATATTAAAAAATCTTCAAGATTTGGCAATTCACGTGGATTTTTTACCGATGCTAAATACTCGCTATGTAATTCTGAATCTAACTTTTGCGACAAAAGATAGACTAGTAAAGGATCCTAAGATGAGATATCAATTTCTATATTTTTTATAGCGTTTAGAGTCTCTAAAGCGGTATTATGAATATGTTTAATATTATTTATTGATAAATGATGAGCAACTGGCATGTTAAGTAAAATATCAACGTGAGAGTTAAAAATTAATCTTTTGTTATTATACCGATGATTCAAAATGTTCCAACAGATAGTGTAATTATCTAAGGAAATATTAAGGTGTTGGATGAGACTTGCTGTCTCCCCCCCTAACTTTAGTTTTTAAGAATTGCATTTTTTGCGCACTAGACAATTATGGGTTACTATGAATAGTCTCTGTAAATAAATCCTTAAAAGAAGTCCACTGATTATAAGTGCCATGAAAACAGGAATTTCTATATGTGGAGTTACTTGTTCCCTATGAGAAGTTGACCATAACTTCCGGTTGATAGCCTTGACTACGTCGTTTGTATTCTGTTTCTATTTGGTAAAATGTCTGCTCATACTCCATAACCCTATCCCCTAGCTCACTGTCTAACTCTCAGTGTAGAGAATCTATTGCTGTCCAGCGAGACTGAATATTTCGGAGCAAATGTTCAAATTCCCATTTTTCGTTGATCATATCTAAAGCAATGTTTGCTATTATATGGCGAAAAGCTTTAAAATTACTATTCTGACGCCTTAATGATTCGTCAGTTCTACTATTTGTGCCATGAGATTGAGTTCCTGGCAATGGTGAAGGCTGGCGTGACGCTGCTGCGTCAGCCAGAGGTGTCGCAGGCCTAATCAGCGGGGTGGATGGTCCAGCCCTCGCTGGCGCCGGCGGCTGATAGTTGGCTATGGCAGACCGAATCTGCTGAAATCTTTCTTTTGCTGTCTCAAATTGATTATTTTTAAAATACGTGAAGGACTGGGCAAACTCGTACGTACATAATTTTTTATGATTGTTTTCAATTTCAGCCCAATATTGATCTAGGGTGTGTAATTTTGCTTGGATGTAGTCCGGCGTTTTACGGTCCGCGCCGTCCTTTTTAAAGTTCGTGTATGATTGTTCTACTTTGTTTACCAGCTGCTGCTGGTTTGCTAGAAGTTCCTCCACGCTCGACATGATTGAATCGAGAAAACGAGGTGTTGTAAAAATAGAAAGATCTTACTTTGTGTGCTGCTACGTTTGATTTGACTGTGCTGATTGTTGATGCTGGTTGATGATGTTGATGATGATCACTACTGCTGCTTGATGATTGTTATATACTGATAGTCAATACTCACTAATGATAATTATAATAGTCACTGATAAATTGATAGTCACTGATTTCATTGATTAAAAGTCACTCGAAGGACCAAAAAGGATGTAGGAGCTGCTTACTCAACTACACCTTTTGATAATATTGATAAGTAAAAGTCCTTGATATGATATTGATATTTATTAACACGAATACTAATTGCTAAAATGATTATGAGTGCGCGGTATGATTGCTTGATGCGGACTGGGCCCGACAGCGTGCACTTTGCCGCACAATGCAAAGAAATGATGTAGAGTCAGCAATGTACGTGCTAGCTTTTACATCTAATATGATAAAAAAATACGGAAACTTTTACGGTTTTAAGCATATTTAATGCACATCCATGACCCAAGAAAACAGAAAACTTCCTTCGGCGGGATTCAAACCCGCGACCTCCGGCTTGAGCGACGACGCGCCACAGAAGCCACACCACTGAGCCACAGAAGTCGTCGATAACAATGTATATCTAAGGACAGAAAAAACTATAGAACAGTATATCTACGAGGGCGGCACTGAAAATTTCGGGAATCAAGGAAGTGACACAACATTACTATTTAAAAATGTATTTATTGCTTTTCGAAGTATTCTCCACGAAATTTGACACATTTTTCCATACGATGGAACCAATAATTGAAGCAACCATTCCATTCGGAAGTTGGGGTCTCCAAAATGGCCGTTTTGTAGGCGTCCACAGCTTCTTCAGGTGATGAAAATCTCTGACCACGCAATTTATTCTTTATTTTAGGGAAAGTATAGAAATCATTAGGGCTTAGGTCGGGGCTGTACGGCGGTGGTCTAATAATTCTATAATTTCTTGCTCTAATAACTCTTTTGTTCTGTGCGCGGTGTGAGAAATCGCATTGTCGTGATGGAGGATGATGCGGCGGTTGCAGTTCTCTTTACGGAGTTCAGAAACGACCTGTGGCAAACAAATGTTAGCATACCATTCTGCATTAACCGTTCTTTGTCCCTCAAGAGGAATAGTCGCAACATGGCTGGTTTTGGAGACAAACGTGGCCACCATTTTTTTTGCAACACTCCGTGAACGAACAATTTTTGTTGGCTTTAACTCATTTTCGAACACCCAAACTCGTGACTGGATTTTTTGTTTCGGGTTCGTACGCGTATATCCAGGATTTGTCACCTGATACGATTTTGTATACAGCAGTTGAGGATCCTGCGTGGAATCTTTCGAGAGTTCTGACGCACCAAGTAACGCGAGCCGCTTTTTGCTCTTCACAGAGCAAATGCGGTATCCATCGGGAAAACAACTTTTTTACACCTAATTGTTCATGCAAGATTATTTGTATTTGACTCATGCCAATGTCTAAAGTTGCCTGAATTTCGCGGTATGTCACATGTCGATCTTCCTCAATCAGCTCACGCACAGCATCAACGTTTTCTTGGGTGACTGCAGTTTTTGGACGACCTTGACGGGGATCATCACTGAGCTTGACACGTCCACGTTGAAATTTAGCAAACCAGCGATAAATTGTGGTTTTGGATGGGGCTTCATCACCAAATGCAGAAATCATCCGGTCAACACACTGTTTTTGTGTTAAACCACTTCGAAAGTCATAATAAATCATCGCTCTAGAATTTTCTCGAGTCAATTCCATTTTCTCAACGACTAAACAAGTTTGACAAGACCTTGTGACAAGACCGAGAATCTTTTTTTAAATAAATAAACGGTATTCGATTTTTAAAACCAAGGAGTTTTAAATTAAAAAGATTTTAATATGACAGGAACAGTGGAAATATTCCATTCCCGATACTTTTAGTGCAGCCCTTGTAAGGTTGTCACTAGTATTTAGTTCATATTAATAGTAGTGGCTCAAAGTATTTTTTGTAAATGTTTTGAACAAGACAGTTTCATTCATGCCACATATAAATAAATAATACAATAAAAATAAACCAAGAAAATTCAAATCCACTTAAATGAAATAAGCTTATAAAATAAAATTTTAACGTGGCATCAAACATGGAGCGAACATTTTATTTCTCCTTTACGTATGCAATATAAAAGAGCGCTGGGAATTTTTATTGCCGCCGAATGATGCAGGTTCAGACGCACGTAGATCGCCAATAAAACCAAATGACTCAATCATAAAACGGGTGAATATTGATTCACCATGACAATGACTGCGTTCCACAAAACGCCCGCCTTGATCGTATTAGCGAAACGCCGTGGAAATACTATAAGCTAAATTCAACTGTATATACAGTTGTTAAAGTTGAATCTGCGAACGCTTAGATTAAGGAATCGGCAGTGTCGCTGAATCTAAACTCGCGCAAATATGAACTTAATGTTGTGAGCGAAAGGATTACTTTTGTTTGCCATAATTTTCATCTAGTGCCGTAGTTTCATTCTCAGAAGTTTGGGCTTACGGCCTTATCTTTTACGTAAGGACGTAATAATATGATCTTGATTATTTTATAAGTCTCATTCACACTCAATTTTTCAAATAAGTATCTGATATTCCCATACACCGACATATCGTAATTCAAGTTTAATTTGAAATCATATTTTACAAAGAGCTTTTGAGCTTTTAAACTATCACCTTTATACATTACTAGATGTTGCCCGTGACTTCGTACGAACAAAAGGAAATCCCGCAGGATCGATGCATTTTACCGCGATAAAAAATAGCATATGTCCTTCCCCGTGGTCTACTCTATATCGGTGCCAAATTTTATAAAAAACGGTCCAGTAGTTTCGGAGCCTATTCGATGCAAACAAACAAACCTTTCCTCTTTATAATATTAGTATACATTACTAGCTGGTACCCGCAACTTCGTTTGCGAGGAACAAATATCAACAGAAACCTATTTTTTAAACCGAACCAGCCTTAGTTACTACTTATAACATCCGCTATCTGCCAGTGAAATAGCGGTCAAAATCGGACAACATTTTTTAAATTTTATTTTTTGGCGTGGGTACCGTATATACAGTATAGTATAGTATATTATGCATAATGTAATGCATTTAGTATAAAGCTGTTAATTTGAAACAACAAATAGACAAATCAATTTTATTTATTTTTATGTATATTGTACATATATTTGTATGGATATTATTATTTTTAAACAAAAAATTAAAACCGACTTCCAAAGTAAAAATGCACAAAAAGGTATGAAATAAAACTTATTTTCCTAATAATTCCCCTTTTCACTTCGGCTAAAATTTTAGCTATACTATACTCAATCTTCATTAATTTGAAGTCGGTACCAGCCAACTTGAACGTGAGTTCTATAAAATATTGTTTTAACAAGATGTTGTTCGGGCCGGTACCGACTTCAAAATTATGAAGATTGAGTAGAAAATAGTTAAAATTTTAGACGAATCTAAAAGGGGAATTATTTAGTAAATAAGTTTTATTTCATACCTTTTTGTGTATTTTTACTTTGGAAGTCGGTTTTAATTTTTTTATTAAAAATAATTATTTTTCTCTTTTAACTTAAATTTATTATCTATATTATTATGAAACACATTGATATCGGTGCACAAAACTCTGAGTTGAGTCTGAGTTGTGAGTGTGCCTATGTCATCATAATAATATGATGGTGTTTCTTGTGAAGATGGTGGTGATGATGATGATGATGATGACTGTAAGTGGTAAGATGGCATATGGTTATTTTTAAATAACGCCGGAATCCCCAAACATGTATCTATAAGGACTCAGGAGTTCTGTCCAGTACTTTTGGATCCAGGGTATGCCTTGGTACAAAAGCTTACTTTTTGGTAGTATATGCTTGTAATACTTTAGAAAAAGTTTAAATCAGTATATGTGTCCATATAAAATTCGAAGAGTTCCCTCGATATATCATGGATCGCCTCATGAGGTCACCAATTTGGTAACTAAGGGACATTTCGAATTTTCGAACCTTTACAACAACAAGACGATAGGGAATATGCATGTGACACCAAAATGGATAAAATAGTAATAAGTTGATTTCATCACTTTGCAATCTTTCGTTGTTTGTTTACACCCCTCGTGTGTGACTGTATGTCAAAGTCAAGCAATTATTTTAACTGTCAACGGTCTATTATATGTACGATGACGTCACAAACGCGAAAATGGCGTGTTTAAATCGCCCAAAAATTATTGTGATTCTAACCCGGCGAGCGCAAGGTTAATATGTATTACATCGAGCGTAAGGTGGGTGCAGCACAAACATGTAGTGGACTAGACATTTTAATGTTCATAATATTTTATTTGTTTTTATTTACTAAATTTGATTATTTAATAAATAAGAACAGATTGGGAGGAAAAATAAAGCAAACAAATATTTTTTAGTCTTTATTTACGAAATGAAAACGAAATGAAACGAAAGCATAGTTTTTTACTTAAACATAACGTAACAGTTTTTGAAAAAGTAAACTTTGAAAAAAAAGCAAAATAAATAGTTTTTCCTTATAGTTGATAAAATTTGGAAACAAATAAAATCTAAACTTCTTATACTATATAATTAATCAGACTTCTCATAATCATCTTCAGTTTGAGCGCAATATCCACACACAAAACAGAACAATTCTATATATATATATATATATATATATATATATATATATATATATATATATATATATATATAATAACGAATATAAATGTTTACTCTAATTTGTAACACGAAGCGTAAGGTGGGTGTAACACACCCAGGCGCAACCTGAACTCCTTCTGAACACCTCATCAGTCGGCAGACAACTTCGATGTGAAACACAACGCTCACTTACCTTCCCCCCCCCTCCCCCCGCGCAGCTACTCAGATGGACAACTCATTTTGACCTACGAAATAGAAAACATCGAACGAACGATTTATAACAGACCAATCTTGCGCTCGCCGGGTTAAAACATTTTTTCTAGCCTAATGGATAATATTTTGGGTATTTTGTATATATATTTGGTAATGTTATAACCAGTAGAAACGTTTAAATTTTTTTAAAAAATACATGCATATTTCCTATTTTGCAAATAGGTTCACATACGGCAGAGTAATGACTAATGTTTAAAGATATTCGTTTCAAAGTAAAATACTATGAGAAGTACCTATTATATTATCATCATAATGTGATGATGTATGGTGCGACGATGGTGTTGATGATGATGATTACCGTAATTGACATAGTGGCATATGCAGTTCCTTAAACAACGCCGAAATCCCCAAACATGTATATATAAGGAGTCAGGAGTTCTGTTCAGTACTTTTAGATCCAGGGTATCCTTTGGTGCAAAATTTTACTTTTTATTAGCATATGCTTAGACTTCTTCAGAAAAAGTCGAAATCACCACATGTGTTGATATAAATTTCGAAGAGTTCTCTCGATTCCTCATAGATCCCATCATTAGGTCACCACTTTGGTAAAAACAGGACCAACTTGGTATTATAACCCTTTACATCAAAAAAAGAATTTTGAAAATCGGTCATCAGAAGGATCGTTGAACATACAAAAAAATACTATACAGAGATAAAAAATTAGTAAGCTAATAGTACTTAGTAGTAATATTTTTATCCCTTTACAGAAAAAAAATTACCTAAGCTTACCTACCTAATATTAACAATAATTGGTATCCAAAATGAAATTCACTGCAACATTAGAACGTATAAACGTGAATTTAAGAGCAAACCTACGCAAATCCAGCATTCACTGCGATTTATTTACATTTCCGTTAATAACAGCGCGAAACAAATTCCAACCCTCTATTTTTACGTTAGCAGAACTTTAGGCGGCATTAAAATGAATAGCCGACATTTTTATTACATAGAGACCGTAATATGTAGTCGTATAAAATCCTATTCATTCGCAAGCACGTTATTTGTAACACACAGACACGTAGCCCGATGCCGCTGACGCTATTAAAATGGAATAATGAAACACCTGCGGTTTTCGTCTACACGCCGCGCCGCTGAATTGCTGCATACTCCTTTTTCGTCGCCGCATTGAAACATCTTGACTTAAACGGGTAAGCGACACAAAGCGACTTGAATTATGGCGCACACGCCGTCACTATTTACTTGAGGCTTCTGTTTGTGTTTTGTTTTAGTAGTTACATGATTCACTATTTATTGATAGTGCGAATCGTTTAATTTATTTTAAATAAAAGGAATTATAGGTAGTGTTGATTTAAAATTTGAAATTAATAAACTGTACGTACTTTTATTACAGTCTGGATCAGGGAAGTCGTCATTACATAATAAAAAATGTAAATACCTATTTAATATTATTATGTTCCATATTCTTCTTGTTCTCTTAAATTTAATTTCTAGCACTCTAATATTTTATTTTATATTATTATGTTTAAATTTTATACAAATATTTGATATATTTTTTTTTACTTGAGCAGGCAATCGCGAATGAAGCCGATGAGTTGTCGTCTTCCATATTTTTCATACAACTTGAAAACAAAACATTGAACGCTGAAATTTTAGTCGAAGTTTTCATTCGGCCGTAACTTTTGCGACTAGACAGTGTAAAGAGTGTGTCACTATCCACGAGCCCTAATTCACTACACTCAAAGTATCAAGGGTTTTGATTTAGAATACTTCGACACAATAAAATTGTATATTTAGTTACTAAAATCGGAATTTTCAGAGGACTCAAACTCATAGTAAATACATTTTTAGTATTATCTTATTATTTAGTAATATCTAATTGATGATAAGACATTTTATTATTTTGTAAAAGTGCTTGATATTAAAATCAACATAAAATGCTACTACAATTCAATATATTTTACTTATATGAAACTTTGTCATCTAGGTCACTACTGATATTACAATCCAGATACACAATAATAATTTAATCATATGCGCAGGTGAAAAGGGGAATATTTCGTAGATTTTATGTCTGTCTCCGGCGAGGTGGAAGCGTGGCGCAGCGAAATTTCAGCCTGATCACATTTACTCGTTGGTGCGTGAACCTGTGGCGCAAAAAGCGATGTCTTTTTTTAATATTAAATTAATATTGAATATTTTATATGTGAAACTAATATTAATTATGATTGAAGACATATATTTTACATATACTACAGCTAGGTTTTATCACTGGAAACAACGCACTTTTAAGTTATAAATGTATTTTCTTTCATTGTGCAACAATATATCAATAATTTCGACTCTATAATGTCAGTCCGATTGGCAGTTTGGTTAATTTTTGCGTTATTCGGAAATTCGGAATGTGGTTTGAACCCCGGTAAAATATTTTTGTGATTCTTTTCTTTTTTTTTATCTACTAGAGCTCCGAGCAAAGCTCGGTTACCCAGGTACTTACGTAAATACGTGAAGCAAAAACTTTCAGTAATTATTTACGAGTATTGTGCAAATGACCAAGTTAAAGTATATGTGGAGGAAAATGTGCAGTATGCTTTTTTTTATATCAACAACACACTACCTTACATTATTCACACACACTATCATGCATTTGAGAGACACAATTTTGTTACACGTTGACTTTTATTAATCTGTCACAACATTTACATGTTTTTTTTTATTTAGGGGGCAAAAGAACACCTATAAAGTTCGAACATAAAAGCTATACAAATTATTATGGAGGAATTTCGACCACAGGGCGACCTTGGGTAAACTCCTTGGGTAAAAACACTCGAGGTAATTATTATTATAATATTTTACTATTTATGTATTTCTGCAGCTACATTTTTTTTTTTGACAAAGTTACATTAACAAATTTTACATGTTCGTGTTATAAAGAAAATATCTTCTAGTGGCAATCCCATGGAGAATAAGAGCATACATAGTACCAGAGCACATAAAATATAGAGCTTAGCAATCCTCTATTGTCAGCTACGTAATCGAATCTTACTGATAATGCGTGGGTATGATATATCGTATGTGGGACTCTTACTAATTTATTTAACACAATATGTTTGTTTCTTATGGTACTTATTTAATGGTATTAAGCCCGCAAAAGATCAGATGAGTTAAGGACAAGCATTTACCAGCGCCGATTGAACCAAAGTCCCCCGGTACGCTACTCACTTGACGAACCCACGCAAGCGTTATTTAACACCGGTTTTTTGTAAGTTTTTTTAATGAACAAAAATAAATGTGTACCTTTTTCGAAGAAGAAAAAAAAAGGTTTTATAAAAAAAAGGGTGAGCATATTATTATTAAATCATATTTAAATAAACACTTCAATTTATAAAAAGACAGTCCTCGGCTAAATATAAAGCAGATTAACATATATTTTTTTGGATTTTTCAATACGACCATGACTGAGAAAAAAGGTTTCAAAGGGTTCAATTTTCAGTTCTATCGAGCGCACAACCCGCAACTTTTAATATTTTTTTTATTAAAATCCGCAACCCCCATGGGCCTCCAGTTTTACCCTCACTCGGTGAAATATAACGAAAGCGTTATTTAACATTTTCTGTGAGGCCGTGATATTTATCTGGTTGAGCCGGCCCATTCGTCCCGAAGGATGGCTCTACAACTATAGAAATTATGGCATGGCCCGTACTAGCAAGTATTGCGTACAAAACTCATTTATGACCTACAAAACAGTGTGCTGCTGACTAAGAGTCAGTTCACACCGAAACTAGACGATACGCGATGCGGCGCAGCATTTTTAAAATAGCGATTAAAAATTGTACTTTATTCAGTACACAAGAAGATACACGTTTAATTGCAAGAGTTTGAATGTTAAACTAGCCGCTCTTGCAATGAAACGTGTATCGTCTTGTGTACTGAATAAAGTACAATTTTTAGCCTTTATTTTAAAAATGCCGTGCGTATCGTCGTCGTCGTGTTTCGGTGTGAGCTGACCCTTAGATGCCATTTACAGTCAAATCCACAAGCCGAGTGGTGGTATAATCACGCACGCTCGCCAAAAAGGCACAGGAGATTTTATTCCTTTGCTATGTAACCTCCTTTTGTCGTACGTAACCATTTACCTTGTAACAGCCAGTGTAGCACGCGCTACGTAGTGCTACGAAGGCAACACAGCACTTTGTAAAATATCAAACAAATTACTACCCTACTGCGAGCTTATAGATAGGTGCCTTCTTACACTATCACTGAAACTACAAGAGCAAAATTATTGCGTCTTTGTACACAAAAGAACTGTAAAGGCTAAGTAATATAATACTTAACACTCATCCCAAAGTGCTAAATTGGCTACCAAAAATATTACAAACTTAAAGGTGAAAAGGGCTGAATTAAGTACAATTTAGAACTTACGTAAGACCTGAAATTAATTTACTTAAAGTAACCTGATTTTCATTAAACGATCCTCAAAGGGTTCACCAAATATTTTACCTTTACGTAACGTAACTTTAATAATCTTTCTCATTACTTGACTACATTTTTCCTTCAGCTTAACGTGATTTTGTATGGTAGAGGGACACTTGATCCTTAAGGGAGACTAGGTACCCTCAATTTACAGAGTCTGCATGCTCAATACATTCTTTTATAGTGGCTATGTTGGCAACATACGACACCAGCAAACTTTTGCTATTCACTTGAGTAGAATCGTCCGAGGCACTTAAAAGGTTGACAATAAATGATTTTTGTTACAATAAACTTTTATTTCACAAGTTTTATAGAAACATTATAGAAATATTTAGAAACTTTTATTAAGATGTATGAATATGAAACGAATCTTTAGCTATGTGTATTTCCTTTCAATTAAATAAAAGTGCTAATTTTATTAGACTTTTTTGATTAATTTGTTTTTAGCATAAAAACTACTCGAAGCTACAGATTCGCTGGTACAGTTGTTTTTTTTTTATTTATATCTTTCATAGATTCGCTTTTTTTCGCTTTTTTTGATTCGCTTCACACCACGTCAGTCCAGACTGACATGATACTTCGGATACTGACTTACTACTACTTACTACTACATACTACTACTACTACTGACTTCGGATACTTACCACGGGACCAGTCCCTTGGTAAGTATTCGAAGAACTTGTGTTACGGGTACCAAACAACGGAAACATATTTAATACTTTTTACTATGCTTATATTCAAGATTTTTATTATATTATACACATATTTAATACACGTCAATGACACGGGAACACAGAAAACTTTATTTTTCCCTGGCGGGATTCGAACCATCGACCTCCGGCTTGTGCTCCGATACGCTAACCACTGAGGTCGTCGAGTTTATTAGAGGAGATATTATTATATTATTATCCCCCCTGGATCAAGTCTCCCTTAATATATTTTAAATTATTGATTATTCATGAAATATTTACATAGTTCTAAGGTATAGACAAGAAAAGGTGCACAAGAAAGAGTATCAAACCATTAAAAAGGTGCGTCAAAAATTTTATGGTGAAATTGCTAAGCTAAAACACTACATGCGTATACAATAACAGTAATTTAAGCTTTAAGTGGCACAATAAGGAATTAATGAAGGTTATATCAGCGCTTAAAAAATCCTTCCAGGGATCTTGATCACCATTTAAATAAAATTGTATAGGGAATCAAGTGTCCTTTATATAGGGGACACTTTCACACTGTCTTTAGTTTTAATAGGTAAATTAATATTTTTTCAGCTGATATTCTGTTGATCAATACAGATTCTTGTAGACAAATAAATTCTACGTATTGCAGTGCCAAATTATTTCAAATAAGACCTTTATGAAGGAAATTATGGTTAAATAACAAAATGAGGAATCAAGTGTCCCTATTTAACTATAATTTTTATATTTTCCGAAAAACTGTACTTTTTTGAACTAGGATTAATTTTTACTGTCCCGTATTTAAACTAGGTTACCGTGTTCGATCTCGAAGTGCAAATAATGGAGATTCCATTCTAGTCTACTTCGTTATCGCTCTGTAAAAAATTCAATTCATATACAAAATATTGAAAACTACTAGAACTAGCCAATATGAGGTATATTGGCTAGTTCTGCTTCTAGTAGTAAGGATATATATTTATTTATTAGGTATAGTAATAAACAACAAAGTAGAATTATTACATACTAAAAAGAAACAATATATAAAAAGAGAAAAATTGTTATTTTTAAACAAAAATTGAAAACCGACTTCTAAAGTAAAAATGCACAAAAAAGTATGAAATAAAACATATTTTCTAAATAATTCCCCTTTCAAATTCGTCTAAAATTTTAACTATTTCTCTACTCAATGTTCATAATTTTGAAGTCGGTAAACTTGAAATATCGTATTATTTTCGAGTACGAGTTCCACCGTGGCACCAGTGCTGCAGAAACGGTTCGAAGGATAAATTATGTGTGCTATACAGGCGGTGTCGCAAAGGAAAACACAGTGCCTTTTTGCTCCAACGTTTTCGGTCTGGAAATTTTGACCTGCGGGACAAGCCCCGTGGACTGCTGGAGACCAAGGTCGATAATGAAGAATTGAAGGCTATTGTGGAAGCGGATCCATCGCAAACCACATCTGAGTTAGCTGCAGGCTGCGGTGTTAGTGATAAAACTGTTTTAATCCACTTGAAGCAAATTAGGAAGGTGAAAAGCTTGAAAGGTTGAAAGGTACCTCATGAATTAAATCCATCAAACCGACAAACGCGCGTCGACTGCTGCGTTACATTACTCAACCGGTACAATAATGAAGGGATTTTAAATCGAATCATTACCTGTGATGAAAAGTGGATCCTGTACGATAGTCGGAAATGCTCATCGCAATGTTCAACCATTTAATTCCAAGGTTCAAAGGCTGGTTTCCGCCAGTCTGCCCCAAGCTAAAATTGACTCAAAATAAGTTACTTGTGAGCGTTTCGTGGACTAGTGCCGGTGTCGTTCACTACAGCTTTCTTAAATCTGGCCAGAAGATTACGGCAGATGTTTATTGCCAGCAACTGCGAATCAAGATGGAAAAGCTAGCTGCTAATGAGACGGCCACCAAATTAGAGGAGCTTCAATTGGAATGTGTAAGACATCCACCGTACTCCCCGGACCTTGCTCCAACAGATTACCATTTTTTTCGAAATTTGGATAACTTCTTGCAAGGGAAAAAATTGAACTTCGATGGGCCAGTCCAAAGTGCCTTCAAAGATTTTATTGATTCCTGTCCGAATGGTTTTTTTCGTAAAGGAATCAATGAACTACCTATGAGATGGCAAAAGTGCATCGATAGCAATGATATATATATGTTCCTCCTTTATAAAATGCCAATTTCATATGTTATGATCTAATATTATAGTGATGATAATGATCACGAATATAATTTTAGCAATAGCAAAATTTTAAGGACATTCATATCGGTACACAAAACTGATGAGTAGTGAGTACCTCTATCATCATAATAATATTATGTAGTATTTCTTGTGAAGATGGTAGTGATTATGATGATGATTTCTATAAGTTGTATGATGGTATATGCTTGCAGTTCTTTAAGCAACGCCGGAATCCCCAAACATGTATCTGTAAGGACTCAGGAGTTATGTTCAGTACTTTTGGATCCTTTTTGACCTTTGGTAAAAAATCTTACTTTTTGGAAGCGTATGCTATACGAATACTTCAGAAAAAGTCAAAATTACTATATGTGTCCATATAAATTTCGAAGAGTTCCCTCGATTTATCATGGATCCCTGTCCAGTACTTTTGGATCCAGGGCATACCTCGGTGCAAAAGCTTACTTTTTGGTAGCATATGCTTAGATTACTTCAGAAAAGGTTGAGATCACCACATATCGTCATTTGGACAATATGAATTTCGAGGAGTTCCCTCGATTCCTCAGGGATCCCATCATCAGGTCACCACTTTGGTGAAAACGGGACCATGATGGGATTATACCCTTTACATCAAAAATAGAATTTTGGAAATCATTCCAAACAAACGGAAACAGACGACGAAATTATCGTTGAACATACATATATATATATACACAGCCGAATGCATAGCTACCACCTTTTTTTGGAAGTCGGTAAAAAAAAGTATTTTACGCTGCAGTCCTATAACTACTATACACAACATTTGCTTCAAATCCATTCAATAAAATTAATAATAAACATCAAGTACTCCTATTAAAGACCATTGAATTATTAAAATAAGTCAGGCAAATTTACCATTATTAGAAACGATATGCGACATGGCGCTTCGTTTTTAAGATAGCAATTCAAAATTGAACTATATTCATATTTCTATGTAAGAGTTCGAATGTGTAGTTGCAGCGTACAGCTATGTGCAGTGTATGACCGATGTCATATGAAACGTGTATACTATTGTGTAGTTAATTAAAAAAAAGGTCCCAGTAGCTATTTTACAAAATGCAGCGCCGCGTAGCACCGCGTATCGTCGCGATGTGAACGGACCTTTAAGCTGTAATAGCATGGCTCAAACGTAATACACTTCCAGACAGAGACTTTCCTAACTTTTTCCACAAAGCTCTTTCTCTGAGCTTTGTTCCCGCCTGTCCGTACAAAGACTGCGATGCACAAATAATTGTGTGCATACAATTATTTCCCAAGCGCTAACATCACGCCGGCCCACGCCCACTCCGCAATCATTGATTAAAGATTTATGTCCACATGATTTAACGAGAATGTAAACAACGTATACAATATTTGTTATTAATTTCTGATGTTTGATTTATTAACCTAATTTATTCGATACCAATAAAATATTGGTAAACGCGTAGGATAATTTAAGTCCCTGGGTATGTTCTGGTTTATTAAAAATTGATTTAGTCGATTTATTTATTTTTAAAGTATTTTTAAAGTAATTTACAAGCACACATTCGAGTCATCGAATGTACTATCACGTAATCTAATCCCTAAACTGGTTGACTGTTGGCATATTTTTTTCCTATTTAATACTTTTTATATTATAAAATCAATGTGACATGTCATTGATAATTTTATTGTGTCTGAATGTTGTCATCATAATACAAATAAATGACGAGAACAGTCTACCCGCTTATGAATAAGATTATCTGATAGTACATTATATTGCATGATTTTTTACTTCACTTTTGCGCATGAAGACAATTAGTAGGTACCTTTTTTGTATATTCTCCCATCGTGCGCAAAATTTAAACAACAAAACAGGAAATCTTCATACCTACATGTTGAAATTTCTACTTGTATAAAGATTCGCTGATTTGAAGACTATCCAAAAATACAAGTTCAATCAATATAAGCTCTTTTTTTTTTTGGATTAAATCTTTTGTAGATAATATTAATATAACCATGGACTTTTAACTTAACGCAAAGGTTTTTTTTCCTCCTTTCATTATTACTGGACATTCATTGCAATTTATTAAGGAGATATAAAAGTTCAGTGCAAAATATAATAATATTATTTTGTGGCTTCTGCTTTATATCTTTGTAATTTATCTTTGACAGAGCTACATAGATATAGCGGCGGGCAGTGACGAATTGTCTTCATCCTCGCCATTATTAGCAGTGTAGTTCTAAACTAACTTCGTGACTTCGGTGTCACCGAGCACTGTCCAACTTCTGTGTACACATAAGAGTAAAGTTAATAAACTAAGATTAGCTATTATATTATTCATAAATGTTTCGAATGCAAAATCAAGCTTCCGCAAACTTAGTTAAAATGTTAGTTTCTAAGATTATACTAAGACTGTTATATTATTGTTATAATCTGCGGTTTTATTAACACTTCGCTGCCGCTTTTCTACTTGATTTCAATTTTGTAAGTCCATTAATTTTTGTGTGTCAACTGTCTATGTTTAGTATATATCCAGGCGCAGGTACGCACCATTTTTAGGGCTCCGTACCCGAGGGGTAAAAACGGGACCCTATTTCTGAGACTTCGCTGTCTGTCTGTCCATCCGTCTGTCACCAGGTTGTATCTCCTAGATCTAGACAGTTGAAATTTTCACCAATGATGTTTTTCTATTTCCGCTATAACAGCAAGTACTAAAAACAGAATAAAATAAATATTTAAGGGCTCAATCTCATACAACAAACGTGATTTTTTGCCGCTTGGTACGGAACCCTTCGTGTGCGAGTCCTACTCGCACTTGGCCGATTTTTTTAAGTATACAGGAATATAGCAATTTTGCCTTATGTTTACGTATTCGTCGATGGTTTGATGTTCTACTAAATCTGGCACATTTAGTGCTCGTGTCACGATAAAAAACAGTAAATCAAGTAGCTGATTACGAGCACGTCATTCCCAGAGTTCTTAAGTCGGGCGTAACTCTGTCTGCATTGTGCCGTATACCGCCGCCCACAAAAGAGACCGCTCGTATATCAAACTAACGTCACTCCAATGTCTTCCTTCCTCACTGTTACAGTAGGCCCATAAGAAATGTCTCTTTTTTGTTGTATTTTGAGTAAGGAAACGTGTCATTGTGAGCCGCCGGAAGAGAGGATCGATAACATTCTTTAAATATCATAGTTAAAACTAATTCTTGGAATTTGTCTGGCCATTTATCTTGCTACCCTACCTCGCAGATGTTATAGACATATATGATTTTATACATGTATTATACAAACTAAGTAGGTATAACAACTTATCTTATATGTAAACAGTTAAAAAATATAACCCGATTATGCAAATTATATAGCATATGTTACCCGGGCCATTATTACGAATCTATTGACACCTTAAAATCGGATCAGTAGTTTAGGCGCTACCATTCTTTTTGGCTTCGCCGTAGTCGGGTAAAAACTGTATAATCTCCTTTATTTATGTATTTTTTAAGCCTTATTCAAATGTAAAAAATTACCCGATTTCATTGAAATACGAAGGTTTGAAAATGTTTTTATGGAATTTTAACAGGATTGGAAAGTCTATTTTGGAAGCAATGTTTTTACTCGTAATTTCCAACAATTTTATATTGCTTCACTCAGTTACAATTTCTCTTCGAGACTTTTCTTTCCATTAGTTTTACACGGCTCGTGAATTAAACTATTATTAGATTGTGTCATAAATAGGTACCTACTGTTCAACTTTTTTAAATCAAATTCTGTACTACTCAGTAAGTGAGGAAATGAAGTACTAGTAGCAATTTTTAGGATAGGTGCGAACCTACGTCTCGGAACCCTCATAGTTTCGTTATGTCGGTCCGTCCATGCGTCCGTCTTTGGATTACCGTCCAAACGGTTTGATGCTAGAAAGATGAAACTTTGCATGGGTAAGTGTATTTACTACGCCGCCAAAATGCTAAAATAAAATTACGAACAATATTTTTTGAGTAACTCCTACACGTAAAGTGTGGATGATTCTTTTTCCTGTGTCTACGCCATAGTGTAGTGTATCATTAGATAGGTATTTTTAAAACAGGGAGAGGTTTTTTTGAGAGGTTACAAAGACGATTTTTTAAATTAGGTATCCGTTTGTGAGATACTCAGCTGTTGTGAGATACAAACTTTAAAGCGCGTTTTTTGTTTGTCGTCGTCCCCCCCCCCCCTAAAAGCTAGACATTTGGCTCGAAAAATTTTAAAAAATCATGATGGTAGTGCACGAATTATCACAATTATGTTATGAAAATGAAACGCAAACATTGAACGCTTGCTTGTATTATTATTCTTTAATTAAACCTCGTAATGTTTTTAATGTCCTCGTAATTTATCACATTGACTACACAAAAGAGAATTGTTATTGTTCTTGCCATCTTTAAGAAATATTTGTTCCATTTTGGGCCAGAATTCACTGAAAGTTCCTTAATGACTTATTTTAGTAATATTTGGGGGAGCCGTTTAGGGCCATCGCGATCTGGTTCAGCAGCTGAAGTCTTTTACTGTCCCAAAAGTTTCGCTAATCGCTTCCATGCGATTTATACTTAAAACTGAATGATTAGATGGGGTGGCCGTCTGCGAAAATTTTAATGCTTCCATAAGCGTTGTGTCTAATAGGTGGTAGCCACGTTTTTTAATCTTAATCAAAATATACTTTGAGTATGCATCTTAACTTAGATACAATAATAATGTCAACAAACAAAAGTAAAATATTTTAGAGGTGCATAACTTTCTATGTAAACATTTTACGTATTCATATTATCCAAAATAACTAGCTGTATACAACCTACATATTATACTTACTACCTTCACATACTTCCTAGAATTGGACACAGTGAATACCGAACTTAATGAAAAAAGGAAAAATTCAATTGTTCTTTTTTTAATATTTTTCCCTAAATTTCTTCATCTAACATTTCTAACCTTTTAAGCCTTCCCTGAACTTTCACAATTATTTTAAGACCAAAATTAGCCAAATCGGTCCAGCTGTTTCCGATTTTTAAGGTTCTGTAGTTCATGTCTTGGAATCCTTATAGTTTTGGTCTTGTCCGAGTGTGAGAGGTTGCTAAGATGATTTTTTTGTTTATATTTATTATTTTGCGAGACATTTAACTTTAAAGCCCGTTTTTTATTGCTTAAATAAGACCCCCTCTAAAACCTAAACGGCTGGCTCGAAAAATCTGAAAAAATCATGATGGTAGTCCATGTGATGTTTTTTCATGAACTTGAAAAAACTCGATAAAAAACAAGTAAAATTATAACGGCTTAGGTAACTTTGTTAGTTCAGGAGTTATACAGGCATATCTTGTAAAATGCGCTTACTTGGAAAACTTCGTACAAAAATAACGAAACAATAAGTCTATTACGGAACCCTTTTCTATTCGTGGCCTGGCACGCACGCACGCACGGCCGGTTTTTCTAGTGAGACATTGGAATCGCAATCAATTTTTATATATAAGAAGATAAAATATTATTAGTGTGTATGTATGTGTATTTACCGTATACGTATGGAATGCAGTAGGTATAGAGGTGGAGTATTTCTGCAAAGTAAATGGGTAAACCAATTAGGCAGTGCAGAGGTTTCTCAAGGAAACACACTAGGAAATGTAGTAGATTGCTTCATGCCAGAATATGGATATGCTTCAGTACAAAAATTATTATGAGCCCCAATAAGATTTGATTAAGCCAGCGTGATCCTACTAATGTTATAAATGTGAAAGTTTGTGAGGATGGATGATGGATACATCCGTATGTTTGTTACTCTTTCACGCAAAAACTACTGAATGGATTTTGATGAAATTCGGTATGGAAGTAGTTTAGGCTCTGAATTAAAACATAGGCTACTTTTTATCCCGAAAAAGTACAGTGTACAGTGTTTCCGTGGGATACCAGATACTATATTTACGCGGGCGAAGCCGCGGGAACAAGCTAGTTGGGAATTATATAAGGGAAATATGTCGAAAAATTATGTATCTGTGGTTTGATTATGATAAAAAAAAGCTCAATTAGATAGTCATCCAAATAAGAGTATATTTACTAATGAAACGACAGTAAGTGTGTTTATGAAAGCCACACTTGTCCGGCACAGACATTGGTGTCCGTACAGTAAATGACAAGTTGAGCTCAATAGGTTTAATGAATACTTACTTTATACTAAACGGTTAATCGTAAAATGATTGATATGGTGAAACGGTGAACAGAGCACGCGAACCGATCGGTGGCTTGACGAGAACTGGTTAAAATATTAAATTTATAGTAACGCGTGACAACGTAAGCGCTGACAGAGCGAAACGTGATGTACGGCACAGTGGACGCACTGTTGACCGTACAAGTGATATAACAATCTAAAGTAAGGCCAACGAGACGAGATAAAAAACGTAAATAAACGGACCGTTACTGAGTTGCATTATGAAAGTGAGTTAATATTATATCTGTCCTTATCACTCGTATGCAATAATGACGTCAGTTGGTCAACGACAGCTGTCGTAGCGTGTTTCATGGTACAGGAAAGCGGCCAGTGCCGCAGTTGTCAACATTTGGTCCGCCAAACAATTGTGAACAAGTTCATTCCTGTTTGGATTGCGTTCGAAGTGATACATATTTTTTCGTCTCCGTATTTACTTGGTTTTTTGTTGTTATTATTCCGTTTCAGTTAGTTTTATTTTTGATTTTTGCTGTTATTGTGAGTGCTTAGTTGTTGATTTTCATTATGGAATCACAGCCTGGCGTTGATAATACAATAGATAGTTTTATCATAAACACAGCTGACTCGGACTCTTCCGACGAATCATCTTTGTCTAGTACAGACGACAGCGATTAAAATTCGAACTTTATAATAATTTATTCAAATAAAAATGTTTTGAACCCCTGAAAATTTGTTTACATCTTTATCTCGTCTGGTTGGCCTTACTTTAGTGCTAGTAACAAGAACGTAAAAATGAAATAGAGCAGACATGTGAAATCTCGACATTTGTAACAAGGCGCGACTATGTTACCTGTCAAACTTGTAAGCTTTCAATTTTTCCGAATATTCAATTGTTCAATTTTATGTCTATTCTGAAACCGCAGTTCGGCATTTTTATTTTAATCCATGCTACATCTGCGTACTCAGTGAAATCCGTAGCGTCAACTTTATGTAAAATATAGAGCTTTGTAGAATTACTTTATTATAATTTTGTGACAAATAATATCAAAAATTGTTATTTATTTAATAAATTGATTTTTTTCTCCTACAGTATGATACAATTATTTAAATTTAGAATGAAGAAATAAAAACACAACATGAATTTTAACTTCATTGACATTATTAGCGTTCATTGTATGATTTAATTTCAGTTAATGGATTCGAATTAATTAGCGGCAACATGACTTTGCCGAATATCATATCATCAAACGAATTACATTTAAACTAAAAAGCTTTACGCTAAAAACTCCAGAACGAATAACAGTTGAAAAGTTATGATACTTTGCATACAAGCTATGAGCTACGTCTATATAATATAAAATATTTTATGTGTGTGGACGCTTCACACCACGTCAACCTGGCGCCGCGCGATACTTAGCACGGCGCGCCTAATCCGAAGAACTTGTGTTACTGGAACCAGACAACGATATTTTATATTTTATGATATACATATACTTATATTTTATGATATACATATATTTTAAATATATGTATATATAACAATTATTTAAATTTAGAATGAAGAAATAAAAACACAACATGAATTTTAACTTCATTGACATTATTAGCGTTCATTGTATGATTTAATTTCAGTTAATGGATTCGAATTAATTAGCGGCAACATGACTTTGCCGAATATCATATCATCAAACGAATTACATTTAAACTAAAAAGCTTTACGCTAAAAACTCCAGAACGAATAACAGTTGAAAAGTTATGATACTTCGCATACAAGCTATGAGCTACGTCTATATAATATAAAATATTTTATGTGTGTGGACGCTTCACACCACGTCAACCTGGCGCCGCGCGATACTTAGCACGGTGCGCCTAATCCGAAGAACTTGTGTTACTGGAACCAGACAACGATATTTTATATTTTATGATATACATATACGAGGGCTGATTGATAAGTTTCCGAAACGACAAAGAAAAACTTCAAAAATCTATTTAAAATAAATTTATTTCTCAACGTAGTTTCCTTCTACCTCGATGCATTTAGTCCAGCACTTCTCCAATGCCGTTTTACACCAGTTTGATAAAATGTTTTCTCCAACCCCTCAAAATAATCGTCCACGGCAACAATGACTTCTTCATTTGATAAAAATCTCTGGCCACCTAACCATTTCTTCAGGTTTGGGAATAAGTGGAAGTCGCACGGGGCCAGATCCGGGGAATAGGGTGGATGCGGTAGCAATTCGAATCGCAATTCATGGAGTTTGGCGACTGCAAAGTGCAACCATTGACGTGTGTGCAGGTGCGTTGTCATGGTGGAACAAAATTTTTTTCTTGGCCAAATGTGATCGTTTCTTCTGGATTTCTTCACTTAATTTTTGCAGCAAGCTTGCGTAGTACTCTCCATTTATTGTTTTTCCTTTTTGCACATAATCCCTCGAGCATCCAAAAAAACAGTCGCCATCACTTTGCCGGCCGACAAAACCGTTTTTGTTTTCTTCGGCGCAGGTTTTCCGCTCTCAGTCCACTGCTTAGATTGTTCTTTTGTCTCGGGAGTATAATGATGTATCCAGGTTTCATCGACTGTTACATAGCGCCGCAAAAACTCATTAGGATCTCGGTTAAACAGCGCCAAACACTCCGATGAATCGTCCACTCGACGTTGCTTTTGGTCTACAGTGAGCAAACGCGGCACCCATCGCGCGCAAAGCTTTTTCATTCCCAAATGTTGGTGCAAAATATTAAAAACGCGTTCAGATGAAATGCTCACCATCTCTGCTATCTCTCGCAACTTTAAGCGCATTTGATCATGTCCGGATTCGTGACTTCATTTGGACGGCCAGACCTGTGGACGTCTTCGCAGCTCTGTCTTCCACGTTTAAAATCAGTTACCCAGGTGTGAATTGTACTCAATGCAGGAGCAGAATTACCTAAAACACTGTCTAGCTTGGTTTTAATCTGGGTTGCTGTTTTCTCTTTTAAAACGTAAAACTTTATCACCGCACGAATTTCGTTTCTTTCCATTGTTAAGAAAATTTACGACAGAGAAAGTTCTACGTCCTCTCAAACAAATTCCATCAGTTCGATTAAGTTCAAATTTGGCGTTCTGTTTTCAAAAAGATGCCAGAATATAATGTAATATTCCTTTTTTGCGTATCATTTTTTTAAGTTCGTCGTTTCGGCCAGTTATCAATCAGCCAGTTATCCCTAGACGGGATTCGAACCCGCAACCTCTGACATAAGCGCCAAATGCCAACGCGCTAACCACTGAGCCACACAGGACGTGTAATATGTTTACTTTTATAAATGCATTCAAAGTTATTACAATAGCACTATAAAGGTGCGAGCAGGTAACAACATTATTTAGCATCCAAATTCATTAATAAGAGTCACAGAAATATTAATTCCGATTCTAATAGGCAATTGGTATTCGATCGTAAATCTGTTGATGACGTTGAATTCGATAAAAAGCTGCACTTTCACTGGCAAACCCTCGACGTTTTAATAGGTTTTTTAAAGTCTAATACTCGGGAAATTGTATTGCATAATTGAGAATGCAGATTGGTGGTGTCGACGCGATGCAATCGCTTTGTGAACGCTTCGAAGACTACTTAATTAGCGTTTCAAGAAGAAGTTAATGAGCTGAGTCGACTAGTCACGGACGATTCCCCGCCCCGATTATATTCCATTAAATAATCATGCAAATGCAAACGGTTTTATCATAAATCAAAATATAGTTTTACGTGTTTTTTTTTCTATTAACAGAATTTGCGTGTTTTGATTTAATATTACAAAAATAGAGTCCATTGTCCATGATCTAAAATATGGTAGTTAATAGATATTGTTACTATTGTTTATAAGGAGTTTATTATTAACGTGGATTCATAAACTATCTAGTTTATATTTCAGCTGAATAGCTTATATATAATTCAGTGATATATAAATACGAGAAATTATAATGCTATTCTTATTTAGAACAAAGTAATGAAGTATGAGCGTGCCGTAAATCGTGACGTACCTCAGCTCCCGTGTAGTATAATTTTGTGTAAATTTTCACAGTGAAATGTACTCGCGAACGGACAATTACGGTAAACGGTCCATTTCTCTCGCGTTACATAACTGTGCCCATGCACTCGCCTCGTATCTGTTGTGGGATCACATGACACAAGCGTGGAGACTCGCAATAAAATGTCTCGTGCACGACACATATTATTAACTTTGTTACACCCATCGTCTTATTAGAATAGATATTGTGGTGTTGCATTTTTTGCGGTGTTGCGAGTGAAATAACAAGGTTGCTTCACATCATGACACGCGTCACGACGCAATTTCGGATATAAAACGACATTTTAGATATAACGCCACCTCTCAGAAGCTACTTTTGCTTCTTACATAATAACTTAACTTTCCAATGTACGGTTCAATACACATAAGTGTACAAATTATAATTTTAGGCACGACGAGAGTATTTTGGGATTTTAAATGATGAATAAAGTTTTACTTTTTCCACGTGTACTCTTATACACTTTATGTTTGTTTACTACTCTGCAATTACATTTATTTAGTGAAAAGATAGAAAAGTGTTATGATTAAAGTTCCGCTGAAGTACCAATGAAATATCGTAAGTATCGAATATAAAGTAAGTGTATTTATCAAAATTTACCATAACTACTGCATATACCCCCGTCATTATTAGTATTATTTGCAACATGCATAATACATAATAAGATATTGAATATATTATGCCTGTCAATATAACTTAATAAGCAAATGCTTAAAGCTACGTGATCCAATTAGGCGTTACGTGATGAAAGCAAAACTTGATTTCCAAAATTCTACTAATATTATAAATGTGAAAGTTTGTGAGGATGGATGTATGTATGGATGGATGGATGGATGTTTGTTACTCCTCCACGCAAAAACTACTGAACTGATTTTTTGATGAAATTTGGTATGGCAGTAGTTTAGGCTCAGGATTAAAACAGTGGCAAACTTTTTATCCCGAAAAAGTATAGTGTTCCTTTGGGATACTGTATTTACGCTGGCGGAGCCGCGGGCAACAACTAGTCAATCCATATTTGAGTATCCACAAGATTGCGAGCAAAGAACTTTATTGATTTTATTAAGTGAGCGACGCTACAGTAACTAGAACTAAATAATGTTAAATTCATCATAATTTAATACGCAAATAGTTTACGTTTTATTCACAGACAATTCCAAATCCCTTGATCTTCGTTTAAATGTGTCATTTATTTTTATAAAGCCGGAAACTGTTTGTTAAAATGCAAAACGTATCTCATTAGAGGCGGCATTAATATTACTGAGCCGGCAGAATGAATATTGTCGCGAAACAAGAATCTCCAACTCGGGATGCGTCGTTTTTATAATTCACAAATTTAACCACCAAGAGAGAACAGACTCGGACAATGAAGATAAATTTCGCGAACGCCGTAGGGCTTCGGACTAATGTATTCAAAATTCCAGTCACTTTTAAAAGGTTTTAATATTGTTGATTGTGTTTATTATGAAACAGTTTAAATGCGCTGTCTTTATTTGATTGTATTTCAATGTTGTTTTTTTAGAACATGCTATTTGTGTCGTTTATAATAAGCTTAATGGATGTGTTTTTGTTGCTAGTGAGTAATGTACCTTCTATGAGACATATACCTTTATATTTTATTACACCAATTACGATATACAAATAAAATATGACGTGCTTTGAACTACTGCTTAACGAAAAAAAAAAACTCAAAAATTCGCTAGGTCACATCTCTCTAGTGACGTAGCTAGATCGATTTCTCAACCCCAAAACCCCCTATGTACTAAATTTCATGGAAATTGTTAAGGCCTGGAAAGTGTGGGATACTTTATTTTTTCAGGATACTTTTACTTTTTCAAAGAGTATATTTGAATCCAGAGCCTAAATTACTACCATACCAAATTTTATCAAAATCTGTTCAGCAGTTTTTGCGTGAAGTAGTAACAAACATCCATCCATCCATCCTCACAAACTTTCACATTTATAATAGTAGAAGGATTGCTCGTTTAAAGTATAAGAGACATTAGATTCTTTAACATATTTTTATCGCTTGTTTCTCAATAGATGAATATGAGCCGTTATAGTAGGCCCAAGAGGCAATTTTTGAAGTAACTCGAGCGCGTCAGATTATGATAACATAGGTGTCCCGAAAGTCTCTGGTAATCAAGGTATGAAAATCAGTTGGGGCGTGAAAACCGGGCAAGTGCGAGTCGATCTCGCGCACGTAGGGCTCCGTACCATTATCTATACAACTTTTAATACTAATATCGAGCACAAGTTTTAATATCGACCATAAAACAAGGGTTTTTTGTATTTAAATATTATAATTAATTATTTATTGTATTTTAATTAATTTACTATTTATTTTTAAACAGAATGTACAACTCAGTATTCAGTGAATATTTCAAGAACCTATCTACTGTTTCCTTTATTAATATCGAGCAAGAAACGGCAAAAAAATCAAGTTTGTCGTATGGGATATTAAATATTTATTTTGTTCTATTTTTAGTATTTGTTGTTATGGCGGCTATCTAGTATCACATTAGGATAGGTTCATGAAATACAGTCTGGTGACAGACAGACGGACGGATAGCGGAGTCTTAGTAAAAGCGTCCCTTTAATTATAAATAACCTATATATACTTTTTAATGACATTTTCCATTTTCTAAGTTTTAGAAGGCTACTACTAAAATAAAAAACGTTTATAATCGTTCTTTCTTGCTTTATTACATAATCTACAAAACCTATTAGTTCTCCACGATGCTAAAGTTACTGCACATTTAGCATCATGGGCTAATGGCCATGGTTGCTACTACTACTACTACTACTACTTTTGGTTCATCTAGCTACCGCTCAACGCTTTGAGTCATACTCAGTTAAAACTTCCTCACAATATTAGTAACAGTTTGTTTCGTGTTTCGGTTTCGTGTAGACATTGTAATTAAATCGCTCGAGGAATGTAATACGCTATTAGTTTATCATGAAATCACAAATACTAAATGATTTTTAGTACGTACTTAGAATGTTCCTACAAAATTGCTTTTTAATTGAATTCAAAAACGAATGCGATACGGTAGCGGGCAATTTTATATAGCAACGAGTGAAGCGGCCGGTCACTGGAAGCGGCGCCGGATGGGTGGCCCATTAGTTTGCATTTTAAAAGCACTTGATTTGGTGTTAGCATTCGCAAAGGTTTCATTGTTTTTATTTGATTTCTCATTTCAGCAGTCATGTTTGTACGCGCATGTTTGGAAGTCCAAACGACTGCACCAAATAGGATAAATCTTTCTTTTATGTGTTCGCTATTGCCAGGAGAAGGTTTTTATGAAAAAAAATATTAAAAAATGGTAGCAAATATTATTTTTAAAAATGGCAAAACAACATTTGCCGAGTCAGCTAGTATAATATAAAAATGTATTTCAATTCCAATGTCTCGCTAAAATTCGAGGATGGTTGGATCAATTTGGTTAATTTTGGTCATGAAATGATTGTGGTAATTCAGGAAAGGTTTAAACGGTCAGAGATATTGGAACAATTGCGCAGAAAATACTAAAAACGACGATTGAATTTTCCCGTACTAACTGTTCACTGTGTTCAGTTTACCTGTTTGGTTACTAATTTATTCCAGTTCATAGTTAAGACAGGACAACTTGTGTCGGGACAGATAGTCGTTTATAAATAACTAGCTGTTGCCCGCGGCTCCACCCGCGTAAATACAGTATCCCCTCGGGAACACTGTACTTTTTGGGGATAAAAAGTATCCTGTGTTTTAATCTGAGCTTAAACTACTATCATACCAAATTTCATCAAAATCCGTTAAGTAGTTTTTGCGAGAAAGAGTACCAAACATCCATCCATCCTCACAAACTTTCACATTTATAATATTAGTAGGACTGTCCAAGTCTGTTTTGCCTTAGGAAACATTAGTGACTAATTTAACATTTTTATTAACAAACTAAAATTTCTCATTTGGAGCCAAGCCACGACGTACCAGGCTTGCAGGTAAATCGGTCACAACTCACAACAACGTTGTTCGACAACGCTAACATCATGACAATAACTTTCTAGACACTACAAAGTTTGCACACGACATCGAACATGTAAAAACATAACGTTAACGTTATTATACGTAAACATAACTTTTAATTAATTATATAAATTGCATTGTACGTAGGTTTTGTTTCTGTGGAAGTACCTACATGGATTTAACTAATGATTTTTAAATAAAAAACTGCTTTGACATAGCATACGTATTTTATATACCTAACCTTACTAAAAATAGGTAAGTATCGTATAAAACCATTGTTATGATTTAATCCAATTTCTAGCAGTTTAATCCTTGACGACAATATTTCAACCTAAATTTATAACTAGTTTACCGCGGAAATACAGTATCCCAAGGGAACACTGTACTTTTCCGGGATAATACATTTATCCCTGAAAAGTACAGTGGTTTATGTGCCTTTGTTTTAATCCAAAGCATAGGCTAGATAGATAGATAGCTAGATAGTAGTATAGACTACTATTGTACCAAATTTCAATAAAATCCGTTAAGTAGTTTTTGCGTGAAAGAGTAACAAACATCCATCCAACCACCATCCATCTATCTATCCAGCCATCCTTCCTCACAAACTTTCACATTTATAATAGTACTAGCTTTTCCCCGCGGCTCCACCCGCGTAAACTTACACTACTTACACCCGATACTATTATACGGGTATCCCACGGGAACACTGCACTTTTTCGGGATAACTAGTACCTTATGTTTAATTCCAGAGCCTAAACCACTACCATACCAAATTTCATTGAAATCAGTTGAGTAGTTTTTGACAGTGAAAGAGTAACAAACATCCATCCATCCATCCTCATTAACTTTCACATTTATAATAGAAGTAGGAGAGTAAGACTCGACCGGGAGGAGACGGATGAACTGAAACAGATACGAGCATGTGTAATGACCATGAAAGTACCATGACGTATGAGTATTGACCATGTAAGTGACGTTTTACACAACGCTCGCCCTAATCGCCGCCACGTCGTTTCTCGCGGCGACGCTCGTGTTGCCGGCTCGACACGAGACCTCATTTGTACCGGACATTTGTTGAAAAAATTTCTACGGAAAACTCCAGAAGAAAAGGGCAAATCATTTGTCTTGCACGATTGAAAAGGAATTCGAAATATAAAAGCCATGGACGTTCAAGTAGCTTGAAACGTATTTTGTTCTGGATTGAATATTGTCATTGTTTTAAACACTTACGGATTGTATCGTGTAAACCGCGACACAATCCGTAAGTGTTTAAAACAATGAACACTATTCGCGTAAACATAAGAAGTCAATATTTGAATATTGTCATTGATTCGTACTCGATAATATTATGTACGTAAGCTTGATTCAATTAACTCTTGTCTAAATATATAATCGATTGATAATAATAAAAATGTGTGCTAATTTACACAACGGATATGCCTATTCATGTTGCTGTCTTTGATATGTTGAAAAAGCCCTTTGACAGTCGAGGACAGCAACATGTATCCGTTGTGTAAATATTTTTATTAATAGGGGGTAATTGTTATTTTAAACCTATTCTTTAACTAGACGCATTATGATTGAAGGCTTGTTTGCAATAATGAAATTTCACTTGGTGAATTCATCCAAGTTTTAGGTTTTTTTACCTCTCCATGCGAAAGTGGTCCTCAATTCTCGAAAATCTAAATAAAAGCAAGATTTTATAGTGAATTATTAACGACGATGTTGAGTTTACTTAGAAATAGGGCACGCGGCTTTAAAAGATATTATACTCATAAACAAACCTGCGTACTGTTATTATCGATGATATATTTTTTTAGATTAGCCTCTCCATGAACACCCGCAACACCAGAGGAGTTACAAGTGTGTAGCCAGTCTAAGGAGCCACTCCTATAAATTACAATATACAAACATACAAAGTAGTGTAAAATATAATAACGTAACAAGAAAAACCTGTTTCGCTGCCCGCAAACCTAGAATACTAGTGCCAAACCCGTCGTATTTGGCAGTTTTAATCTTTGGTACGGTTCCAGTTTATATCCAAGTTAACTGCTCATTTTGCACTTGAACTAATTAAAAAGTTTATGTAATATTCAGAGCTCCGCCATTGTGAGATACATCTTAGTACAATAAATAATAATTACATTGTGATATTCCTTACACTGAAGGGTCGTTAGGCGATAGATCCTAGATTGTGAAAATAGACCTTATAATTTAAATGTTAGAGAGAGTCAAATAGTTTCAAATGATTTTTATTATTATAATCATAGTATATGAATTTTAGGCAGGTTTTTTATATTTTAGATTTACAGAAATTATATTAATGCAATTACAGTGATACAACTGATATCAAACAATTTTTTTTTAAATATACGTTGAATGACAAGCAAACTTATTCTAATGAGTAGATTTCCATAAAATAACATACGAAACAAAATACGATATGTCTTTAAATTTCCTTGCTTGGCTGCTTTAATAGAAAAATTTAAATTTATGGTAAGTTTTTAATAAGGGCTTTATAAATTGCCCTATAAATTCCGTGATTACTTAGCGTTAAACCTTGCCAGTTTGTTCACATTACGAAAAACTAGGTCGTAGTTGCATCGGTAGTCCGCGAGCTCACTCATTACCGCGCGCGCGGGCAAATATGTAATTAATTTACGCCGGTTAAGCTTGCGCATTTTCGGCAAACAAATATGGCGGCCACCGGCCCGTGAGTCGTGACACGATGTTGCCGACCTATTAAACGGCTAAAAGTTGCCATATCCGAAATAATTATTTAGGTCTCATTCGCCTAGATTAATTTTTAATTAAGAATTAATTCCTAAAATAAATTTGAAAGCTTCGGTAAATATTGTAGCTCCATTTTAATTTTAAAAGTAATTACGTATTGCTTTCAGGCGTGCAAAAGTTTCGCATCGCAACCTTTTTACTGCGAAAGGTCAAAAAATTGTGGGAATAAGTTGAAATTTTTCCGTACACGTTTTGGGAAAAGCATGCTATCTAGAAACTAATTTCAATATTAATACGGCGGTGACCACACAAAATTTACCTTTGACCTTAATTTTGGCTCGAGCGTAGGAAGTTTGGGGCGATTTAATGACTGGAAGTAGAAAAATAACTTGTAACTAAAATTAGAATAGTACAAAATTAAAGTATTATAATGTGACTGTAGAATTTACAAAATTATTGATACCTGCCTTTAATTTTATTTTCAACTTGTTAGGTACGCCATCACAAAGAAACATTAATCTCTATTACCATATTAATGGTAATAGAGATTATCATCGCAACCGAAGTCTAGACGTAAGAACGTTGCATATTATTATAACATGCTTAAAATAATGCTATAATCCGAAGGATACTGCAAAACTGCATTGCACCATAATTTTACATAGAATCCGAGTCGAAATATCCAAACCGGTAATAACAAATGAAAAATAACCCCGTAAAATGGGGTATATAAGGAAAATGCAAATGTTAGAGACGTTTAGTACGCTACAAACACTATTTCCCCTACTAAGAGTCCTACATCTGAAATTCATATGCTATGAAAGTGAAATATCACATTACGCGGTTATTTCTCACCTTTATTGCTGTTCTGATTCAAGTTAATGGTTTGAAATGAAACAATGTACAATTTGATATGAAATATCATGTAAAGTGCACACTCCTGAAGCGGCTTTCATTTTTCAAGAGGAACGGCCAATGAATACAATTTTAAACTTCGGCGTTTTATCTTTTAAATATTCAAGTTTGTATTCATGAAAGTCATTAATGTTTTTCATTAAAATCGACAATATGATGTCAATCTCAAACAATAGGTACGTTTTTTGTTAAGCTGCACCCTTCTTTGTTTGATTGCGACACTGAATTTTTTTACATATTTTGTATCTTATCTTTCTGCTCATTTATAGTAATTCCAGCATATTATACCCTAGTGGGATAGACGCCGCGTTTTTAAGGACTCTATATTACAAGTAACAAAGGCGAAAATATAATACGTAATAACGCGCTTTATTTTTGTGTTTCAAAATGTTTCGCGGCGAGCCGTTGACGAGCATCAAAATTATTTTGTTAAGTATCTACTATCAAATAGGTATTTTATCAGCTGTAAAATTCTTTTAGGCTTCTGTATCCAAAGAGTAAAAACTGGACCAAATTACTGAGACATCGCTAACCGTCCGTCTGTTTGTCACCATCTCGTGAGTAAGCTGTATCTCGTGAACCGTGATAGCTAGACAGTTGAATTTTTCACAGATGCTGTATTTCTGTTGTCGCTATAACAACATAAAACAGAAAAAATATTTACGGGGGCTCCACACGGGGGCTCCACACGGGGGCTCCCACACAGCAAACGTGATTTCTTTGATATTTTTAGCTCGATATTAATAACGGCAACAGGCAGGCGCTTAAAATATTCATTGAATATTAAGTTGAATATTCTCTTATAATTATATATATAAAATTAAAATAAAATAATTATTTTCGGTGACTTTCATACAGTAAATAGATTGATTTTTCGCTGGTTTACTCGATATTAATATTACTAATAGTTGTATAGATAATTTTACGGCACCCTTCATGCGCGAGTCTGACTCGCACTTGGTCGGCTTTATTTAATATCATACACTACTTTATTTTATGTAACACGGAACGAATATGGGTTCAATTAATATTTTGTTTAGTAAAAATGGCTGATAAATAGAAAATAAAAAATACTACTTACTTTTAGTACTTACCTACTTTTATAGTTTATATGTAGATGTAAAATATTAAAATAAAAAGAAAATTAAATGAGACTCACAAAAATTTCTGACCGGGATTCGAACCCACCACATTCCCAATTACAATATATATATATATATATATATATATATATATATAATGTTGCATGACGAAAGAAAAAACGCATATGGCTTAAGAATGCGCTACCCAGGGATAAAACTTAGATCTATATTTCTCCTTTCCTTTAGACTAATTAGAATTAGATTTTTTTTAATTTAGTCCTTACATAATTTACTATCACAATCAATTCTAACTTTAACTTAATCTTTACCTGAAATGTAATTATAACCTCAAACCTAACTCTAGGTGTAATATTAAAATGTCGACAGAGATGGCTGAAGTAGACGAGATGTGTAAAGGTTTACCTCAGTTCCTCGTTGTATCTTCCAACAGGTCCTTGGGCATTTTACAGACCAAGGGTAGTTTAACTAACGCAGTAATTTTGTGATATTAGGCCGTAAGCACACGGAGTATTTTAAACGCGCAGACGATGCGCATTTTAGGAACAATTAGAAAGAAATTTCGTTTGGATACGCATATTATACGTTTAGCATACGCGAGTCATCTGCACGTATGTATATCTGCATAGATTTGTATGGAGTTGATGACACCTACAACTTATATTCTGGACTAACAAAAAATTACAAAATTACCGAATAAACTACAATTTCCACGGAAAATCAAATTTTCATTATTCTTGAACACGCGTACCTTTAGTATTTTATGTCATATCCAGCGCCTCATTTTACTCATTCACCTGAGAGTAATTAAGATTTTTAATTATTATTTTAATATGAGATTACCGAGCAACATAAGCGGTAATAGGTCATCAGGTAGCTCACTCTGGACTTATCAACGTGTATGTATCAAGATCCCATTAGGCAGCTGCGTCGTGGATATATGAAGCAATTTACCGCCGCTCGAGATGTACCGGGTAATTTGGTTCCACTTATAGGCTAAAGTTAAACGTGTGGATCTTGTATTACAATAGTAACTTTACAGTCTAGCCAAATACTTGTTATTTCAGAACTATTTAATCTATTAATGTGTAGATTTGGTGCAAGGAACGTTTGGTGCAATTCGAATTTTTAATGCTTTACAACTTGATTGCTGATTATTATTATAACTGAGAATTGCGGGATAATCCCCGATAATTATAAAAGTAAAATTTCTCGTAAGTCCCTGACTCAAGATGCCATCAAAGTCTGACGACTGTTTTAACAAGTTTTCTATTGACATTTACACACACTCCGTGGCTGCGGCGTTCACGGTCGGCGTCGCGGCATAAAACGACATGCAAATGCTACTGCGGCGGCGCTGTTGTAAGCGTAACAACACTTTTTGAGGGATAAATCTCCCTATATTTATACATGCGACCTTATGAAAACAAATTATGAAAGCAAATCGTACGAAGTTATTTAAAAAATAAGATATACATTGAATTTTGAAAATATAAACTAGTTATAATACAAATATTAGGAGAAACAAGGTAGCGGTAAACCAGCAATCATATTTTAACACTCTGATACAAAACAAAGTAATTAAATTGGCATTGTAGAGTCAATATGCTGGGGACCAATCAGCTTTATTTTAATTGCCCATAAAACCTTTTGACTGACGTCTGACCGAGCGTTATAAACTGAAAACGTTATTCTGAAACCGGTAATTACAATTCTTGAGCCTACATGGTAGACATTCGGCACGAAGTTAAAAGTGGATAGCCGGAATATTTTTCGCCTAAAAGTTATAGCTAATAAATTTAGTTTGTAACTTTCGGTGGTCCCTCTCGAATTTTTGGGTAAATATTTACCTGTTATTGGATAACGAACTCAAAAGGTAAAGCGAACTAGCCTCGCAACGATAAGTTTGTTTTAGTTTTTATAATAATTAATTTTAATAGTATTTGCTTGACGTTTGTCTAACAAATCGGTCTCTCGATTCGGTTGAGAATAGTCAAGGTAAGATAACTTTATATGAGTACTAGCTTTTGCGCGCGACTTCGCGTGGATCCCCATTGCCCCCCGGGGGGTATGTAGGTATTTCAAAAAAATATTTTCTTATCTATTTCTATTTCTGAGTGAGATAACTGCGTGTCAAAATTCACCGTCATCGGACCAGCTGTTGATACTTCACTGTACAAAATTTTAACCCCCACCATTTTAACACCACCAGGGGACGAATTTCATAAAACCATAAAATACGTACTAAATATTTTTTATTTATTAGGTAGGTTTAGTAGGATGTTTATATAAAATCGGAGCAGATATAAAAGATTTTTCATACAAACTTTCAACACTTATTTTACACCCTCAAAGGGTTAATTCTAATAAACCCTAAAAAATACATTTAATAAAATGTATTTAAGGCCGTGACTCTCAATTTTCATTGAAATCGGTGCAGATTTAAAAAAAAAAATATACAAATTTTCAACACCTATTTCACCCCTTTAAAAGTAGATTTTTTCAAAATCCCTTCTTAGTGCACGTCTACATTGTAAATTAAAACTAATGTCCAAATTTCACGGTCCCACTATTAGCGGTTACGGTTGTGCGAGCGTCTATGCGTCAGTGAGTCGGTCAATGGGGACATCTGCTTTTATATAATATATAAATAACAATAATCTTTATGGTTCAATCTATAATTCTTTCCTTGATAACGATCCATCAATCTTATAAACTTTATTAGAACAGAATTAGCACCGTATAAGCTCGCTAACAACATTTCATCCTCTATTAAATCCGAACATAACATATTTTCGAACAATATTCCCCGAATAATTCTTCATTATGATAAATGAGTAGTAAGTCGTCTCAACAATGGAAACTATTTATTTATTAGTAAGTTGTATTAGCGTTAGGGAGTAGCAGACGATATAGTAATAATACTCTCGACTCTAACGTCCAACTGGTTGGCTACGTGGAAGCGAACTTGAAAAGGATTTACGTTGAATATTCTTTTATACATTGACCTCAATAAACTTCACGTTCAACCCACACAAGTTTTTTCGGCGTTTATTTAGTTATTACTTTAATGTCAGCCTCTTAGGTGAGATTATAGAGATTTATCGATTATTTATTAATATGTAATAACATTACAGATATATATTTATTTAGCTAAATACCTATGTAAAATACTTTACACTATCCAGCGCCTAAAACTATAGAATTTAATGTATTTAAATATTAAAATCTTGAAATATTAAATAGGCTTAGGCATTTTGAAAAAACACTAAAGACCTCCAACGTCAGATGTCTGTGTGTCAATATTTGCTGTTAGACGAAAATCGTCAACCTATTGCAATTAAATAAACTGTTCGTTTATTTAATTGCAATAGGCCATAGCGCAACTTCCTACCTTTTGCAAATTACCTTCAAACAGTTCGGCGTATGGTTTTATTAAAAATGGAAAATTGGATAAGAAAATATGAAATTGTATTCCAAAACAGTTTTAGAAGTAAAGTAGAAATATAAAGATAGGAAAAGAGGATCGGACGTAATTGTATATTCGCTCCCTGGACATAACCTATATATTTTAGTTTTTATCCAGATCTACCGCAGATAGCAAAGATAGTTATAATAAATTTTTAATAATTTATCTAAAGAGCCCAACTTTAATAAGGTTGATCTTTATTTCCTATATATGGACGGTATTAAGATATTCTTCAGTGAAAATAACTACATTTCTCTCATATTTTGCCATCGGTATATACTCGCATCTTGAATTTTTCACTGGCCAGTAATATTCCAGTTGAACAGGAGCGTTTGACTTCGAACCCCAGAGGGATGAAAGTGTTATATACAAATATATCTTGTTGAGACTTAGTATTTGAGATCCCAGTTCAGCACAAAGTATTCTTCGATGTTGTCTATTAATAGTACTGATATTTTTGAAAATTTCTACTTAACGAACTAAGCTTATTTTGTTAAAATAATATGGAAAATATTTAGTGAAGCTCGTAATATACGAGTAACATATTTCAACATCAGCGTTACGTTCAGGTACATAATTGCACAATATCAGGCGTCATTATAACAATACTGATTGTAATTCTAGAATGTCCTGTTTAGCAACCTTTTATACACCATAATAATAATAGTAGTACCTGGGTAAACGAGCTTTGCTCGGAGATCTACTAGATAAAAGTACAAAAATATCTATCTGACTGGGATTCGATAACACCACATTCCGAATTTTCGACAAACGCAAAAATTATACATACCTATACCATACTGCCATTGGGAATGATAAAATAAAATCGGAATTATTGATATATTGTTGCATGACAAAATAAAAAAAAACATATATTAGGTCTTTACCTATGAAATTGCCGTTTTGTATGAAAAAATTAAAACTAATTTCTTAATAATTAGGTCAAATTGTTATATATGTTCCAATTAATTATAATAAAACAAATCTTAAGATAATAAACACATAAAATATAATATTAACTAAAATCTATTTAAAATATTTACAAACTATAAAAGTAGGTGAGTACTAAAAAAATAATAACAACTCCAAAACTTAAAATGCTACAAAACAAAGAAATCTCCCAGGTCGTCCCCACCAGACAGAGTACCTAGAAGGCTCAAAGAGTTTCCTCGCTGAATTGCGATACTTATTCTCTGGGGCAGGTAGGTGCCGGCTCTGGGGTCTCGGGTGGCCTCAATGAGATTTTTGGAGATTTCTATGAAAAGTTTATGCGCACCCAGACCCCATGTACCTACGGTTTCAACCCCAAACGGTTCAAATATGAGATCCCCACTAAGGTTCTCATATATGCGCCGCTTGAGGTTTTCCGCCTGATTGGCGGCCGCACCTGCAGAACTCGAGGTGCCCTGGATATGGGACGGAGCAAGTGTATCGACGCAAGTAGCGTCCCATACAAGAGCCCGTCCCACTCTCCGAGGGACCAGGGTCATAGTCATTTTTTTCATGTATTTTTATTTGTATTAATCGAAGTATTTTTCTTTTCAATTCTTCAAAGGCATTTTGTACTGCCTCTCGGGTATTGAATTTTTTTCCGACGATTACGGCAGATGTCTATTGCCAGCAACTGCAAATCATGATGGAAAAGCTAGCTGCTAAACAACCGAGGTTGGTCATTCGCTCTAGGCTACTGCTGCTTCAGGACAACGCTAGATCACACACTGCACAACAGACGGCTACCAAATTAGAGGAGTTTCAATTGGAATGTCTAAGACATCCACCGTACTCACCGAACCTTGATACAACAGATTACCATATTTTTTGGAAATTTGGATAACTTCTTGCAAGGGAAAAAATTTTACTCCGATGGGGTAGTCCAAAGCGCCTTCAAAGATTTTATTGATTCCTGCCCGAATGGTTTTTTTAGTAAAGGAATCAATGAACCTATGAGATGGCAAAAGTGAATAGATAGCAATGGTATATACTTTGATTAAATAAACATATTATGTTTTAAAAAAATCGACTGTATGTTCCTTCTTTACAAAACGCCAATTTCATATGTAATGATCTAATATAACTTAATAATGCACACTTTCCCATATATTAGACCTAGCTAGGTCGATTTTTCTCCCGCAAATCTCCCAGTATACTAAATTCATGGTAATACTTGCAGCCGTTTTCGAGATTCCGATTATATATATACAAGATTAGAGCGTTGAAATTATAAGATTTTATGAGTATAATATTATAATAATGCGGTATTTAAAAGGTTCTCACGTTTCTTTTTACACTGCGATGCACTTGTAAGTTAGAATTAAATTGATTAAATTATGTCTTCTGAAAGAATTAATTACCATTTCTAATTTCATTCTTTGTGAACATTTAAAACGTCTCAGGCAGCAAAAGACTCAAGGTAGAGACGCCGCACCCAGATTTCCATAACTATTGCGATTTTGTACGTGGGACTCTTGCTGGCGAGCCGCCAAATAATTACTTTGTCTCGTCCAAGAGCACTTCCACGGCTGACGGGCCTTAATGTCTTACGCTTACATCCTATATCGTCCATTTTTAATTTAGAATGCATAAGAAACGCTTGGAAGCCTCAAGCATTTCACATTTACATAGAGTACGAAAAATTGTTTGAGTGAAAAACACTTCGAGTTAAAAAATATCACGTATGCAGATAATATGTAGCTCTCTTTGATAGTTTCCGACTTACCTTAAGTGTTACTAGTGATTATATTATGCAAATCTCAACAATTGAGACAAGAATAGTAACTAACAAACTTACTAGGTATAAATCGGATTATTAATGTAAATAAATTAAATATGCTATTGACATGCCCCACATTAATTAAGGTTCAAAAGGGTTATTCCTTCATAATCAAAGTTGAATCTGTGGTAGTCATCGATTGATTAAAGGTCATACCTAAAACATTTAACTATACATAATATTATTAGGGTTATGGAAGAAAAAGTACACCTGTACAAGTTTTCTTCATTTCCAACGTACGGTCGCCGAAAGTTCGGTGTACAACTTGTCAATCTTACATGCTAGGCAATACGGTTCAAATCTGGTTTACCGGATCAGTCGGCGACTGTACATCTGATTGTTATCAGTAACAAAAAATAGGGATTTGCGGAGCCAATGTGCTAATGTAACGGTAACATCCTTAAGTAAATGGGACTTATCAACACAAATGTTACTTCACCTCAACGCTGCCAATTTCATTATCTACCTTCAAATTGGTAATCTAACTTTTCTCACTATATGTATATTCGCCCCGCCCGATGGCATAGTTTGAGATAGCTTTTTTGTTATAGGTTATTTATTATTTTTGGTTAGATATGTTTTAATAAGGAATAAACGAAACAAATACGCACTTTATGGTTTCAAACTATACGACGACCTCTGTGGCTCAGTGGTTAGCGCGTCGGCGCTCATGCGGAGGTCGCAGGTTTGGATCCCGCCGAAGGAACGAAAAATATCTGTGTTTCCTGGGTCATGGATGTGTAATATACATGTGTGTAATATAATAAAAATCTTAAATTTATGTATAGTATAAAAGCATTAAATATTTTTCCGTTGTCTGGTACCAAAACAAGTTCTACCAGAACTTACCCCGGGACCAGATTGACGTGGTGTGAAAGTTTTCATAGTTTGAAAAAACTTACCATTTTGATCTAGGTTTTGGCAAACAAATAGATAAGATTAGAAAGCCAGCCGTTTATGTGAATTTATTCAATATGTAGACATCCACATCGACGACACTTGAAGCCTAGACAAGACAAAGAATTGGCGTGGACGCCAGCCCCCCTGCTACAGTGCTCCAGCAGGTATGGGAATAGAAACCCAGCCGATCAAAGATTGTTCTGTTTTAAAATGAGAATGCAAAGTTTTGTTGTTTGAAACCGATAGTAGCTTCCGAAATAAAATGCAAATTGAACTACTTTTCTGTTTTCGTTCTTCGCGGAACTTGTGCTTTTGATATTGCGGAACGCTGGAGCCATTTAATGACGTCTCGCTGTACGTCCCACTGACTTCAGAGAATGCTATTACCCAAACTTTTATCTAAGGCGGTAATGGAAAAGAGAGGGAATAGGAAAAGATAGGAGAGAGATATAGTTGAACACAACATGTAATGAGTGACGGTTGTAGATGGTTAGGAGTTATCGCTGTTTTTTTTTTTAATATAGGCATAATGTACTAAGCATTTAGTCCTTACTCCTTACGTTGAAACACGTTTATCACAAAATAGTCGGACAGTAAGGGGCATCAAAGACGGCGAAGAGCTTTCTATACAGTTTGTATGAACTATCACAGTCGGCTAAGATATTTACTATATATTTTCATATTACGCACTGTTATATGAAATATATACGGCATCTTGAAACAAAATATTATAGTATCTTCGCCGTCTGTGACGCTCTTAAAAGAAGACATATAAATGATGATAAATAAAACTAAATCTATCATTAAATCTACTATATCAATGCTAAATTATATAAATGTCAAGATCCAATCCTGATGATCATGTTACCATCCTATTTCGAGATTTACACATTTTTACATTTACATTGCATATTTTAACGCATAACAAAAATTAAAAATCATAGCTTCTTTATAAAAATATTCGTCTCTTTTATATGAATATGAAACATCACGTTTATTTTAGAGAGATTGGATGCTGCAGTGTATAATAAAGTATAATAAAGAGTAAAGTAAAGGCCAGGTTCACGTGCAAGTGGCATCCCAGCAGCATTATATATTATGAGCTCACAGTTTCAGTCTCACTAGCGAAAACGGCTATTTATACAAATGTGAGACATTTAAGATATTATGACTCGAAATTTTGGGAATGCCCGTTTTGTTTCTTTTGGAACAGACTATGAATTCTAGTCCTGTACATAACTTATATACTAATAATACTAGTAAATAAAGATTATGAAGTACATCATATTATTTTATGATTGCAATCATTATTATGTATTAAAATTTAAAAGTTTTATATTAAAAAATGGTAAATCATTATTCCAATTTTATGAAAAAACTTCGTAAGACTAAAAAAATTTAAAGCGTTGTGAATTTTATAAATTAATTGGATTTTTCGCAAAACTGCTTACGCTTCGGTAGAAATATCGACACAATAATGGCTGTTTTTCCGGCACTGGCCCGGCGCCGGGTACGGCCCGGTCCGTTATGTACTGGGTGATTTGTTACTGTTTCTAAAAACTTGCAGAACTGCAGAACATAGGCCTCCCCATAGCTTTCCAGTGCGACTGGTCGCTTGCGGCCTGTATCCACCGACTCCCTGCGACTTTTCTCAGGCCGTATGTCCACCTGGTGGGAGGCCGTACTACGCTTCGACGTCCAGTTCGTAGTCTCCACTCAAGGCCCATTCGACCCCAGCGGCCGTTCGTTCTACGGGATATATGTCCAGTCCATTGCCACTTTAGCTTGCCAATGCGCTGGGCTATGGCGGTAACTTTGATTCTGTTACGGATTTCCTTAGTTCTGATTCTATAACCTAGAGAGACTCCGAGCATAGCCCTCTCCATAGCTCTTTGTGCGACATGAAGCTTTTGGATAAGTCCATTGTACATGTAGTTTGTACAAAACTATTTATATATAACTCCTTACATATGAAATTGGCGTTTTGTCGTCTGGCCACTTTGATCACAAATATATCTTTTTTTGACAGGAATTTCAATATTAAAGTAATACCGCTAATTACTCATGCATTTGTGTTTCGAAAACAGTAATTTATTTGTTTTTTCTCTTTTGATTTTTTCTTTGCGTCACTCTGTTTACAAAATGGAAATCTTGAAACATCGTATTATTTTTGAGTACGAGTTCCACCGTGGCACCATTGCTGCAGAAACGGTTCGAAGTATTAATGATGTGTATGGCGGCGGTGTCGCAATAGAAATCACAGTGCGTTTTTGGTTCCAACGTTTTCGTTCTGGAAATTTCGACCTGCAGAACAAGCCCCGTGGACGGCTGGAGACCAAAGTGAGATAATGAAGAATTGAAGGCTATTGTTTAATCGGATCCATCGCAAACCACGTCCGAGTTAGCTGTAGGCTGCGGTGTTAGTGATAAAACTGTTTTAATCCACTTGAAGCAATTTGGGAAGGTGAAAAAGCTTGAAAGGTGGGTACCTCATTAATTGAGTGCAGAAAACCGAAAAACGCGCGTCGACTGCTGTGTTACATTACTTTACCGGCACAATAATGAAGGGATTTTAAATCGAATTATTACCTGTGATGAAAAGTGGATCCTGTACGATAATCGGAAACGATTATCGCAGTGGCTGAACCCTGGCGAACCAGCCAAAACCAAGTGAAAATTGACTCAAAAAAGTTACTTGTGAGTGTTTGGTAAACTAGTGCCGGTGTCGTTCACTGTAGTGAACTTTCTTAAATCTGGCCCGACGATTACGGCAGATGTCTATTGCCAGCAACTGCAAATCATGATGGAAAAGCTAGCTGCTAAACAACCGAGGTTGGTCCTTCGCTCTTGGCCACTGCTGCTTCAGGACAACGCTAGACCACACACTGCACAACAGATGGCTACCAAATTAGGAGCTTTAATTGGAATGTCTAAGACATCCACCGCACTTCCCGGACCTTACTTCAACAGAATACCATTTTTTTTTTCGAAATTTGGATAGCTTCTTGCAAGGGAAAAAATTCAACTCCGATGGGGCAGTCCAAAGCGCCTTCAATGATTTTATTGATTCCTGTCCGAATGGTTTTTTTAGTATGCTCATATATATATATATATATATATATATATATATATATATATATATATATATATATATATATATATATATATATATGAGAGATAGCAAAAGTGCATAGATAGCAATGGTATATACTTTGATTAAATGAATATATTATATTAATATTAATATTATATTCTGATAAAACAAAATTTTTAGATCTCACATTTGAAATATGTATAGCCGAAAGTACAACCGCAACCTTTTTTGGAAGTCTGTTAAAAATATGAGCTGAGCTGAGAGTTAAATATTATTCCAAAACGAGTATAAATATAAAGGTAATATAATTTGCAATCTTGTTCACTTTAATTACCCGCGTTTCAACTACTGACTAGTGCCCTCTCTCTAGTCTTCTTTACCTAGTTTCATTATAATTATTTTCTCTCAGAGTCCATAGTCAACGTGAGCTCCGTAGCCTAGTGGGTAGACCGTTTGATTCGCACTAGAAGAGTGCAGGTTCGATTCCCAGGTTGTGGCGTGTACCAATGAGACTTTTTCAGATCTCAAGTACATTATGCGGACGCTCTAACGGTGAAGGAAAACATCGTGAGGAGCACGGTTGGCCAGACGTATTGACCATTCATTCCTCTGGACTAGGCTCACTATGTTGTGAGAATGCCGTATGTGCTTGGGCAACCATACGACAGTAAAAAAACCAACTGTCCCAGGCACTACAGTATTTCAAGAGTGGTTACTTTGCTCAGATAATACTGTATAAATCATCCAATATCGGATGAAAAATGGCCTAAGTTTAAAAGGCCATAGTCAATAACAATAATCGGTCTATATAAACATCACAAGTCAAAGCAAGTCTAAAGTCTGCTTTTTCTTGTATTCCTGAATCGCGCTATCAAAGTTTCTGTAATCGACGTGATATAAAATACAACATCTGAAAAAGACTACAGTAACATCATTCATTATTATTTTTTGTAGTATTTTATACTATTTTAATCAAACAAAAAAAATTAGGTGATTTTCAAGTTTCAAGGAGGCGATAATAGGGGTTTTTGACATATTATGTTTGGAGAGAAATATTTTTGAGAGTCAGTAACACTGCACGATCTCAATGGCTTTCGGGAATCGGAAAAACAGCTCTGCAAATAGAACTCTGCGCCAATACAATGGAGCTGAAAATCTAACACACGAGTGCCGAGCTGTTAAAATGGTACCGTACCGAATCCGATCATGTGTTAGCACTTTAAAGATAACTAATCAAATCCGTTTTCTTGGAAATTGCCGACGCGCGTTAATAAACGTTGTTTGCCCGCGATTCTACCTTCCTAGGTTGTACCTAAAGAGTTTCATTGTAATTATTTTATCTGCGAGTCCTTAGTAACTACCGGTCAGTATAAACCACAGATTGAAAAAAGCTAGGACTACATAAACAGCTACATACTAAATTTTCGATTTGATTGCACTTCTACAAGCATACGGTGTATCCAGAATTATTCTCCTATCGCGTACACGGCAATAGTGGAAAAATCCAGTACGTCATGTGAGATTGAGAATTGTGATGTGTTGTTGGTGGTCATGAGGACAAATAACAAATTATTAAAAATATTAAATTTGTATCCAATGAATAATTAAACTTTATATATAAAGAACATTAAATACAAATAATGTCAAACAAAAAATTGGTTATGTATTGTAATGTGTGTATGAAAAAAATTAGTAAGTAGGTAAATAAAAATATCCCTTATTTTACATATCAACTATTTCATTTTCTAGGAGATGTCTTGCTTTATTATAAGAGCATCCATGACCTAGTGAATAGACCCTCTGAGTCACACGCGTGATCGTGCAGGTTCGACGCCGCGTTGTGGTGTGTACCAATTAGACTTTCTCAATAACCGTATACTGACGCTAGACTTAGTTTAATTTACCCATATCTTCTGTGGCAACCCTGACAAAATTTGGAGTATTCTATGAAAGCTGTTCCTTTGTACGTAAGTATATATTTTTACTCTGTGGTATAAACAGTGCAAGTCAAAGCTAATCAAACATACCCAGGTCCTCTGCGTCCTCGCTCCACTCGCCCGTCGCGGCCGCCGCGCGCACCAGCGCCGCACACAGCAGACACAGAATCAACTTCATTATGCCACTTGCTTTATACATTGTCCACCAAGTTAGCTTTACACATTTTAGTACTTTTCATTACTGGTTCGACTATATTTCAGCGCAATGATAGTTATAATACTTTACACATTTTGATACTCGTTCAAATATCGTTTCAACATCATTGTCTGATTGCAATACAAGTTCTACTAGTCCAAGTACACTTATGTTATGAAGTTTTTGACTTTTTCTGAATACCTTTTTAGGTCACCGTTTTTATTCCGTGTTGCACTTTTAGGCTGTGATGTTAGTACACATTTTATTCCACACATAGCCCAATTGGCTGTATCTTATACATTCAATATTTTATATTATTGATATAGATATAAATTCATACCTATACTGTGTTTACTCTAATTAAATAAATTTGGCAATGTCATTATGTCCACTACACACATTTAATTTTTGTCAATCACTACTTCCAGATATTTATTATAGGCAATAATTTCAAGAACAAATTGCTTATTTACAAAACTTAGCTTACTTTCTTTAAAAATTTGTTAATAAGCTGTATAGATTCGAGTTTTTCTTCCGTAAAATAAGCTTCGTTACCTATTGTCGATTTTCCACAATCGATTTGATTTGTACAATTCGTCCATACTGCTTGCTCCGCGTTATGTTTACAATTCAACAGAGCGTTTGATTTTGTGTGGATTTTATTCAATATAGTCTGATAAATTACTTGGAAATTTTTATTGATTAAATTTGAAATGAATTTTACAATTAAATGTCTTCATAATGTCATCTTGAAGTAATCTGAAACAAAATATTATTTTAAAAATTAAAAATTCATATATTTAGTACCTTATTTAATATACTAAGCTTAAGGGTGAGGTCAAACCGAAACGAGACGATACGAGACGTGGCATTGTTAAAATAGATGTATTCAAAATGGAACTTTATTCAGTACACAACAAGTTAAACGTTTCATTGCAAGAGCGGCGACACGGGGTTCGTCACCCAGTTTATAGAACCTGGAGCAAAAGCGGTGTTTAGTCACCTAAATAGCTACTAACCGACAGCTACCTAGTATTAATGTATTTTGGAACTTCCCATTCGTCACCTGGTATAAAAGTATATCCAAACTACGTTGATTTACAATCGTTATAGTTTTATAGATTAAAACTAAGTTGCTAATGTCCTTCGGCAATCCTAGTATATTTAAAAAAAAACTATTTGATTAACATTCACTTGACATAAGAAATATGTGAATATAGTTCAATTTTGAATAGATATCTTAAAAATGCAGCTTCTCTTCGCGTCCAGTCGCGGTGTGAACTGACCCTTAGCGGTTAATTTTTATGAATTACTTCAGAAACTGGGCATTAATGGTAGGTACATTAATACCCAGTTTCTGAAGATTTTACATAAAGTAAATTGTAGATAAATTAAGTTTAACTAGCGCAGAATTTTCTATCAAATACGAGTTATGGAATCGATAACTATTAGTTAAAGTTCAAACTTAGTTTAATATTGTATATGTTTGTTTAGAAACGAGTTATCGAACTAATAGCACTAATGATGATTAGATATAAACTAACGACAAATTCACTTCAGAAACCGGGCATAAGTCGGAGATCGCGGTATCAGATTCGAAAAATATAACCCTCCTTCTGACGCAGTGGGGTAAAAACTCCACGAACATTACTTGAACACCATCGCTTACTTACCATCGGGCGATACGACTGCTCGTTTCCTCGTTCATTTCATAAAATAATATGTAGTGTTTATTTACCTACAATGTCTAGATATAGGTACCTATTATACGTAGGGCGGCGGTAAACGCTTACCATCAGGCGATCTGACTGTTCGTTTCTTCGTTCATTTCATAAAAATGTGCAAGCTTTAATCTATATAGCATTAATGTACTACAACAGGAGACGAACGGGCGATCTAATGTTTGAGGTGACGAAACGGCGGAGGTTCCATAAATTGGGTGACGGACGGGTGGTAACTCGCGCCTCGCTATGCAGAGCGGTCTAGTTTGACATTCGAACTAATGTAACTAATTGTAATTAAACGTACTTAATTAAAACTCTTGTAATTAAAAATTCAGCGCCGCATATCCTCGCGCCTTGCCTCAGTGTGAACTGTCGCTAACACTAAAAATTTTTAGAACAATATTATTTAATAAAATATTTACTAATTAATATTTTATACCTATACCTACCTAAAAGTAAATTTCACTTCACTTTGAATTTCGAACATAAAGAAGCGTAATTGCATAACTACAATTTCTCGGTACAATTTTCTCTATCTACGCCAAGGCACTTTCTATTTATTCTAAAGAGAATTTCTCGGGGAAAAATTTAACAAAAGCTTTCAAGAAGCAAATCCTTCATCAAAGCAGCTCAACGACCCGTGCCGAGAGACGAAGCGCTAATATAGTTTAGGAGACAGTGTGCCCCTGTATTGGTGCCTTTTAAAAAAGATCTTACGTGAAGGTGATGCTAAATATAAGGGATTGTCGCGAATGCCATCATAGAAGTATTATCAATACATTTTACTTTTAATACGAATATGCTACATATCAAATTTTTATATATATATTATATCATAAATTTGAAGGTTTTGTTTTTGTTTCTTTTTGTTTCAGTTTCAAGTAAATGTCAATAAAAAAAAGTTTAATTAATTTTTATACGTTTCAAATATAAGGTTTGAAATAGAAAACAGAAATTCTCAATATATTTTAACCGAATATTTAAGTTCGGATTATCGACTTATCGATTATCACTCAAAAGATCGAAAACAGATCTAGAAGACGGTCAACATTGCTATTTCAGTGTCTAAAACATTAATCGTATGAATTACATAATATACCCTTAGATATATACCTACTAGGTAATACTAATTAATTATATTTTATAATAATTTAAAACTAATATTACTAATTTTTAGTAGAAAGCGATGGGTGTTTACCTAGTAGTTTCGCAAAAACAGAGTTGGCAACACTGGAACGAATCGCTTCAGTCGATCAGGCCGACTGATATAATCTCGAAATTATACATCGACGATACGATTTTGTTGGATCCGTTCATGCCGAACTGAAGGAAAATCGGACCGTATATGGGGCCCCTAAGAAGTATAAATACAATTTGATGAGATCATCAAATTGTATCGTCATTTAGAGCTTTTACCCAGATGGGTAAAAGCTCTAAATAATAATTATTATTATAATTAACGTACAAGAGGACAAAGTAAACAAAATTATTAACAAAGCATAAATAATTTAACTCTCTGATTATCTATTTACGTAGTGGAGCGTGTTGATTACAAGCCTAGACATAAGATACACCATTTTGAGCAGAGGGTCGCCGCTTTACCAGATATATTGATGTTTAATATAATTAATTTAATATAATTATCGCTTCCGGCCTTCTTGTCCTCAGTCCACGCGAACCATAGTCTTATCTCCAAAATACTACATCACCCATCCTACTCCAATACAGTTACCTTTCTGGACGAGGCCAAGGACGCCTGGAGCGTAACTAGTGCTTGTAGCGAATTGCCTGACAATACTTTTTCCCAAAGGCTCTGGGACGAGCCACTCTGCAGACTGGTACGGAATAATCTTCTTAATACGTCCTCCAGTCCTGTGGAGCAGGCTCGCCTCTTAGCTGCGGAGAAGTGGGAGTCGGGCCTTTGGCTACAAGCATTACCGTCACCCAATACGGGCACATTGCTGGATCGAACAGCTTTCCGGTTAGCTACTTCCCTGCGTCTTGGTACCCCCCACGTCGTCCCCCATCGCTGTGTTTGTGGTGCAAATGTGGACAGCCTCGGACACCACGGGCTGTCCTGTCAACGAAGCGCCGGCCGCATCTCCTGACATCACTGTCTGAACGATCTCATCCGTCGGGCTCTTGTCACCGCCGGAGTGCCAGCTGTGCTGGAACCCTCTGGTTTGGCGCGCGACGATGGCAAGAGACCAGACGGTATGACCCTGGTCCCTTGGAGAGTGGGACGGGCTCTTGTATGGGACGCTACTTGCGTCGATACACTTGCTCCGTCCCATGTCCAGGGCACCTCGAGTTCTGCAGGTGCGGCCGCCAATCAGGCGGAAAACCTCAAACGGCGCAAATATGAGAACCTTAGTGGGGATCTCATATTTGAACCGTTTGGGGTTGAAACCTTAGGTACATGGGGTCTGGGTGCGCACAAACTTTTCGGAGAAATCTCCAAAAAACTCATTGAGGCCACCCGAGACCCCAGAGCCGGCACCTACCTGGCCCAGAGAATAAGTATCGCAATCCAGCGAGGAAACTCTTTGAGCCTTCTAGGTACTCTGCCTGGTGGGGATGACCTGGGAGATTTCTTTTTTTGTAGCATTTTAAGTTTTGGAGTAGTTTTTTTTTTTTTTTTTAGTACTTACCTACTTTTATGGTACAATTGATTTTGTTATCATAACTGATAAAATGTATATCACTCTTAAATTATTACTTTTATTATGTTTCTTTAGATATTATAATTAATGTTCGTTGAGAAATAAATTTATATTAATTGTATAACTATTAATGAATATGCTTTATATTCTTAGTATTAAATACAAACATTAGAATTTAACAATGCTGGATTTGGCAGAAATCCATAAATACCTAATGAAATAAATCTCTACACAGTACATCTTTAGGGGTATCGAAACATTTTTCTACTTCCTATAAATTAAACAATTTTATTTTATCGAAGAATACAATCGATTGCGAAATAATAAACGAATGAATGTCTAAAAATATTTGAAAATCTGGTTGGCTTAATGTAGACTGATCACCAGATTGACAAGAAGGCCATCCATCACGTAGGATGGTCATGTCAATGTCGGTGGCTCATGTTCCGCCGGTCCCTCTAATATTCTAGAGCGTTTCATATATTTTGGCTTTTGATTATTTTATTTTATCTCTTACACTGAATTATACTAACAAGTCTATAGTAGTTTCTAGCACTTGCTAAAATTTCAACTTACCAAAGTGTTTTGTTTTAAAATTAATTCATACAAATTGTTGCAGATTATTATAGGTTTATCATATTATCAGTCAGATGGTTACCTACACATTTTAGAATATACTGAATATTTAATGAATAAACCGCATCATAATAGCCGTTGTATAACTTTTAAGCGAACAAGAGCAAAAAAACTATTTTCATTGTTCAAAAATAAACGATTCTCGATGAAAACCAAAAGGTAATTTACATTTATATTTGTTATGTATATATATTATCAAAATGTACAAAACAGGGCGGTAATTTAAAAGCCATTAGGTTCGTATTAAGTACGCATCTTGATATTATGTGTCACTACAGCGTGTTATGTCTGTGTATAAAATTAATAATTCTGGTGACTGACATGGTTGTCAACTCATATTATTTTGTAAATAATGTTTCGACTAAAATATACAATGAATACAGTCACTTTATAACAAACATAAAATGATAGGTGCGTAGCTCCCATTGCCCCCATATATGTATAGTTTATACTATACGTATATGGGGGCAATGGGCATATCTACCAGCTTAGCATGTGCACAATAGAAACACGGTAGAATCGCAAAAATGGCATATTGAAGAAACATTTATACTATTTGGAGCAAAATAGTTTTTATTGTAAGGCAGCAAGGTCGATGCATCGTCGTTATGACAAACAACATTTCTTTACTTCGTGAGCATGAGCTCACAAAATGGCCTCTTTTGACAGCTAAAGTAGAAACGTTTTCTTATTTCAATGTCAAATAGTCTTACAGTAATGTCAACTACTCCACATCATGGCGGTCCAAGACAAATAGTTTCTTTACGTTCAGTCATTTACTTGAAAATTTGATCATTTTTGACAGGAGATTTCCCGGCAGAAATGTTGACTTCTATTGACGACCTTGTAACTATGGATTAAAAACTATTTTGCAACGAACTGTTGTTGATAGTATATTTCTTCTTTAAAATTATTTCTTCTCATCGCCATGCTAAGCCCGCAGATGGATTTAAGAATCCACCTACCTCATTGGGCCAGTTGACTCCTAGTTGTTTTTCACAGGTATGACAGGGTCAGTCATAAAAATACGAAAGGTGCGATGTCCCCTAAAAATTTTGCCTTAGAGCGAGATTTCGTCAGGATAAGATGGCCCTAACCCATTTAAACGGTCTTAAAAATGTAGGTTCTTTTAAAATGTGTAAAGGAAAATTTAAATGCTTTAATTACGCAAAAGCCCCAAAAATAAAATAATAAAATCTCAGATCAACTAAAACCAAGTACCTATTTTAAGAGTAATGTCCAACAATTTGTTGTATATTGTAGGTACCTAAGCTTTTTTGGGCCATTGATTTTGAAAAGCGAATAGCAAGTTTGTAAAGGTAACTACACAAATCGTGTTATATCGCCTTCCGCCCCGCGATATTTGAGGGTTAACTTTATTCTTATATTGCTTTCACTTTATTGATGTGACCCCTGAGAACGCTCCTTCTATATATTTATGTTCCCACTTGACTTGCTCGTGTCGGTAGAAAATTGACTACCCCCTTATGAAAACAATGTTTCTTATAATATAATGTTTACGTAAAATTATCTCTTTCTGCCCTTTTTGACGTGATAACGTCTTATAAATCGATGGAGCCGGCTGCACGCACGAAAAAAAATAACGTCATGCGTTACCTGTTACCCGTTATCGTTACCAAGTACCGTTACCAAGTACCGTTACCAAGTACTTTACCTCATTATTATTATTATTGTTGTTGTTGTTGTTGTCGTTGACGTTGTCACGTTCAACTATCGTCAGTAAACCGACTTTACAGACAACCGGTATGTTTTTGACAAACAACAAACAAGCAGAATATATTGTAAACTAAATAATGAAAAAATATCTCAAATTATGTTAAACTCCATAGCAACGCACTAAGGTGTTATAACTAAGAAACCTTGACTTTTATTAATAAACTATCATTATTTGCTCGCGGCTTTGGCCGCGTAAAACTAGGTTAAGCCATATTACCCACCTAAGGGCTGAATTTTAGAAAACGCTGAAATATGTAACTCATTATTTTTTCCGTACTCAATTCATACGAAATTTCATGTAAATATGTCCAAGGAATGAAAAGTTACATACAAACTTAAATCTCCTATTTTACCCCCTTGGGGGTTAAATTTAGAAAATCCTTCCTTAGTGGATGCCTACGTCATATGAGAAATACGTGTGCAAAATTTCAAATTTCTAGGCTTAGAGGTTTGGCCTGTGCGTTGATACATCTGTTAATAAGTTTTGCCTTTTATATATATATATATATATATATATCTGGAGCATGAAAATCTTTAGCATGAATTTACGAGAAAATAAAGTGTTTCATAACACTGCATAGTCAACAAGCTACTATGTACGTAGCCGGTTTATTATTATTGCTAACTTTCTATCTGCTTTGCTTTTTAATATAAATATCTCCAGCTCTCAGCTCCAGATGAATGTATCGCAACGTTGAGAAAATATTTTGTAATGACTATTGAGTATCCGGCAGCTCTGGCATTCTCTCGCCCATTATTGATAGACTATAGCCAACTTCAACACTTCAACAGTTATACACTACAACAAACAAACAAACCAGCCTATAATTTGATAGAAAGTTGGTTTAATTATAATATAAATTACTTCGATAGTGACAAACCTTTTTGTAACATGATATCTGTAAACAAAACGCTGCCTTTGCTTGTAGAGATTTTTAATTAATGTTATATCTATCTAAAAGCTGGTTGAAAAATATTAAAATAGCCCTAGCCTAAGATTAAAAAAAGGAAAATTTCAAAAAAGGTTTTAAAGAAAGACTGCACCTAGTAACACAGCTCCAAGGAACATTTAAATCTCAACGTCACAAGTAATATTATCATCACTGGGCCTACCTAATCCTGAAAAGTTAATTAACTATTAAATTCATATCATCTACGTCACTTCTATTCTAGATATTCTAAAAAGTATAAGGTAGTGAGCGGCGTAGCGCAGTGTAGCGGCGTAGCGCAGTGTAGCGGCGTAGCGCAGTGTATCGGCGTAGCGCAGTGTAGCGGCGCTACGTAACGTACGATATTTCAAGAATTTAAAAATGACTTTAAACTGCGACTGCAAAATATACTGCTGATAAGCCTCGAATTGTTACACATTTAATATTATAATATAACTGAAAAAAGTAGTTAAAAAAATCTATACAGATAAATAAAATTGAAGTGTCTGTTAGTAATTTCAAATTAACAGCTTTTCACTTAATGAAAGTATATTCGGTACTTACAATAAAATATCAACTTTTAACATTTTTGTCTGTTCGTCTGTCTGTTTGTTCCGGCTAATCTCTGAAACGTCTGGACCGTTTTTCCCGGGACTTTCACTGGCATCTGCCACTAGCTAGCTGATGTTATAAGATCTAACATAGGCCACTTTTATTTTAGGGTTCCGTTTGTAAAAATAGGGTTCCGTTTCCGTTAGTTCTATGCAAACGAAGATGCGGGCATCAGCTAGTACGTAATAATATTTTTTATTAAATTAAATTAAAAATAATTAAATAATTAATTAAAACTTTTAGTACCTAGGTGTATGGATTCACTCCTTCACAAAATCATTTTTATAAAATACTTCAAACAAGCGTTATACAAATTCGTATTAAAACAACGCATAAGTAAAACTAAACACCCAACAATCACAAGTCACAACACCAATTTGTTGAACTTATTCGTTACGTCAACAAACAGGAAACAAATGTGCTACGGGATTCTCGACCTTAAATACTAACCTAGTAAAGCGCGCAGATGGTAAAGCATCCTTTTATGTCATCACACAATCTGTCGTCGCCACTCAGTTCACGGTAAGTGCATAACTCGGCGGCGCACACAAAAGTTTAAATGACGTTACGTGATAGTTGATCACGCTACAAACGCGTGCACCCCCCGTGGCGGCGCGCGGCGGACTGGCACCGTGGCACGCCACCTCGCCGAGCGCCGCCCCCAGGTAACTCGGCCTGGCCGATACAAGGTAGGTATTAATTACTGAGAGTCGAATTAGCGCGCTGACCGTACGAAACGTCGTCTCGTTAAAACTAGTCAAGTTGTTCACGCGGCTAAATCGCGATTTAACGCTTCATTTTGTTACGTGTTATGACGCTTGAAGCGCTGTTTCAATATCAATTACAGCGAATAATTTTAGCTGGATCTATTACTATATTTCAGTGCACGCATAAACATGCGTAAAGCACCTCCATCCTCCCACACTGCTTATGAGTACACTCAGAAACATGATCGTGTTAAGTCAACGGACTTTGTTCGCAGGTACAATTCCTGAGGATGCTCCAGGTACGAGGCGAAACACGCGTCGTGTTTTGCAACCTGCATGGTGTTGTGGGGCCTTGTACGATCTTGCGGACTTTGTTGCATGTGTGGTAGTGGTTTCACGATCATGTTTCCGAGTGTACGCATATGCAGTGTGGGAGGAGGGAGGTGTTTCAGGTGTTTCATATACGGTCTGGTTTTCCTTTAGTTCGGCCTGAACGGATGCAAAATCGTATCGTCTGTGTGCAATTTCGAGATCGCATCAGTCGGCCGGATGGACTGAACAGATTCGTTCCAGTGTTGCCAGCTCTATTTTTTGCGTAGATTCCTACTAAAAACTACTAAAGAATACTTTTACAAAATTACAAAACACTACTCAATTCCTACTAAGGAGGGATTAAAATACTTAATTTAGTAGTAAAACTATTATTATAATTATTAATTGAATAATTTAAAATGTTAAGAAAATACGTTGACGGCCTCTGTGGCTTAGTAGTTGAGCGCGTGGGTGCTCAAGCCAGAGACCGCGGCTTGAGCACCCACGGAATCACGCCGAGGGATAGAAAAATTTTCAAAAAAAGGTCATGGATGTGTATTAAATATGTGTTTAATTTAATAAAAATCTTAAATATTCTATGTATAGTATAAAAGCAATAAATATACTTCCGGTTGTCTGTTACCTGTAACACAAGTTCTTCGGATAATTCAAATGCACATAAAAATCTCGCATAAAATCAAAATAGCCACTATTTACGTGAGAGCTTTAAATAGCTTATGAAAACGTAACAGAAACTTTATTGCCCGACTACGGCAAACCCAAAAGGAAGGGTAACGATTTTGCCAGTCTATGTATTTATGTACAATACATTTTTTATAATATATAATCGACAAAGTTTCTGCTCGACCAGTCTCTTTCTAATCATTTTCCTTTGTACTTGGACGTGTCAAAGTATTTATATACAAAGCAAGAGACCGCATCGACTGCAATTGAACTAGGTATTTTAGTACGTACACGTGAGTGCTGAGTATGTGTGCGTACGGTAAATCTTATGCCTGGTCTAGCGGCAACTTGTTCGATAGTACATAATGTTTGTTTGTTTCGCCGTAGCGCCTAAACGACTGATCCGATTAACGCGAATGACGTGTCAATGAATTTGTAATAATAACCCAGGTGAGATAGGCCATAATATAATTTATGGAGTCAGGTTATAATAGTTTTTTATTAAAAACTAGATTTTGCCCGCGATTTCATGCGCGCTAAACGAAATTTCGCGGGAACCGCTACATTTTTCCGCAATAAAAAGTAGCCTATGTCCTTCCCCGCGGTCTAGTCTATATCTGTGCAAAATTTCATCCAAATCGGTCCAGTAGTTTTGCAGCTTAATCGATGCAAACAAACAAACGAACCTTTCCTCTTTGTTATGTTAGTGTAGATTAGTATAGATCGTTTTACAAATTGTTGGTGGTTGTTTATTAATCATCATGAACCCGATACTAAACATGTATCTCTATCACCACCGGTACGTTGGGTTACGTTTTTGCATCTATTCGAGCGATTTGCATACCCGCCCAAAGTCGTATTAGCATTTAGTATTCGAGTAAGCTTTTGATGGGCTCCATGAAACCGTGGCGCATCGTAATTCAAAGACATTAATTCACATACAACACACATAAGGTAAGCAACTAGTAATAATTACTGATGTGTGTTGTATGTGAATTAATGTCTTAAGTTAAGGTAAGCAACTAGTAATAATTACTGAACTTATAATGCGACTCGGTACTCCCCCGCTAACAACTAGGTATGGCAATTGTAGCTAATAAGTTACTAGAAGACTGTGACAGACAGTGTACTAGAAAGTGACAGACAGGAAGCTTACTTTTTTTAACAAAAAAAGCCTTAATATCACAGTTCCATCTACCATTTATAACAATATAACGTCCCGGTATTAGTAGGCAAGGCTGGTTCTCCATCAAATCGAAGTATCTAGAAGGAAGCATGTCTCCATGTAGATGTAAGATCAGTTGCAAAATTTATTTTAATACCTGTCCGTAAATAAGTACAGATAGATATTAATTTATCCATACAAGTATAGACATGTAAGTTATGAAGTTTTAAACTGCAATATCATAGTTATTGTATCGTACTAATATTATAAATGTGAATGTGACTTTGTTTGTTACGTTTTCACGCGAAAACTACTGAAAGGATTTTGATGAAATTTGGTATGGTAGTAGTTTAGACTCTGGGCTTAAGCATATTATAAATTATGACGCCCGCGTAAATATACATATAGTATATTTACGCGGGGCGGAGCCCCGGGAAACATCTAGTGTTAAATAAACGTGAACACGATGTGAATCGTGATATATGCACACGTCGTCACTGCCCACTACTATATAGGGACGTAATATTTTCGGCAATTATAAAAATTAGAATGGAATTATTAGAAAATCTAAACTGACACTTATAAACTGGTCGCTCAGTTGCCGTGTCAATTGCATACAATATTCGAATACTGGCTCGCCGGTGTGGCAGCGACGCCCCGCAGTTCTTATCGCTGACCCGCCACGTTTATGAGGGATTCGTGCCGAAGTTAATCTTTCTCGCTTCCGTTATCGATAAACCGAAATTTCATAGCAAATGTTTGGTAATTTGTACGGGCGGGCACGTTGGCAATCGCACATAAAAGTGTGCTTCAATTTGCTAAAAGTTTTATATATTTTTCCCCTTTTATCGTTAGTTCGATGTTTTACATTAGTTTTAGATTAAAATGCATTTTATAAATGTTAGCTGGTTTTGGAATGATTTTTCCTCAGTTGTAATTTACAAAATATGTTTAAAAGTTTATTGACATACTTAATATTAATTGCAAATAAAGGATTATTGCAATGTAAATACAAAATTTTAAAAACAAATTTAATAATTTAAAGGAGGATGGGCAGAACTGTATTAGCGCTGGTCTACCTATTCAATACAAACAAGCTATGTCATTAGAAAGAGCATTTATTTTACATCCTTTCTTGACCACGTGTATTATAATAATAGAAATAGTAGTATATGCACGTCATATATGCATAGTATAGGCACGTCAAATCAAACGAAAAATCTAGGTAGTTCTTTCCTTTACTGTGAGCTTATTTTATATTGCCTAATGCATATTTGTACAGTATTTACCTAAGAAAGGGCAAGGAGTGAAGTAGGATAAAATGCATCGCCGTGTACACCTAATATATTAATATTACGAAAACATAAATTTACCCTATGCCTTTTATTAATATGAGCAATGAAGTATACACGACCTTTCGAAATAGAAGTTTCCCATAGAGTTACGCGAGATACATCGTTGGATAGGTATATGTTATGGAGCTGACTAATGTTGGCGCCAAGACCCAAATCTTCGCTTGTAAAAGCGATTCGGCATTCAAACATATAAAACAAGTTGTTCTCATACATTTCTTTAAAATATGAAGCATTAATAAACTGCTTCATATTGTTCTGATGTCCGTGTTATTTTTCTGATAAGGCCGACCCATTCGTTTCGAAGCATGGCTCTTCCTCGTTCTTCCTCCTTTCCTTCCTCGATGGGAAACAAAATTGAGTAAAGTATGCTGAAACATCAGGAAATAAAATCTGTTTAATTGTTTTGGTGTTTGTCGTCTACACGTTTATGATTACACGTTACTGGCTATACTAATAAATAAAGTATAAAAATAGACATTTCTAATGACATATAGCTTATGTGTGTTGAATAAGTAAACCAGACTAACATTCACCGATATCGCAAGTGTCTAAATTTATCTGTAAGATCTAAGTGAGATCAATAAAGTATTTGTAGCATCTATTCGAAGCTACCGCTAATTTATTTTGCAGACTTAAATTATTCACTGTGAATAGAACTCCGCGAGACAAGACAGAGTTGTTAAGTTTTTTTATTGAACACAATAGACGAAACATTAGCCTCCTAACAAGGATTCCTGCTAATAAACACAAGTAGGTCAAACAGTCCTTGTCTTTATTATATTTGTTGGTACAAGTTTTTAATACTAGCGCAGTATTGTTTTCTTCCTTGTTTTCCGGACTTTGTAATATTTTTCAACGAGGTAACATTTCGTATTATTAAATTCAATTTTCATGGCTTTCAATTGGCAATGGCAATTCAATTTTCATTCAAACTTTACTTATTAATAACTACACTCAACTCATTTCACTCCTAACTTCACTCCATTTCTTATTGCTAACATGATATTATTACATACCCGAAGACTATAGCACCATTTTGGCCAGTTTTGAAACTATTATTTAATTACGTTTGTCGGACACTTTTTAGCTATTCTGCCTTAGAGTGACGGTACTATTTTACTCTATTCTCCATGATCCGCGTGTTTGCGCGGCATCAATGCGCGAACCGCCAGGGCATTCTTTCGATACATACATCGCTAAAAAAATGGTATATCGTAGCAGTTATTAAAACACGAAATTCCAGGAATCGATGCGTGCTATCTGACATATTGTTCCCGATGCTCAGCGTGGGGTCGGAGCGACCGGCGCGGGGTCGCCGCGGCTGCAACTCTCCTGGAAACGAGATAATGTACCCATCGCGGGGTTAATTTACTGCCTCCTCCCAGCTCCACCTAGATGATATAATTATTATCAGGCTTTGCAGCGATATTAATGACTCCAATTCATACTTTTTACTGTTGACCCTTTTTTGCGAACCGTTCATAGGGTAAAAGTAATACGTAAGTATTATAAACAATACTAAATACTATGTAGGTAAAAAAATAACATACCGATATTTTTAATTGTATGATGTATCTTATCAACATATTTTTAACTAGATGTTGCCCGCAACTTCGCGCGCACAGAAGATAATTTGTATTTTTTTCGGAAACTGTACATTTTTCCGCGATAAAAAGAAGCATATATCCTTCCCCGTGGTCTATTCTATATGTGTACCAAATTTTATCAAAATCGATCCAATAGTTTGGAGCCCATTATTAAATGGGCAAACAAACAAACTTTTCCCCTTTATAATATTAGTATAGATAATAGGTAATTAACACGTATAAAATTAATATATTGTTAACATGTAAGTGGATATTGTATATTTTATGAGAATAAATAATTTAAATCTTAATAATGTCTGTTACTTTCCTCATAATATTTTTTCAATTGTTCTCTCAAAGTAGTTAGTATAGTTTTTTAGTCTAATTGGATAGCCGGTGCATTTCTTTAAAATTCTGAAGACTTGAATCGAGAGATCTACGTCGGGGTGAAGAAACTTCAGATTGAAATGAATTTATTTACTATCTAATGGAATTGCCCTCAGTTCTGCTGGATAGTCATTTTGTTACAGAATATCAAACACACTTTAGACGGCTAATATAAGATTCATCGACCCTGTGCACTAGCTATTACATACAAAGATAAATAAGTTATCTCGCATAGTTTGCTGAATAAAAAATTAGAAATTAGGTGCAATATCGACAAAGCTCCTGCTCGACCAGTTTCTAAACATTTTTCCTGCACTCGCAAATATTTAAACATAAAGAAGTGTCCGCTACGACCGCAGACGTAATTGATCTACGTATTTTCACGTGAGTACTAAGTACGTGTGCGTGCGCGGTACGTGTTAAGCGATTCTCATCTTATGCCTGGTGATTGAACAACGTATTTTCACATGAGTACTGAGTATGTGTGCGTGCCTATGATTCGCCGGCGTTGTTCAGCGATTCTCAACTTATGCCTGGCCGAGCGGCAGCTTGTTCGATAGTGTTTAAATAAATAATCTGCAAACAAAATAGCTTTCAATACGAGGTTTATTGTAAGTGATCGAAGTCTAAATACTTTTATAAATATTTAGTACCTGGGAGACCGATCTTTGCTCGGTATATTAGTAGAACGATAAAATAATAAAAATAAATAAAAAAATATAAAAGAAATAATAAGAATCACAAAAATACTTATCTTACCGGGATTCGAACCCACCACATTCCGAATTTCCAAACACTGCAAAAATTATGCGTAGGAACGCATATCCATCTTGGTATGCGTTCCAATGCGCGCCAATCAGAGTGACGGAATAGAGTCGAAATTATTGATATATTGTTGCACGACGAAATAAGAATACATATATTGCTTAAAAATACGCACTTTCTAAGGGATAGGACCTAGCTAGATCGATTTTTCTCCCCCAAAACTCCCTGGATACTAAATTTCATGGTTATACTTGTAGCCGTTGTCGAGATACCGATTATATATATACAAGATCATCTCGTTTAAAGTATAAGATATGGTTTCAATTATAATTTTCTCCGCAGATTTCAAAATATTAATGTTTGATATGTTATGTTACTTACGGGATGTTACACATACAAGACACTACAAACACTCTTACAAAGTCAACGGATTTTTGTTCCTATTTCTTTACACGCCATAAAAATATCTTCAATAAATAATGGGCTTAGGTCGATTTCATCATACCCCCGATATAATTTATCTGATAATAATAAATCACTCGTTTATTTACCGTAAGGCGTGGCTTTGTAAAAAGAGAGGGTAAAACTTGTTTTTATTTAACTTCTATTGAGAAACGTTATTTACAAAAGTGCATTTAATCTCCACCTTATTTATATTTAATACTAGTCAATGCCCGCAACTACATTTACTTAGGACTAACATAAACTAAACACTATTTTTCGATCTAGGTGTTTCAGAAAATAGCCGGAACAAACAGACAGACAGACAAATTGATATTTTATTATATTATACACTTTTATATGCTTTAAGTAGCTGTCAATTTAAAATCACAAACAGACACTTCAATTTTATTTATTTACTAGCTGTTGCCCCCGGCTTCGCCCGCGTAAATACAGCATCCCAAAGGAACATTGTACTTTTGCGCGATAAAAAGTAGCCTATGTTTTAATCCAGAGCCTAAACTACTACCATACTAAATTTAATCAAAATCCGTTCAGTAGTTTTTGCGTGAAAGAGTAACAAACATCCATCCATCCTCACAAACTTTCACATTTATAATATTAGTAGGATATCTTCGTGCTTCGTTTATTTCTTCACGTATTTAAAATGTTTTAAGCAATAACTTCATTCCTAAATTCATAAATGAAATACCTAAAATACTTATCGAAGTAAACTACTGAATTTTTGCTATTTAAGGAATATTTAAGAAATAAAAACACATCGCAAGTTGTAACACGCTGTATCTAAGCAAGAAAGTCATCTATCAAAGAACAAGGCTGTCACTATCACTCGGAGGATAAACACGTAAGTGGCATGGGCTGGCCAACTAAACAAATGCCACCAGATTACGTTAACGTTCGGGCAGCTATCGATCAAAACGCGTGTAAATTCAACATATTGTAAATGGTTGAATTTCATTATACTTTGACTTGATTATGAGCATAAAATAATAATAGTATCTATGGACGCTTCACACCACGTCAATCTGGTTCCGTGGGGAGTAATATATTCAACACTTTTATATTATACACATATTTATTATATAGTACATAGTATAGTATACATAGTAAATCTTTTTATTAGTAAGGGGGTATGTATGTAAATTAATTATGTTTTGGATATACATATTGTATTATTTTATGGTGCAGAAATAAAGAAATGATTACTACTTATTTTAAAAAATCAAGATTATTATTATGTTTTTCTCAAAATATATTTTCTTCTTTGCGGGGCCTACTGAATTTGCGGGCTTGTGGGCAAACAACTTCAGGTAAAATGTGTGTTAATTATTGATTGATAAAAATTTTCGGACGACGCGGCATGTGTATATATATAGAATGACTGTATTTTGTAAGGTTATGTATGTGAGTATATTAAGTGTGTATACACCCAGTATGTTTGAGGGATGTGCGCAGTGTTTTGGGTATGATGCCAGTGGTCGAAATGATTATGGGTATTGTTTTGACTACGTTAAGTTTCCACTGCTTTATTATTTTTATTATTAATATTTTTTATTATTATTATTGTTTTTAAAATTTTTCATTTCTCCTTTAGGGGTATTTTACTAAATCTGCGGGCTTGTGGCCAAGCAACTTCAGGTAAAGTATAAAATTAAGTAGTGGACAAGAATTTCATGATGATTCGTCATGTATTGAGGATTACAGCCTTTTGCGGAGTGATATATGTAAGTGGATGGATGTTGAGTAGTTTAAGGCTATTATTAACTGCGTTAAGTTTCCACTATGATTTTAGTTCAATTGTTAGGTCTTTATTATTATTTATATTATTATTATTAACTAGCTTTTTCCCATGGATCGTACACTTAAAACACAGTAACTGAGCCTCTACGAACGAAAGAGCTTGTTTCGTAGATGTTACATAGCACGCCTATGAAAAAGCTCGTAGAGACTCTACGAAATATAGCTTACCGCGTATAGCATCATTTAAATTTCCATCGATTTTGCCCAACAGATTTTGGTTTGTAAACTAATGATGATATCTATAACTCGATTCTTGTGGTTATTGATCAGCGAGTCGTCAGTGAAGTAAGTTGGAGCTATTCTATTTGTCGCGGGCCAGACCCTTCTCAATACGTAATTGACACGGGCTCATCCCAAGTATATTCACAATTTGTAGATTTGTCTGAGCAGACGACCGCCTTGTTTACTTTATCGCTTCAAATTAGCTTCAACTCAACAACTGAGCGTTTCACACTAAATAAATAGCGGACTAGCGGCCATCATTATCAGAGTCGAGGTTTGTCGCGCAATGTATGTCTCAAACAAATTATAAAATAAATTCAATTTCCCCTGTAATGTGTGTCATGTATTAGTCATGTAAATAAAAAAAGTGTGTGTCCGCTCCGAAGCAAGACTGGAGTTTACTCTATAAAGTAAAATTTGGTGTGCAATGCAAAGCGACCGACGCATCTTCGGCTAACATCGTGTGACACCGTACCGTCTGTTCATATTATGTATGAAAATTATAAATTATATAGGCTTATATATGAAAATCGTTTTTTAAGGAGTTAACTACAAAAACACTATTTGAAATTTCATTAAATGTTAAAGAAACATTTTCTGTGAAATTCAATACAACGTTTTTGTACAAGAATTTAAATTTTTTAACACTTTTTAATTGTTACGATCATTAAAAATGTTTATAACGTTCCAAAGTTTGGATTTTTTATGTAACATAATAATTTCAAGCGGCAAGTAAACTTTCTAAGCAAATTAAAACTCTTTCCTCTCGGCTATTTTTATTACACAAGATTATAGCAGCGCTTAATTTATTCACAAAATTTGTCTCATCGTGAAAAATTTGCTTTCGTAATCGCTAACAAAAGAATGAGTAATGGCTTTATAAAACAAAGTTACACAGAACACCAGGAAACTTTAAGGCTTTCAGGGTGTGAATTATTACTTAGAACTCTGTCGCAATTATAAGTTTACATTTCTTTTAGGCGATGTCTGCCATAATACGACCAGCATTAATTGAATACATTTTTTCAAACTTTTGACGTTAAAAAGATTTTTGCTGTATATTAAGTAAAGAAAAAAATCACCTAAAGTCACCTACATTGCTCATAGAATTAGGATGCTGAAGTGGAAGTGGGCCGGCCATGTCTGCAGACGGACAAACGGTTGATGGAGCAGATAAGTGTTACACTGGAGAGAAAGCACGCTTAGGCAAACGTAGCGTAGGACGTCGGTACGATAGACCGACCGAGACCCAGAAGTAGGTAGCTGGTAGCGGATGGATGAGGGCTGCCCAAGATCGGGATGGTTGTGGCTCACTGGGGAAGGCCTACGTACAGCAGTGAACGGTGATAGGCATATGACGATAAGGTAAATAAACAAGCGACACTTCAAAAATAATATTTTTGTACCAAACGAAATTGTAAGTGGATTACTTCATATTTATAGATATTAATATTTCACAACAATTATTCTGCCAGTTTCAGGCACCTAAACATCCATGAGAGAATCCACCACGACAATGGGTGGTTTAACCATGATAGCGGATTTATTTTGTAAAGTCGAGGTGTTCCGGAGCTCAGAGGAAGCTGTCAATTAAGGCTCTGTGAATTCAATGTTTGTTATCTCAATTATAATTCATTCGCTAAATATTCCAGTGGATTAAGTTGATCATATTTATGAAGAACGATCGTGGAACTTTCTCAAGAATTACAACTTTGTTCTAAACTTATTATTCATTCATACTTCTTCAGTAGACTTCGTTATTACACGAATCAATGAAAATACCTTGGCATTAACTGTTATATTTGTAAGGTTTTCGTAGATTTTCGAAATAATTGCTCACTGATCTTCTTTTGTCGCGAGTTTTAGAGGATTAACGAAATAATATAAAGTTTCATTTGACTCGATTCAAGTTATTCAAAATATGATATAACCTTTTTTGTTCCAAAAGGCACCTAGAAGAATTAACTTTCAAACGGAAATAAATTTCGTTTTGTCTTACGTAATACAAATGATATTCTAGTTAACTCGAGAGATCCGCATTATCATAATAAAATAAATGTTTTTTCGTCTTCATCCGGCGAATGCAAGTGTAACAATAAAACATTGAGGTGCATGGAAGTGTGAGGCCGTCAGTGCGCTCGAGTCAAAGGTGTAGAAGCTTCCTTGCATATGCCAGCGGGTCGGAAACTTGCACAATGGCGTCGTCTTGACGGCCAGATAAAGATACGAGCAAATGTTCTGAAACGTGCAAAAAGCTTTGTTGATGTTGAAATGCACGCGCGAAAACATTTGTAATTATGAAGCTAGAATAAATATTCGAGATTAGTTTTTTCAACACTTAGGGCCTATTTTGCTATCTTCAAATAAGTCAGACTGCTTATCATAAGTTTTGTCGCGGCTAACTTAACATCGACCGACAGAGGCATAATGCAAATTAGCTATCTGACGTTAGAAGATTGTGAAACCGGCCCTCGGGGCCGGTTATTTTAAGGTCAGCCTTAAAGTAACGTTTTTAAAATCAAAAACTGAAAAGATCATATTTACTAATATACTTCAACTAAGTGTTATGATAACAATGAGGAACATGCATAGTTTTTCATTAGCTTTCCGAAAAGTGCATATTAGGCCAGAAAATATTGTCTTTGCAATAGCATATCTATGATCAACTGTTGACGAGATACAGTCATCACAAAAGTTAAATCGTTGGAGAGTATTAAAAACGCTCAATACAAAAAATTATGCACGAGTCACTGCAGTTGAAAATGCACGAAGATAAATAGAAAATTGATTTTATAACTTAAATACTAAAACGTCACAAATAACAGATCTGAACGGTGATCGGTGATAATCAGTAATATTTGTTTTCCAATCATAATAAAAAAAAAACTTTTTAGTTCTTATATAATAATAAAATAATATAAAAATAAATTTAGTAATTCAACACTGATAACTGCACTTTATGCATTTTTCTGTCTTGCTGTCTGCTTGCTATAATATCGCTAATTATATATTTATATATATATTACAACGACGGAACGAAAACCACCACTACAACTCTTAAGATTCTTCTTACTTCTTGTCTTAAAGGTAAACAATAAAACGATATTAAGACTTGACAAAGCTTTGTGATGCACGCAAGTTCCAGCTCATGATATTTGAGAGTCCAACTTTGCAGCTCTCGTGCTCCAAGTGTAATTGAATTAGCTGAAAAACTTTCCAACGGCATATTTTCCTAATTAGATGTTTTCATAACCTTTGTCGGATGTTCGCCCGGAACATTGGGACAAACTGAATGAAGTAAGCTCGGTGCTTTTCTTTGAAATTGACTACATCTTTGCTCTTTTTAAATTGACTTTTCGAGCAATTGCATAATCCTGATTTAATTAAATATGTTGTACTCGTGAAATTGATAAGAGCATAAAAGGTTTTGGTTATTATGAGCAGATGTTTTAAAGCCTTTGCTAATTTAATTTTAATTTTAAAAATGTGTTGATTCAAGAGAACCTTAATAAAATTACCTTTAGAGCATTATAATATTCTTGCTAGCAGCGGCTAGTTAAACTATGTATATGCGAGTGAATCGTAAAACAACCATAGCATTTACGTTTCCCTCAAATCTAATCGAGGTCGTGAGTGACAGACTGGGAAAATTGTTTCCTGGTATTAAGTTTAGTCGCCTTCACCGCAAACCTCCTTAAAGCGACCGGAGGGAACAGCATTCTACCCGACCCTACACGAGAATAATTACGTACAACGAATATCTACCTGCTACTAATATTTGACGTCCCTAATTAAAAATACTAAAATGTAACTTTATTTCTTTTAAATCCAATTATTTTACTTACATAAGAGCGCCGCGCTCTAATGGAACAAACTCTCATTTTTTTTTAGTTCCCGAGAGACAATTTGTTTAACTTTTCAGCTTACATTACCCCGGACGAGTTTCTCGTCGCGCCACTTAGCAGCACCATAAAAGTTAAATACCTAATAAATCATGGCACGAAGACGGTCCCGCTTCTAATGAACATCTTATTAATAAGTTGTTGACGCTTGACGGTCGTAAATACTTAAACGCTTCAGGACTTAGCTCAGCTCAATTTAGGGTCAACACCGATCGTTTATTAGGTCTTATAAAATGTACTCGTTAAAGTGATGGAGAACTTGTTTCTGATCGAACTGAGCTGCGACTTGAACTGAGAAAACTTGGCCACCATTTTGAAAGTTATCCTAAAATATTTTATTGTAAGTACCGTATATAAGGTCTAAAAAAAGCAATTACGGATATTTCGGGCACATGATTTACTGCTTATGTAAAGACGTTTAGGTAGAAAAGTAATTTTCCTTCTCGAAAAAAATATTATTTCTTTATATGGGCGAGTTAGCGTTTAGCTGAGAGTACCCGTACATGAGATGATTTTTTACTTTATGACAAATATTTTGTTACCTAAACATCTTGACACAAGCAGAGAATAATCATATGCCCGATGTATCAGTAGTTGAATTTCGGAGACGTTAAATAAACTTTCATATACATTTAGTTTTTTAACTAATTCACACAATTTAAAATTACAAACAGACACATAAATTTTATATATATATTTGTTTTGATTTATAGTCTAGCACCCTTACTAATAAAAAGATTTACACAACGGATAACTTATACTGTGTCTGATGCGTTGGAAAAGTCACTTAACAGACAAAGACAGCAACGTTGTTTATGTTAGCTCCCCACACTGATTTCAGTGACGGTGGCCGGTTTAATTGAAACCAGGCCAGCTACGCAGGAGTTATTTTATAGTGCCCAAGTGTGTGCGCAGTACACAAGAGCACTCTCTCTTCCTTTACTCTCGTAACCCAGTGGGACGAATAACCGACACGACTGGTGAGATATCAGGCGCAGGTCCGACTTTTTACATGCCCATCCGACGCATTGATCATCTTTCTTGTCAGACAATCAGGTGATCAGCCTGCATTGTCCTAACCAAACTTGGAAACAAGATTTTTTGTTATTCCAATGCGGGAATCGAACCCACGACCTCCGAGTCGAGAGCCAAGCTCTAAACCACTAGACCACGGAGGCTGTTAGTTGTTTATGTTATATAGTGTGTAAATATTTTTATTAGTATGCGGGTACGTCTACTATTATTAGTCTACTATAAATAGTATGGACAATATGACCGATTTCCTTTATCAATCTGTCATTTTGTCTATTCTTTCGTAGGAAGAAACCTTTTCCATGGTGGTCATACTATAGTGCAGGAAAAAAATAAATGACATTTTAATTTGGATTTGAACAAAATTATCGTTACTGAACCAATAGCACACAAGTACCTACCGCGCAAACATTGTAAGCGCCGGGAACGGATCAAAAGCTGTTCGAAAACTTCCCCGGTCAATGGGCTATTGATATTATATTAACGGAAACCAATTATTTTATACTAGCTTTTGCCCGCGGCTTCGCGCGCGTGGAATAGTGTTCTTGGAGATAAAACTTCTTCAGCAAATGACCCTACTCACTGCAATATACTTCTGTACAGAACTATATTGCAGTGAGTATATTATACAATATTTTTTTGGGTTTAGTACCCAATGAGTAAAAACGGGACCCTATCACCTCGACCCCGGCCGGTCCAGCCGCTATGTTCCTGCATTTTAAATCTGTAATATCTTCAAATATATTTATTTAAATCACATGCTGTAAAGGGCTATGTTGATCTATATTAAATACACTTAATAAGGATAATGATTTATGCTGTAGTGCCTAAAATAGCTTCGTAAATAAGCCATTATTTCTCTTAAAAAGTAAAGGATAATAAATGGTTATTGTGGGTTATCCCTAAAAGATAGACATATACCATCGCGGATTTCTTTTTAGACCTATTTAAGGTGTACAATACTTTAGTACATTATTTTGATCTAACTCGTAGGGTTCAGCCAGCGTTTGCAATGTAAGCGCAATAAAAAGTGTTTATTTATGACATTAGAAACCTCTAAAATTATCAGTGTTTCTCTAGGATGAACCTAAAACTCTAAACCTCTCTCATAGGATTTATATGTATATAATATGCTTAATATGGATATGCATATTATATACATATAAATCCTCTTGAATCACTGTGTGGTGTTGTGGGACACCGGATAGGAACGAAGTTCCTTATTATAAAAATATTAATTTTAAGTTCTATTCGAGGTATAAAGAATATAATAAAGACTATACATAAAAATCTTACGTTACGCACGTTTTTTCCCGGCTAGGGTAACTAACTAACCCCTCCGCATCGCGCCATAAGGAACTTCGTTCCAAAACCCACATCAAAATCCCTTGCGTAGTTTTAAAGATCTAAGTAGAGACATACAAATAAAGCGACTTTGTTTTATACTATGAAGTGATTACGTTCTAACTTTAAACTTCGAAAATTGATTAAAATTATATACCTACGACACACACATAGTGTCTTTACCTAACTATAATGCGGCCACTTAAAGAAAGGGCTTAAGACAAATTAATCTTATATACGATACGTTAACTGAATATGTTTCAAAGCTATTGGTTATCCGACCGTGTTATATTATAACTATGCCACTAGGCATTTCAACAACGTTTTATATTTTTACCTGACAACCGACGTCGAAGCCAAAAGGAAGGGTAATGATTTTGGCAGTCTATGTATGTTTGTTTCTTTGTTTGTTTGTTCCACCGTAGTGCCTGACCCGGTTTTAACAAATGAGGTATTGATTCGTAATAGTAGCCCGGGTAACATAGGCTACATAATTTACGTAGTCGGTTTATAGTTTTTATAAAATTAATATTATGACTTGTTACTTTATATTGTTCCAACTTATTTGCTACCTATATTTTTTTTATTAAATTTTAGAGGTAAACGCAAAAAATATTATTTGGACTTATACAGTAAAATAAACAATTTAACTTTTTATGTAATTCAATAAACATGCGACATTTCAAGTTCTCAGTTCTCATTGAGTTAAAAATAATATGTTATTGATTGTACTGTAGGTTCTTGGTGGAAATTTTCATGTTTCACAGTAATAACACACAGGACTTCTTGCACTATTTCCACTTTTTTATAAGTATATTACATTAATTTTAATATATTAAAAATTAATGATTCCACAAAAAGATTTACCTGATCATTTAAATTTTTCGTGAAGTGAAATTATTTTCCAAAATAATTGTTGTATCTAAGTGCGCTTCACCACGTCAATCTGGCATTACTAGCAGACAACGGGAAGTATCCTTACTAATATTATAAATGTGAAAGCGTGGATCTTTGTTACGCTTTCACGCAAAAGCTACTGAACGGATTTCGATAAAATTCGGTATGGCAGTAGTTTAGACTCTGGATTAAAACATAGGCTACTTTTTATCCCGAAAAAGTAGTGTTCCCGAGGGATACTATACTTACGCGGGCGGAGCCGCGAGCAACAGCTAGTATTTAATACTTTTATATTACGTACACATATATTTAAAAAATGTATTATATTATATTATATACACATATTTAACACACAACCATGACCCGGGATTTATTAATCCTCGTTCTTGTTCCTTCGGTGCGATTCGATCCCGTGATACTCGGCTTGAGCACCAACGCTCAATGGATTCAACCTCAGAGCCACAGAGGTCATCAGAATTATAATATTATGCAACTATCTTTTGCCTCCGCCCGCGTAAATACCGATTCCCACGGGAGCACTACTTTTTCGGGATAAAAAATAGCCTATGTGTTAAATGTTAGTCTAGAGCTCAAGCTACATCCAATTAGATTTATTCAAATAAAATCGGTTTCTAGAAAACGTCTGCAAGTATTACCATGAAATTTAGTATGCTGTGAGTTTTAGGGGAGAAAAATTAATTTAGCCAGGTCTTATCCCTGGGAAACTGCGCATTTTTAAGCTGTATATTATCAATAATTTCGACCGATTGGCAGTTTGGTATATATAATTTTTGCTTTGTTTGAAAATTCGGAATGTGGTGGGTTCGAATCTCGGTCAGACGAATTGTTTTGTGATGCTTTTAATTTTTCAGAACTCCGAGCTAAGCTCGGATACCTAGGTACTAATTGCATTATGCACGGTCGCCGACAAATCAGGTCTACTATTTTTCGACCTTATTACTCGGCAATAACGTTCAAAAATGATACACTGCATCTGTCGGCGACTGTACATACATAGAGGTTGTATTATTTCCAAGCATTGCATCACTGATGTGGGTTTCTAGATTTTATCGTCAGCTGGTTTTAGGTTATCCAGGTATTAAGACTAAAACCATTACGTATATTTACTTGCAATCTGTCAGTTTTTTCTGTAACAAAAGAAAAACTAGAATATATTTAGTCAACGATGAGAATTTTTTTTATTTTTTAGGGTTCCGTACCCAGAGGGTAAAACGGGACCTTATTACTAAGACTCCGCTGTCCGTCCGTCTGTCTATCCATCTGTCACCAGGCTGTATTTCTCGAACCATGATAACTATCACGGTTATATATATATATATATATATATATATATATATATATATATATACCTAACTTTTTCACACTTGGCCGGTCCAAATCGCACTTGCCCGGCTTTAGAAAATTAAAATAATCTACTACTCCCCCTCATCTAGATTTCTCAGGAAGGAATACTGGTAAATAAGAGTGAAATCCTATGGATGATGTAACTAAGATGACCAATTCAAAATCAAAGCCAATCATTTAAAACGTATAAACTGAATAAGAATCTTTCAACGTTAAAGTGCATTAAAAAATGCATCAAACATTTTACTGGTTAAATACGAAGAATTGCTTTAAGTCCTTAGCCACTTGAACACTGAACTTTTGAACGAACGAGACGAGACAAAATACATAAACTAAACAGATATTGTTAGTGCCGGATAGCCCGATACGGGGATTTGTAGAGGCACTCCCGCCGTGACGTCACAAAATGCACCGAGAAATCTACCCAAAGAATACAGGAATCTCCTTAAGCCACGTGTTTGTATATCCATTTGGATCCCTTTGAATACAGCCGCATTGAATTTGGCTGAAATTGGAACAGTTTGAGTGCCAAGTGATTGAAAACGTTATGTATTTGCGTCTCACGCTTCTGAGATAACGCTTACAATATCGATGTAGTTATTTTATGTAAAATCTTTATTGCTGTGTATCTATCTATTTTATATGGATTTAAATGTCGTTTTTACAATTTCAGATGGTTCATGATGGTGGATGGACAGATCAAATGGTCTTACGCCAACTTTTAAGACCATTATCCACATTTCAAATGTCTACGGTACGACCACGACTTTAATGTTTTCGGCAATCGTCGTTTTTCATACGTCGTCTGTCATTTCCATAGAAAAACGACGATAGCCCAACGCTATTATGAAAATATTTTTTCTGTAGGTAGGTTTCATAATACAGGATTGACAAGTATTATGATTGGAAAATCTTACTCAAACCTCCATAAACAGTAAATCAATATCTTGTTATAGCAAACTCAATACTAGAGCATTCAGTGTTTGATAAAAATAGGTACAGTCATCACACATTAGATTGTACAATCAGCAAAGTACAAAGGACGAGGAGAGAGAAAGAGATCTTTTCAGACGACGCTTGGGCTTGATAAATTACTTCACAAATATTGTAAACGTAGTGTCTATGTCTTGTGTATAAACGCTAATATAAGGTTGTTTAAAATCATTTACGAAAAATTTGGGCATAATATAATCTACTGCTTATGTAAAATGTTTCAACAGAAAAATAATTAAAAATTTCGAAATAAAATTAATACATAGCGCTCTCTGACACACTAAGGTCATGAACCTCACAGAATTAGATGATTTAAAGAGGAAGCGAGGAATTTTCTTAAATTACATCAATAAAATCAGCTTTATGAGGTCAATGTCCTTAACAGCGCCGTAAAGAGCGTAACGTAATGTTATTTATTGTAGTTTTTTTAAGCGTCTTGACTTATGCATTTGGTCATATGCCTAAAATATCCGTAATTGATTTTGAATACCCTTAGATAATTGTTTGTCGGATGTTTCTATCCTATAAGCCGGTTGCGATAACGTTTGGATTTTTTTTTGCTAGCGATAAAACACTAGCAAAAATGATTATTTATTGACACTAGCAAGGCATTGATTTAAGGTACTAATATTAATATGACGTGCCTGTTAATTTTTTTGTAGCTATTTAAAATCAGCCAGAATTTTTCGATAAAGGTTAAGCCCTTGCAGCAACGACCTGTGTATATAAGATCGTTGCTGCAAGTGCTTAAACCTTTAGGAAAAAATACTAGCTGATTTTAAACGGTTACAAAAAATTTACCAGGCACGTCATATTAATATTAGTATCTACCTGGGTACCCGAGCTTTGCTTGAAGTTCGAATAAATTTAAATAAATAAAAGGAATCTGTAGTGATTCCTTTTTTATTCTTATTTCATATTTATCTGACCGGGATTCGAACCCACCACATTACGAATTTTCGAACAAAGCAAAAATTATACATTTAAAGCATACCAATCTGCCAATCGCAGTAACATAATAGAGTCGATATTGTTGATATACTAGCTGGTGCCCGCAACTTCGTCTGCATAGAACTAACGGAAACGGAACCCTTATTTTTCAAACGGAATCCTAAACTAAAGTACATAGTTTATGTTAGACCTTATAACATCAGCTGCCAGTGAAAGTCCCGTGAAAATAGATCCAGCCGTTGCAGAGATTAGCCGGAACAAACAGTCAGACAGATAAACAAAAATTTAAAGAAAAGATTTTTATTATAGGTACCGTATATACTTGCTTAAGCATTAAGTGAAAAGCTGTTGATCTTTAATAACAAACAGACAATTCAATTTTATTTCTTTGTATAGACGTAGATTATTGCATGACGAAAGAATAATGCATATGTAGGTTAAAAATGTGCAGTATCTCAGGGATAAGAACTAGCTAGATAGATTTATCTCCACAAACCCCCCCCCCGCGCATTCTAAATATCATCGAAAAACTCGTAGCCGTTTTCGAGATTACGATTATATGTGATACAAGATTGTCTCGTTTAAAGTATGATAAGATTATTGACGCAATCTGTATTACAACTACCCACAATATCTATGTTGGTGTTAACGACAAAAGCATTCATTTAACACAAACCAAAAGAAATTATTGGCATTTTATTTCTACCCGGAACTTCCTGTGTGTCAATAATGTTGGGCCGTGCGTCAGCTGCACCCACAGTACCAATGCTGACAGCTAAGTCAGAATGACTGTTGCATTGTACTGACACTGTCAATCAGTTATTTTACGCAAAAGATATAAATATTTTTAACGCTTTTACTTATAGGGATTAGGGGTAGAAAAACATAAGTCCACTTACGACACTGATGATTATAATATTTTATTATACAGTGATTTATAATATGTACTATGTCGACTTAATTTTTTCAGTTACCCTCTTAACATTAACACGTTTAGCATTGTACCAACCACTTGTAAGATACTTAAATGTAACCCATTTGTTTGGTACCTACGCCGCGAATACAATAACATAAAAAACTAATGAAACTGTATTTCAACCCACTTCTAAAAAGGAGAAGGATTGTAATTCAACTATAATAAACACGCCGGCATATTTAGCGGAACACAAAAAAAAGGTCCATAATTAAAAAAATATGGTTTTATTTTAAAATCTACTTACTACACTTCTTTTATTATTTAAAGTTTCATATTATCATCAGATCATATTACGAACGGATTTTGCGAGTAAAGGCTATTTGTGAAAAATGGTACATTTTTGAACTTTTCATGTTACTGGGAAAAGTGAAAATTAATATTAAAATAACAATTAATTAAATTAGAAAAATGGTGATGAATATCGCGTATTTCCTCCACGTGCTCTTATTAAAGTTTCTACCCGTCTAGCCATACTGAGAATGATGTTATCGATGGTCTCCTGGGATAGTCTCCGCCATTCCTCAACTATGGCGATTCGCAGTTCACCCACGTTGGCAGGAGCTGGAATTCTGGACTTAACTTTTCTTTTCAGCAAGTCCCAAACGTGCTCTATTGGGTTCATATCTCGCCGGCCACTCCATAACAGTGATATTCATATCATTAAGCTTGAGTGACCCGAGCGGTATGCGGCCGAGCATTATCCTACATAAAAACAAAATCGTCACCGATATATGGGGCAAACGGTACGACATTTTCTTCTAAAACTTCTCTGATATAGCGGTCTGCAGTCATACTCCCTCTGTCAATCACTACCAAGTCTGTGCGAGCTCCCAAACAAATGCCCGCCCAAATCATTATTGATCCACCACCGTATGTAACTGTAGTTTCAAAATTTGTCTGAATGTAACGTTCTCCTTTGCGTCTGTATATTCTTTGCCTGCCGTCAATTTGATTTAAGAGAATTCTGCACTCATCACTAAACAATACCTTACTCCATTGGTCCGCGTTCCAAAGTCGACGTTCCTGAGCAAAAGTTAACCTGTTTCTACGATGATTTATCTCGAGCCTTGGAGCCTTGGCGGGCACAAATAAACCCAAACCAGCTTCTTCGAACCTTCTTCGTACCGTACGCTCACTTACGCCCACACTGCTTCTAACTCATGTCGGGCTTGGACGGCCGTCAAACGGGGGTTCCTACGTACACGAAGCCGAATGAAACGATCATCCCTACTCGAAGTGCGTCTTTTTCTTCCTTGTCCTGCTCTTCTCACATAAGTACCGGTCTCCCTGAACCGTTGGATACTGCGATGGATCGTTGAAACTGGTCGACGAAGATCTCTGGATATCACTCTGTAGGTTTGACCATTTCTTCGCATTTCGAGTGCCCTGGCAATCTCCGTTGGGGCTAAGTCAGGCATAATTCAGTCCTCAACTCCAAAAAGATACGCGATTAAAAAAAAACGAACAAAAAACAGTATTTCAATGAAATTTTAATCAAACTCAGATGGAAGAAATACTCTAAGTTCGCTCCAGATAAGGTGTATTTGAATAAAATTAAAACAATTGCATAAAATGTAATGTTCAGTTGTTTTCTTAATTTGAAAATATTTCTTTTTAAATTAAATGACGTATAAACCAGCCAGCAACCTTATATGATACTGATATCAAACCTTTATTTTGTGTTCCGCTAAATATACCGGTGTGTGTATGTTGTTTTTTTCTAAACCATGTCTTTGTTAGAACGTGTTTAAGTTTCTCGTAATATTTTGTAATAAGTTAAGCCAATTTTTAGATTATTAAAATCTAATCTGAGCCTTATACACGAGATGCATTGATAAAGCGAAAATTTAAAAGAATAGTAATCCTGTAAAAGCATTCTTTTATAAAACATTAATTTGTCGTTAAAAGGTTTACGGTGATATTGGCTCTAAAATTTTTATTAGTCTAGTCAGTGTTCGTATACGTGCATTATCGTGTTAAATGTTTAATTGATTTTTTCTAAAAACGGGGTAGCGTTCTGCAGTTCTGTGTCATAAAAATATTTTCTGTAAGAATACGATAGTTATTAGTAGTGATCAACATGCCGTCACTTTTCCTATCCTACTAATATTATAAATGTGAAAGTTTGTGAGGATGGATGGATGTTTGTTACTCTATCACGAAAAAACTACTGAACGGATTTCGATTAAATTTAGTATGGTAGTAGTTTTGGCTCTGGATTAAAACATAGGCTACTTTTATCCCGAAAGAGTACAGTGTTCCCGCGGGCAAAAGTTAGTACTAATAAAATAAAGAGGTTTGTTTGTTTGCATTGAATAAGCTCCGAAACTACTGGATTAATTTTTTTATAGCAGTAGAATGTACGGTTCCCTCGAGATTTTCATTCGCGCGCACTAAGACGCGGCCAACATTTTCTAGTAAAGAATAAAGTCGTAGTCCCCTAATTGTGATAGTTGGTCCGGCCTCAAAGTATAAAGCTAAATACCTTTATATTATGTTTATATATTATAGGATACGTCTAGGCTCTAGAAAGTTCGCAAAAATATTGGTAAGAAATTGAGAAACGTTTCCTGGGAGCGTTAATCGTAAATAAAATTTTTTGGTATTTCGAGAGCTTTTCCATAAATATAATAAAGTATTTGATTAACATTTTCCTATGATAAATAGTTTCGAAGACCAAAACGGTTTAATATTATCGACTAGCTGTTGTAAATATAGTATCCCACGGGAACACTGTACTTTTTCGGGATAAGAAGTAGCCTATGTCTTAATTCAGAGCCTAAACTACAACCATACTAAATTTTATCGAAATCCGTTCAGTACTTTTTGCATACATCCATCCATACATAAACTTTCACATTTATAATATTAGTAGGATAGGATATTATTTAATCCTTAAATACAACGTTGGTGCAGAATATTCAATATAGTACTTATTTTATTTACAGATTATACACAGTTCTATTTTCAGTGCTCTGAATTTTCCTGGGCTTGCCGGATTCCGGATCATATGGACTATATTATACTCGTAGCGTAACAATAACTCGCAAATGTATTGTGTGTTCACAATGACACAGTGCTAGTAAAATCTATGAAGCAAAGCTGTCGCATTAATAGGGTTCCGTAGTTCTACAAGGAATCCTTATAGTTTCGCTCTTTCCGCTCATCTATCTGGCTGTCTGTCTGTCCATCTGTTTTTCTGTCTGTCTGTCCGTCCCTTCTAGCTTATAGCTTAGAAATATGAAAAAAAAACTAGGTATTCGAATTCTAAATATCCATTGTGAGTTCTTAGTCGTATATTTTAAACGAATTACCAATATATTCAACATACATAAACGTTTAACGATCGCAATATTTTTTCATCTCAATATTTAAAAGAGTTTTCAATTGAATAAAATCAAAACTGCGCACGGAATATATCTGCGGGCCGCGGGGTAGAGTTATGTAGTCGTATTTTCCTAATGTAATTTCGACCGCACTTGCGCTTCGAAACAAAATAAAGTGCGATCTAAGCAGAATATTTTACACGCCGAGGAACTTTTAATCAAATTGAAATGTGAATTTTGTCTAGATTTCGTTATTTCTAGCACTCGGTCATAATATTATGTTACTTCTAAATCATGGTCTTATGTAAGAGTAAAGGTTGGCACTATCATGGAATCTAATTCATAAGCAGTAAAGTGTTCTCATAGTTTTTTTTGTATTATAATGACGGCATGCGGTAGCTATATAGAGCTAGATCTCGGCGTCGAAAATGTAGGTCATCGTGAATAAGCATTGGACCACTGCAGATCGCTAGGGGTCTAAAAGTTTGGTATAAAATCGCCGGTCTGGCGGTTCTAGGCCTGTTAGATTTTTTTTATTGGCCAAAATGTGTGAAGATTTTTTGAGTAAAAAGGTACAAGTACAAGGAACAAGAAAACTGTTTAGATACACGGCTGCGCGCCAACTGGAAACCAATAAAAATGCAAGTCTGGCAGCCCTACTCTAACCAGTTTCCAGCCAGACGACCCTGAACGTGTAAGAGTTTTGAGTAAAAAAAGGTCATAGGTAAAAAGGTCAAGTTATACGTCAATCTGTTCATCTCCTAATCCTCTTTCGAAAACCGTTGATCGGGCATGCTCAAACCTGCCCAAAACTCAGCCAGACCGGAATAAAGTTACCTCCTGTGATGCTTACTAATAGGTAAATAATGAGTAATTTGCACTTAATGAAACGTGATTATTTTATATTTGTATATACTCTTAACGAATTTAAAATTTGCCACCTCATATTGCTACCACTCGATCCGCCATCATGAAAAAATGGCGATGTCTTTCAATATTTCATTTTACAATAAAAGTATGGTGTACAAAATTGAATTAAATACAATTTTCTACAATTTATTCTATGAGCAGTTTTATGTCAAATAAATAATTTTATCGTTGCATCGTTTTAGCCGTAGAGGGAAATTTTATTTGTGTTGGTGATATTTTTATAATTAACTATATCCTACTTTTTATGCACTTTCAGATAATATCCATATCGAGAAGTATAAAGACTGAATATACCAAATTTGAGTTTCAATAAAATCAAAAGTATATGTGCTAAATATCAGATCAGACCGTCAAAGATAAAGGGGTCAGTTTTCTTGTTCCTAATGACCTTTTTTTACTCAAAAAATCTTCACACATTTTGGTCAATAATCTGACATTTTAGAACCGCCAGACCGGTTTTATATCAAACTTTTGGGCCCCTAACGATCTGCAGTGATCCAATGTTTGTTCTCGATGACCTCCTTTTTCGACGTCGAGCTCTAGCTCTAATAGGGATGTTGCCTAGTGTCGAAAATCACATTATTGCAAATTAAATTTTGAAATTGTTAAATAAATCTAACAGAAAAAGCTATTTATGTTAACGAGATTAAAAACTATAAGCAAATAAAAATGTTGCTTATCTTTTTCTCGCAAAACCATATCTGACGTCCATACATTGTTTAATAACAACACATCGTGACGTCACATGCAGATATATCGCTCTATACCGATAATAATAAATAATGTAAAATTTGAATTACTTGTATCTTCGTTATTTTTTAAGATTTACAAAAATGAGTAGGTAGATTGTTTATTAACATGTTGTCTTACAAAGAATAGACGAAAAATATTTTTAGTCATCATGCCTACATAATTGTCAAAGACAGAGTTTGATATCATAATATTATTATAATACGAACAAATTATGTCAACAGTCAACTTGCTTATGAATAAGATTCCCTGGTAGTACTTATGCTACTTATACTTGTGTGGTTGTTTACCTGAAATAATAATAAGTAAAAATCATTTAATACAGGATAGATGTTACTGATGATTATATATTACTACATGAGTAGGTCTTGTTCACCCAAGGGACTATAATTGTGGGTCGGTGAACTCAACATGTAATTATTGTAATAAAACACGTTATTTGCATGTTATATTCACAACTGTAAACCTAACTCCTCTTCGGGGAATTAATTAACATTCCAAATATATTATTTGGTTTTGTCGTTTTTCCAATAATGGTGTAGACTGAGATTATGATTAAAATATATATTCAGAAATTTTATCACACTAAGCATACTAAAATGTCATGACTGACTGATGTGTCCAAATTGAGACTAGATGACTGAACTTTTATTGCATAAATGAATAACTCTCAAATATGAGTTATTTCTCAGAAGAAAGTGTATATCAAAAGTCAATATTTTCAATGATACAGCGATTTGTTTACAAAATTTCGCAGGTCTCCTGAAAACGCTCCATACTCAAGTCGTACTTAACTGTGACGTCACGCCTTGGTAAAAGTGTATGAAATATAAGGCCGCAGAAACATATTTGTAAATATCTCCGATATTTATGCATTCCAGTTCATACTTGCCATAAATAATTTTTTTGTATATTATGTAAGTAAACTAAAGATGTAGGTTTTGTTTTCTAATTTAGCAAAAAAAAATAAACTATATTTCTACTTTTTAGATGTATCTAATTACTAAAGTACACATAAAATATTATATTTTTTTACATTTATCAAGTTGTAATACCTCAATATTTCTGAATATACCAATTAAACTCAATATTTTACATGTAGTCATCTACCATATTCTGAACTCTGAAAATATTCCCTCATTATTATTTATCACACCCATAAGTACAATTCGTTCTATTCCCTAAGCATAAGGTACCTTTGATAATGTCCTTTCATTATAATATTATTGTACTTTATCAATAAAATATTCAAAATTAATTTTGACGTTTAAAATGTTACGATACAAAAGAAAACTTGTTAATTGACCATTAAAAATTGTACATTAGCTCCTAGTAGACGTACAGTAAGGACCGCGGGAAATAGAACGTGCCATTCCAACCTGCGCGTCAAAAAAACTAATCTAATCTGGCATGTCGATTGTTGCATATTGACAAAAGTAAGTGTCAATGTCATTTTTGACATTCACAGATGTCATAAAGTAAAGCCTATTTAGTTAGTTTATTTCAGTTGGCCAAAAGGCTATAAATAGTGTAGACGTATATTATTGTGTTAGGCATATCTCATATGTAATACGTATCAGTGTTAAGCACCAATAAAGGAGAATATAAGAATTGTTGCTGTATTATTATCATCACCACTCAAGCACAAGAAGGACATACGAATCAAGAGGTCGTAGCCCGGTACATCGATGACAGCGCATTTTTTTTAGTTTTAACTGCACGCTATGACGTATTTTGACATATTATGTAAGACGAAGGCAGCCCAAACCGTTGACAAATTCAACGTCATAATTATCACAACAGTTCGATCCGCAGTCCAAACCGCACAGATCCCGCCGCGGTTAGGAACGCAGTCCGATGCGCGGTCTGATCTGTATATTGTGTGCAGGGCGTTAATCGAATTATAGAGTTATCGTCCTACGCTATATTAATCGTACGTGAAAGAACGAACCAATTCACACAGCCTTAATAAAAGTTTTGTTTGGCTATAGAGTCCTACCGAACTCCTACATGAAGATGGTTGGTGTGGACGAGCATCTATCATAACTATGATTTGTTTGAGTGCACCACACACCATAATTTTGCGAATGCACTAGAAAAATTAAGCGAGTTTAAACTTTTGAAATGCAAAACATGAAACCGAAGTTCGCGCGATTTTAATTCCAGACACGCCCCGATCTTCTCCTCACAAATCTCCCGGCTTCGGCACTAGGAAGTCAATTTCAGAAGATGAACAGTTTTATTAGAAGACTTTATTTGTTTTAAAAGTGCAGTCCTCACGGTTCGTCGTATGACGTACTCCATTGTTTCGTGCAGACGTATAAAAGTCTCTAAAATGAAAGATGCGAAATAAAACTTTTCCACTTCTAAGTCCGAGTGCCTTCTTTACTTTGTCTCGTTATAGCCTTACGTTTCAGTGTCTGGAATATTATGTACTTGCCACATTTTGATGCTGTCGTTTTGTGAAATAGACGAGCATTTTATTTGACCTAATAAAAGCCTTTTATCCTTAACGATGTTACATAAAAATAGATTCTCGAAAACTGTACCCCACCGACACAAATATTAGCACACTTTCGAAGGTTATAGTAGATATGCATTAGCTGAATATACTTCCTACTACTATTATAAATGTGAAAGTTTGTGAGGATGGATGGATAGATGTATCATGTATGGATGGATGTTTGTTACTCTTTCACTCAAAAACTACGCAACGGATTTTGATGAAATTTGGTATGGTAAGTACTAAGTAGCCTGTGAGGCTACTTTTTAACCCGAAAAAGTACAGTGTTCCCATGGGAGACTGTATTTACGCGGGTGGAGCCGCGGGCAAAGGCGGGTTACATCAATAAAGTGTATTTCTATTGTTAAACACTCATACTCTATGAAAATCCATGTAACAAAGTGTATAAAAGATATTTTCTTCTTATTTATTCCGTGCTCCATATAACTGACACTATTTGATACGTATTAGAATCGCTTGTACAGTAACCAAAGGATTTTTATTATTTCCTAATAAAATGTTATGTAAGTTAATAAGCTTCACATAATTATTAACTACCTACTTACTTGTACATAACAAGTATCACAATAAAAGGATTACATGTAGTGAACTTTTGTTTGAAGTCACGTTTCGTAAAAATCCAGTGTCTTGGAAACAAGATGTTTGGCCCTTTGATATCGTTGACCCTCTTCACTTCTCAAACGAAGTGATCTCACAAACGAGCGATGCAAATAAAACTCCCAAGACTTTGTGATAAGCCCCTCTTGTACATGGATTAAGTAAAATAGTCTAGTGACTTGAGCTCGTATAACAAGTACGTATTAGGTACGGATTTCCTTTAAAGATATTTTGTTGTGGTTTTGACTTCAGTCGTTTGACGTTTTCTGCGTACCTATAAGTTAATACCATGCTAGGATTGTAGACACCGACAGACGACAAGTCATAAATTATAATATAATACTTATTAGCGAGTAGTGGAACTACTGGTGGAAGACATGCTTTTTTAATAACTGAATTAATTAAATTCTAAGCAGTACTTCATAATGCTGATATATTACGAATTTTTCGTAATATATTGAGCATATTTAAATTAATAACCTTTCGAATTATAGTAACCAAGACGTAAATAAGAATTAGTCAATCGGATGCTGTAAGTGTGCAGCGAAATGGCGTTCGGTATATTATAGAGGTCGCCCTATCGCGTTTCCGCCCGAGCGACGGCGGGCGACGCGCGATACTGAAAATACTGGCACAATAAAACAGGGCTCGCTACTATCGCAGAGAGTCCTTATCGGAAAACTGTTAGGGTGATTCATTGCCGGCTCTATTTACTTACTGCAACTGCACCTGAAGGTGCTGATTAAATGTAAGTGTGACCGTTAGGTGTTTGGCGATAGTTGAGTTAGAAATATAGGTACCTATTTCTAACTCAACCTTAGTATCTTCTCCTTAGTACCTTAGTCTAATAATTTTTGTAAAGAAGGATTTTTGTTTGGAACCCTTATTACAAAGTTTATTAATACTCATTTAACTCTCCACTTCATAAAAATGAAGTTGAAAACTGCACAAAGAAAATGGCGGATCAATTATATAATTCTTAGTAAATAGGATTGGAAGTCGTCAGATAGTCTTTCGAGTCTCGGGGGCCCCAACAATTGTTGACTGTTCGGGGCCGGGCTCAATGAGGCGGACTCATCTCGCCCGGGCCCGGACCAAACGAACCTATGAAATATTCAATTTCGCGTCCCCAAGCGATGCTTTTCTCTTTTTTAATCGACTTTTTGATAATAAAAACCTACCTAACCTAACTGTCCATTCCCTTGTTTGATATTTTCAATTTAAATGGCCGGTGGAAACGAATAAAACGCCTAGATAGTTCTCAAATTGAACAGCATAGTGTATAATATGTTTTTTGTATCCAGCTTAGTTTCTGACGTGGATCTGTGAAGATAGACAGACGAAATTTGACATAAGGGATAAAGTTTATAGCCTACTAATATACTGAATATTGTGAAATATTGTTTTGATATTATCCTATGCCCCGAATTTTTGTGGAAAAATATACCCACCGCCAATAAAATTAAACACTGTACCTACCGTTGTTCACAACTGTTGGTGAAACTATACAACTATTCCACCACCGACCGCAGACTATTTGCAGATTCACCATTAAACCACTAAAATTAAATTATTACGAAACTAACTCATGTGAAAATATATGATCTAAACATAACCAACGAAACATTTAACCTATTTATTGTATAATTGTGGTATGATCATTGTGCATAAAATGTTTTATTTATACTCGTATCTATAGCATGCTTCGGCCCTGGTCCCGGTAAATGTCTTTAGTGTATAGCGGGACGTCCCGATTTTTAAGTAAAAATGAAATATCCCGCGCGGGACAGCCTCAGCTCAGGTAGCAGTTGGCACAGAGAAGTGTTTTTTTTTAGAATATGAGTATAGCTACGAAACGGGCTAAAAGACATAATTTTATGGATTATTCATAGCAAGTGTTATAATGCGTAGAGCTCTTACGAAAAGCTACAACTACTAAAAAAACTATTCATAAACTACTTAAATGTAGTTTATGAATATTTTTTTAATAATTTTATGTTACGTGTCCCTTGATACTGTCAAGGGCATAAGTAAAACATTCTAATAATTTAGTTTAACATCAGCCACTAAAATTCTTATAAAGCCAGATTTACTACTGCAATACAAATATACTTATTTGGTGCACAACAAAACTGTTTAATTAATCCAAATCAGCTCACAAGCTCTAAATGCTGGTTAGTAATATTATAACGAGCTAAGAAGCAAAAAATGTGCCTATTCTTTTGCGAGACACAATGGAAATTCCCTGGATAATTATCTCGGCGTCGCTATGGGATTAGAAAGCAGCCATTTAACAAGATGAATACAACTTTTACTCTCTTATTTTTCAAACTACCCAATATAATTCACAATAGGGATGTTGCCTAGTGTGGAATATCACATTTTTATAAATTAAATAATTGATCAAATGTCAAAAAAGGTTCAATTTTGAATAGCTATCTTAAAAATGTAGCGCTATGTCGCGTATCGTTTCGCTTTGGTGTGAATTGACAAGGGTCAATTGTCGAAAAAAAAATGTAAGGACATTTACCCGCTATTTAACATACAAATGCACCAATAAATTGCTAAAAATCTAAGTACATTGTTGTGTCGGGTCTAAGTAAAAATTCCCGGCAAGCTTTGTAGCCCCGAAATAAAATATTTCATTACAGTGTGAAAAGTCTCGCAAAGGGGAATGATTTTTGACGACCTGCATTCTGATGTTAGCAAAATTTAATCATAAAACCCACCCTTGTGCCGTTTTGGTATACACCTAAAATTTTTGATGCAGGCATTTCGTTTTTTATTACGTCACAAGCGCGAAATTTAATATCAATAAACTGGATGAGCGTTACCGCTAAGCAAGCAGTACCTATTCATTTTTTTTATAATAACTATGGACGAAGCGTCCACACCACGTCAATCTGGTCCTGTACTACTGTTGAAGTGTCCGAAGAACTTGTATCACAGGTACCAGACAACGGAAATATATTATACTTTTATACTGAACACATATTTAAGAATTTTACTGTACCATACATAATATATTTAATACACATTCAAGCCAGGAACAGAAAAACTTTTTGAACCTTCGGTGGCACTCGAAGCCTAGACCTCGGGCTTGAGCGCCGACGCGCTAAACACTGAGCCACAGAGGCCTACAAATTAAAATTATAACGTCACATTAAATTAAGAATCACTATAATGAGGGTTATTAAATTCGTGACATCGGACAGCTTTTTGACACGACAAGGACCGCCGGGCTACCAAGCGCTGCCTGGTGACAGAAAAAGAATCGAAAATTCTTATTGACCGTTTTTGATACCACTTACGCCACCAGATGACGCTTTGTGTGCTTGACGTTGGGTCTACCCCCTAACGGCAGAAAAAATATCTAACACCCTCATCGTTAAGTATTAATTATTATTATTTCGGCCAGCATGCTGTCGGTGTTTGCCCGCATGCGCCGCACCAGGGTCGAACGTTTAAAATTAGTAACTTCATCAAACTGGCTGGTTGAAACTGAGGAAAACCTGATGTCAAATAGCATGTAAGCGTTCGTATTTCATAGGTCAAATCGCAAAATTAATATATTACGCAACAAAAAGAGATAGTGTGTCTGTTTGTCTGTCTGTGGCGTCCTAGTTCCTAAACGAATAGGCAGAACTTGACGCGGTTATTTATTTTAAAGGTGATATTGTGATCGAGGTGATTCTCAAGCCCGCTACACATCTAACGTTTTATCGTAGCGATTTAACGGTGTAATGCCCGCTACACATGTAACGATTAGAACTACACAGTTCGGGTAAATTTAACGGTGTGAACCAGGGCTCGGCAACCTTTTGACAAACATGGTAGCCCATGTATGGCAACTGTGTGTAGAGAAAAAAAATGATAGAGACGGGTCGCACTTGTAAGATAATTTTGTACCTAAGATATGTAGGTATCTACTGTTAAAAGCGATAGGCAACTACTGTCAATAGGTAATTTTGTACATAAGATACTATGTAGGTACCTACTGTTAAAAGTGATAGGTACCTACTGTCAATAGGTAAATTTGTACCAAAGGTATGTATGTTTCTACTATTAAAAGTGATAGGTACCAACTGTCAATAGGTAATTTTGTACCTAATTGAGATATAATTTATATATTGGTACGTAGGTTACCTTCTGCTATAAGTGATATTAAAAACGCAGAATTATTTATTTTTATTAAATTAATACACATGACAAAGGAGCAATATACGACAATATGAGGGGAAAATAACTACTTATATAATATAATTATAAAACAAAGACTTTAAAGTACTTAAAAACTAATTTATATAAAGAAGTTAGCATCGCGTCTCGGTGTGAACTATGCTGGTTTATTGCTAGATAATGTCAGGAGGAGTAGCTATCTTAAGAATGCAGCACCACGTCGCGTCGCGTATCGCCGCGGTGTGAATTAACCCTTACATAAAATTGAGAATTTTGTCTGTTATAGGTCTGTTTCTAAAAAATAAGCGACTGGAAATCAAAATAGAAAATGTCCGTAAACACATGATTCACTATACTTTTTAAGCTTATGAAATTAAATAGAGTGACCAAACGCTAATAATGAACGTATTTAATTTAATTACGTTAATTAACGCACTGATTAGTGCGTTAGCTCCACGCCGAAATTACCTACTGTTTACAAACGATTATCATAATTGTTTTTGTTACTAATTTTTGGCACAATTGAGAGCAAAAGTTAATATAACATTTTTAGTTTGTTCGTGGATAAAATTGAAAATAATAAAATAATTGTTTTTAATTTAATTAATTATAAAGTTAGAAGCTATTAAGAAATATTGATAATCCCTTTCTAGTTAGACAATCTTTTACGAAGCATATATAATAGGTCTGTACCTATCAAATTGCCGTTCTGCAGAGTACTGCAGAACTAATTATTTTGATAAGAATTCTAATTTCAAATTAATTTTATTTTAAAATTCTGAAATTTTATGGCCAGTAGGCCATTTCAAATCAAAATAATTTTTGTTTGGCTAAGAATTCTAATTTCAAATTAATTTTATTTTAAAAACATGGAATTCTTTTTCCAAAAGTAGTCATTAGTTTATTGATTAGTGTTACATTTTCATCGCATTTCAATCTTTTTCGTCATCATGGATACGTTAAAAATTCGAGTAATTATGGTATACTAGCTGTTGCTCGCGGCTCCGCCCGCGTAAGTATAGTAACCCTCCGGAACACTACTTTTTCGGGATAAAAAGTAGCCGAAGTTTTAATCCAGAGTCTAAACTACTACCATACCGAATTTCATCGAAATCCGTTCAGTAGTTTTTGCGTGAAAGCGTAACAAACATCCACGCTTTCACATTTATAATATTATTAGTAAGTATGAGTACCGTCGTGGCAGCAACGCGGCACAAGCGGCACGCAACATCAACGACGTTTACGGAGCTAACACTACAAACCAACGCACCACCTGTTATTGGTTTGCTCGCTTCCGTTCTGGAAATTTCAACCTGAAAAATGAACCTCGCGGTCGTCCGAAGACTTTGGTCGACAATGTCGAATTAAAGGCGATTGTGGAAGCTGATGATACACAATCTACGGCTGAATTAGCAGCAGTTTTCGATGTTAGCGTCCAAACAATATTGGTCCATTTGCGTCAAATTGGCAAGGTAAAAAAGCTTGACAAATGGGTGCCCCACGAACTCAATGATCGCCAGCGCGAAGTACGCGTCGAGACGTCTCTTGCACTGCTCAACAGACACACAAATGAAGGAATTTTGAACAGTATTGTTACCTGCGATGAAAAAAGGATTCTGTTTGATAACCGCAAGCGCTCAGCAAGTTGGTTGGATCCTGGTTCAGCACCTAAACAATGCCCTAAACGAAAACTTACCCCTAGAAAAGTGATGGTCACTATTTGGTGGTCTAGCGCCGGTGCGATTCATCACAGATTCATAGCAAATGGGTCGAGCATTACTGCAGATGTGTACTGTGAAGAACTGAACAGAATGATGGAGAAGCTGGCACATCTCCAACCAGCATTGGTCAATCGCTCGTCTCCGCTGCTCCTGCACGACAACGCGCGACCTGCACAGCAGACGGTCTCCAAGTTGCAAGAACTGGGGTTGGAAGCTCTCCGTCATCCGCCCTTACTCACCAGACCTTGCACCTACAGACTACTACTTTTCCCAGAATTTGGATAATTTCTTGGCGGGAAAAAAATTCAATACCCGAGAGGCAGTACAAAATGCCTTTGAAGAGTTTGTTGCCTCCCGTCCAGCTGATTTCTTTAAGAAGGGCTGATGCCAGTTTATTGATAATAAACTGCCACTGCGTTGGCAAAGATGTATTGATTGCATGGGTGATTACTTCGATTAATACAAATACACGAAAAAAATTCGTCTAAATTTTTTCATACAAAACGGCAATTTCATAGGTAAAGACCTAATATATATATATATATATATATATATATATATATATATATATATATATATATATATATATACCAACAGTGCAACCTTAATTAGTATAATTCCTCCATGATATAACGTACCTCAATATAACGACCTCGATTTAACTAATTCCTCGTAATCCCCTTGAATTGTCCACAAGAGTCAATGTAAAATATAACTTTACATGACGAACATTTTTGGCGAACAACCTCTTTATAACGAATTTTCAACTATCAAAAAAAGTGTAAATACGTCTAATTAACGAATTATGTCAACCCAAATCTTTATATAACGTTCCCACCAATGTATGACCCATAATCTCATAGTAATATGTATCATAGCATCATAGCATGTCGCGACAGGCTTCGACATGCTTTTTTTCGTAAATCAATCATTGTTGATTGATGGAAAGTAATATAAACGCTGCTGCTCGTCACTATTGTTATAGATTCAAGTTGCAATGGCTCAAAAACGTAAAAGGTGTTCCTTATCAGTCGCAGAAAAGCAAAACATCATTAATTATGTTGACGAAAATTCTACGATGAAAAAATAAGACATAGCTAATAAGTTCGGGATTCCTGCAGGTATATTGGCTACAATTTTAAAATTTAAAGATAAGACTTCTTCTCTTTATAACAAATTTTAGACCAACCTAACCTCAACATAACAAACCTCAGTGTAACAAATTACTAAAATTATATTTTATTGAATTTGCATATATCTATAGCTAACTATTTAAAATATTTACAAACTATAAAAGTACTACAAAGAAAATTAATAATACGAAACTTAAAAAGTTACAAATTACTTGATATAACGAATATTTACTTGTTCCCTTCTGATTTGTTATATCGAGGTTGCACTATATTATGAAGTGTAATCTTTTGTTTTTTTGCGTGTTACATATTCCAATGATGTTAGCGGACAAGTGCATGGTTTGTAGTCTTGGCTGTTGTCAATTATTGTCAGTCTTTAGGAAAATTGAAGACAAAACATAAAATTCATAACAAGCTGAGATAGTTCAAACGAATAGAGCATTGGCGAAAATGTTTGGCAGCACAAAACACGTACAAAATATTGAAAATAAAACACATCGAAGCTTCAAGTATTCCCAAAACGCACAAACTTTGTAAGGGGAGATTATCGATACTTAGCAGGAAGTTTTTTATTCTCCTTAAGGGCATGTATGTTCAATAAAATGGAGTAGGGAACGTATTGTGTTGGTTAATACGTCTTCCGCGATGGTAGATAACAATCGAATCAGTTATTATGAGCTCTTTTGTGATATTTATCAAAACATACAATATTCATTGCTACATTTTTTTTTACTTCTAGCTTAAGCAATTACTAGTAAAATTAATTTTCAATATTCAATAATATGGGCATTTTATATTTTAATAATCCTTCAGGGACCATTTGTGTGAGTATTGTCCTTAGGACGTAATTAAACTCGAAAACGATGAGTAGGTAATATAAGACTCACATTTATTTTGCGTACCTGTTCATAAAATAACCAAACCAAGAGAATGTCAAGACAATATGTCTAAGGAGGGTTCCGTACCTATCAACTCGCAATAGATTTTCTTTGAATTACTTACTTCAAAACTTATTTCCCGATTTCGTTCAAAATAATTTTCCTAAAGACTTTTTAGCATGATGTATCAGCATGGAAATTTACAAGTTACTATATTTATATATACCTATAGTTTAGAAATGCCAAGGGGGGGAACCAACTTATAAACCACTTTGGAGGCCGATTACTCGAAAACTTTGTAATAGGTCATGTATTAAATCTAAGTTTTATTTTAAATTACCTATTCAACCACATGATGGAGTCTACTCCAGGGGATGAAATTTTTTTGTTCATTCTAGTGAAGAGAACAAAAAATTTTCATCCCCACTTCAAATATATGAAGAGCTACCCCCAAAACATACAATGGGTATTATTTTATGATGCCATAACCGAGATCTATACACATTATATGCCTATACCAAATTTCATCCATTTATATTCATAATTACGGAAGCTAGAAGGGCGAACAGACAGATAGACAGACAGACGGACAGACAGAGCAAAATTATAAGGGTTTCTTGAGTATTACGGAATCCTAAAAATAGCAGCGCTAATAAATACTAAGAGAGGTTCACCTGTCAGACCCTATTCGGTCACAAGTGAAAGCGCTGACGTGCGGAACGTTACAAAGGATTATACGGGGCTCCACGTTGTCATTACCAACGACTTGAGCGTGTATGTTGTACTAGCTTTACGCGCGACTTCGTCCGCGTCGTCCCCATTGCACCCCCGTGGGGTGCGTATTTCGAAAAATCATTTTAAACGGATATTTGCGTCATAATAACTGCGTGACTAAATCCGACAAGCTGTTGATATTTAATTATACAATTTTTGGCCAAAAACCCCCATTTCACCCCTTTAGATGACGAATTTAAAAAAAACTATAAAACACGCACGCAATAATTTCTATTTATTTCTTTGGATATTAAATTTCATGGAAATCGGGACAGGTTTTAAATTTTTTTTTTTATACGAACTTTCAACCCTTATTTTACACCCCCTACACATACATAGGGTGAATTCTAACAAACCCTTAAATATGAAATGTATTTAAGAGCATGAATCTCAATTTTCATCGAAGATAGTGCAGATTTAATGATTTTCCGTACAATTTACTGAAGTGAAACTTCTATAATATACACGGGGGGGTATTACGATTTCTCTGTCACGAAAAAGCGTTACGGCCAATTTCGTGGTGTAATACGAATGAGATATGAGTAATTTCGAATACTATGTCAGATATGCGTCGATACGATATCGGGCATTAGTGTTCGAAACTGCTACCGCGATCAGTTACGTAGTCGCTTGGATTCTGCGTTGTTGACCTATTGGTCTCGGGTTCGAATCACGGTCAGACGAAATATTTTTATTCTTTTAATTTCTTTTTCTTTTATAACTTTTATTCTTACTTTTATAAGCAGTCAATATAACTGCCAATTTACTTTTTTAAATCCTATTTCAGCCCTTTAAGGGTGGAATTTTTCAAAATCCACTGTCCAAATTTCTCCATTGTACTATTAGCGGTTACGGCTGTGCGAGCATATATATATAGACATACGTCATTTAGTTAGGGGGGACATCTCCTTTTTACCCAACTGCGGCGAAGCCAAAAGGAAGCGTAATGATTTTGGCAATGTATGTATGTATGTATGTTTGTTCCATCGTAGCGCCTAAGCTACTGATCCGATTTTAATGAATGAGGAGTCAATAGTATCGTCATAATAACTCGGGTAACATTGGCTATTAAATTTGCGTAGTCGTGTTATAGTTTTGAACTTTTGATTATATATTATATAACAAAAATATAGATAACGTATAGTTGTCATCTTGGCCCTGGACTAATGCTCGGTTCACAGAAGTTGGCACACGCCCTAAGAAATAGTATACGTGACCGTTTCCCAAGCGGTCCCGCGACGCGTCGTAGTATTAACGTTTTCTGAACTTTCAAGCGATTATTTCTTATAAATTTTCTTTCCTTTTATGTCGTTAAATTGTAGACGTAAATATCAAATTTAAACTTAAAGCTGACGGGGAAGTAACGTTACCTTGCAAAACACTAATAAAGACCCCGACCCCGGCCGCCCTGATATAGGTATTGGTTGCTAAATACGAGGGCTGATTGATAAGTTTCCGAAACGACAAAGAAAAACTTCAAAAATCTATTTAAAATAAATTTATTTCTCAACGTAGTTTCCTTCTACCTCGATGCATTTAGTCCAGCGCTTCTCCAATGTCGTTACACCAGTTTGATAAAATGTTTTCTCCAACCCCTCAAAATACTCGTCCACGGCAACAATGACTTCTTCATTTGATGAAAATCTCTGGCCACCTTACCATTTCTTCAGGTTTGGGAATAAGTGGAAGTCGCACGGGGCCAGATCCGGGGAATAGGGTGGATGCGGTAGCTATTCGAACCGCAATTCATGAAGTTTGGCGACTGCAACCATTGACGTGTGTGCAGGTTTGTTGTCATGGTGGAACAAAATTTTTTTCTTGGCCAAATGTGGTCGTTTCTTCTGGATTTCTTCACTTAATTTTTGCAGCAGGCTTGCATTTATTGTTTTTCCTTTTTGCAGATAATCCACTAAAATAATCCCTCGAGCATCCCAAAAAACAGTCGCCATCACTTTGCCGGCCGACAAAACCGTTTTTGCTTTCTTCGGCGCAGGTTTTCCGCTCTCAGTCCACTGCTTAGATTGTTATTTTGTCTCGGGAGTATAATGATGTATCCAGGTTTCATCGACTGTTACATAACGCCGCAAAAACTCATTAGGATCTCGGTTAAACAGCGCCAAACACTCCGATGAATTGTCCACTCGACGTTGCTTTTGGTCTACAGTGAGCAAACGCGGCACCCATCGCGCGCAAAGCTTTTTCATTCCCAAATGTTGGTGCAAAATATTAAAAACGCGTTCAGATGAAATGCTCACCATCTCTGCTATCTCTCGCAACTTTAAGCGCATTTGATCATGTCCGGATTCGTGACTTCATTTGGACGGCCAGACCTGTGGGCGTCTTCGCAGCTCTGTCTTCCACGTTTAAAATCAGTTACTCAGGTGTGAATTGTACTCAATGCGGGAGCAGAATTACCTAAAACACTGTCTAGCTTGGTTTTAATCTGGGTTGCTGTTTTCTCTTTTAAAACGTAAAACTTTATCACCGCACGAATTTCGTTTCTTTCCATTGTTAAGAAAATTTACGACAGAGAAAGTTCTACGTCCTCTCAAACAAATTCCATCAGTTCGATTAAATTCAAATTTGGCGTTCTATTTTCAAAAAGATGCCAGAATATAATGTAATATTCCTTTTTTGCGTATTATTTTTTTAAGATCGTCGTTTCGGCCAGTTATCAATCAGCCCAGGTAGTGATAACAATGATAATATTTCTATAAGTAATTTTTTGAAACTTAAGTCTTATTATGGCTTCGCTTCCCTGAATTTTTTATATAAGTACCTGAAATTACTTTGCCGCAAGTAAGACATATTATTGCTGGATTTTTTGATTTGAATCTTTGGGTCATTTATAATCTAAAACATAGTAATTTAATAGCCAGATTCCTATTCTCGCCACCTGAAAGTTCTCGTAAGCGAGTATATAGTTTGTTCTACGTTATGAGAGGTCGTAAGGGTTACGGCCAATATTCCTTGAACTCAGCAAAATATAATTGCTCAACTTGCTTAAGACTTGCACTTACCCCCGGGCACGGCGGCGTACCCCAGACATTATGTAAATTATACTGGATTTTGTATTGTTTGTGCGTCTGACTGCGGCGGCTGCTATGCGAACAATAATTCTTGAGATCTGATATTAATCCTTTTAGGGTTTCCTTTCAGAGTACTCAAGGAACCATTATAGTTTCACTCTGCCCATCTGTCTGTCTATCTGTCTGTCCGTCTGTTTGTCTATATGACGTTCCGTCCCTTCTAGATTATGTAATTTTGAATATGGTTGTAATTTGGTATAGTTATAGATTGTGTATAGATTTCGGTTTTGGCATTATAAAATAATTACATTTTTTATATTTTAGGGGTGGCTCTCCACACATGTGAAGTGGAAGTGATAAATATTATTTCATTCTTCTCCATCGTGTCATCTCACCGTAGAAAAGGTATTTTGAAATAAAATCAAGGTTTCATACGTAATGTATTTTAATAATGTCGACTATTTTCGAGTGATCGGCCTCCATAGTGGTTTATAAGCTGGTCCGCCCTGGCATTTCTAAACTATAAGAGATAAAAATTTGTAAGTTTTTGTTGTGCAGAGCAAGTGCGCATGCACACGTTGGGTTGAAAAACTAGGTTGATTGTTTGAAGGTCATTTTCCACAAGATGCGAAATAAAATAACATGTTCATGGAATCCATTGATGTTTATTATATCGTTATCAACAGTAGCGTGCACAGGATTATGGCACTGGGTTGCGGCGAAGTACTCGGTCACAAAAACTTTTTCGTTTATAGATTTTTAGCATAGCTACAGCCAAGCGACGGATCTCTAAGTCGAAACCATGCCAACAGAGCAAGTCTTAGATGTACTACTATTCATGTACATCTTCTACGGCAAGGCAGACAAAACAGCGAACGATCGTCGCGGCAGAAGAAATTGTAATAAGTAAAATAATTAGCATATTTTAAAATATTATAACTACTCACCAGTCAGTCAGCTTCAATTTTCACATATTCAAGGTTCCGGTTACTTGAGATTACTATATCCCGATATAAATTACTAAATAATATGCAAGGAAAACAATATAATTTAATCGTGTGTACACAACCACACAGCCAGTTGTACGTTTCATAACTTTTAACATTTAATGAAGTACATGCTCAGTACGTAAAGATGTCGCTACGAGTAAGCATTGTGAACCATGGAAAATCACATTAAAAGCACAATTAAACCGCCATGTAACTTGTTTTGTTTTACGTCAGTGATTTATTTAGTTTTATTCTTCAAAATTTTCAATGATTACTGAATAAAATATGAATTTATAACAATATTTTATTCTACAACGCCCTCTTTTTTAAAAATTGAATTGATAAAGTACATCGGCACTACGGGACTCTTCAAATTAAATATCGTCAATTCACGATAGATGGCGGCCTAGTTAAAACGACGATGCAACGCGCAGACGGCGCTATGGGTGCTTATTTAACAATTTATCTTTATAGCACAGAGATAATAATATACTACGTTAGTACGTAGATAATAATATACTTAGTTACGTTTGGTTATGTTAGTTTTCTGAAAATAGTGTCATTTATAATTTCCACGTAAAGTGCCATCTAGTAAGTTTTCTTAGTAAATAACATTATACTGACAATCATAGAACTCGTTGTAGTACCAAGCTCGCGCCACGGGCGCCCGAAGCCGAAGGCCATCTAATGCCGCATGAGTTACGCCTATATAAACATGTCGATATTCATGGGTGTGTGCGTTTGCGAAGTACGAAAATTACACATACATGCGATGATTTGTCCTGCAGCACACACCTGCATGAGTTGCTATTTATAAAATATTAGGCGTTTTAAAGTTATTATATTTTTTTAATTTATTTATTTACTATTAATTAAAGTCATCTAAAACGTACGAACGTTTTATTAAAATATCTGTGAATGACAAAGTAAAGCACTGCATTTCTGCCTATATGGAGCGCACGCCCCTGGACTTATCAAAATGCTATCAAATAAATCACTTCGTCAACATATTAAACAGATTAATTTAGATTATTTATTTAGGACATCACGATACAATAAAATACATGGCAGCGTGCCATGATGAGACAAGACAAGAGAGGGAGAGAGCACCAAACGTAACACCGCTTGTCAATGTCATTCGTATCTATCAAATCATAGATAATGTAAACCACAGATGTAAGCACATTTTTCAACAGTTTTCATACTAATAGATCATGCTAAAAAATCATTAGGAAAATTATTTTAAGCGAAATCGGCCAATAACTTTTGAATTAATTTAAAGAACACCTATTGCGCGCTGATAGCTATGGAAGTTGGAACCCTCCTTAGACATGTCCTGACTAGGATAGGGATGATGACTTAAACTTAAACTTAGGCCTTTTCATCCGTTATTGGATGATATTATATATAGTATTCTCCGAGCGAAGTTACCACTCTTGAAATACTGTAGTGCCTGGGACAGTTGATTTTTAAATGTCGTATGGTTGCCGGAGGCACATACGGCATTTGTTTGTGATAACTCATAGTGTGTTAACTGATAAGTCTACATCTCTTATCACCGACCACATAATCTCTTGACACCGCATAGAAGATTAAGTTATGTCTGGTAACCTGGTAATACCAACGCATGCAGGGCACAAAGTTTTTTCAAGACCCATTAAAATCTGAGCCATTAGGGCTTCCTGTAATCCAAATTCTGCTAAAATAGTTGTTTACTTTCTTCGCTATACTTATTTACTTGCATTGAAAATTGAAATGAGATCCTTGTTTGTGGAATAACCTGATAAAGCCAATCGACGGAGCTCCACACATCAATCAAATTTCCCTGACGTTAAGAAATTGAAAGATGGTTAGGAAGTCTCGTCTCATTTAACTGGATTCCTTCAATTTGCCTTAAATGGTGGAAAGCGATTGATATTAGTAACTAGATTATGCCCGCGGCTCCGCCCGGCCGGTGTAGGTCCGGTATACCACGGGAACACTGTACTTTTTCGAGATAAAAAGTAGCCTATGTGACATCCAGAGCTTAAACTACTACCGTATCAAATTTCATCAAAATCCGTTCTGTAGTTTTTGCGTGAAAGAGTAACAAACATCCATCCATCCATACATCATCCATGTATCCTCACAAACTTTTACATTTATAATAGTAGTAGGATATGGTGTTAATAGGACGTCGCAGTTTCAAAGATAATATTTTATTTCATCGATAATTTTTTAGTTGATGAGAAAAAGAGATAACAAATGTATGTGCCTAAGATGTAATATAATTTTCGTGATTTTCACGTGGATTGCTGATGATCAACAATTCATCTGAACAACTTTAATCTTCAATCTTATTGAGTCCGTATTTAAGTATATTGGTTATATTGTGTGTGATATCACTATCTAGTTATTTACACGTCGTGCAAATGTATGTAGAATACCATTTTTAGGGTTACGTACACAAACGGTAAAACGGGACCCTGTTACTAAGACTCTGCTGTCCGTCCGTCTGTCTGACCTTCTGTCCACCAGGTTGTATATCATGAATCGTGATAGTTAGACAGTTGAAATTTTCACAGATGATGTAGTTCTATTGCCGCTATAACAACAAATACTAATACACAGAATAAAATAAATATTTAAGGGGGCTCCCATATAACAACGTGTTTTTTTAACCTTTTTGTACGGAACCCTTCGTGCGTAAGTTCGACCCGCACTTGGCCGGCTTTTATATCTTCACCTTTGCAGGTTTCATAATACTTAATTGAATCGCCTAGTATGATCTTCACTTCAAAAACTTAGCCCTCTCGGATATTAATAAGTAGCAGTGGCGTGGGGTTTCTATAACTAACTCTATTCCTATCGGTTTCACTTACCACTTACCTTTTGAAGACCCTCATTCAAATCCCTACCTATTGTACAGGCTAGGGTTTCCCTATGAAGGAGAACCAGCCTTCGCCGCTGATAAGTAGGTAAATATGGTTTTATATTTACCTACTTATCAGCGGAATAATTTGGGCATATGATCTACTGTTTATGTTAAGACGTTTAGGCAGAAAAATAAATAAAAAATAGTAAAAAAATTACATTACGTTTTTATGGCCTTACGGAGGTCATTGTCCTCACAAGGATTGTATTTATATTATTTAGCCAATTTGTTTTCGCTTTAAAGTCAGCTGCTTCTGTGAGGTTTAGAGAGCGCAATGTAATTTTATTTGAAATTTTTTAATTTTTTTTCTGCCTAAATATCTTTACATAAGCAGTAGATCATAATATGCTCAAAATATCCTTGTAATACAGTACAATACAGTACAGTTGATACAATATAAGGTTTTGTTATGTAGTATTTAGTTGAAGATTTATTTCAAAACTGGATCTGTACAGTTTTTACCTAATACTGAAAATAGCTGAACATTTTCTGTTTATAGCACATAAATTATAAACAATTTTGTTTCAATATATATACAAAAAAACTGGAAGAACCAACACAATTCAAAGAACCTGCGTACACAAAAGGGAATATTGGTTAATTAATAAATTGTTTCGTTTATATCATTTCGTTATTATCAAAATTGCTAAAGAAACTTGACTTGGCAGGTTTAGCGCGGTTATAAATAAAATATGCACATCTCAACGTTTTGAACGGCGCTTTCCAATTTCGAATTAACTTCAAATCTCTGGCACTGGAGTTTTAATTGACAATTAAGATATTAAATGTATTTCGCCCGCTACCACTTTTTGTTTTGTACGTTAGTACGTATGTTGGAAATTTACACCCTCTAGTTTTAATGACGGTGTAAATTTCCGTACTGTATGTACCTGACTCCGATTGACCGCAAATAGGTACCCCGCTAAATCCATCGTAATGCACGTCCATAATATAATGTGATGGGGCTTTGCGGTTTTGCGGCACAAATAAATACATCCAAATCGGCAAAGTTCCTGCTTGGACAGTTTCTAAACATTTTCCTTTGCCGCCTCTTTTTCATTTGGACGCGAACATTAACTGCTGGACGCGTCAAAAATGGAGGTGACCGCAGCGACTGCAGACGTGGTTGAAGTTTTGATCTTATGCCTGGTTGAGCGGCAACTTGTTTGATTGTACTGTTGCTGACAGGTCCGGTGTTCCACTTTGACATTATTGTCATAGAAATAATAAATATATTAGGTACCTATATTCAACTTGCCAAATAAACCAAAATATAATTGGATGGCTAGAAACGTCTATTTTATATATTTTTGTACTGAAAACTTGGTTTGGTAGGTTGTAATTCATAGTTAGGTGCCTCCTAATTCTTGAAAATTGCGCATTACACAATATTTTGATGTAGACATTGAAAACCGTAATAATGTTTAACCTATTTAACTCGCACAGTTTGTGACGATAATAAAACCTGAAGTTCTTATTGAGATTAAGTTCAGCAAAATAATTTTACAGATTGAATACATGTCTTTTCATAGCATTTTTGTAGCGTCCGAAAATATTTGTATATCCGTGGACAATGTCCTAGTCCGAACGAAGTCATCTTCTTCAACAAATACGGCAAAGAACTTTGCAGATATAGATATGCTAGATAAGCTACATTTAAGCAATATAAATTATAAAGACATTATTGATTATTTTATTATTGATTATTAACTAAGGAACCTGTTTAAAGTAGATGACGTGATCATTTCAATTAATACGTAAAGCGAAAACTACTTACCTCTTTTTATGAAAATTATGCAAACGGAGAAGTACTAAATTTGGCACAGTTAAAGTTTATGTGGAGGAAAGTGAGCAGCAAGCTAATTTTTAAATAATGCTTAGAAATACATATAATTAATAAAATTATATACACTACCTCAGCTTAATAACTCACATAGTCTCACACAACCATGCATTTGTATAATAACAGTAGGTGTTATTAGTTGGTCAATTGTCAATATTTTTTTTCAAATCTTTCACATTCCATAGATAACATTTACACATTTATATTGCGTATCTAAGAGGCAAAAGAACCCTAATAAAGTTGTAACTTAAAATATGAATTATGGTCGCATACCGACCACTAGGCGGACCTCTTGTTTATTCGACTGTGGTTTATTTAAATTTTAAATGAAGAAAAAACAGTTGACCTTTTTAGGGTTCCGTAAAACTCAAGGAACCCTTATAGTGCTCAACTAGGGGCAACAACTCTTTCCGTCCGTCTGTCTGTCTGTCCGCACTCCTAGCTTCTGTAACTATAAACATAAATGGATGAAATTTGGTACATAGTTATATAATGTGTAAAGATCTAGGTTTTGGCATTGTAAAATAATAATAATTTTATATTTTAGTGGTGGCTCTCTATAAACGTGAAGTGGGGATGAATAATATTTTTTCATTCTACCCCAACGTGTGGGTATCGTTGAATAGGTCTTTTAAAATAGAAGCAAAGTTTCATAAGTAACTTTTTTACAAATTCAACCATTTTCAAGTAATCGGCCTCCAAAGTGGCTTATAAGTTGCCCCTTGGCATTTCTAAAATATAGGAGATATAAACTAGTAAGTTTCTATGTTGATTATAGGTTTATGATGTGTATTATTGATGATAGGAAAATTATTTTTAGCGAAATCGGACAATAACTTTTGAAGTAAGTCAAAGAAAACGAAAAAGAATTATTTAGAAAATAATATTTATTTCATACTTTTTTGTGTATTTTTACTTTGGAAGTCTGTTTATTTTTTTTTTAATAATACGTTTTTCCTTTTTAGTGATATTTGTTAAATTATTATTAATACATTTTAATAACGTTTAAAATAAACTATCGAATGTATAATTGGTGGCTTCTATTAGGTATTGCTAATAAGATGATGATGATTATTACTGTAAGTTACATAGTGGCATATGCTTGCAGTTCTTTAAACAATGCGGAAATTTCCAAATGCGTATCTTTAAAGACTGAGGAGTTCTTTTCAGTACTTTTAGATCCACCTTGGTGCAAAATCTTATTTTTTGGTAGCATGTGCATGTGGACTTCAGAAAAAGTCAAATTCATCAAGCCAGAGTAATGTTTAAAGATATCCGTGTCGGTGTAAAATACTATGAATAGTACCTTTTATACCATCATAATGTGATGATGTATGGTGTGAGGATGGTGATGATGATGATTACACTAATTGACATAGTGGCATATGCTTGCACTTCTTTCAACAATGCCGGAATACCCAAACATGTATCTATAAGAAGTCAGGAGTTCTGTTCAGTACTTTTTTAGATTCAGGGTATACCTGGGAGCAAAATGTGATTATATAAGTTGAGGAGTTCCCTCGATTCCTCATGCATCCCATCATCACGTCACCACTTTGATGTAAAAAGGACCAATTTGGGATTAAACCCATACATCAAAAAAAGAATTTTGAAAATCGGTCCACAGACGGCGAAGTAATCGTTGAAAATACAAAATATATATATATATATATATATATATATATATATATATATATATATATATATATATATATATATATATATATATATATATATATATATATATATATATATATTTTGTATTTTCAATATTTATATATATATATATATATATACATACAGCCGAACGTACAACCGCCTCCTTTATTTGGAAGTCAGATAAAAATAAACTATTGTACCGTAAAAATTATATTCAAGGCTTCTTATAAATTAATGTTACTAATAGAGAAAATTAGTAATAACACACAGGACGTCTTGCACTATTTCCACTTTAATAAGTATTTTACATTAATTTTAATATATTACACGACCGGTTTCATCGGTATCAGGTGTCGACTTTGTCGAAACCGGTCGTGTAATACGTATATTAAAATTAATGTAAAATACTTATTAAAGTGAAAATTGTGCAAGAAGGTCTGTGTGTTGTTACTGTGAAACATGAATTTCCACCAAGAACCTACAGTACAATCAATAACATATCTAGAGAAAATTAGGTTTTGGCTTTCTTGTTTAATAAAAAGGATTTACATAATAAATAGAAGAAAAGTACTAATTGATAGGTTTTTTAATTATTTATTTATTTAAAGTAGCTTTTTAACAGCTAAGGTCATTAGCGATTGATAGGTAATAAATTAACAAGTGTTAGAGGTTACTAGTACTAAATAGATCTAAGTTATGTATAAGTAATAAAAATGTCTTGTTAAAATTTACTTTTATGTTAAATATTACAAACACTATACTTCGGTCTCGTAGATATGATATTGAAGTTGAAACAGACTGTTAAAGTTTCAAGTTATAAAAAGCCAACAGTCGCTTCCAGTGCTCTAGATTTCGGAATATTCTATTGGCTATCTGGACATCTGTTGGCATTCTGCAGTGTTTACATTTCATTTCTCGAAGCAACTAACGGCGTAGTCAGAAAGTGTGCGCGCGCAGCGATTTCATCGCGATAGCTTTGAGCGTTCGCAATCTTGATCGACACGAGCCCCGCACTATGGGGGGATGTCTGTTACTATTGTCCTAAACCAAGCTCCAGGTTACAACTTCCTCAGTCCCTTTGCTGCTTTGCTTACTTTTCTATTGCCCCTTTCATTCTCCAATTGACTGTATGCTTCTGTCACACGCATTCACAGATAGTATTTCAGGTGTTATTTTGGCATTTTAGGGACAACTTTATACATTTCATTCATGTTTGATTACATTTTTTATCACTTGAAAACCACTCCAATGAGAATTTAGATTCTAATGCATTATCATTGCGGTTTTTAAATAGGTAAAATACAGCCCTTGGAATAAAAAGTCGATTATTCTTTTTTAAACTTAAGTATCTACTAAAATATAGCCAGATAATAGTTTTTGCTTCACATTATTGTTTGTGAACTTTGACCAAGTCTTTAGTTTCAGACATTTTACAAGTACGAATTGGTTTTTTTATCAATTTTTTTATCTCTGGAATGTATCCAAATATTCGTAGATTAGTTTTGTTAACATCATCATTATGTTTTTCTTTTAGGCCGTAATAGATTTTGTCTTTCTGTACTTTGTGAACCTTTGTGCTAAATTCCTTATTGAATATCTGTTTATCAATCAAATCGTTAGAATACTTTTTGGTTTCCCATTCCACTAACATATTGTTAATCAAATGATCTTTGAGCATCAACTTTGCGTATGGAGAAGGCAGATTCATTTGTCCTGGAAGCATTGTCTTTGTTCTAATTTTTGTGTTTAAAAGCACTAAGGATCTTTCATCTACAGTCGAATTCTTAGTATCGCCAGTTTTATACAAGTCTTTGTCCCAATCATTTCTAGTAATAATCGTTATTTCCGGTCGTAAGTTATCCGAAACGAAATTTAATAAATTACTTTCTGTCACACTGCTACCAATCTGCAACAGTCATAATTGCGCTAAACAAAATAATATGCGCTTAAGCAATACTAATGACTATATATAATAGAAATAACATGAAAGACACATTTTTCATACGTTACTTATTTATTAGTAAGTTACCTTCATCCTATTAAACCATCATCATATTATTACCATATTATGTAGATAATATTATTACTTACTTGAGAAAATTCACTGTTTCCGATATAAAATATGTCACCAATAATCAACAATATAAAAAAATTACCCATTTTTATTGAAACAAACTTTTATTTTATTGTAACTTCTCTTGCTGCGTTACTACGCCTTTATGTATAAAAGGGTCTGGTGTTCAATCAATATACAACATGTTGTTTTGTAAATACATATTGAAACCCGATATAAACAATATATTGTATTGATACCTACTAGCTTACTAATTAATACAATAATATTCAACAGGAACGTTTGTTTGTAGATCACTAATTAAGACTGCATGATGATAGATGCAACTTTCGAAAAACAATACTCAATTGGAAATGACCAACTTTCGTTTCACGATAGACGAAACCGCTACCTTATGTTCTGTTAGGTGAACTTACTTTTGATCAAATAAAATAAAAAATAAAATTTGTTTATTTCTGATATCTATTATCTGTGATACTATGACACGTTTGTCATGGTAGCAACATAGTTTACTGATAGAGGACTGATATATATTGCCTGTGAGACTATGACACGGTTGTCATGGTAGCAACATAGTTAGTTTACAAATGGAAAATGAATAAAGATTACACATTCTAAATACTACATTTATTACTTTACAACAATTTCCAATTTCCAAAATGCTAAGACTGGGTACCTACTAGTCCTTTCACGTGTTTCCAAGAGACCGATCACATCAGTTCTAGCATCTATAGTTCGACCGTCATGATAACTATCATTATCACTAGTCCCTTATTATAGGTAAGTATTCCAGGTTAAAATAATAATAATTACAACTATGGACGCTTCATACCACGTCAATCTGACCCCGTGCTAAGTACCCGAAGAACTTGTGTTACAGGTACCAGAAAACGGTAAGTATATTTAATACTTTTATACTATACATGAAATATTTAAGATTTTTATTATATTATACACATATTTAATAAACATCCATGACCCAGAAACATAGAAAACCGGCGGGATTTGAACCACCGACCCCCGCCTTGAGCACCAAAGCGCTGAACCACTGAGCCACAGAGGTTGTCGACGTCGTCGTCGAGCCATGTATGTCATGGTACCTATATTTAGTATTAAAATATGTAAGGATTATTTTAATACTAAATATGTTTATTAAACTTTTATACCTTTTATACTTTTATACATAGATATTACATAGCTATTGTGAAACGATAAAAGTGTTTGAGATATAATGCTCTGATTCTCCCCGTTCCCGTTCCGCTCCACCATAGAATATCTGTTAATTTTTAGCATTTCAGGTTTTTAATCACATACCTACTTGCTCTCATAAGGGGCATGACAAACGACGAAGATACTTTAAGATTTTATGTCAAGATAAAATATCGCTTGCTATACAGATTGTGTGAATCATCACAGACGGCTATACAATACATTGTACGTACTGTGATATGAAATATATCCAGGCATATTCAGATAAAATATTATAGTATCTTCGCCATCTGTGACGCCCTTTGAGCACGAGGAGTTGTGATAGTAACAGTCTTCACTTAAAAATTATCCTCCTTAAGATGTTCTTTAACCAGTAGATTCTGTTTGCACGAACAAAACCTAATAAATTACTACCCATATTTATATGTGGCACAAAATAATTAGTAAAATCATCAGCGAGTAGACAGGCGGGATATAAAATAATCCCTTTGCAATATTCCAATTTAAATATAGCTGATCCGATAGGTAATTGAATTTAATGTTATTTGAAATTGTTACCAATAGCAGTCCGGTCAGAGTTATTTTACCTCTGACAGGACCTTAAGGCCAACGACATAGGTAAGGATCCCTCTCATAGAAACTTCAAGAAGAAGGAACTCCGAATGAAATATAGCTGCTATCACAAGTTGCCGCTTGACCAGGCATAAGATGAAAATCACTTAACAGTGCCGTTGTACCCAGCGCACGCACACATACGTTGTAAATACGTATTGTCACCACATCTGCAGTCAATGCGGTCATTTTCTTTGTTATATTTTGAGGCGTCCTAGAGCAAAGGAAAATGTTTAGAAACTGGTCGAGCAGGAACTTTGTCGATTTTGTACTTACGATGACTAGTCGAAACAGTCACAAGAAATCCATCCATCCATCCATCCTCAGAAACTTTAACATATATAATAGTATAGTAGTAGGCAGTAAGATGAACGTTGCACAAGTTACTAGACACTATTATCATTGAGATTTATCAATATTTGCATCAAGAGGAAAATCTTCAAAACTTTTGCATCATATCGGTATTTGGTCAAAAGTCTCAAGGCCGCGCTTAGTCTATTTACCCGACTACGGCGAAGCTAAAAGGAGAGGTAATGATTTTGACAGTCTATGTATCCGTATGTACTATGTAATATTTGTACGTGTGCATCTATACAGTATGTATGTTCATTCCACTGTAGGGCTGATCCGATTTGAGATTGATAAGATGTCAATAGATTCGTTATAATGGCCCAGGCAACATAGGCCACATAATTTACATATTCGGCTTATAGCTTTTTAATAAAAACACTAGCTGTTAGCTAACAACGTCTGTTGGGTACCAACAGACGTTGTTCTGTCTTAACTATGAACACTGTGATAAATAAATAAACATCTACCTAGATACACCAACAACAACACATATAACCTACACCTACTACCTACACCTATAACCTACACCTACAACCTACACCTATAACCTACACCCACACCAGTAGGTGTACTACTTACTACGTCACCGGTAGGGTGACGTGTGAAATAGTTATCGACCACTGAGGGTTGAATGTTATTAACAGTACTAAAATCGCTTATACACAATTAACACCCATTAATTACATAAATCACACATATAAAGGGTGAAAATTTAAGGTTTATTAGGGTTATATTAAGTTTTTTAATGCCATATCCTAAAATAATAAAAATAACAAAAAATTACAAAAAAATATTTAAAAAAACACCTAATCACTTATTATTTGCAACCTATTCTTATAGCTACCGAATACACCTGCAAAATTTAATAAAAACCGGTCAAGGCGTTTCGGAGGAGTTCTTTAACAGACATGAGAATTTTATATATAAGATAATAGCTATTTGCCTGTTCTATTTATTTAACCTAGCCTAACCTTAGGCTTTAGTATTGTAATTAACTTTAGTGTTGGTTAACGGTTTTTTTTTTGTTCTTTGAAAGTAAATACAAAAGAACCTTATAGATTTTTATCGATCATTGAACTCTAGAAGATTCCGAAGACAGCTGTGATCTCGCTGATCACAACATGGATGTCGATGCCATGCTCGTGGAGGGTCTGAGCTTCCTTTTGGAAGGTCTCGCTGTCGAGAAGGGCTCTGAAGAGCTGCTTCCACTCATCCGTGTCCAGGTTAGCCATGGCGTTGGCGAAGTCTTCGTGTTCAGCGACCTTCTCTTGATAGAGGGCGGTCAGCTTGGCCTTGGGGAACTCCGAGATGCAGTCCTTGATGTAGGATGAAATGTCACGGCCGCTGAAGGTGTGCCTTTCAGTGCGTTTCCTGCCGATGGAATCTACAAAAACGGAAATTAAAAATTAGACAAGGTAACCCATGGAAATATATATAACAAGAGCGTGTCAGGACATGGCTTATACTTTGGAGGTCAGTTGCTTGAAAATGGTTTACTTAACAAAAAAGTCATGTATGAAACCTCGATTTTATTTAAGAAGACTAGCTGACCCGTGCCCATTTAGTTAGGCTTTAAACATTTTTTGATGATGATGATGAGGATAAAAAGTATACTAAGTTACGCCTTATAACATCAGCTATCTGCCAGTGAAAGTCTCGTGAAAATCAGTCCAGCCATTTCAGAGATTAGTCGGCATAAACCGAGAAGGACAGACAAAAATTTTTAAAATTGTTTTTTTATTGTTAATACCGTTTACCGTTTACCGTTAATACTGTATTAACAGTATTTACTTTCATATGCATTAAGTGAAAAGCTGTTAATTTGAAACTACAAACAGACACTTCAATTTTATTTATTTTGTATAGAAGACCTATTTGACGATACCCCAAACGATAGGGTAGAATGAAAAAAAATCACCCCGCTACACGTGTCTCAAGAATTTGAAAGCCACCCCTAAAGTCTATACGCAGTCTATAACTATGTAAAATTTCATATATTTATGTTCATAATTAGGTACAGAAGTTAGAAGGGCGGGAAGACTTCTGTGTTTACCGTGGACGTGTTCCTTATTCCTTTACTTATCCTTATTCCTGGGTTCCTACGGAACCCTAAATACTATTGATAATTAAAATTATATTTTTGATAAAAACATTTTATCTGGCTTGTCCGTCTAGTCACCAGACGTAGACAAGACTCTAGTCTGTACCAGTATGCTCTGTTCCGATTCAATGTGATCTAAATGTATACAAAGCTCAATATGAACGGCTATAATGCGAACAATTTAAATGTCACTTATTCGCCGCGCAATAAAGAAATATAATGATACATTAATTTGGTCGAATTTTATTTCTTGTTTACATTTAGATTACTTTGAATCGAAACGGAGTATTAGCCTAATTTCAATTACCTACTGGAAACACAAACGTATGTATGCATATCAGTGGCGTGGGGTTCCTATAACTCCATTCCTATCGGCTTCTCTTACTACCTATATATTTGGAACAAAATTGTTTAATACTTATACGATTAATTATAATAATTAATAGCTTATAATACACTCACCAACAGCCTGGTTAATGAAATCAATGAAGTAGATAATGTCAATGCCGTGACCCTCCAAGAATTCAACGACCTGTAAAAAAAAACATAATTACTAACTAAAGTTTCATACTAGTGTTGATGAGGCTTTTTATAACAACAAAGTTCTGAAGAGTGATCTTTGTTTATTGTGACTTTATGAAACAACAACGAGGCGAACCATCGATCTTTTCTTTAAAAGTTAACAAGAAAGTAATGAATTGTAATTGAAACTTGCTCACTGTGAACTCCAGTTTGCAGATAAAAAGCTGTTCCATCTTTAATGAGCTGGTTAGTATTGCTGCAATATAACTCCATATAAAAAAACAACAAGTTGGGCTACTTACAGCTTTGAATTCGGGCAGGTCTTCCATTTCGTATACCAACTCTTTGAAGTCCTTGCTGCCCATGTATTCGAGTCCAGCCAGGAACTCTTCGAACTCCAGGTAATGCTCGGTGATATGTTCGATGTCGTGACCAGCTTCGTCCATGATCAGGGCGATGAAATCTTCGTAGTGCTCGTGGAATGACTTCCGCACCTGGGGCGCGGTGGAAGCCAGGGAGACCAGGGCCAACAGAGCAATAGCGACCTTCATTGCGATGAGAATTCAGAATTATGTTTGTACAGTTGCTAAAACCTCCTTATATAGTCCAGTTCAAGATACCTTATCAATCATGAGTATCGCTTTACGTAAAATATTTGTCCTATTATTGATTACTCATGTCCAAGTCTCGAGTGTTAAGGGCTTTATCGCTTTGAATTTGCGAGATAAACTATACGCCACTGTATTGCTTGAAACTCTAATCCGTTGAAGGTTTGACTGTTTCACTTAAACAGCCTTATTAAAAAAATTCACTACTCCTGGCCTTACTCAGCACATGCACTGGAGTAGCTTATATTATATTAATCGAGAAATAACATTAGATAACAAATGTTATTAAAACCACGGAGTAATCTCTAATTTTCAAATCATTCGATACGCCAATACTTGCATTTACAAAATAAATTATATCATGAACATTTGAATGAACCTAAGATTTTTTTTCTGTTGTTGTAAAAATTTTTGTCTGTTTGTCTGTACGTTTGTACGCGCTAATCTCAGAATCTACTGAACGGATTTTGATGAAATTTGGTATGGTAGTAGTTTAGACTCTGGATTAACACATAGTCATTTTTTATTGCGGAAAAATGTACGGTTCCGGCGATATTTGTTTTTGCGCGTACGAAGTCAACGCCTTAACCGATTTGAATGTGGTTTTCACTTATACGTTTTGGTTACTCTACTCCACTTAAAATTTAATTAACCGACTTCCAAAAAAGGAGGCGGTTATATATTCAGATATTTATAATATTATTATATTTTGTATGTTAATCGATTACTCCAACGCCTGTGGACCGTATTTCAAAATTCTTTTTAGCTGTAAAGGGTATAATCCCCATTTGGTCTTTTTGACACCAAAGTGGTGACCTGATGATGGGATCCATGAGGAATCATGGGACTTCCTCGAAATTTATATGGACACATATAGTGATTTTGACTATTTCTGAAGTAGTCCAGGCATATACTACCAAAAATAAAGATTTTGCACCAGGGTATATACCCTGGATCCAAAAGTACTGAACGGAACTCCCGAGTCGTTATAGATACATGTTTAGCGATTTCGGCGTTGTTTAAAGAACTGAAAGTATATGCCACTGTGTCAATTAAAGTAATCATCATATTCATCGCCTTCATCACACCATACACTATCACATTATGATAATAGGTACTTCTCATAGTATTTCACATCGACACGTATATCTTTGAACGTTACTGCCGTTTGTCGACAGTTTGTCTCTTTAATATTATGAACTATTTTATTAAAAAAATAGAAATATGTAATCGTCTCATTTAATTTTTCATGACATTTAAACAATAATTTTCCTTTATTTATAACAACAAAAAGACAAGAAAATAATCGCAACTTGATGGCAAAATGATGGCATGCCCGCCCTGCCCTGCAAACCTTACTCACCCGTTTAGACTTGGTAGCTCCCAGTTTTAACTTTTACGCCTCGGATTAGGTTAAGTACTTTAATTCATTACTTATATATATTTTGTTTATTAATTTCTCTCCCCACACCTAAATACTCGGAACAAATTAAATCTTGCGTTTACGTGGACAAATTTTAGAAAATCAGATATAATCCACTAAAATACAATCCAAAAGTAATAAGTACTGCATTAAAATATAATATAAGTCAGTTGGGAAGACAACTACATATTGCAAAATATTTAGTTTAATTTATATAAGTACCCAGAAATATTAAGGTAGGTATATCTACTTAAATATAAACATTTTATGTGTAGTTTAGTATTTAGATATATCTAAATATTATTTTTCAACAAAAATTAAACCGACTCCCAAAGAAAAAATACACAAAAAACTATAGAATAAATATTATTTTCTAAATAATTCCCCTCTTAAATTCGGCTAAAATTTTAACTATTTCTCTACTCAATCTTCTTAATTTTGAAGTCGGTACCAGCCCAAACAATATCCTACAATATTTTATAGAACTCACGTTCAAATTTGCATTTGCAATATTTAGAAAATAAGATTTATTTCATACTTTTTTGTGTATTTTTACTTTGGAAGTCGGTTTAATTTTTTGTTTAAAAATAATATTTTTCCCCTTTTTAGTGATATTTGTTAAATTATTGTTAATACATTTTAAGAACGTTTAAAATAAACGATTGAATGTATAATTGAATACGCGTCAAGCTTCCATTAGATATTGTAAATAAGACGATGATGATAATTACTGTAAATTACATACTGGCATACGCTTGCAGTTCTTTAAACAATGCCGAAATTTCCAAACGCGTATCTTTAAATACTGAGGAGTTCTGTTCAGTAGTTTTGGATCCAGGGTATCCTTTGGTGCAAAATCTTATTTTTTGCTAGCATATACTTGTTTTACTTCAGATAAAGTCAAAATTACTATATGTATCCATATAAATTTCGAGGAGTTCCCTCGATTCCTCATGGATCCCATCATTAGGTTTCCATTTTAGTGACTAAAGGACCAATTTCGAATTATACCCTTTAAATAACAAAATAATTTTGCAAATAGGTCTATAAACGGCAAAGTAGTGTTCAAATATATCCGTGTCGTGTAAAATACTATGAGAAGTACCTTTTATATCATCATAATGCGATGATGTATGTTGTGATGATGGTGGTGATGATGATGATTACTCTAATTGACATAGTGGCATATGCTTGCTGCTCTTTAAACAACGCCGAAATCCCCAAACATGAGGACTCCATTTCGAGGAGTTCCTCGATTCTTCATAGTTTTCATTATCAGGTCACCACTTTGATGTGAAAAGGACCAATTTGGAACTATACCCTACACCAAAAAAAGAATTTTGAAAATCGGTCAACAAACGGCGGAGTAATCGTTGACAATACAAAAAATATATATATATATATATATATATATATATATATATATATATATATATATATATATATATATATATATATATATATATATATATATATATATATATATATATATACAGCCGAACGTACAGCCTCCATTTTTGGAAGTCGGATAAAAATACAAAAAAGTTTCAAAATTCATTAAAAAATTCATTAAAGTATAAACTTTAACGCCTAAATTTCGGAGATAATATTTTTACAAATATGTTCTTGTAGCCTTATAATTACAGACCAGAGAGTCTAAAAAGGCCACTTTATGTGTTTCATATTATGATTCATATATTTTTTTCAACTCATATAATGTGCGCCATTTTACGCATTTCTATTGAAAACTGTCAAAATTTATGTTTTCTAATTTTCTAATATATAAGTATAATATAATAAATCAGATGAATCATGTAGCCATTTTACAATTTCACGATTGTTCGTACGAAAAAAAATATATGAAACATAATATGAAACACCTAAAGTGGCCTTTTTAGACCCCCAGACTACTGACTTCTTAACGTCTATTCAAGACTATATGTATAGTTACGAGTATAGTCCATACTTATAGTCTATTTAGTAGGTAATGTTTTTTATATGTTGTGGGTATATTACAAAAACTAGTCAACTGTGTTACTTCATAGTGATATTGTAATGCAAGTGGTATTTTAATTGATACAAATAATATGGACGAAAATAAGGAAATAAACTCAACGGCAAGTTCTTTATCTACTTTAAACGAAGACAACGGCTCGTTTATCGATGACTATTCTCATCTCAGACTATCATACTACCAGCAGCGTTATGAAACGCATCGGGCATTCACTGATAGCCTAAACTTTTCAATGTCAACTTTCGATAACGAAGATCGCTTATCTAATATCGTAGATGAGTCACGGATTCGAGTGCCAGATGAGGAAAAGAATTTCCGTAAAAATTGCATATCAGAAATCCCGGAGCTGCCGCATCCATCACAAACTGTCGCGTCCATTATAGCCTCGATTTCGCACCGCATGGACTCAGGTAACTCTAAATTCAAATATGGAAGTCGCATCGAACGGGCCGGTCGAACTGTGCCACAGAATACATTTGCCCCTGAACGTCGCTCCACACTGAATTCTTCTGAAATTATGAACAGTAAATAATTAGAGTTTTAACTTCTTAGTTAATAACATATAAATCAAGATAATATTGTAAGCATGTAATAAATATTCATTTTGAAATTGTTATAATAAATCAATATTTTATTTTATTTCAAGATAATATTAATCATTACTAGATTCCATAAGGTATTCAGGCGGTAGTCCCTTCCCTTAGATTTTTTAAAATAAAACGTTTGTAAAATAAAACGGGCACCGAAGCGAATTACTAATTTTATTTTAAATTAATTTTTTACTACTACGACGAAGCCAAAAGGAATGTATGTATGTTTGTTTCACCATAGCACCTAAACTACTGATCCGATATTAATTAATGATGTCAATAGATTCGTAATAACGCCCCGGGATACAGTTTACAGATAAGTCGGGTTATAGTTTTTAACTTTTGATTATTCCGATTGTTATGGGTCAACCTAGCCCTGATTCCCAGAGCATCATGCAGCTAGAGCTAACGAATCATGGGGTGATCCTTTTCTAGGAAGTCAATCGTTACCAAAATCGCAGTTATTCCCAATGAACATCAAAAACTTTATAAACAACTAAGTACTATCAGGGAATCTAACTCATAGGCAGGTTGACTGTTGTCATAATTTATTGGTATTGTGTTAATAATATGATATCAATCTGATATGTCATTGACAATTGTATTGACATATCGTCATTATTACACAAATAAATTAGAAATAAAAAAATAGAACACTCCACCTGCTTATGAATTATATTCCCCGATATGTTCTAAGCCGATAGTACATTAATCAAAATACATTGACAAAATTAACTTAGCTTAAGAATATCGAAAAGGAATTAACAGATGTAGAAATAAGCTTATGAAATGTCACGAAGAGGCTTCTCACTACTAATATACCTACACTATCGTATTTCTACCAACTGCTTGAGTTTGCATCATGGGTTTCGAGTTGCTACTATCCTGCCTTAAAATAATTATCTGAGTAAAAAAAATTGCCTATCTAAAGGTAAACTTGACGACCTCTGTGGCTCAGTTGAGCGCGTTGGTGGTCAAGCCGGGGGTCGAGGTTCGTAACCCGCCGAAGAAACAAAAAAGTTTGTCTGTACTACTGGGTCATGAATGTGTCTAATATTTGTATAATATTATAATAATAATCTTTTTTTTTTATTATACATAGGTGTATAGTATAATAGTTAAATATGCCTACTTCCCGTTGTCTTGTTCTACACAAGTTCCTCGGGTACTTATCACGAGGCCAGATTGACGTGGTGTGAAGTGTCCATTGATATTATTATTATTATTATAAACAGAATACTTATTTAAAATAAGTTTGACATACCTAAATTGGTACTTTATTTCAATTAAAATAATAACAAACCAAAACAACTGCCGAAAGTTCACAATTCAATAAAATGAAATTTACTTTTTCAGAGTATAATTTTAAATAAATTCAAAAGTAGAAATTCAAAATATCTTTCACAATTTTTTTCCGACCTAAAATCAAAGAGGAATAGAAACAAAATACATAATTACAAAAGGTTTGATTTCCCGAGCGACTGCCACCAGTGCAATACCATCTATACTCACCGTTTTGTATAAAAATAACATTAATTTCTCAACTTATAAAGTATTTGTAACCTCGTGGGCAAAATATATTCCCCGCTTGAGCTACGCCATATAAATGGGGACAAATTTTCATTATTTTTGTACAAATTGGGACGTTTTATGTAAGGTTTTATAAAGCCGCTCCTGGAATTAACGTCCTATTATAGGTACAGCCTCCGTGGTCTAGTGGTTAGAACTTGGCTCTCCACTCGGAGGTCGTGGGTTCGATTCTCGCATTGGAACAACAAAAAATGTTATTTCCAAGTTTGGTTAGGACAATGCAGGCTGATCACCTGATTGTCTGACAAGAAAGATGATCCATGCGTCGGATGGGCATGTAAAAAATCGGACCTGCGCCTGATCTCTTGCCAGTCGTATCGGTTATCCGTTCCACTGGGTTATGAGAGTAAACGAAGAGAGAGTGCTCTTGTTAACTGCGCACACACTTGGGCACTATAAGATTGCTCCTGCGTAACTGGCCTTGTTTCAATTAAACCGGCCACCGTCACCAAAATCGGTGAGTCGGGAGTTATGTTGCCCGCAGCTTAGCCCGCGTGGGTGAGTGTTCGTGGAAAAAACTTCTTTAGCAAATATACCTGCAATATAGTAATAGCACAGAGTATAAATATATGATTTATAATACATTTTCACAGGTACTTTTTAATTTTAAGATATCTCCTAGATAAGGATAATTAAATTGTATCCGTCTAAATAGCTTCTGAAAATACCACATTATTTCCTCAGTAACCTATCCGTAAAAGATAGATATATCTATGCAATCGCGAACTTTTTTGTAGTCCTATAAAAGAGAAACAATGCTACCATACATTGTATTGTTATTTATCTCCAACGGATTAGGTTGGGCAGCGTTTTTGCTAAAAGTTCCCAGACGGCTTGATTATTTCCGACACCTTCAACAATTATCGTCATAAATCAACCAATTTCCACAAAACCTTAACAAATAATAATTATCGACCTAAACCTTGCTAAGGAACCACTCTGTCGGTAAATGTAAACGGCATGAATACCCTTTCAGCAGTTTTTGAGATTATCGTGAACATACAGACAGACTCGTTGGGGCACTTGAGTATCGTATGTCCGTCTCATGGTTCTAAGCTACCTCCCCACCAATTTACCAATTTTCACCCAAACCGGTTCAGCCGTTCTTGAGTTATAAATAGTGTAACACAACTTTCTTCTATGTACACGATGTACACGACTTTCTTTTATATATATATATATATATATATATATATATATATATATATATATATATATATATATATTAGTAGCATCAGATAATGAATATAATCTCTGCCTCATAATCTCGTTGAAGATCTCGACACAAATATCGTCAATTCAACATCGTAAAACAATCGCCTTAAATACAAATAATAGGTAAGGCTAATATCGCCTAAAAAAGAAATTGTTTGTCAATTAACCATTAACTACAACTTTTCCTATCTTGAGTCTTGACTTATTTTACAAATACATAACTGCTTTAATAGAATATAGACAAGGACAGCTGTCTAACTAAAAGCTGCAAATGTACCTATGCCACAAGCACCTATATTAAAGACGTATGCAACATGTCCGTAAAGTAAATAGATACAGTAAAACCAAGTTCCAAGTCTTTCGAGATTAGTCATTTTACGTACATAGTTTGTCATTTCCATTGAAAAATGATGATTGCCGAGGACCATACTACTCTATTGATTTTGATACTATATTTGAAGTGCAAAATAGACCATGCAAAGGCGAAAAAGTTTTAATAGTTTTGTGACCTTATCTAAGACCGAGCACAACTGTAGCCTAGGGTAACTTCAGGGCATCTAGGGTAATTAGCCTGCCACATGGCTTCTGATGATTAATTATGTCCTGTTCTGGCTCCTAGCCACCACTTACAAAAAATATTTTTCGCCAGCAGTGCAATGGAAAAATATTTTATAACGTATCATTCAATCTTCATAACTGTAACTGATAAGTGATAAGTTTTATTCATTTCTATTATTGCATTTGAAAATAGAAGGCGAAAAGCACGAATACGACACTTAGGTATGTAATAAGCATTACTTTTTTAGAAAATAATTAAATAGGTATTTTATAATATGTAGGACCTAGGTAGGAACTATTATAAAATGTTAATATTATGTAATGTTTTTTCTTAGGTAATAAAAAACATGCTGTATAGTGTAGGTACTATCAGGGAATCTAATTCCTAAGCAGGTTGACAGTTGACATAATTTGTTCGTATCTATTAAAACATTATCATATCAAACTATCACTTGCAATAATTGTATTGTGAGTGTATAATATTATCGTCATTATAATGCAAAAAATATACGAGAACACTCTACGTACTTATGAATTACATTCCCTTATAGTACATGGCTATAAGGTCCCTTGAGATTAATAAATTTTCCAAAATACTGGTCGATTGCGCTAATGGAAGTGTAACTAACATTTACCTAAGCAACAAAATACAAAGTAATATAAACAAAACTCATAAGAGATTAAGACCCAGAAAGCAGTTCAACTATTATCGCGATGTCTCAGTGCTGCTCCTGCAAAATCCTTGGAGCCCCTTTCGCAATCATGAAAAACATTCAGTACCTTATCCTGAAATTTCTTCTTCTGGGAGCACTATTTATAAGATCTTAACTTAAAACCAACTGTCAAAGTAGTAACCTCGGGGAGGAAAGTTCGGGAACTTTTCCAACGTGTCTTTATTTGAGATTGTAATGGTCGCGGTCTCCATCGTAATTTGTGTTTAATGATGTTTGCCAAGTTTTAGTTCGCTGTGTAATTACATTATTTACTTAATCATGTTTGGCTAAAGTAAACGTTTAAGCCATATACTTTAACCTAACCTAACATAACCTAACCATTAGGTAGTAAATTTTAACCAATAGACAATCGGTACCTCATAATAAGTATTTACTTTAATTAAGGGCTTATTAGATATTCGTATATTATGCAGCATGCTACCTAAAAAAATGTATTACCAGTTACGTATTCGGAAGTTAGCACCCACAGTATCGTACCAACGCGAACGTAATATGGTAGTAGTATAATCTATTATAATGAAATAAAGTGAAATATTGGTATCTGGAGAGCGGCTGATCGCGAAAAAAAGAAGTAGGTCGTTACAATTTACATAAAGGAGGCCTGCTTAAAAAAGATCGCATTCTATTAGCATATAGATTGTATGCGCGAAGAAACACAATCAATCAACCTTAGCGAAGGTAACTATGACTTACATTATCCCTTGTTACTTTCCAGTAGTTCTAGCAGGAACCCTTGCAGGACCACCATAACTAGAGATTGTTGCTAAAACATTGGTAATTACGTGATCCAGACCGTAACATGTAGCCTGTAAGCTAGGTAGTTATGAAGTAATCCTCTTTATTTATATTTATTTGAAATTCTATATTTTATAGTTTCGCTATAATATGGAACACTAGTTTCGCTCTGTCAATCCGTATGTTCGTCTGTCCGTCCGTCGACCTCACTTGCTAACTTCGGTAATTCAGAATAGGAATTCATTTTTGGCATTATAAAATTATTATAATTTTGTATTTTACGGGTGAGCCCCATCTATGCATGTTAAGTGGAGGAGAATTTATTTTTAATTTAATTGAAATTGAAAGATTTCGTATTTTTTTTTATGATTTAAACTATTTTCGAGTACCTAATTGACCTCCAAATTGGTTTACATGTTGCTCCGACTCGCCCATGATGATTATTCCTTAAGGCTACCGAGTAACGAGCGGCCAATCACTGCAGAGAGTACTGCAGTTAGTTCGGCCTGAACGGATTCGAGCACATACACGGAAATATTAACGAATCGCTTCAGTCCGTTCGACCGACTGATATGATCTCGAAATTGCACACAGACTTTTTTTGGTTTTGGTTTTGGTTAAGGTTTTGCATCCTTTCAGGCCGATCTGAAGGTAGAGCGGACCGTATATGTGGGCCCTTAATGAAAGTCACTACTTACTCACTGGACGAAATCATGTGTTTCAGGCTCAAAATAGGCACCGTCCTACCGACACTAGCAAAAAAACATTCATATTTCTATTTATAAATAAATTGAATTAGTTACACTAGAAACCTATAAAAATGAAGTACCTACCATCCGTCTTCAAAAATAAAAATATCAGATATCACAAGAACAACTTGATCCCGGCCCACTTACGCCGGCTTTGATCACAGCCTCACGAGTGCCGGGAGATGAATCTTTTCGGATATGATAAAATACAACTTTATATTTCTTTGTAATTTGTAAAGAAATTGCAAAAATATTAGGCCGCAGTCCCTTGGAGAACGTGCAGTCCGTGGAACGCAGAATATGTTGAGTACCTACCTACGGACGATTATTTAGGATAATTCTTAGAGTACAAAACTCATGTTACATTTTTACGCGTCAACACCTCCTGAAACACAGATTATAGAAAGAGGAACAGATAAACAGCTACTTACATAGTTAGCTCATCAGGTGACTTTGTCGAAATCGGTCGTGTAATACCTATATTAAAATTAATGTAAAATACTTTTTAAACTAGAAAAAGTGCAAGAAGTTCTGTGTATTATTACTGTACAATAAGTAGATAATGACAGTAGGCAGAAATAAAAATTTGCATAAGTCACAGATATATAACATGATTAACGTTTCCTGACAACTCTAACTACGCATGGTGTCCTCGTGCCGTACAACGTGCCGGCTTTGAAGACCACGCGCCCGCCGCACTGTATACGCGAAGCGGTTATGACGAGAATTTAAGTATTTTATAGGATAATCTGGTCAAAATTTATGGACAAATGTTTTATATTTATAGAACTAGTTTCTAATACCTACTAATTACGCTCCTTGAATATCTATTTTTGTTTTGAAAACACCTGTATAATCAGAATCTCGAAAACGGCTACAAGTATTTCCATGAAATGTTACCTACCTAAATGTTGAACCTACGCAGGGCGTTTTAGGGGAGAAAAATCTATAAGAATAGCTAGGTCTCGTCCCTGGGAAACCTCGAATTAAAGGTAAGTATGTTTTTTTCTTTCATCGTGCAACAATATTATGTAAACAATTTCGACTCTAACTACTGATGTCAGTGTCAGTCACAAGCTTATCACATGAGAAGTCGAAATGCGGATACAGATGCAGTAGCTGTCTACTGACTCGCGCCTCGTGCTTGTGTGACCGGGTGAGACAAGTCGAGCTCCTGCCATGCACGTACAGGGGTACAGTAGCTGTTTACTGTCACATCAGCAGCCTTACCTATGTTCAATCTTTGCGTTGTTGGCAAATTGGTGTCTCGGGTTCGAATCCCGGTCAGATGAATATTGTTACAATTCTCTTTATTTTTTCTAATATCATAAATATAAGATTTACGAGGTCGGTAATATATTTAAGTACTTTTTAAATCGGAAATAATTTCTGCAAAATTTATAACATACTTACCCTGATACAATAATAGGAACCTACTTATATCTAGATACTAACCTATAATTGCCATTTGCCATACGTTTTTTCCTTGTACTATGTAATAAAACTCTTTATTTAATCTTAGTACCTACACATTATGTTACTAAGTAGGAAAATCTAAATATTATAATTTCAACTCCCAACTATTACGAAATAAACATCCGCATTTGCAGTTGTTTATTGCGTTAACTGGTAACAGACAATCACAAACACATTCATGCCAGATGCGCATTTCGCGCAATCAACTTGCAGATCCTGTCCTATATTCTAGGGGATCTGTCGAAGCGGTGCCACCTAAATCTAATTAGGTAATTGAAATCATTCAACGGTGCCTGTGGGTGGCAACAGCTCTGCGTCAATTAGTTCCCCGATTCCTGCGCTCTGCACTACTGTCATTTGAGTGCAGCGAAATGGCGGAGCGTTCGATATACGGCGACTAATTGATGGCTAATCCAGATATTGATATTCGAATAAAACCTGATTGTACCTATATTTTTTCAAAGAAGAATACGTACATCGATAGATAGAAAACTTTTTATTTGCACACACACACACATTTAAATCAAACACACAACAATTATTAGATACTAGCTTTTGCCCGCAGCCTCGCCCGCGTGGGAGTGTTCGTGGCAAAAAAATATTTCCATAGCAAATATAGGATACCTGCAATATAGTAATAGCACTGAGTAAAATATATATCCCCTAGATAAGGATTCATATTGTATCCGTCTAAATAGCTTTTCGTCTAAATACCACATTATATTTTGTGATTTTTTTTAAACTTAGAATGGGTATAGTGACCTCCATAAAAGATAGACATAACATTATAATATGCGGTCGGGGGTCTTTTGTAGACCTTTAGAAGAGAAACACTCCCAACATACATTGTTTTCTTCAACGGGTTATGTTAGGCAGCGTTTTCGATAAAAGCTCCCAGACGGCTTGATTTTTTAACCGACTTTCATAAAAGCAGGCGGTTATACGTTCAGCTGTATATATTTTTTTTTTGTATGTTCAACGATTATTCCGCGTCTGTGGACCGATTTTTCTTTATTTTGCGAACTTCAGGGTATAATTCCAATTTAGTCCGTTTCATACCTGATGGTGGGATCCATGAGGAAGCGAAGGAACTCCTCAAAATTTTTATCAATATTTCTCTCCTCAATATTTTTGTGCCAAGGTAACCTGGATCCAAAAGCACTGAACAGAACTCCTCAGTCTTTAAGGATACACGTTTGGAAATTTCGGCGTTGTTTTAAGAACTGCAAGCATATGCCATTATGTAACTTACAGTAATCATGATCTTATATCAATACCTAATGGAAACTAGGCGCGAAATTTTCATTCGAACGTTTTTTTTTAAACTTTCTTAAAATGTGTTATTAAAAATTATTATATTTAAAGAAAAAATTAAACAGACTTCCAAAGTAAAAATGCACAAAGAGTATGAAATAAATCTTATTTTAAAGTCAGCTAGAATTTTAACTATTTATCTACTCAATCTTCATAATTTTAAAGTCGGTAGGTACCAGGCAACTTAAATGTGAGTTCTATAAAATATTGTTTTATCAGGATATTGTTTGGGCTGGTACCGACTTCAAAATAATGAAGATTGAGTAGAGAAATAGTTAAAATTCTAGCCGAATTTAAAAGGGGAATTATTTTCGACACATTCATTACCTTCAGTTATCGTCATAAATCAAACAATTTCCACGAAACCTTAACTAATTATTATTATCCACCTAAACCTTCCTAAGGAACCACTCTGTCGCTAAATGTAAACTGTATGAAAATCAATTCAGTAGTTTTTGTGATTATCGCGAACATACAGACAGACAGACTCAGCTGGGGCCTTAAATTTATAGTAAATTTTAGAGAAAAGTGAAAAGTGTGCATCAATACCCACCCACGCTAGTTAACACGACCTTAGGCTGGGACTATATTATCCGGAATCCGGTAGGCCGGAAAAAATTCAGAGCATTGATAACAGAACTCTGCGCTAATAAGCTGAAAATCAAAGTGTCGAGTGTCAAACTGTCATAATATATGACATTGACATTTGACTCTACACTTGTGTGTTTGATTTCCAGCTCTATTGTATTAACGCAGAGTTCTATTTTTAGCGTTCTGAATTTTCCGGAATGATCCGGATCGGATATAGTCCCAGCCTTATCTCTTTAAACTTTCAAAAAAGTGTGCCATATTTCTCATTTAACGAAAGCATTCACTTAGGAAGGATTTCTCAAAATCCAAACCCCCCCCCCCCCCCCCCCCAAGGTGGTGAAATAGGGGATAAAAGTTTGTATGAAATTTGGCACTATCAAACTCTAAAACTTTCTCTAGAACTCTATTGAGTTCATCTCTCATCTCTCATCGTTTCTAAAAAACGATTTCGTTCGCTCGTTTTTTTTCTATTTATTTTGCAACCTCCGATTACCTACCATGGAAAAGACTTATAATTTTTCGGGTTAATATCATATTATAGCATATGACTCACAAATCATGTCACTTTCTATTGGTAAATGAATTTTTAAAATAGTTTGAAGTAGATCCAGAGATTACCCCTTACAATCTTTGTAAGTCACAAAGCCACAAAGAAACAAACTTTACCTCTTTATAATATGTATTAGTACAGTTCAGATGTTAGCCGCGACTTCGTACGCGAAAAAGAAATCTTGGGAGAACCGTAGTTACTTTTTCCTGCGCTAAAATGTAGCCTATTATCTCTGGATTAAGACATAGGCTACATTTTATATGATAGTAGTTTAGTCCAGGGACTACCACTAGACTACCATATCAAATTTAATTGAAATCCGTTTAGCTGTTATTACGTGAAAGCGTAAGGAACATTCATACATCCACACATATAACTTTCGCGTTTATAATAAGTAAGGATATGTTCGTCGTCGCGTTTTAATGATTTCGAAAATCTCTTGAATAGGAAAACGTTAGTAGGTATTAGGCGTATAGACTATGATCTTAAAAATTATTTGATTATTAATTATATGATTGTGCTCACCCATCCTAGTTGTATCTATGACCGGCGTTGCTTAACATGAGTTATCGGAACGACTATATAATAGAACTTCTCACTTATTAAGGCCGTCACAGACGTAGCTATAATATATATTAATATGAATATAGCAAGGCATATTGCGATATATTTTCCATATAAATTTTCGATGACCGCACACGCAGCTATAATATATATTTCTATGACGTCACTAAAATATATCGACAGATATATCTCGGTATATTTTGGCATATTAATATATATTTTCGTATATTAATATATATTTTGATATATTTTGAGGATACAGTATGTTTCATTTGTTCGGAAGACGTCCGTGCTCGATGCGCACAAGCATTTCACCCCCGCCCGCTTCACCTCAACGACGCCTACCCGCCATATTATTTGTGTCTCGGCTGTTGTGAGCCCGCATTCGCCCGGCATTTACTACCTGTTATTTGTTCGTGGAAGGAGTGTGCACTTTATTTAATTAATTATAGAACATTTAATTGAGAGTGTACGAAAATACCCTTGTTTGTGGCAACTTGATACTTGATTAATGTGGCAACTTCTTTTAATTCATTGTTTGTCAGCTTGGCTAGAAGTGTTTAATTTGTGTGATTTTCCAAGCGGTAAGTACGATAATTCAATTTACATTTTATTAAATTAGTGATTCGATTAGGGACGATGCCTTCTTTGGTTTAGTTTGTTGTTTATTCTTGTGGACTGCCATGGCACTGCTCCAGCTGTATTAAAAAAGTTACAAAATTCTTCTCGAATAAAAAAGCAGTCATTTGGATATACTTCGTTTGCATTGTGGTTATTTATAGGGAGCAACTGACAGTTGCTATTAACTCTGATTTTTCGATTTATTGCAATATCGAAATATTCATTTTTTTTTGTCAATACAAAAGTTGTGTAAAACACAAGTGGCTTTAACTATCTTATCTACAAGATTACCTAATTCTGCATTCAAAAGGTCTCTTATAGACTCTCCAACGAGTAGATAAAATACCGAAGGCATTTTCTACAACTCTGCGGGCCCTGTGAGACTTCACAGTATATATCACACAATATTCACACTATAGTTATAAATTTTGAGACTTTCAGTTAAGTGGCCTTTTGGATAAGCTCGCATTAAATTTGGCATCAGCTCGAAAGCCTCATCCCCCACGAAAACGTAAGGCATATTTATTCCGCCGTCGGTTAAAGGATCTTCATTAGGAAAATTCATTTCACCCGAACGTATTTTTTGTCCTATGGCACTGTCAGTAAAAATTCCACCGTCACTGAACCATCTCTTTGATCCTACATCTATCAATGTGAACTTTCGTTTAGCATCAGCTACAGCCAGTAACACGATGGAAAAAGTGTGCTTATAATTAAAATAATCAGAATCAGAATTGGGTGGAGCTCTTATAACGACATGCTTGCCGTCTATTGCTCCACAACAGTGATCAAACTGACAAGTATCTTTGAAAACTGCCGCAATATTCTTCTATTCTTCTTGTGTGGGTTCTGAGAGAACTTTAGGCTGTAGATGCTTACAAAGAAAATCGCATACTTCCTCCACTATGTTTGATACAGTAGATTCTCCCATCCTATAACTGAAGCCAATGGACCGAAATGAATCTCCAGTTGATAAGTATCTGAAATTTAAAAAAAAGTTTTTATTTCTCTTTGTTTCAGTGACTGAAATGAAATCTCTGTGGAAGAATTTAGAAGAGAAGGAATTAAGAGATGGCCACCGTCAAACAATCAATACAAAAAATCTCTACAGGACAAGCGGCAGATCATAAATATAAATGGAAGTATGAGAAACAAATGGAGTTTTTACTTCCTTTTATGAAGAACAGAACCACCAACACAAACGTAACAAGAAATCAGTAGCACGAAGACAGTCTTACAGGTGAAGACTAGCAAGACTCCTTCAGTGAAGTAACCAGAAAAAGGAATAAAACAATACACTCCATGCTTGAAGATGAACAGAAAAGAAGAGAAAAAAGACACGAGGATAGGGATCTTTTACGAAAACAATTAATAGAGAACATTTCTAAAAACGAAAAGAAATCCTCGGCGATGGAAAAAAATTTCTTGAGCATGTTTGATACAACTTCTCAGTTGCCGGAGTATCTACAAATAAGTGTACAACGTAAAGTTTTTAATATTGTAATGGAAGCCAAAGAGCAACATTTGATGAGATCAAACAGTACACACGGTTCCTCTGGTTCTATAACCTATAATTTCACGGGTGGTACTCCTTTTCAGCTTCAAAGGACAGGAGGTAAAATTATCTTACATTTCACCAGGTGGAACTTTTAATAATCCAGAGATAACTCAAAATCTGCCACTAGTATCACAAGCCGCTCAATATGCAAGATGTAGTATCAATCCTATTCAACAGTCCACCCGACCACACTCTGCAGGTTCGTCATATCCCTCACCAGGTTCAGCCTATAGCCATGAAACAATGACAAGTCCACCACAGCACCGCAATCTCAAACTACTGATTTAGATATTCCTTCCATTTTAACGAATTTTACTAACTGAAATTACTTACATAATATTGCTGTCGATTCGGCATTACGGCTGGACTTAAAATACATAAATAAATAAAAAAAGCCCTGTGGTGTCGTGGGATACCAGATAGGAACGAAGTCCCTAATTATAAAATACTTTCTATTCCCACACACGTTCTTAAATATGATAAATATGAACTGGAATGAATAAATATCCACACCTACTTCTAGAGCCTACACCTTTTTCGACATTTTTCACCTTTTAAGTTTTCCCTGAACTTCCACAATTATTTAAAGACCAAACTTAGCCAAATTGGTCCAGCCGTATAAATGAAGGTAAATAAACGAGACTGGATATCATCATCCAATTTTAGTCCTGTCAAATCACGCAATTCAATCACTCATTTATTCAATTGAAGTGCATATTCTGTAGTGTGTCGACTAAACTAAGCGTACCTATATTACTTTCTTGTATGGGAGTGGCGCCATCATTCAGATTCACAGAGATCCTTGTCGGTCTGTAGTGTGATCGAGGCCTTATATTAAGTACTTTATTTAATTAAAATACAAGTGTTACAGCTATAATAAATGATTGAAATATGATTTGTTTTTAATTCTTACCTCAAGCATACTGCAAGACGTTCTTCAGAACTAATGCTCTTGCGCATAACCGTATCGCGTTTTATTAAATCATTTTTTACCAATTCATGAAGCTTGATAAATGCCGTTCTTGAACTTGTTCTGTTTTTCGTTCCTGACAATGCAACATGCATATCAAATTCAGCAGCAATTCAGTGCTCTTGTCGAATTCATTATAATAGATTATTAGTATGTATTATGATTATTAGTAGGTAATTTATTTTATAGCTGCCGTGTGTGGTAGCTTGCTATACTATAATATATATTTCGATATATTAATATATTTTATAGCTACGTCTGTGACGGGCTTGACTCCTGGTGTTAATAAGCATCAATGATTAGGTAATACCTACGTAAAGTTTCAGCCAGTTCAGCTAATCAGTTATTCTATAGCATTTTAAATCATAAATTCTTTAGAGTTTAGACAGACATAAATTTTATATTTATTAACCCATTGAAATGAAACAAAAACTAAATTTTTAGTAGGACAAACCAAAACGCATTAGTGAAAACCGCATTTAAATCGGTTAAGCCGTTGACTTCGTACGTGCAAAAACAAATATCACGGGGACCGTAAATTTTCCGCAATAAAAAGTAGCCTATGTGTTAATCCAATCTAAACTACTAACATACCAAATTTCATAAAAATCAACGTGGCGCCTGAATCAAACAAATATCACGGGAACCGTACATTTTTTCGCAATATAAAGTAATGTATGTGTGAATCCAGAGTCTAAACTACTACCATACCAAATTTCATCAAAATCAGTTTAGTAGATTCTGAGATTAGCCCGTACAAACGTGGCGCCTGAATCGCTCTATCGAAGTTTTTTCGTGCGCCGAGTATACATAACACCGTCGAGCGCATGTCTATCGTGAGTTCGTTTTTACACAGCCGTGACGGGGCGACCAGTTACAAATTTAATAAATGTTAACAATCAATTAATAAATGTATATTATATAGAATTAGATGTATAGATTTAGATGTGTAATTGCTGAAAGACATTGAGGTCGTGGTCGAACTGTTATTATTATTATGTTATAGGTATTTTATTCTATTTTTACCCGTATAGGGCGAAGCCAAAAGGAAGGGTAATGATTTTGACAGTCTATGTATGTACGTATGTTTGTTCCCTCGTGGCGTCTAAGCCACTGGTCCGATTTTAATATAAATAAAAAAGGTGTCAATATATTCGTAATGATGCCCCGGGGAACATAGGCTATATATATTTTTTTAATTTTGTATTTCGAAAATGAGACCTCAGATTCTAACGTGTAAAAAAATTAAACTGAGAAAATTATCACGTGTTTGATATGAAAATAAAGTTAGTTTGCAAGGCAAGCGCACATTACAAATATGTATATAACTTCTCCGAAAATAAATTACGGATACTTCGGGCACATGATTCTCTGCTTGTGTCAAGACGTTTAGGCAAAAAAATATTTGTCATACTCAAAGTAAAAAATCATCTCATGTCCGGGTCCGTCCGAGGTGTAGATGTTATACTCCTTCGCAATTTATAAAAATGTTAAATATTCTGGGTGACTCTCCGCTAAACGCTAACTCGCCCATATAAGGAAATAATATTTTCTTCCAGTAGGTCAATTATTTTTCCGCCTAAACGTCTTCACACAAGCAGTAAATCGTGTGCCCGAATTATCCGTAATTGAATTTTCTAAACCTAATATACCTACTGGGTGTTTTTTCAGTCAGTGTTCAAACTTTCAGGAGTGAATATACTCTTGAATATCAGCAACTTTTACTATGGGATCAACTTTCCTACTTGAAAAAAAAAAAATCAGCCGTTTCCTACAAAATGCTATTTATGCACTTTTGTAGGAAACAGCTGATTTTGTTTTCAAGTAGGAAAGTTGATCGCATAGTAAAAGTTGATTACATTCAAGAGTCATATGAGAAATACATGTGCAAAATTTCAATTTCTTTTCTTTTCTAGCCATAAGGGTTTGGCCTGTGCCATATACATATACACGAGTCAATCAGCTTTGCCTTTTGTATATATAGAAGATAGATAGATACAAGGCTATTACTAGGTACTTAGCACTAAAACATTATAAATTATTCAGAAATTAGCAGTGCTTACTTATTTCAGTATTTGAAACCTTTTGATGTCATTATGACTTAAAAATGTAATGCATGCCTTTCAGCATTTTAAAACTGTATTAAAACCGACTTCCAAAGTAAAAATGCACAAAAAAAGTATGAAATAAAACTTATTTCCTAAATCGGAACTTTTCTTTGGAAGTCGGTTTAAATTTTTTGTTTCAAAATAATATTTTTTCTCTTTTTAGTTTAATATATAAGAAAATATAAATTTGATGTATAAGAAAGTTATAATTAAAAAAAAGCTATTCTCACTCTCTCGGCAAAACAAACTCAAGTGTAATTTTATGCCAGTTTCCTGAGAGGCCGTGGTATTCCCCCAAATAAGCATTACCAATCTGTGATACCAATCATTACCAAATTGTGCATTGTGTGATTTACTGATGTAAATCAGCGTTTTTTGTTAGATTGTGCAAAAAACGCTGATTACTAAACAATCACCAGTGATGATAATGATTAGATACTACATTATTAAATTACTATTATTATCTATTGTAGTAGTCGGCGAAAAATGTAGCAGTAAGCATTCAATATATTATAGTGATGATCATGAATATAATTTTGGCAATAGCAAAATTTCAAAGACATTGATATCGGTGTACAAAACTCTGATGTGTATTAAGTACCTATGTCATCCAATCCATTGCCGGAATCCCCAAACATGTTTCTATAAGGACTCAGGAGTTCTGTTCAGTACTTTTTGATCCAGGGTATACCTTGGTACAAAAGCCTACTTTTTGGGAACATATGCTCGGACTACATCAAAAAAAGTCAAAATCACTATATGTATACATATAAATTTCAAGGAGTTCCCCTCGATTCATCATAGATCCCATCATCAGGTCATCACTTTGGTGACTAAGGGACAAATTTCGAATAATAAACTTTACAAAAACAAAAGAATTTTGCAAATATGTTCACAAAACTTTTATTAATAATAGACCAAATTGCTTTGTTAGTCTTATTAATCTTTGGAATTATTTATTTGTACTAGTTATTATCTTAAAATAAAATAAATTAATTGTACTACATAAACTTGTCTATGAAATGCACCATTATTCTGCATCACCAGAACCCATTTGTTCATTTCTGAATGCTATTAAAAAGCTTGAAAGTTCATTGTATATGACCTCTAACATGGCCAGTCTCGGCTTGGTATACTGAAAGCAAAAAAGATACATTTTATTTACATAATATAAATATTCAATCACATAATATAAATTTGATGACCTCTGTGATTCAATGGTTGGGCATATCAGTGCTCAAGCCAGAGGTCACAGATTCGAATTCCGCTAATGGAACAATAAAGTTTTCTATGTTCCAGGATCATGGATGTGTATGAAATATGTGTAAAATATAATAAAAATCTTAAATATGTTTACAGTACATATGAAAGTATTGAATATATTTCCGTTGCCTGATACCCATAACACAAGTTCTTCGAGAATTTACCACAGTTTCTACACCAACAATTACACCTACAACTTACACCAACCTACACCTACTACCTACACTAACACACTAACAACCTACCTTTTAAATGCTAAAGATTTTGTCTCACTATGCAATCAGATAAGAGTTATGAATAACAATGTTTTACCTTAAACAATGGTATTATTTTCACAGAATCACTTTCACCTGTACTAGAATGTGATTTTACAATTATTGTTAGATAATACAGCACCCGATTCTGAAATTATAACATGCATTATACCATTATTTTTTTTTGATATTTTAATTAATCCACATTTAGATAATATACTAACCAACTTTATGACTTCACGTATTATAATATCATCTATGAGTGACCATGGCACAAAATTATCTTCTCGTCCAAAAACATACTTTACTGTTGACTCAATGCCCACTCTTGGAATGAAAAGAATACTTTCTGAAAGGGTAGGAACAAATACAATTTTGGTTTTCTTCTGCAAAGTTATCCATAGTTAATAATTTGATTTAAAACAAACCTGATTGAACACTATGTGTTATCCAGAATATAACTAACACTGAAAATACTATGGCAATAATTAATATAGCTAATACGCTAACTCGAATATAAGACATGGTAAATACATTGAAAATAATAGCTACAAAAAAGAGCTTCATCCTCCATGGTGTGCTTTTTTGGCCATCTTTGTAACTGATTGTAAATCGTTGCGATGGTTGTGTTCGGTTGCGCTTGTTCACAACTAAAGTTACATTCACTCCATTTACATTTTCAGAATTAACTATCGTTCTTCTAGACATTTTCCGACATGAAAAGATCCTCAACAGATATAAATTTTACAATGACAAAGCATTTCCTATAAAAATAATGTAAGCTTATAGTTCTCTGATATTTTCTCTGATAATCGAAACAAAAAATGTATTATTTCTGCAAAAATTTTAATTTAAAATTAAATTTTACTTTTGTAAAGTACCTACCTACTTTTCTATTGTTTTGAACTTTTTTTTCTTCTTTTGGCACTGACACGGGATTTGTGTACTTTGCCATAGGCGGTAGAAGTATATTTCAGAATTTTGGATTTCGGGTCAAGTTAGGAAGTTTTATTACGATATATATATTACGATATTTTACATTATATAGTAATTTAATTTTTACTTCAATATTGAGATAAAAATGAATAAACTAATTTATTACATGATTAAATAAAAATTGGATAGAAGTAGGAATTTGGAATTTTATTTTATACGTCACACTGACATAGACATTGACAGTGAAAGTATTTTTTTTAAATGGCGGTATAGCTAAAAAAAGATTTTTTGAAGTAAAACTACTTTACGCACGCTTGACTTGGGGATTAAGCTGGTGAATGCGTGACGAGCAGTTTATAAAAAGTGTGATCGGGCGAGGCGAACGGAAATTGAGAGGAAGATATAAATTAGTGAAGATGAGAAAGAGAGCTACGTTTCGTACATTACTTTAGGAGCAAGAGAGAGCAGTGCGGGCGCACGTTTTCCTTCTCTCTTTCTCTCATAGTCAGTGCATGAAATGTATCTCATTAAGTAGTTATGTGTGAGTTTTACTTTAGTCATAAGTCATGACTCATGTGGTCTAAACTTACAGCCGCACTCAGAGACGTTTATTAACTTAGCCGTAATCAGTATTTAACTAATGGACATTAAATCTCTTAATGAAGTGTCTCCCAGAGTCAAAATTTAATGGATCGTTAGTTAATGACAAAATTAATCATTCGTAGGGCGGTGCATCTTCGAATTATGTTGTCGATTACATAAAAACTTCGAGAAGGTGTAGCCCGTAGAGAGAGTATAGGTATAGAGGAGCTAATAGCGTATACAACGCGAAAGAAAAAATGTCATATACATACTTTGTAACTATGTATATTACGAATAGTATTGCTACAAGGAAAATTTTCCTCCATTTTGGGGGTAAAATAATGTACTTAGTATTTACAGCAGTCCGTTCAGATATTTTGCGACCTTTTATGCCGATAATTTAAGGATCATGCACAAAGAAACTCTGAGATACAGCTTGGTAAAAAAGAGTATGACGCGGTGACAGGTAGAACTAATAAATTTTTTGACTTCTTCTATCCATATTAGATTGAAATGGCGTTATAATAAATTTATTTATTATATTTGAATATATTTAAATTAAATATACCATTAAAATTTATTATGGCTAAAAGATGACACAGTCGAAAATGTTTTTAGTTTCTCCTGTCACCGCGTTATACTCTATTTTGCCAAATTGTAAATTATCTATGAACGGACTATATTAAGGGCCCGCGAGACGATCACACGGTTTGACTCAAACCTTACGTGTTTGATGCAACCGTTTGACGTCGGTTTGATCGGTTTATCAAACAGTTCACTTCACTGTCCAACAAAACAAAGTTAAGTAATTCCATTAAATGAGCTTTAAATCCGTACATGTTTGACAAACCGTTCAAACCATTTTATTTTTTTACATTTTACTTTGTAAACGATAAAATTGGTTTAACTCAAAACCAAAATTTACGTGTTTGAGTCAAACCGTTTGATCGTCTCGGGGGCTCTTAAGGTTGTTCAAAATCTATTACGGATAATTTGAGCATATGATCTATTGTTTATGTAAAGACGTTTAGGCAAAACTATAATGGATCATAAAAAGGAATTGTACATACTTTATAAAATACATTGCGTTCTTTGAGGCGCTGACGTCATTAACCTCACAGAAACAGGTGATTTCAAGAGGGAGCTGAATGACCTTAACAGCGCCGTAAAGAGCGTAATGTTATTTCATTAAATTTTTTTTTCGAATCTTTCAATTATTTTTCAGCCTAAACGTCTTGACATAAGTAGTAGGTTATATGACCAAAATATTCGTACCTAATTGATTTAGAACAACCTTATATTTAGGATGTTTGACTTACCAGAAATTACCGGATCCGACTGCTGGAGCCACGCTTGCATTGTGTTTTGACGAGTTAGTGAGGATGCCGGAGCCCAAAGAGGCTTGAGGATTTTAAGGACCTGGAACGCACTTGTAACAATCTCTGGTGTTGCGGGTGTAAAATTATTGTATAGCATCAGACTGTGCGCTGCTCGTTTACGATCGTTACATAATAATTATAAGATATTTCTTATGTTAGTTGATATTGACATTCCAGCCTGAAACACTTAAAATAATAATTGAAACCAGATTATCCGTGACTGTGAAGACAATTAAAACTGGCAATCTTGACACCAGGGTTTATCTAACCCTTTATAAATTATGATCAAACAGATAAACCCTGGTGTCAAGATTGACAGTTTCAATTATCTTCCCAATCACGAATAACCTTGTTGCATATTATATGTGATTCGACCTGGAATGTATATAAACTAACGTGAGAAAATTATGTGTTAAAAGGAAGGTAAAACACACCGATATATTTTTTCCATATTTACTATAGTAAATATACAATAACAATATCACATCTAAGTGAAAACAAAACCAATTTTTATTTAATAGTTTATTGTCGCGCTGAGTTATAACAAAAATAGCTACCATTAAGCACAGCACATACAAAATAAGCCCAGCCGCATAAATAGTGAATTTGAGATCCTTAAATTAATATTCTTATATAATTAATATAAAATTGTGTTGGCTATGCACAATTTCCTTTGATATCCTTTGTTTAAAAATTGTCCTAAGCTGTATGATCCTAAAATGTGGTTGTGTCGATCTGAAATATTCAGCATAAAAAAATCAGCATTCAGCATGTGTATGGAACATACGTGTTTTGTATACAAACTTGGAGTTTCTTAATTAATAATGTTATTACAAACTATACAATATAATAAAACCGGATATAACATAAATGTATAATAGGTAATAATAGTGATAATAGTTTGCCCTGTGTCATCACTCATCAGAACTAAAGAGGAGAGGCCTGCCTCGGAATTAAACATTTAATACCAAGAGTGGTGTGTGCGGAGTGTGTGCGTGTGTGTGTTAGCACCATATTGACCGTTTGTTGCTACTGGCCTTTAAATAGAATTAGTTTATTATAGAATACTCTTACGTTATCAGTTTTTTCGGATAGTTTTCGAGTTGCCTGATGAATACGAACTTTTAAATATTTTATTATTACAGCCTTAATCAACAGCGAATAATGACAGTCGATAAACGATTTGCTAGAAAAATGAGGTTCGCGAGAGAATAATCTTAATCCCAAACAACAATTCAAACACTCTTGTGTAAGGGTAATTAAAATATTTTTCTTGTTAATGCCTCGATTTTTGCGAAATATTATTTCACAAAGTTCACAAATTTTAATCACATCAAACGTGGGATAGCAAAGTCCTCCTTTATCTTTTTTTAATTGAAGGCTTGGGTATTTTGTATTTGAAATGATAGCGGATACGCATTCTTCACACTTAAGCTCTTCTTTCAACTTGCTTACAATAAATCCAGCAATGTATGTAATTATGTGTTTCGAAAATTCAGTCAAAATACTTGGATCGCATAAATAATCGTGATCTTTCATTAAAAAAAAATCCGTTTCTCTGGTATTGACATCTAAGTTATCTGTTAATCTACTTTTATCTGATGATCTATTTATTGCTTCCACAGGTTTTGTTAGAGTTAATATGTTAATATGTTGTAAAGGAATACAATTTCCTGACGTTATATGTTTTATTTCGCCATGTACTAACATTCTTTTGAAAGCCGTTTTAAATTGTCTTGCTGAGGGGTTATTGTTGAATCCACCTTTGGCCCTAATAGAACTGAAAAAATATTCTAAATGGTCCTGACTTAATTTGTAGGTGCTCAGAAATTGAAGATTATTATTATCAACTAAAGATTCGTATAAAAAAATATACTTTTAATGCAAATCAAAAATCCCAAAAATCCTGTTTTTCTATTACAACACATTACGTTCTTATTTCCTAATTTCAAATGTTTAAGGTATATATTTTTTTCTTCTAAGAAAGGCTTTATTTCAAAAAAATTATCGTTCGAAAGGGGTTTTTTATAAGCGTATGCTTTTAAATTTCTTGAATTCATTACATCAAAGAGATTATTAATTTTTCTAATAAAATCAACAGTTCCAGCAGAGTTCTTAAAAGTGCTAATTTTGAGTTCTGTACAACAAATTCAATAGCATTTGCAACAGAATCACTCATGACTTGTGCAGCCAACTTGACTTTCATTATCTGTTTGCAAAAATTTATATGTGCTTTATTTAATTTATTTCCTAAGTGCAACCCTTCATTATCTTGGAGCTCAACCAGAGATTTTATATGTTCCCAGGATACTATCTGACCTTGTGGATTAATAATTGGCCCCTTTTCTCCCAAAGTATTTCTTATTAATTTCAGCATATGAGATGGGTCTGGAAATATAGCTATCTTGTTATTGCCGACAGTGAAACAAGGATCAATATTTTCATCTCCCAAGTTGCAACCTAAAACTTTCGCCATGGCAAAATTTGTAGGACAACCATCAAAAGTAAGGGAAATAATATCAATTCCACAATCTTCGCATAATAAATTTATACAAGTAGTAACCAAATTAGCTTTTTGTTCTGCACTTATTCCGTCAATCAAAAAATACCCCAAAGGAATTTTCCAAGACCCATTCACACATGTTAGCATAAAAGTCAGTGCATCTTTAGCTAGTTGATCGTTATCAACATTATTGCCAAAATTAACGTATCCTATACAATTTATACCATCAAAATCTAAGCCTTTTCTGATTGCCATTTCGTCAAAACTAAGGGCACAATAAGTTTTGTGTGATTTATTTTCTTTTTTTTTAATTTCATGCAACATTTTGATTTAGTTTATGGATTCTTTGGAAAAACCGGGTTCTCCATCGATGCACTGGTACCATCGTGACAGCGTACGCGGGTGAGGCAAACAACTGTTAAAGGTTTCTCTTACAAAATTATAAGCTTTAGGACTAATATAATGCAGGCTTAAGGCAAATTTTCGTAACTCTGGCGTATATTTGCGTTGTGTTGATTCTTTACATAAAACCTTTTTTAAAAAATCCCTGTTCGTGACGTCTATTGATGACAACAAATCAGCAGTTTCTTGGTTAATCAAAGAACAAGTTTTCAATTCTTCAATAACATTCGTTAGCTCAGCGGTTTTTTTCTGTAAATGCCATGTCTTGGATCTTAATGCGGCAATTTTTTTTTTCTATTTTCGCCTATAATTGTTTTTTTCGCTAGTTTTTTTATTAGCTTTTGCTTTCGCGGCGTTATTTCACTCATCAATGCTGATTGTGTCTCTTGAGCCTGGAATAAAAAAAGTCCTTGTTAAACTACACACAAAACCTCAAAAAGGTCACTCATTGAAGAAACATGTACAGTTATAATACACTAGTATTGTGTATACCTTGTGAAGTGAGACTCGAAAATAATTTCCCATAAACGAAGTAATTTCCCTTTAATTGTTATTATTGTTAAACATCATACAAAAAAAATCTACTAACTGAAGTGCTTTCAATTTCTATCTTCATAGCAACTTCGACGGGTCAAGTTGTTGAGGAACCACCAAGCTGAAAAACAAAAAATATTTTTAAAAATTTATCACTTTAATGATATGTAATACTCTCGTAAAATATCTTAAATAGTATTATATTAGTACTTGTTTTAGATGTGTATGTAATACTAAGAACATATTGTAATAGCAAAGTTATATACCAATTGATTAAATATTATTTATAGTAAAAAAGGGGTAAATACCGATAGTTCCTTTGTTTTTATGCTCGTAGCGTAAGATTCACATTTAGAGGTACTCTCTTGATCAACAGTTTGGTTTTGTTGATGTTGAATCTGTAATGAGGAACATTTGATAAATATGGGGTGATTTAGTCTAGAATAATTGAAAACAATCAAAATCACAGAATATGACTAGTCAAAACCCTTTGTTAAAACTAACCAGGTATTGCAACAAATATTGATGTCTGTTATTGTACAACATGAACATATTAATATCGGTTTTAAAGAATATTGCCTATTACGGCAACAATTTAAAGTTCCCTTCAATGATGTTATAAAAGGTTTACTATTTTATTCACTGAAGGTATAAAAAATAATATTTTAATTATCTTACTTCTATGTGAAGAGTTGGAACAGAACATGGCTTAATGTTCATATAAGTTTTATTTTTGCTCGGTTGGAAGGAATTAGACTTAAAATGTCTTGAACACATTCGAGAGTGCATAGTTGGTTGCCAGTTAACACGACCTGTACACTCAATCCATTTACTTCTATATAGTAGTTCACGAGGAAAGCTAAAAGGAAGTATATTCGATTAGTAATTTTCCAGTAGTTATCTTGAAGGTGCAAAGATAGTGCTATACTAATGTATAGTAAGCAATTGTTGACTTTTGGCCATATGGGCTTTAAAATATAGTAATTATAATTTACAGCTAGGAACAACGTCTTTTAATGACCAAAAGAGTAGATTGAAATTTCCATGCACTGATTCCTCAATAAAATAAATATATATAAATCACATATTAAAGTAATAGATGTATCAGATAAACCAAAATAATAGGTGTGCATTTGTTATTATTTGTGGTAAAAATAGTGAGAAGCTGGTATCCCTGAATGTGTATAATCCAACCATATCAACATGTCAAAGAGTATGAATACGCTTCTATATACATCAATGTCATACGCACTTTTGTAGGATAATACCATTTATTTATTGCGATTTTATCATTTAAAAACTTTAAATTCGATGAAAATGTGAATAATACTAATAGAAAATAGATGATAGTTTTATACCCTGTATGTATATTTAGATTTACATACAGGGTCTAATCAAAAATGCAACTTACCGGTGAAAGGTTATATTTGCTTCCTTTCGCTCACTACGGCTTTTACAGCCAATAACACTGCAATTCACCATAATTACAAACTAATTGCTGCGATTACAACAATAAATATCACGATTTCAAAACGAATAGACGCGACTAAACACAAAAATATTTTCACACGAAAAGTGTCTGCCACCGACGCACACCGGTGGCAAACAAAAATAAAACGATACGCAAAAAGAGACAGATATTACATTCGCATTTTCTTACTCTTATAATTATTATTATTTTAGCAGCTCGTCATTCTATTCTCTGTCTACGGTGTAGCCATACTTAAAATCAATTAATATAAAACTGTAAAGTTTTTATTTAATAAACATTAGAAACCATGTAATATAGTAATAGGGCTAGAATTTAATTAATTAACAAAGAAAATCGGCAAAAAAATAGTCAAAACAGCTATTTTAAGAATATTTTGGTAAAAAAAATTCAATTTTGTAATATGGCATTACTGTTGTTAACTGTCAAATCTTCGCGGGCGGCGAGCGCGGTAAAATTACAAAAAAACTAAAGTTTGTTGTACTGTGTACTTATTATTGTGATTTTGAATTGTGTTTCAAATTATAAAATTACTATTATGGTAAATATATGATTAACAAAATTGAAATTCGTTGATACTTTAACAATTTACCGAAGTATTTTGTAATATGATTTCTGTTTCAACGTAGGATGTCGAAGCAAAAAGGACTCGAAAAAGAGATCCTAATTTTACTGCCGATGAAAAGGCTCTACTGGCGCAGTTAGTTAAGAAGTCACCAATTTTTGAAGCCAAGCTCATGGACGGCCAATCAATAGCCAAAAAAAAACATGCTAGGACTTTATTAGCCCATGAACTTAATTCAAATATAAATGTACACAAGGTAGGTAATGAGTTTTTCTTCGTTAAACATAATTTGCTAACTATTTAGTTTTATCTATTTTACTAAATGAGTTTGACTACCTTTATTTCTCTCGTTTCAATTTCAGCGTGATACTGCTACCCTGAAAAGAGCGTGGGATAATTTTAAAGCTACAACCTGAAAAGCTCGTGCTTCACAAAGGGGCAACTTATACAGAACAGGTGGTGAACCTTCGGCTCCTCCCCCTCCGACTCAACAGGCAGCCATAATGAGCATGGTAGAAGAAGTGAGTAGTCATGCAAAACCAGTTTAAAGATAAATTAATAATAAGTACCTATATGTGGTCTTATTTTATATTTAATCCAACCGGAGTAGCCATTGTCAGGCGTTCCCCGCTGCCAAAGGTACGACACCGCCGGTCATACCGGATTTATATAAAACTAGTTGCCGCGCGTTATTGACGTATTCGGCAAATCACAGTGAGGCGGGATGAACCGGAGCTAAAAATGCCGAATGCAATAATTATGCAAAAATGCAAAACATATTCTCGGTCAATAAGTGTTGCCACTGATCGTACAAGATCCTAACTTAGGGTAATATTTAAAAGTAGTAATTTATAAAAACTTCTATTTCATATTCGTTCTTGTTATTACTGTTTCAAAATGAAAAAACATAACTAATTAATTAGTATACTATTTACAATTTAGTTTTTATTCGTAATATTATGTCACTAAACAATTGAAAATTATTAAAAAATAATTAGTCAATTTTATTATCAAACTGTTGTTGAAATTCGTTATTCTTTAAATATTATTATTACAAATAAAATATGTGCGGTAAACTTATCCTGAAATTATTCATTTTTAATTTATAAGCCAGCCACACTACAGAAAAATGAGGGCTGTGACAGCACAAAAAATATCGATATCGACTTTATATTATTATTCTATATTATTCTACTATTAATTTTTCTATTATATATAGTATACTATTATTCTGACTATTAAGTTTTCAGATTTTCTATGGATGCAATGATTCGGGATGTCTGGATTCGAGGTTGTGCAAATCATGTTTCGTGGTCTAAACGTACGAAAACTATAATTTGCTCACAGCATTTTGAAGCTTCGTGTTTTATAGAACAAGCGGATAACAATAGGAGATATTTTTAATACGTATTTACTATACCATACTTAGCGTAATTGTAAATTAAATATTGTAGTAAAACAAAAATCCGTTTAAATTATTTGTCTCAAAAGAAAACTCGTGTTTCCAAAATCATTACTTTTGTACATAATTTTTTTAATACATTTTAAATAAAGATTTTAAGAAGTTTTTCAGTTTAACTTATTTCAATTTTACTGCAGACTAAAGGACGTGTCAGACGTAATAACTTAGGTAATAAAATATATTGTCTGAAAATACCACATTATTTGTGATCATTTTTTTAAATTAGAATGGGTATAATAACCTATTCTTAAAAGATAGACGTCATGCCGATCGACTTCAAAAATATGAAGATTGAGTAGAGAAATAATTAAAATTTTAGCAGAATGTAAAAGGGAAATTTTTTGGAAAAGAAGTTTTATTTCATAATTTTTTGTGCATTTTTACTTTGGAAGTCTGTTTACATTTTTCGTTTAAAACTAAAATTTTTCCCTTTTTGTTAATATTATCATTATTATTAACACATTTTAAGAAAGTTATTTATACAAAAAAAGTCTCCGGTATTCTCACTCTCTCAGCATAACAAACTCAAGCGTTATTTTATCATCATGCACAATATAAAGAAAAAAAAAAGATCTTAGAGTGTAAAGACTGGTATGCTGCTAAGGTGTGTGTGTGTGTGTGTGTGTAAGAGAGTATGTGTGTAGTGCAGGTATGCCCCCTGTAATAGTTTTTCTTATAATATCTTCCATCTACAGACAGCGACCAGCTACGATTTTATTATATTATGTATAGATTATAGTACGTACCTAATAGGAAAATGTGTAGTATCTTAGCCGTCTGTGATAGTTCAAACAAACTGTATAGCAAGTGATATTTCATCTTAACATAAAATATTAAAGTATCCTCGCCGTCTGTAATGCCCCTTAGAAATAATATAATAGCTCAAAAGGGTTTTGTCACGCACTCATTATAATAAAACACAGTTTTTAAATAGATGGATAGCTACTAGGAAATGGTAAGTTTTAGTCGAATTTAAAAGGGTCATTCTACTACTATTATAAATGTGAAAGTTTGTGAGGATGGATGGATGGATGTTTGTTACTCTTTCACGCAAAAACTACTGAACGGATTTCAATGAAATTCAAACATAGCCTACTTTTTATCCCGAGAAAGTACAGTATTCCCGTGGGATACCCGATACTATAATTACGCGGGCGGAGCCGCGGGAAAAAGCTAGTCATTCATAAAATAAGTTTATTACTGTATAGAGTGGTCCCGCAAGTACGCATTGCGACTAGCTCCGTGCCCCGACTCCACCTCGTACGCACCCCCCAGACACTCCAGAGTCGATTGTCGAAGAAGTCGATACCCGATACTATAATTACGCGGGCGGAGCCGCGGGAAAAAGCTAGTCATTCAAAAAATAAGTTTTATTTTATACTTTTTTGTGCATTTTTACTTAGGAAGTCGGTTTTTATGCTCTAAGCTCATAAATTTTCATTGTGGCAGTAATGAGTTTTATTCGTGTGTGGTATAAAATTGTAAAAATAATGGCAATAGAACTCCTGAAAAGTTGTTCATTATAGTGCCGGAAGATTTGGTTTGAAGATTTGATTTGGAAGAGGAAAATTTGGTTGGAAGTTGAAACTCCGAAGTTGAAGAAATTCCATAAAATCAATGGATAAATTGTTCTGTTGATTTATATCATGTAGATGTACCATAAAATCAATATAACTATAAAAGCCATATTAAATCACATATTGCATCTATTCAATCAATTTTAATTTAAGAAAATCAATCAATTTATTTAAACAATTACGAAAAAAATCACATAAAATGAATATATTTATTTCTGTATAATTTTTTATATTTAACACATTTCGGACTATTTTATTCACCATGGAAAGTACCTAACTACCTTATTATTATTCGCCGAACTCATCGATATTTAAATATCGTTAGTGTCAAGCACTAGCATTGCTTGAATAAGGGGTCCAATACATGGTCCTGTTTTCCTGCAGTTCGGCCTGAACAGATGCAAAATCGTATCGTCTGTGTGCAATTTCGAGATCGCATCAGTATTGCGATTATTATTATACAGTACTGAAGCGATTCGTTCCAGTGTTGCCAACTCTGTTTTTGCGAAACTACTAAACTCGCGTCGTTTTCTACTAAAATAAACGTCGTAAAACTACTAAAAGAGTACCGATAACTATAAGTCTAGGAGTCCCTAAAAGTTTTTTTGGGATTTTGTATTTGTAAACACAAAAAACCACTGCAATTTCAGTTTTAATATTAAATTGAAAATATGATAATTTTACCGTTAAATTTAAAAAAATATAGTAGGAAATATTACGTATATATAAATTAAATCGGTAGTTTTAAGCGACTTACGGACGCGTGCTATTATGCTATTATAATAAGGTGTAATAAAAGCACATAGTAGCAGGCCTTTTTGCATATTATGATTACTGTCTAGCTATTTTCTACAAAACCACTACTAACAACTAAATTCCTACTAAAGAAGGAATAAAATACTAAATTTGGTAGTGAAACTTTGTAAATCATCTAAGTTGACAACATTAATTCTGACCTGAACGGATGGTCTGAACGATAATAAAATTTGAGTGTAAAATAAAACTGGTCAAGTGCGAGTCGGCAAGAAGGGTTCCGTACAAAATGGAAAAAATCACGTTTGTTGTATGTGAGCCTCAATTTTTTTTTTTATGTTTTTAGTATTTGTTGTTATAACAGCAATAGAAATACCTATATCAGTTGTGAAAATTTTAACTGTCGAGCTATCACGGTATAGGAAGGTTACGGCGACAGACGGACGAACAGAAAAGTCTCAGTAATAGGGTTCGCGTTTTTACCCTTTGGGTACGGAACCCTAAAAATGGAACGTGGTCTAAAGAATATTTATTAGAGTTAATTGATCCCAAATTTTTCCCAAAGGGTAAAAACGGGACCCTATTACTGAGACTGCTATTCGTCCGTCTGTCGCCAGGCTGTATCTTAACCTTCTTATACCGTGATAGCTCGACAGTTAAAATTTTCACACATGTATGGTGTAGGTATTTCTATTGCCGTTATAACAACAAATATTAAAAACATAACAAAATAAAAATTTGAGGCTTTTCCGTTTAGTCCAAATTACCGTTCAGTCCTATTTTATTGCCGTTCAGTCCATCCGTACAGGTCAGAATTAATGTTGCCATCTTAGTTGTTTTACAAAGTTTTACTACTAAATTTTGTATTTTATTCTCTCATTAGTAGGAATTTAGTTGTTAGTAGTGGTTTTGTATAAAATAGTTTGTAAGTGTCAGACATTGTCGCATAGAAATTATCTGTCATTTTGTCTCCGTTTCCTTGGATGTTTTAAGGTCATAGCACAGGCGTTACTATTTATGTTTTCAACAGTTTTTCAAGGTCTTCTAGTTAAAGTTCAAATAAATCATCAATGCAGTCAATGGGTCAATTCAGTCGATTCAGTAAAGTAATTAGCGCTTTACACGTTCACATGAGGGCAATTTCAGGGCAATGAATTACGATTCACGAGTCTCATTAGTTTATTACTACTCATGACTTAGGCTGAGACTATATGCTCCGGAATCCGGAAGGCCGTACAAAATTCTGAGCATTGAAGTGCTCTGAATTTTCTCCGGCGTTCCGGTGTCCAGCGGCGTAGTAAACCTTAGCCCCATATAAAAAATATAAAATATAAAAAAAAAATTGGGGGCCCACCAGCCCAAGGGTTAAAATTCACAAAAGGGAGAAAATCGTACGCATTTAATTTAAATGAAAGTATTTTTGTTTCTGGAAGACTCGAAACTTTGAAAGTACTAACAATGACTAGTTATGTAATATGTTAACTAAATTTATTAGTTTTGTAATATGTTAATAATATTTTGCGTATTTTTTAGTTCTCGAAGCCTCGAAATTTTGAAAAAAAAATAAATGATTGGTCATCAAATCAACAGTGCAGCGGAGTAACGCGAGAGTAACACGTTAAAAACACTGAGTGGTAATAAATTTACAGAGTAGATACACATGACATAAGGTTTCTACGTGTTTCTCAAATTTCTATGTTTACGGTCTTTATAAATGATATTATAATTATTTTTTTATCGGGAACTACGAGCTAAGAGTGAGACTGTGTAATATGAAGATAATGTTTTACGAATTTTTTTCAGACACACACACACGACACCCTGAGCCCGGGGACCCCATATAAATGTGCTGTTTGGCGGAGAAAAGCGCTTAACAACGCTTGCTAGCGCTGAAAAAAAAATACAGTTGTCGGCCAAGACACGTTTACTAACTTCAATAACGCTGACACAATCCGCCATTCTGCTTTTTACCGCTTAGCGATCGGAATTTTGCTTACGAGCACATCCGAGCGATTTTTTCCGCCAAACACAGCCATTGATACGGCTGATACAGCGGTAGCTACGCCCCTGCCCTTATACTTAAAACTTTTACGACAGCAATGACCCCTTTTAACATTTTAAATGTCAGTTCGGAGTAATTACTACCTTTACCTGAATGTAAACTTGAATTTAATGAATTGAATGAGATTGATTGATCACAGGGTTCGCAGGGCGGAAAATCTTACGATCTGTTTAATTTAATAAAATTACGATTTTTTTGCTTTATCGTCTATTTTTTGATATTGACTTGACTCAGCTGGGGGCCCCCTGAGTCCGCCGGGCCCTGGGCTTAAGCCCATTAAGCCATATGGTAGATCCGGCTATGTTCGTAACTGCAGATACTTAATGAAGTCCAAGTTGTGTTGCAGTTTGCACAAATCACAATCAACATGCATAACTAATACTTTGGCCTTGAATTAATCCATCCATCGAACGATTAGGTTTGTTGTAGGAGTTGTTACCATAACAACTAAATTACCGTTTTCAGCCCAATGTGACGCTAATCTCAAAAATATTTATTTAGTGTTACTAAAGAACAGACACATGGAAAGTACTTACCTAAAAAAAAACAAAACAAGTGATGGATAATTTGGAAAGTAACGCTTGGGTTTTTGATTCTCTCGTCGGGTTTCTTCATGGTCCTGTTTGGAATGTGCCCCTGCAAACTTTTATTGAAGAAAAATCTTTGCGTAGGGCTATTAGCACTTATACTTAAACTATGTATGTATAGCGTTAAGTTTTGTTTAAAAATCATTAATATTGTTTCAGCATTTGAGCCAAGTGAAAATGGACAAGTGCCTGACAAATCTGAATACAAGAAGGTTCATAATGAATATCGAAATCTGGTAAGTTTATTACAATTTAGGTTAACCTACAACCTGTCAGTGGCGAAGGATGGTTATCCTTCATAGGGAAGCCCTGCCTGTATAAAAGGGAGGGATGAGGGTCTTCAAAAGGTAAGTGGTAAGTGAAGCCGATAGAAATGGAGTTATAGGAACCCCACACCACTACAAACTACAAGTTACAACTGATTTTCATCAGATACCAAGGTATCGAATTTGACTGTAATCCAGCTGATTTAAAAGCGCTAGTTCTTACCTGATTCAGCATTCATTCTAAAGACTGACTTGTTTCCCAGGTCGACGTAATGTTGGGATCCTTTATGGAAGACATAGGCATAACGGCAGAACAGTTTCAAGCAGCCTGCAACCTCTCAGCCCACGACCTGGCCGGTCTACCCGCTTACTTCCACAAGCGTCTCTTCGAGCAGATCTGGGCGGCCAACGACTACGAGATGTTCGTCAAGATGATGACACACAAGAATGTAGAGTTACAGTTGCAGGTTACTGTATAATATTCTCCCCTTAAATGTGAATAATGGCGAAACAAATAAATATTCAATACATTAAAAGAACGTTGTAATCAAAGGAGGCGCTTAGCTATAATAAGGCAACTAAATTGGTAGACACAAGGCTGAAATGGTAACGCGCCAAATTGCCATTAGAATGTAGACGTTGCGCGCAACTTCGTCTTTAAATTATCATTAATACTTGCTAAAATATAATATTGAGGTATCAGTTGAGCCAACCAGCTGGCAATAGAAATATATTTTTAAATGTTCCAGGCTTTAGAATTAATTGAGAAGAGATATGGCGCCATGCCAAACTTGTACTCATCAGAGGCAGAGGAAATGGCGACGCGGAGCGAAGGCGCAGATTGGCCCGATAATGACGATGTCATGACCGAGATTACCAAGTATGTTTAATTATTGTCTTACTTAGTTAATTAAAACTTTGGTACTAATATATCCTACTACTATTATAAATGTGAAAGCTTGTGAGGATGGATGGATGTTTGTTACTCTTTCACGTAAAAACTACTGAACTTGAAATTTTGTATGGCAGTAGTTTAGGCTCTGCACTAAAACATTTTATCTCGAACAAAACACACTTTATCTCGAAAAAATACAGTATTCCCGTGGGATACTCTATACCATACTTACGCGGGCGGAGCCGCGGAACAAAGTTAGTCGATACATATATATGTAATTAAACTTGTTTTTAGCCATCACAGCGTCACTCTGAATAAATGCCTAAACATTTATTCAGAGTGACGCTAAACGCAATCAAAAAGATCAAAATGTGTCATTACATGTCTTAATATTGCACTCAACTAAGTGACATTTAGGTATATAGGTAGCATTAACAAGCGCTTTTGTATCTTTGTTTACGTTTACTTTATCTGAACGTAGTATAAATAAAAAAAGTCGGTTAAAAAAATTACTTATGTATCATCTTTTTTATTAAATATGTTTTCTGAAACCCAGAACGTATTCAAAATAGTAAATTGAGATGCAATTTATAGACTGCAACATCAAGAATGCATCACAGCAGAAAATTTTACAGAAGTAAAAGTTGGACCAGACGAAGTGATAGCTGAGAAACAGTCTCTGATTATCAAATTACAGCATTTAGATAGTAAACACAAGGATAAGAGTCCTGAAAATGAAGAATTAAAAACGTTTCAACAAAAAAAACCGACTCCTAAAGTTGAGGTAATATTCAGATTAAATTTAATATTTAGGCTAAGAACTCACGGAGCTAATTTTAGTCGCGCCCGCCGCGATTGCGGGTCCGCAGCTTCTGTGCAATGCTATCTATGCCGTAACCCTTTTTACCCGACTACGGCGAAGCCAAAAGGAAGGGTAATGATTTTGGCAGTCTATGTATGTATGTATGTTTGTATGATTGTTCCCTCGTAGCGTCTAAACTACTGGTCCGATTTTAATAATTGAGGTGTCAATAGATTCATAATGATGCCGCGGGTAATATAGGCTATATAATATATTTTTTCAAAATTATGTATTATGAAAATAAAACCTCAGATTCTAACATCTAAAAAAATTAAATCGAGATAATTATCACATGTTTGGTATCAAAAGGAAAGGTCTTGGCAAGCATACTACAAATATTTACATAATTTGTATATATATGATATTATATCATATTGTTTAAGTACAAATATACATTTAAAATACAATTCATACAATATTTGTCCAATTTTCTAACATTACGTATATAAGACTATAAACATACAATTTATATATTATGTTCCTTCATAACATTATATTTTATTTTATAAATATAATTCTTTACAGGCAATACATAACAAATTAAAAAAATTTAATAACACCTATATTGTCAAGCAGTGAACGAGCTGATGATGATGAATTATAGCTAAGACCACTCTTAATTATGTCAACTTTTTTAAACAAAAAAACTATATCTAAATCGGTTAATTGGTTCACGCGATTTAATAAGAAAATGAAGATGAAATCAATTACCAGCACTTTTATTACTCACTCGTTCGATAGATGTCACTATACGAGTCTTAAATTTTTCTGAATGTATGCGGTATCGGTGTGTTTAGAAGTTTATGATATATTTCACTACAATTATTGTATACGATCAAAATTCGATTAAAAGTGAATAAGTGATATATTATGTAATTGCATTGGTGAAATGAATGAAAGTTGAATGATCTCTATTGCGTTTATTGAATATAAATTATAAATAGTTATATTTTATAAATCGTTCTTCGAGTTAGAATCAAGTCGTCATTTACTGTGTATGCTATGGTTAGTTCATTTTAATTTCAGTTTTTCAGTTACTTTATTACCTAATAATATTTATGTAAAAAAATTTGCCCTCTTGTGGATAATTTGTAAAAAAAATAGTTAGATTGGGAAACGGAAAAATATTAAATAAAAAAATAAGTTTAAAAACTATAACCCGACTACGTAAAAAATAGGGGTCTAAAAAGGCCGAAACAAGAAAATAATTCAAATAGAAATCCAGAAATGCATACCTAGTTACAAAAATGGTCAATGTCGAGCCGTGGTCGCGCCTACTGTTCGGAACAGTCAATGTCAAAACGCAGCCGTCTGTAACTATCTTGGGGTATGCATGTGTACATGACGATATACGCAGTTTCAGTTTATACCTAAAGTAAGGCCAACCAGACGAGATAAAGAATGTAAACAAATTTTCAGGGGTTCAAAACATTTTTATTTGAATAAATTATTATAAAGTTCGAATTTTAATCGCTGTCGTCTGTACTAGACAAAGATGATTCGTCGGAAGAGTCCGAGTCAGCTGTGTTTATGATAAAACTATCTATTGTATTATAAATCATGTTGTCAATATTGCTATAAAAATTGTCCTCGACTTTTATTACATGATCCACACAATTTCGCCATTTATCAGCAGATACACGTTGGATCCCCTCTTGTAGCAGTTTTTTCACATCTTCAAATTTAAATGTAGTATTATTGCGAGCTACGTGTCCCTTTATGTAAGCCCATACGAGTTCAATGGGATTGAGCTCGCAATGATAAGGTGGCAGTCTTAGGACTTCCACCTTAAATTTTTTGGCGAGCTCATCCACAGCGTATCTTTGGTAGTTCGCCTTTACGTCATTCACTTTCTTTTAAAGTTCTGCCTTTACGTCTTTTTCATCATAGCTTAGTTCTTTATTACGCAGCCATTCTTGAATACTTGCTTTTCTCCATGCTCTGGTGGGTGTTTTTTCTTGGCGTCTTGAGTGGTAAGGAGCATTGTCCAATACCACTATAGCATTTTCACCAAGTTTTGGTAAAATATTCTCAAACCACTGCTCAAAGCGGTTCGCGTCCATTGACTCGTGGTAATCACCTGTGTTTTTTGACTCAAATACATCTTCAGCCCCCTCTGTGAAACCATTTTCATTTCCCATATGCACCACAATCAGTCGTCTGCCCTTTGAAGTAGGGTTCTTTACACCCGTACTCAGTCCCTCCATAAAAGCTTGCCGTTTTGAAGTTATTGTAGTATCCACGTAAGTTTTTGAAACAGTGTGCCCTGAAAACGAAATAAGTTTTACATTACCAGTGATATGCACTGCCGAAAATTCTAAATATTTTAGTAAGTCATCTTCTTATTTTGTGGGCTGCAAGGCTTATCGATAGCAGAAACCCAACGAGAGAACAACAAATAAAGTGACTTTTTAGTATGTGTGTCCCCTGCGGGAACCGAACCCGCGACCTCCAGATTAAGAGCCCACGCTCAGCCCACTCGGCAACGGAGGCAGTAAGTAAAGTAAGGGCAAAAGCTAGTATTTATTAACATAATAAAGGCACAATTATTTGACAAACCTGCATTCACCCATGTTTCATCCATATAGAATATAGAGCGATTCTCCGTTCGGTATTTTTTAATCTTTCTTAAGTAATTCATTCGCCATATTATAATGTCGTCCCTGTCTATTAAAGCATTGTTTCTTTGTCGTTTTATATACTTAAATTTTAAATGTTTAAGTATTTTCTGAAATGTCAATCTCGTAAAGTTAGGTAATTCTTCATCATCATTGACAGCTTGGAGTACTTTTTTTAATGTAGGTAATTCGCTTTTCAGATAAAAGCTATGAACTTTCTTTCGTATGGCCTGTTTATCAAACTCGTCCACTTTTTCCGAGAATGTGACCCTTTTTTTGGTTGTTTTCTATACGGATTATTTACGGAAGCGACACCGATGCCCAAAATGCTCGCTGTTTTCTCCATTATACTTGTTTTGTACGGATATTCATCAGTAGGCCAAGTTTGCTTTATGTATTTGTGCACATTAACGACCATTCCTTTTTCATTAGATTAGATTTTTCATGTAAAATACGTCCGCTGTAAATAAAAAAATGTGAGGAATGGTAAATTTTAGACTATTTTCTTATTATTATATAAAAAGAATCTTTTTTGGTATGGAACCATAAAAATCAAAATTATGGTAATGGTTCAAGTGCAAATGAATTAATAAATTAACTTACCTTTTGACGCTTTTTGCGTGGTGAATTGATTTCTTTCAAAGGTTGTCTAGAGCCGCCAGGCTGTGATTCCAAAATTAAAATCAACAACTAAGCACTCACAATAACAGCAAAAATCAAAAATAAAACTAACCGAAACGGAATAATAACAACAAAAAACCAAGTAAATACGGAGACGAAAAAATATGTATCACTTCGAACGCAATCCAAACAGGAATGAACTTGTTCACAATTATTGTTTGGCGGACCAAATGTTGACAACTGCGGCACTGGCCGCTTACCTGTACCACGAAACACGCTACGACAGCTGTCGTCGACCAACTGACGTCATTATTGCATACGAGTGATAAGGACAGATATAATATTAACTCACTTTCATAATGCAACTCAGTAGCGGTCCGTTTATTTACGTTTTTTATCTCGTCTCGTTGGCCTTACTTTAGACGTCACGCATCTCGGTGTGAACTGACGCTTAGATGACGCCATTAGTGTGTGCGACCACGGCTCTACCTTGACCATTTTTGTAACTATGCATTTCTGGATTTCTATTTGAATTATTTTCTTGTTTCGGCCTTTTTACACCCCTTTTTTTACGTAGTCGGGTTATAGTTTTTTAAACTTATTTTTGTATGAAACAGCAGATTTTTTTCAAGTAGGAAAGTTGATCCCATAGTAAAAGTTGCTTATATTCAAGAGTATATTCACTTCTGAAAGTTTGCATACTGTCTGCAAAAACACCCCGGTATATGTAAAAAATTAAAGCAAAGCTCACAACGCGACGCGTGCGCGATTGTTTGCGGGTGTCACTGCACCCGGCGCGGCGGGCGACTAGTAGAATCGCGCGGGCCGCGATCACCCACAGCCTCGGCGATTTGCGCCCGCGCGCTCTGCGATCGATTGGCGGGCGAAATTCTTATGTTTAGATTTGCAGTCGCGAGTCTTGCGATTTTCCGTCTTGTGAAAATCGCAACCGCGGCGACTTGTAATAGCGCAAATAACCGGTCTCGCGAGTTTTTAAATAAAATCGCAGTTCCACGATCGCGACGGGCGCGACTGAAAATCGCTCCGTGAGTTCTTAGCCTAACTTTGCATATATTATAGCAGCTGCATTCCGAAAATTTTAATTTCAATATACTTAGTAGGTATTAACATTTAAGGTAACAGAAGAAGATTTGAAAACTCGTCAAGAATATTTAAAACAGCAACGTGACAAACTGCTGGCATTGAAGAAACAAGTCCGGGAAAAGCAACTTGGCGCCGCGGTAGGCAATGAAATCACTTCTACTGGTAAAGTATCTTTAACCTACACAACATTATAATATAATCATTTCTTAGTTGTGAGTAGGTACCCTAATTTTTTTTTTAATTTAAACTAGCTGTCACGACACTGTTGTTCTGTCTTACATCACTAGAATTGTTTCTTTTTATACTTTATTTCTTTGTATGGCCACAAAAGTGTAAATATGGGGATTTTTAGGGTAGACGTAGACGTAAAATAAAACGGATTTTATGTCCTAGTGTTTGAGCATGCTTTATATAATTTGGACTGGGGATCGCGTCAAAAAGTTATTTTTCATTGTAGGAGAGCCATGCTCTGGCACGACGGGCCCATAACAACCGGAAAAGTAACACGGCCTCACAGAAAACTGGCGTGATAAAAGAGACTAATTTTGAGAAAAAAATCACACCTGTTTTAATAACCCATACAATAGTGTTGCTAATTAATAAAAAAAATTAAAACCAGTATTCCAAAGTAAAAATGCACAAAAAAGTATGAAATAAAACTTATTTTCTAAATAATTCCCCTTTTAAATTCGGCTAAAATTTTAACTATTTCTCTACTTAATCTTCATTATTTTGAAGTCGCTACCAGTCCGAACATCATGATCAGTGGCGTAGCGTGGAAGTCTGCCGCCCGGGGCGGATGACAATTTTGCCTATTGTCTTTATGTGTAAGTAATTACCTACATACATTAATTCTAAAGAACTTTTCGGCAAGAACAGTCATCATTATTTTCCATTATACAGGTTAGATTTTGGATAAAAAGGTTTATCTAAGCACAAAAATTACAGTTTCAGAGCGTAACATAAATTACGATAGGGGACAATGTGAAATGGTCAATAACCGACGATCCATCAACATTACTATCCTTGTAATCTTTGTAAGAATCACGAGCTTCCTTAAACACGTACCTACTTCCATGCAAAATGCGGGGAATCCCCAAAATTCTGTTATTCGCTACTCGCTACAAAATATCGTCACGGAATGTAGAAGTGATGAAAAATTCCGTTTCCTTTTCAATCGGCCCGGATTCGTAGTATTGTCAGTGTCAATAATAAAATAATAAAAAAATAAAATAAAATGTATTTATTGCAGGTATCATAGACCCATAAAATTTCAGTTACAATAAAAATACAATATCACATCACATACATATTCAGAAACAATTTAATAAATTAAGAATTAAAATAAATCAATAATTAAATTTGAGAGAATGTCATGGCGAGAAATTAAAATAGTTAAATTGAATTTATTAAATTAGAGATAACATAAATTAAAATTACTATTAAAAAGTTAAACATAAAAGTTAAACCTACATAAAACAAACATGAATAAAACTTAATATTTCAAATTGTAATGTTGCCTATATTACTCTATATCAGATATGTTTGTCACAGCAGTGCTTGATATAGGGACAGTCAAGTCTATCGGCTATCATGGCCAGCACCGTGTTGGAGCTGATCCGCACTCTGCGCACGAGGGACGCGCATCGTTTGCGCATGGTTTCATAAAAGCAATCGGTGCGCGCCGCGGCAAACATGCCCGAGGCGCCTCAGAAACGGGGCAGCCCCAGTATGGCTCTAAAAGCGTTATTGAACTGTACACGAATGGCGCTGTATGCCCGCTGCGTATAGTCGGCCCACAGAGCGCAGGTGTACAGCGAGGTGCAGTACGCGCGGAAAAGCGTGATCTTCACCCCATCGGAACACCGCGAAAACCTGCGGGCCAGCATATTCACCCGTACAGACAGCACCCTCCGCTCCCGAACCACGTCAGCGTCATCCCTGAGGACGGCGGTGACTATGTGTCCCAGGTATTTAAATTCATAGACTCTGTCTAATGGAGCATTATTCAACCACACGGATGGTACGCTCTGGGGACACCTATCACCGCCGGACTCAAATACCATAAAGTGACTCTTGCTCGTATTGTACCTCAGACCGTGACCATCGGCATACCTCTCACAGACTTGTATCAACTCTCGAAGGCCGCAGACCGACGCGCTCAGCAGCACCATGTCATCCGCGTAGCTGATATTATTGACACAGATGTCATCAATGTGGCAACCGACATGCTTGCCGCTGAGCTCGCCAATCAGCGCGTCCACGTAGATGTTGAACAGCGTTGGTGAGGTCAAAAATTGTAGTGTCCCAAAAGGATGATCAGCATCGGACATCTCAACTAACGACCCCACCGCTGGTTGCACTGTAAAATGCTCCTTAAATATATCGGCAATCCTCTTATGATCCCTAACGCCGTCGACACTCCCAGGAAGGCCGGTCTTTAGGTCACACCTTTTCGTGCGTTTCCAAAAACTTTTGAAGTCACCTACCGCGTGCTTTTCAGCAATGACATCCATTTTCAATTGGTCTTGGTTGTCTTGACACCATTTCAGGCGTGACTTAAAGACTCTTCTGCTATCACTCATCTCATCGTGCATGATACCAGAGCTATGCCTACCACACATTACCCATTCTATGAACGTGTTCATTCCAACCCATTATGCGTGGGCCACGCCCACCCTTACCAGTATTCCCTCGACTAGCACGAGCAGCATTTCTAAGAGCAGACACAATATCGGAGTATAATCTGTCCAGTACCTGCCTGTGGCCGACATTAGAGCAAAAGCCACCAGCACTATTAATAAATACACGTGGGAAATCAATATATCTTAATCTGTCATGACACTCCGTGGTATAACCAATTACCTGTTCTGTACTTCTTTGCCCCCACACTATCTCTTTGTTGCATAGTTCAATCTTACTTGGAATGAATTTGGTAGTTAGTAAATTACGATTACATACCAATATGAACACTCCACATAAACATCTACAGCAGCCCGCTAGGCTGCTTGCGTCAGTATACAATGATCGAGCCAGCTGTTTGTTCCGTGGGCGTCACTGACAAACGTATATGTACCGGAGCATGCACCGATATATTCAACATCATAACAAGACCATAACTGCTCCTCACAAAAGTTAATAAGTTCCTGATAAAACAATTCACCCAAATTGGCAATAAAGTCAACTAACATTATAACTGATTCTATACCGTACTCATCTATTATTGCACGCATAGTACTTAGACAGTCAGTAAATTCTGTTAAATTTATCACAGATACGGTAGGCATATATACGCTCATCACTATAATAGTTCGGTCTTTAGTTACTATTTTTATAGCACAAATACGAACATTATCACACTTCAGCACTGACACCTGTTGAAAAACTGTACTCCTCCATAGTATGGCCACACCTTCATGGGGCCTTCCATGAGGTATACCCACGGTCGTGACCACAGCTGATGTTCCTGTGTAATTAAACTCTCCATCGATAGTACCCAGGTATGGAATTTCCTTTAGTGCTATTAGGTCACATTCACCACATATTTCTCTGATACTTTCCACTGAACGCTTGACATTTTTACAATTAAAACTTGCAAATTTAGAATAACAATAATTTTTATCCATTATTATTTAATTTTAGGCCGCCATCAAATCCCTGTCTTGGTCACGTTTGTAATTGACAAATCGTCTAAAGACGATGTCTTGTGACCTATATATTTTCATCAAGGTATGATTTAAGTTTTGTTTCAGATACCCAGAATTTATATTCCTTATGACCTTTCTCTTTTCTCATAGTCACTTTTTTTAATGAAACATTATCCTTCGTTTTGCTATAAATATATTTAATAATGTCGCTCTCCTCAGTTTCATTGTGAATGTTTGTTATAAACATTGGAACTTTCTTATCGGCAGCTCTAAAATTAAATTCCGCATCCTTAACTATTGCCGATACCAACTGCCGGCGTAACGATAATATGTTGGCTTTCTTTTTAGGGTAACTTTTTGCCATCCCTCACCATCGTGATCACGAGTATTACATTGCACCGCATTATTGTCGCTCGCCACTATCGACATACGCCGCTGCTCAGCTGATTTAAGTTTATTATAAGTCATCTGACCTGTTAATAACTGCGGCGACGAGCTCGCTTGCACTGACGATTGCGTTATCTCGCATAGAAAACCGGTTTTGCGTTCACTTGTAGCGCGAGGCGAGTCTATACACTCGATGCCGGCCGCCTCCGACCGTCGCTGCGCGCATGAATCATACACCTGTTGTTGTGCGTCTACCTGCGTTATTTCCTTGCATTGTGATTTGTTAATTTCTTCATTACAAGCATAATATGATTCATTTATTGATGAATTAGACAAGTGTGACAGTTCTATAGGGCCACTATCTAAGAGCCAGGCGCCCCGTTTTGTGTTCCCCTTAAGAGCTGTCGTAGGAAGCAATGAAGCATGTCTTATATGGTGAACTTCCTCTCTTAATTCCTTCAATTGCTCCACAGTAACATAGTTCGTCTTTATGTCGTCAATAGCGGATTGCATCCGCAGCATATCCTTCAAGAGTTTAGGGCAGTCCAAGTGATCAAATGTGATCGGGGGTAGTTTTTCCAGTTGACGCGCCACAAACACCGGAATTTCATCAGGTTCCGCAGACTTAAACAAATTGATAATATCAATTAAGTCACGATCTTCCTTTCCTTTATTTTTGCGGCCTATTTTTCGTAGCTCCGTAGGGATCGAATCGAAAAGAAGTGATTTCGACTTTTTAATTTCGTCACTCTTGAAAGACATCTTACAAATCCGCACAAGTGTCTCCTCATCTATCACTGATACTTTGTTTTGGATGTAAGACAACATCTCATCGATATATAGTAGTATAAATATTACCTGCCGTCATTTTATCAGGTTTTATTACTTTGGAAGTCGGGTTCATTTTTTATTTGAAAATAATAATTTTATCCGTTTTTAGTCATATTTCTTATATATTAACACATTTGCGATCGAATGTATAATTGACTACGCGCCAAGCTTCCATTAGGTATTGTATATAAGATGATGATGATGATGATAATTACTGTATGTTACGTAATGTTATGGTAATGCAATAATGGTAATATGCTTGCAATTCTTTAAAAAATGTCGAAATTTCCAATATCGCGTATCTTTAGAGACTGAGGACTTCTGTTCAGTCCTTTTGGATCCAGGGCATACCTTGGTGCAAAATCTTACTTTTTGGTAGCATATACTTGAGTTACTTTAAAAAAAGTCAAAATCACTATATGTCAGGGGCGTGCGCTCCATATAGGCAGAAATGCAGTGCTTTACTTGTCATTCACAGATATTTTAATACAACGTTCGTACGTTTTAGATGACTTTAATAATTAATTAATAGTAATTAAATTAATTTAAAAAATATAAGAACTTAAAAACGCCTAATATTTTATAAATAGCAACTCATCTCATGCCGGTGCGTGCTGCAGGTCAAATCATCGCATGTATGTATAATTTTCATACTTCGCCAATGCACACACCCATGAATATCGACATGATTATATAGCGACAACTCCCGCGGCAGGCGATGGCTCTCGGGCCTCGGCTATCCGATCGCTTCCGAAAACCGCCGAACTGGCTTGTCGGAAATTATTCGTTGCCTATAATCCGAGTAAAAAGAATAGTCGGAAATCTAATAAATCACGTATGCACATTATGCATTTTTGTTTAGTAAGGTTTTATTTGTTTAAATAGAAGAAACGTTTTGTGTTTCGCGGGAGCCATATTGCATATTTCATGTGATAAGCATTGTTTACAATTTAATCGCTCCAGTTTATTTATAGTTTTCTTAAAAGATTTTTCATTTTAACATTTGAAAGTGTGTACATTTAACAGTTTATTACTGAGTTTCTATAATAATTGTAGTGATTTGCTTTTACTAGTGAGTTAGTCGATCTTTTTAAAATGTTATTTGACTGTGAGGTTTGTGTTGAAAATGTGTGTTTATTAAAAATTAAAAATAACAAGTTCTTGTCATTCAGTGAAAAGATTCAAATTCTCTCTAAAGGTAGGTGTGTACCCGAGTTACAACAATTAAACCAGCAAAAAATAATGTAACTCGAAAATTTCATGTTAAAAGTTATGAAACGTATAACTGGCTGTGTAGTTGTGTACACACGATTAAATTATATTGTTTTCCTTGCATATTATTTAGTAATTTACATCGGGATATAGTAATCTCAAGTAACCGGAACCTTGAATATGTGAAAATTAAAGCTGACTGACCGGTGAGTAGTTATAATATTTTAAAATATGCTTATTATTTTACTTATTAGAATTTCTTCCGCCGCGACGATCGATTGCTGTTTTGTCTGCGTTGCCGTAGAAGATGTACATGAATAGTAGTACATCTAAGACTTGCTCTGTTGGCATGGTTTCGACTTAGCGACTCGCTTGGATGTAGCTATGCTAAAAATCTATAAACGAAAAAGTTTTTGTGACCGAGTACTTCGCCGCATACCCAGTGTCATAATCCTGTGCACGCCACTGCTATGTGTCCATATAAATTTCGAGGGGCACCCTCGACTCCTCATGGATCCCATCATCAGGTCACCACTTTGATGTCAAAAGGACCAATTTGGGAAAACTAGCGTTGTTTTCTATTATAAAAGATATTATATTATTATTAGCTAACACAGGTTTAGGCTATTACCTCACCGCAAAACTCAAGCATCACCACTGGTATAGAAAGAAGATTTTGCCGTCCCTTATAAAGTGCCGGCCGTCCGGGGCAGGCCGCCCTCCCCGCACCCACTACGCTACGCCACTGATCCTGATAAAACAATATTTATAGAACTCACGTTCAAATTTGCTGGTACCGACTTCAAAATTAAGAAGATTGAGTAGAGAAATAGTTAACACTTCAGCCGAATTTAAAAGGGGAATTATTTAGAAAAAAAGTTATATTCCATACTTTTTTGTGCATTTTTCTTTTGGAAGTCGGTATTAATCCGGTTACTTGAGATTACTATATCCCGATGTAAATTTTTGACTGACTTTTGACGAAATTAAAAATTGAATTAAATTTTTAATTTTTTGTTTAAAAATATTTTTTTTATCTTTTTAGTTAATTTTATAACCATTATTATTATATTATATTATGAACACATTTTAAGAGTTATAAATACAAAAAAGCCTCCGCTATTCTCACTCTCATGGCAAAACAAACTCAAGCGTTATTTTATGCCAGATTTCTGACAAGCCATGGTATTTCTCCAAATAAGCATTACCGATCAGCGGACCTACTGGACAATCGCCTTAGATACTATATTATTAAATATTTATTATTGTCTAGTGTTAGAGTCGGCGGCAAAAATGTAGCAGTAAGCAAGCAAGTCACGAATATATTTTTGGCAATAGCAAAATTTCAAAGACATTGATATCGCTGCAATCTGATGAGTAGTTAGTACTATGTTAGTATCATAATATCTTGGTGTTTCGTGTGTAGGACTCAGGAGTTCTGTTCAGTACTTTTGGTGCAAAAAATCGGTCCACAGACGGCGGAATTATAGTTGAACATACAAAAAAAAAAAAAAAAAATATATATATATATATATATATATACACTACAACCGAAAGCATAACTGCATCCTTTTTCTTGAAGTCGGTTAAAAAGGAACCAATTCTGGAAACTTAGTAAATAGTATGGGAAAATTAAATTGTCGCCTTTAGTATTTTCCCCGCAATTTTTCCAACATTTCTCACCGTTTAAACCTTCTCTAAAGTCAAGACCAAAATTAGCCAAATCGGACCAGCGTTCTTATATTATTAAATTTTTCTAATTTTTTTTACCTGCAGAGGGCACTCCGAGCTTTGTTCCCAGGCCAAAATCGTCGCACGCCGCAAGAGCGATGTTGAAAGGCAACGCGCCCTCGCCACCGCCAGATGCCATGCAACTGCGACGAGCTTTGGCTTCCAAACTAAAAGCCAAAGTTGTTGATATGAATTAAGCTAATTGTAATTATTAAAAATACTCCGTTTTTCAACACATTGACAATAACATAAGGGCAAAGAAAAACAAAGGTTTCGTATCGTATTTCCTTATATTTATATTGCTTACGTAACTAGTGACATCATTATAATAGCATTATAATAAGCTTATTTATTTTACACAACTTGCCAATAGGTAAATCTATTTAATTATTTTTTCTTGTGTATAAATTAGTTGATGGTCATCCACCTAGACAGATAAAAAATAGTCCGTTACAGTCTACCTTCATCTAGTATTCTTCATTACATGGGAAATCTATTTCAAGGAATATAAGAATTGTATGACCTAATTGACAGCTATATGTTACTCATATTAGATACGTGGAAGTTGACAGATTTTGAATAAAGTATTACATAAAACATTACAATATATATTTACAATTACTGACATACCATTCCCACGTATGTAATAATCCTGCCTCGCAACACCTTGTGACACAAAGAAAACACTGTTATATGCGCAGGAATAAGGAACTATTATATTTTATACAAACGAAACCCTATTTATATTAAAAATATATCACTCCGAAAATCACTATTTCTTTTCAATTTTAGAATATCGTGACGCGCACGTGTGCGTCATACACTATCGTAACTTAGGTTATTGTAGTCATTCCTGTGCAAATACATTCCGGGCGCAGTTTGTTAATTTTAAGAGATCAATCGGTGAGTTTAAAACGTTTAAAATTGATATGTATTATTGGCAGAGACATCATACAAATCGGATATACACTCGTACGGCCGCCTAGATGTTTACTGTCAATGTTCGTAAAATAATCACACAAACTATCACGTACTTTAACAAATTCAACATACTCAATAAACAAGTATAATTTAAAAACGTCATTTATCATCCCTGTGCAAGAAAATAGAATAACAATATGATATTTGAAACTATACACGACAAGTTTTAATACGTTAATAAAGAAGAAGTAATTTTAGCTGGAGAGCTGGCACCAATTTTAGGTGAGGTTCCCATTTGAGGCAAGCTGGTATATTGTCCTACACCTCTTCTATAATATCCCAATACGCAACCTGGCTGGTCAGTAGCGGAGCTAAGTCAACCCCTTAAAAAAAATCTAAAACCATGTTTCAGATAATTTGAAATTTTTATAATATAGTGTAAAGTAAGGCCAACGAGACGAGATAAAAACGTAAATAAACGGACCGCTACTGAGTTGTATTATGAAAGTGAGTTAATATTATATCTGTCCTTATCACTCGTATGCAATAATGACGTCAGTTGGTCGACGACAGCTGTCATAGCGTGTTTCGTGGTACAGGAAAGCGGCCAGTGCCGCAGTTGTCAACATTTGGTCCGCCAAACAATTGTGAACAAGTTCATTCCTGTTTGGATTGCGTTCAAAGTGATACATATTTTTTCGTCTCCGTATTTACTTGGTTTTTTGTTGTTATTATTCCGTTTCGGTTAGTTTTATTTTTGATTTTTGCTGTTATTGTGAGTGTTTAGTTATTGATTTTAATTATGGAATCACAGCCTGGCGGCTCTAGACAACCTTTGAAAGAAATCAATTCACCACGCAAAAAAAATAATTTAATAATAATAATAATAATCAATTATAGCAATATTGACAACATGATTGATAATACAATAGATAGTTTTATCATAAACACAGCTGACTCGGACTCTTCCGACGAATCATCTTTGTCTAGTACAGACGACAGCGATTAAAATTCGAACTTGATAATAATTTATTCAAATAAAAATGTTTGAACCCCTGAAAATTTGTTTACATTCTTTATCTCGTCTGGTTGGCCTTACTTTAGTTTAATGTTTAAAAAGTTGGAAAAAATAGGCCAGATCGTTTAGTCGAGGCTTTAACCTTGCCAGATGCGCGCGAATCTCCCGGTTTAGTACTATTTGGCATTCTGATCTTGAATTTAGTACTTTTGGTTTTATTGCCACAATTTTTTTTGTATATTCTATGTGATTGTGAATTCAAAATGGCTGCCGTCATAAAATGGCGGTCATTATATATTTCTTTACAAACTCCTCATATGAGTATCATCTGAAATGGTTTGAGAAGTAGAATATAGTTGATTTTTTAAGATAGAAAATCCCCTATCATATATGAATCCTATCGAATGGTTACATATGAGTTGGTAATTTTAAATTTTAATAGATTTTTATGTAATCTTTCTGATTTTTAATATGTATAATTTATATTTTGAACAATTTAGGGGTTGACATAGCCCCGCTTTTTACCAGATCCGTGATTTGTTTTATGAAATGGACCAGGGAAAGAGCAGACGGATCGCCTGATGGTAAGTGATTACCGCCGCCCATGGACACTCGCAAAATCAGAGGTAACATACTTGTAATTTCTCTGGTGCTGCGCACTTGGGTATCTGGTGCTGCGCACTTGGGTATCTGGTGCTCAAAATCCCCAACCCCCTTGGGGTATATAGAAGTATAAGCTTGCCTCAAATACCTCAATTAAAATTGATACCAGCTCTTGGGCTATTTTGTTCAGTATGGGAAATTAAGCTATGCACTAAAATTAGTTTCTATCAATTCATAGCATATAATAAATATTTAAAGTTACTGCTTTATATGCTGAATTATTAGAAGTTAAAAAAATGATGCAAAGCAAGCTTTCCCAATTTTTTAACAAAAAATTATAGTTTAAAAAAACTAAAAAAACACGCTTTTATAGAAAATGTAACTAAAAATAAAAAATAAAATTTAATAAATTTGGATTAAGAATAGTGTAAATGAAAAATAAATGTTTATTATTGTAAAAAAGCGTGGGGTGCAGTGTCTTCACCTGTATGTTTGTTTGTATGTAACCGACTCCAGTGGATTTGATTTTGATCCACTTCAAACGGTCAGATTTCGTTTCAAGTGATTTTTAAGATATTATCAAAGTAAAGATCCTTCTCATATCTGCCAATAAAATGTTTATAACTATTGACACTATGCACCCCACGCTTTTTTACAATAATAAACATTTATTTTTCATTTACACTATTCTTAATCCAAATTTATTAAATTTTATTTTTTATTCTTTTGTTAGATTTTCTATAAAAGCGTGTTTTTTAGTTTTTTAAACTATAATTTATTTTTTGCTTTTTAGTACGATTTGCCAAAGAGTAAGCCTGGAACTGCACGCATGCGTAATTCGTGCATTAGTTCTATCTCTCTTACTCTCATGCAAAGGATGCGGAAAGAAATTGATGAATCCTGGCGAATTTAATCAGGATAATCGGATATTTTAATCGAATTATTGCAGTGTCATCCGGTCTTTGACAAGAGGTGTGCAAAGTTTGAATTAAATCTGATCGTTCAAAGTAGGACAAAATCGAGCCCAAAGGAGTCGGTTACAAACAAACAAGCAAGCAAACATACAGGTGAAACTAATAAAAGCGTTATAAAAACGTCTTGCACATGGAAGGTTGCAAGCCAGTTTTTACTTCAGAATTTAGAGAATTTCACCATTAATTCATATCAAATGTTATAACAGAATTCGAGAGTCAGGACGTACTTTGTTTAAGCACATGTAGAAGATATCTTTTTAAATAAATGTTATTACATAACAATTTATCAAGAGGATATCAACTTATACGATAATCCTTAAAATGTTAAGCAAAGACGTGAAAACAAATATGTATAATAATTGTAAAATGAAGACTTTTTGTAAAAACTATATTTTTGATTTTTTGTGTCGTTTGTAATTTTGTAAAAATCCTCTGGTCAATAAGGTTAAGATCAAACTATGGACAGGACTTATTCTGGGTGACATCTAGATTTAAAAATAAGCAAAATATAATTTTCACAACAAAATTAATTGTTTGTTTATATTATATTGATGTATTTGTTACATGGTCATCGATAAATAAATGTATGTAATCATTGAAGGTAAATTTGTTTATAACCACTAGTACTTTTTTATATAGCAGAAGATATTCGATGACCTAAAGATAATAAGACAATAATTTGGGTCGAAAGGTGAAAACTTGTAGGGGGTACTCTTTGCATTGGCAGACATAAACCAATATTTATAAAACCTTTGTCCTACTTATAATGAAAATAAATATAATATACGTTATAATATTTAAAGTTTATAAATACATCTAGATATTCATGTGATAATTATTTTTAACACACAACAAAACCTGCAACTTTCAATATGCGTCGATGCTACAAGATATTATATCTTTATTTACAAAAATAATATTAATAATTAAACTATGAAAATATAATATTAGCTGGTCTTATTCATAATAATTATCACATATAGGAAATTAAGCAACTAATAAAAATATATGGAGTTAAGAAGCGAGAAAAGTATACAAAATATTTTATAGACCCACAACGCGTCCTTATTTATCACCTAATGTTGAAATAAACCTATATTCTGTAGGAACAAAAATATATCATGTTTGTAATATTGATATTCTGTACAGAAATTAATGACGGATGCGATATAAAACATACTACTGCTACAACCATAATATCTAGATTCGTCGGACTTTTCTAGCATTCCATTCAATTGCTTACTAATGGAATATTTGTTTAAAATAATCATAATATTTTAGGTACACAGGAATCCATTTTGGAATATTTAATAATATACATATTTTAAAGTACCATAGGAAGAAAGGGGTGGAAGACCAGTTAACGTCAACACACGGCTAAGATATAATATTAAGAGATACTTTAGATACAAGATTTTTTCAAATAACACTTATACGAATTGAATTAAAGTAATCAACAAACCGGGAACAAAATAACGACATATTAAAGAATGATAAAAAAGTCCAACTAGAAATTAAACTATAATATTATAGTTTGGGAATAATATTAATAATATTACTTGTAACAAGTGTAAAGCAATTCCACAGCAACTACACCGTAATGAACTATAAGTTGTTGCAACTGACACGGGCGCGTAAACTTTACTCGTAGCAATATACAACAGGTGTGTCCGAGTTGCGCCGCGCACGTACTTTATGTGCACGTACATTTCGCTATAAATAAAGTTCAGGTGCCCTCGTAAAATCATAAGAACTATACTATGCTACGTTCTTAATATATACGTATGTTACACACCTAATAATGTCCTGTGGTTTTTATTCCGTACCTTCCCTTCCACCCAAAGTTTTGTACTTTAAACTGTCAAAAGAAGTTACCTAACCAATAAATTATTTAGTATATTTTGTTCTAAATTATGACAATATTCAAATTAACCTGCCTTTTTTAACTCATGGCAAGTGTTGCTATATATTTACATAGTGATTTTATTTTCATTAGAGAGCAGTGTGAATTGAGATACTTAAAAAAAATGTGACAACATTTTTGCACAGCAGTCATTTTATACAAAAAAATCTGTTAGTGTCTGCAGTAAATTTGTGTCTATGTATCGCAGAAGATTAACGTTAATTTCTCAATAAATAAGTCTCAACTCGCACTGTCTCAACTCTAAGTAACAATTTAGATAATTATCTGTCAATCAAATAAAAAAATATCATTTGTGGTTAGTACGAGCGATCTTATTTAGAAGTAAATTACAAGGGTTAATTAGATTAACAAAAATTAACAACTAGTAGCTGAAAGAATTTTTGAATACTGTTGTTTTCTTACTGCACAATCTTCGTGAGACGTCTGTTCTTATATTCCTTGAAACATTGTGGATGAAATGCATTACGCGAGGCGCGGTCGCTTCGCCTCCCGCTCCTCGGCCGTGCCCGCACTAGTGCTGCCCCCGCCCTCCTCCTCCTCGTCTGAGTCTCCGTCGTAATCCACGAGACCCTGTTACAGTATACACGATTATTGTACGATCAAACAAAGTGCTAAAATATAGTTTTATAAAAATAATGATAATAATAAATATAGTTGTATAATAATAAAAATCTTGTTTATGAAATAGAAGTCTTCTACAAATTATGTATTTTGCGTTCAAATGCAAAACATGCCTTATTTGACATGTTTTGTTATAATTTATAAATTACTATACATTAATGACATATTGAACAAACTTTATCTTGCAAAAATGTCAAGATAGTCAAACAATAAATAAAGTGCAGAATTTAATCTTACATAGAACCAACAAGTAATATATTATCCAAAAATAACAAGTTCAAGTCTAACTCACAGTTATGGAAATCACATCATAGTTACAAAATCACACATAACATTGTAAGAGTTTTTTTTTAAATGTATGTAAGTTGTTGATGCATTTATGATGTTAGCATCAATCCATGCCTAAAATGTTTAATTTGATACTATAGATTTTCTATAAGAATTGATGTTGACTCAGCATATTAAGATAGTTAGACAAGTGATAATGATAATTTCTCTAAAACAATAGTTATTGATTTGTCATTTCCGAATCAAAAATATGCTAGGTGTTGAAAACAAAAAGCATAATATTAACACACCGAATTTTGTCCCTTTTTTTGAATGATTGATGATTTTAAATAAACATTATCACAAAATATAATTGAATAGTATTTAAAAAAAAAAAACATTTTTGTTTCAAGTTACATTAAATCCTTAAGTATACCTTAAGGATTTTTATGTATGTTTATAGTATGAATAATAAAAGCATGCTTAATAATATAACATAACATAGTATATCTTTTACGTCCCATTGAAGCATATAGAAGAGGAGTGAGGGAACTAAATTTACCTTATTGAGTAATGTGGGCGTGGATACCTGAACGTCGGTGTGCGTCGGTTTGCTCGCAGCGGTGGTGGTGAGCAATACTCTGCTCGGTCCATTTACACTCTCCGTACTCAAGCACACTTTCTTCTCAACGATTTTACCTAAAACACGATGGTATATATTTACCCCCTTAATAATAAAACTATTTACACAATGGATAACTTAAACAAAGTTGCTGTCTTTGTCTGATACGTTGGAAATTTCACATGATAGAAAAAGATAGCAATGTTGTTTAAGTTATCCGTTGTGTAAATATTTTTATTAGTAAGGGGGTATAGTATAGATTTGATTACAATTAACAAGAATCCTATGCACGAAATGTTAATGTATCAATGGCACATATTTTTTAATTTCTGACAATGCTGAAGCTTAACTCTGACGGAGCTATCCGCACCCATATTCTATGGTAAAGGATTTAGCTAAACAGAGTCTTAGCATTATTTTAACAGTCAGGATTGCAATATTTTTATCATAATATTTTGGCGGTTAGCTTCTCCTGTGTCGGTGGGGCCTAAGTTTCCAAGTTTTCTCACCAATGGCGTCTAGCGCGTGGTGCGCGTGCGGCTGCGGCGTGTCGAGCGGCGCGTCGTCCTCCAGTTCGTCATCGTCGTTGAACCACATCTCTTCCTCGTCGTCCGGCTGACGAGCCTCGCGCCGGTACCGCGCGCGCAGCAGCGACGGTACCACCGCCTCCGCTACGCCCACACTGCCACTTACTGGAAATGTTAAGTTATATCGTGAATGGAAAATATTGTCTATCCTCTTCCCTCATTTGATACTTAACTGATTGCTCAAATATTCAACTCGAAATCGTTACAACTTACGATGTGGGCATCTGCTAAAAAGCTTTTGAAGCTGAGTAAGCAACTAATATTATATTTAAAAGTTATTCCATCCCTGTCTCACATGGTTTGATTAATTATATAAGCGATATTTATCTATTACAATGACTTACCTCTTTCTCTCTCTTTCAGTTTATCCTGATGTTGATCGTACCTAGTTTTTAAAGCTTTAAATGTCTGCACATACTCTACATCTTCTAAAATCTTCCCGTAGTTTTCCACAACATGGGAACATAGTGATTTAATATCCTCCAACTTGATAAATTCAAACAGTTCTAATATTGCAGAGTCCAGCAAATTATACCTTAAAATATAATTAGAATTTACGTTTTTATTTAGAATATTTAGAATTGATACAAGACCCCAAAAATGTTTGTGGGCTTATCTGAAGGCTAATCTAGGTTTAGTCTTTTAGAAAATTGTTAGTATACATAATATTATGCAAAATTAAAAAGATACTATTTACTAACCTTCCATTGTTTCTGAGAAATGCGTCAATTACTGGCGCAAACAAATTTCCTTTGATTATATATCTGTTATAGTACTCGTCTTTCAGTGCTATGATTTTCCTCATAAACCTGAGTGCCCCGAGTACCAAGAAAGTGTGTGTAGATCTCATTAATACGAGTATACGACGTAGGAGATCCTGGAAAGCAAATGAAAGGATTAAGGCTAAGAAAAATGGTTAGCGGTTAGAAAGGACCCACTTCTTTCTTCTTCACGGCAGTATTAGCCTGATTTGCTATTTATATTTTTAGGGTAGGTAAATTAGATTTTGATTAACGATTAACAACCTTATCAAAATTTTACAACATATCTTTAACATCATTAAAAATAGAAACACCTACCTTATTTAATATACACGTCTTTATATGGTATGTGTGATGTTCAACACAAAATGACAACAGCTCCAGTACAAGACCTAGTAGCTGGACTGTGTGATAATCCTCTTTCACTGGTTTATCTCCTGTGGTATTTTCTAGTAACGGTGCTGTAATCATAAGTATTAGAAATTAATGAAATTAATTTGTATTATACGAAAACTGATAAATAATTACATTAATTTTTAAATCATATTATAAGACACTCAAAAACAAGAAAAAAAAACAAGCACAAGTTAATAATTTGATTTTTTCATTTCAATTTGTAAATAACAAAAAGACATACAACATACCTATTAAAGTTTGTATACTATGTTTGTAAAAAAAGTTGAGAAAATCTGCCTTTTCACTTTTGTTAACCGAAGCTAGCATACTTTCCGGATCAAGTAAGATACGTAGGACACCCATAAGCTGCACAGCTCCTCCCAATTCAGGGTCTTGGTCCCTGAGCATTTGTTCTATCACTATATTTAATAGCATCTGCTCCTTGAAATAAAATAAGAAGTTATTTTATACATAGTTTTTTTTGCAGTTGCCAAAGAACTATGATACTATTGTTAATCTTAATCTTAATCAAATCTACGCCCATACTACATGACCACCTTATGACACAATATGTAGTACCAATGGCTATCGCGCGTCACATAGTCAGCATCTTCTAAGAAAATCTCCTAGAAGATGGTGACTATGTAACAATTAAACCCCCCTCCACCCACCCGGTGACCAAGTGTAGTACTTTGAAACTAAACAGGTCACATAGTATGGGTACATTCCCTTAACAGCCTCCGTGGTCCAGTGGAATAGAGCTTGGCTCTCGACTCGGAGTTCATGGGTTTGATTCCCACATTGGAACAACAAAAAATGTTGTTTCCAAGTTTGGTTAGGACAATGCAGGCTGATCACCTGATTGTTACGAGAGTAAAGGAGGAGAGAGTGCTCTTGTGTACTATAAAATAACTCCTGTGTAGCTGGCCTGGTTTCAATGAAACCGGCCACCATCACCGCAATCGGTGTGGGGAGCTATTATTATTATTATTACATTCCCTTACCATGTTAGTGTATAATTACAACAGGTTTACTTTTATGGAGGTGCAAAACCTAATTCTAAAAAAATAATGCACAACATGTGCTCACCTCTTCAGTACTATTTGCTTGCTGCAATGTATAGTCCCTCACAACAGAGGGAGAAAACTCAACTATATATGTCAGTATATCAATAGACGCAGTCTTGGTTTTCTGATCTTCTATACTTAATGTAATTTCTAGAGCAGGCAGTACTCCCAATGAGACCAAAGTCTTATAAAATGCATCCTTGTCTTGCGGTTGTAGATTTTGTGAAAAATTACAAAACTCTTTCAAAAATAAAACAAGATCTTGTCTCTTCAGATCAGGAGTTTTGTCATCCATCAATAACTTAAATAAGTCTGTAAGAAACTTGTCATCCTCCTCTATAAGTTTCACTATTTCTACTTTATTGAAAAATATAAAACTTGTCAGTGTGCTTAATAAATTATCCTCAAAAACTGTTGGTGTAGGTAAAACTATATCTTGGATATACTGCACTCTGTAGGTTTGGTGAATTTTTGCTAGCAAATCTTTATTTTTAATTGGTATGGCCTCACGAAATTTAGCTAATTCTTTTAGGTACTCCCGGTGCTTTTTGGGTTGTGGTAGACTCGGATCATATTCTAGACACCCAACAACATCAAATATTGTATCATCTGCAAACATTGTTTCAAATAACGCAGTTTTATTCAAAATGAATATACTTTTAAATATCTCATAGAGATGGTGTAATCCTTCAATGTTTTCAATATCTTCACACATATGAAAGATATTAAGCAGTTTTTTTATGTAGTGCTGACTCTCTAAAGCTGCAGCTAGTTTGTCCTTCCTTGCTGGTGACACCAAACAACTATTCACTAGCTCACTTATATCTTCCAACCGACCCATTTCACATGCAGGAAGCTCCACTGGTTGTACACTATCAGACATTTCATCAAAGCGTTCATCTTCAGACTCCTCTACTATATCTTGAGTTATTTCAACTGATGGGTCTTTTCCCTGCACCTATAGACAATTTTGTAATACATTATTCCTGTGATCTCAACTGTGTAAATACAATATTTTATTACAATTTGCAAAAGCTAATAAGAAGTATGTTTTATTGCACTTAATGAATTCAAGTGAAAATAATTTAATCTTGTTTTAAATAATTAACAAATTGAAAAAGATTATTGGTAAGTTTATGTGGCAGTTTAATCATAATTAACATAAATGTAAAAATTACTGCTTGTAATATCAAACAAAGTGGTTATATAAAATATTATTGTGCACAAACCTGGCAAATTTTCTCCCAAATTTCATCGCAACCAGCTTTTTCTTGGAAACTCAATGCTAAATCAAAATTATCACCTTCTGACCATACTATTAAAGTATCTTGCTGCTTCTGATAAGCTGTATCAGGTTGTATTTTACTCTCGAGAAGGAGTATTCCATCAGATTCTGCTCTCACTAACAGTGATGTACCCTTAAGTCTTTCTACATAGCATGAGGATACATGACCAGTCCCTCTGTCGTCCCACTGTCTATCAGCATTCAGAGCGTAAAGCTTTACTCTTCGTCTAGTGTCTGTCATTATAGTCAGTGCAAGTGTCTCTATATATATTCAAGTATCGAATCAATTATACTGGCGCTAATATATTGCACCCGTTTAGGTTATTATTTTACTCCCATTGGTATTATCATATACTTCTGAAATAAAGAATAATTGAACATTTTAAATAGTAAACCAACTGTATAGTCCATCATTATGACTATACATATTATAATTACTATTACATTCTCACAAACTTGATTACATACAGAGAAATACTTCATTTTCATTCACTATACTTTACAGTAATATAATTATTTATCAGCTCACTAACTTACGAAATAATAACATTTATTTATATACTATCGCAAAAACCATCCGAAATCACAAACAAAACAATACAATCTGTAAGCCATTCTCTACACTTAATTTATACAACAAAGCACAATTACGATAAATACATTCATGTATTTAGTGTGAAACTGATTCAAAAATACAATATTTACCGGATTACACTTAGAAATATCGTCAAATTGACGTACCTTCACAGTAATAAAACATCAAATATCGCCATATTGGATTCACAACAACGCTTCGAATGTTAGGGGTTCTCAAATTAAAATCACATTGGCGGCAATTTTAAAAACTCCATGGTTGGTGTTGTAGTTTCTACGCCGAAAAAACGTGGTAAATATACCGAATACCTACCTATTTTATGAAAATTCTAAGCAATAATAATAATTAATAAAAGCACAGGAACAAATAATAAACCATTGCATCAGACTGTTACCAGTACATAATTTAAACTTAAGCTACGGTACACTGTACATAATACGATATACGTATGTATTTCTTACATTAATAATTAAAAGTACGCGATAGAGATATTTAAATAATATAAAATAATTTTAATAATACGGTACATACTAATATGTATACTGATTACCCATACTTATTATTCAATAGTATTTTTTGGGAACCCGAAAGTATCGTGTGAGATCTTGTGAGATACACATAATAATTATTGTAAGACGTAGATCACAAGAGCTGCAAGCATGATGAGTCATAAGTTCATGAAGATTGAAGACTCATGTTATGATTGACAAGACTGACATGAGTCAGAACGCTCTATTTCTTATTGTAAATTAATTTGTTTGTATGTTCGTTATTTGTGAAGATTCATAAAAATGGATTTTAAATTGTTTAATATTAGGTCATGACATATGAAATTGGCGTTTTGTAAAGGAAGAACATAAAGTAGATTTTATTTAAGCATAATATATTTATATAATCAAAGTATATACCATTGCAATCTATGCACTTTTGCCATCTCGTAGACAGTTCATTGATTCCTCTACTAAAAAAACAATTCAGACAGGAATCAATAAAATTTTTGAAGGTGCTTCCCCATCGGAGTTGAATTTTTTTCCCTTACAAGAAGTTATCCAAATTTCGAACCAAATGGTAATATATTGGAGCAAGGTCCGGGGAGTACGGTGGATGTCTTAGACATTCCAATTGAAGCTCCTCTAATTTGGTAGCAGTCTGTTGTGCAGTGTGTGGTCTAGCGTTGTCCTGAAGCAGCAGTGGCCTAGAGCGAATGACCAACCTCGGTTGTTTAGCAGCTAGCTTTTCCATCATGATTTGCAGTTGCTGGCAATAGACATCTGCCGTAATCGTCTGACCAGATTTAAAAAAGCTGTAGTGAACGACACCGGCACTAGTCCACCAAACGTTCGCAAGTAACGTTTATTGAGTCAATTTTTGCTTGGGGCAGGCTTTTGCTGGTTTTGCCAGGGTTCAGCCATTGCGATGAGCGTTTCCGATTATTGTACAGGATCCACTTTTCATCACAGGTAATGCTTCGACTTAAAATCCCTTCATTATTGCGCCGGTTGAGTAATGTAACGCAGTAGTCGACGCGGGTTTATCGGTTTGCTGAACTCAATTCATTCAAGCTTTTTCACCTTCCTAATTTGCTTCAAGTGGATAAGTTTTAATTCATTTTTAATTTAGTTGAGTTTTATCACTAACACCTCAGCCTGCAGCTATCTCGGACGTGGTTTGCGATGGATCCGCTTCCACAAATAGCTTTCAATTGTTCATTATCAACTTTGGTCCCGTCCACGGGGCTTGTTCTCCAGGTCGAAATTTCCAGAACGAAAACGTTGGAACCAAAAACACACTGTGTTTTCTTTTGGGACACCGCCGCCATACACATAATTAATCCTTCGAGCCGTTTCTTTAGCACTGGTGCCACGGTGGAACTCGTACTCGAAAATAATACGATATTTCAAGTTTTCCATTTTGTAAACAGAGTGACGCAAAGAAAAAACCAAACGAGGAAAAAGCAAATGAATTACGGTTTTCGAAACACAAATGCATTAGTAAATAGCGGTATAAATTTGAAATTGGAATTCCTAACCAAAGAAGATATATTTGAGATCAAAGTGGCCAGTACGACGAAACGCCAATTTCATATGTAAGAAGGACCTATTATCATGTTGTCTTACATAGAATATATTACGTACATAGTATAGTTACATTCTCTTTGATAGAATAGACGAAACATTTTTTAGGCAACATGCCTATAGCGCACTGTTATATTATCAGTGCAGTTTTTTCCGTAGCGAGCACTAAAAAACGATCGTGGGAACGTAGCCTAATAGCCATCTAGTGTCATATTGTGTCAATAGTCTCATCTTAGTATAAAATTTTTACTTACAAGTCCGCTTCATATTGTATTTGCAGGCTTGCAGGCACGCTTAAGGGGTTGAAATCATTACTTGCGTGGCGTTATTGACTATAAATCATTTGTTCTTCTGAAAGCACATTTGGCGTTACAATTCGGTATAAATTCACCTTCTGTCTTACGAGGATATGGTATTTACTGGCTTTGTGAGTAATTTTTGCATGACCATGTAATCTACGCCAAAAAATATAAATTAAAATGTGCTGTGAAAATTTTACAAGACATACTTTTATTTTATTTTAATTTTTTGTTACTTACTCTATGTCAAAGTTTTATCTGTGGCAAATGTCAGTCAGAGACTGCCATTTGCTTAATTCTGTCAATCATTTGATGTTAATTTATGTTTTGTATAGCGATTCCGATTTTATTAATATAAATAATTATATTGTGTTTTTCAAAAGATTTTATTAATTTCGGTTTCAAAGGATATACCAAAAATGCAACCAACAACTTCAGAAATTTCATGTAATATTTTTGAATCTTTTACAAATTGTTGCTTGTTTTTGCTTGCAGATATCTATTTATAAAATGATTGTTTTCTATAAACAAATAAAACTTACACCTTATTGGCTATAATTAAACACGCAGTGATCATTTTATTATAAAAAATACTGATAATTCTAATACTTTGTTTGACATCTGTCAATGTATTTTTCTGCGTTTTATATATAGGTACCTAGTTTTATCATAAATCCTGATTAAATTAAATAATTTGCTGTTAAAAATATATAAAGAATATCTAAAGCTTTCCATCAGTATTTACGTTTTGTTTCAGTATGAATCAATGGGACCAATTGAATGTTGCTAAAATTCATTGTAACAATTGTTTGTATCTGTAAGTTGTAAAATGAACACATTATGTCTTATTTGAGTTCATCGGAAAATGTGGGGTAAGAAAGTTCATTGTGATCTAAAAATATAATTTTAAATGTTTGTTTCTGTTATGAAAATTTAATATTATACATGTTATAGTTTTAGCGGTATTCCCCAAAATATATCCGAGACAAGTTGTGCCACACAGTATAAGATGGCAGTGGATAGTGTTCCTGGAGTATGTAAAAATGACATGAATATATTCATCCATGACAGCTCAGGAGATGAACAAACATATTTGCCCCACTTCAGTGATAATTTCTTTCACACTAAATTTAAAATTGACTCCAATGATTTGTATACATTCAATGATTCAGACGTAGTGGCTGGTGAAATTACTGTGAGTCATACGGAAGAGAACTTTGTTTTCCCAGACAATGTAGATGTTAAGACAAAATATTTAGAAAGTCCAAATAAGGAAATTGATTTGCTGCATTGTATCACTAATGGTGATGTTAAAGATGACAAAGTTAATCTGAAAAATGGGCACTACTCACCTTTGCAATCAAATCAGTCTGCAATTATTGAAACAAAAAAATCTAATACCAAGGTCCAAAAAACTAAGGGGCAAAATCATGTCAATGCAGAATCACTAAGATCAAAGGTCCCTGATGTTTCTCGCAGCAGTCCTCACAGTCCAAAGAGTCAAACATCACTGTCACATACTAATAAAGTTAGTATAAACAATGGCTTAGTAACTAAGGACAAAAGTACTTCTTCAAAATTGAGTCCCGAAACTTTCTTGGATGTATTTAAACGAGAACAAGGTGTATCTGAATTGACTTCCCCTAATTTGGAAATTAAAACTGAACCGCATGCTGTAGCACCTGCAAAGGCTGGAGGCAAAAAGCATTCAGGTAATTTTAAAATTGAATTCTACATAATATTTAGAATGATTATGTAACAAAGATAAATAATTTAATATAATGCTTTAAATATATGAAATATTTAAACACCTGTGATATGTTAATTTTACATGATAAGTGTTTTGTTTTATATGTACAGTAAAATCATCATCACAATCAAAATCAAAACGAGGTAGAGGGCCGACTGTGCATGAGGCCTTGCAGCGGATACCATCACAGCGCCGAGTGCTGGCTGTACCCAATCATATATGGCATGCACCTGGTGAAGAATTATTTGACTGTGGCCCTCTTGATGACAAAAAACCCAATGCATTTAGACAATTCGAAAGTAGCAGCAGTGATGATGATAATATGCCAGAATTTGGTAAAATCATTTTGTTATAATTTGAAAATTTATTAGTTGTTGTATGTTATATTTTGTGCTTTTCTTTTGCTTGCTTTGAGCTTGCTTTTCAATAAAGTCCACAAAATATAATGAAAATATAAAATCTTGTATTTCTTTTTAGTAATATTCAATGATATTTGTAGAATCAGGTTTTGGTGCAATGTGTGTTGAGGAGAGTGCGGCGGAGTCCCGCGGTGCGAGGTTAGAGCTACGTAGAGCTGCTATGAGGAGGCACGTGGCGCGAATAGCAACCTCACTCAACTTAACCAAGGGCCACAAAGTACAGCACACCCTTGCCACTCTAATTAAGGTTAAAATTTGTTTACATAACTTTTTAACAACTGCATTAAGGTACAGATTTTACTTTTCTTGGCACGTCTACACATAGATAGTTACGTGTGCGTGTGTATGTATATGTGAATATACATGTGCAGGGCCGAATTAACCCTAAGGTCTTTGGCCTCAGGGCCAGACCTTTTAACGGTAATAGGTATATGCAACATTCTTAAGTGGTTAAGAACTTTTCAAATGGAAAAACAGGTGGATAGGATTTCATCACAATCATAATGGCTCCGACGGTCAATCCGCTTCTATATGCTTGGTGTTTTCTGCAAATAGCGAACTCAACACAGTTCTGTAGTACTACAAACAACCCTTTTAGTTTTGCTCCGTCCGTCCTTCTATTCGTTCATTCGTCTGTTTATCCACTTCTGCTGACTTCTGCAATCATGGATATAAATCCATAGGTGTAGTTAAATTGCTATAGATTCTTTTTTTTTTTACTTCAAAGGAAATAGTAATAATATCTATGGATGGTTTCACACAATGTCAATCTGGCTTTGTGCTAAGTGCTCGAGGAACTTGTGTTACATTTAATAGACAATGGAAATGTACAATCTTTTTAATACTTTTATACTACCTACAGTCTTACACATATATTAAAGATATTTTAATATATATAATTTAATGCTCTAAGTATTATACACATCCATAACCCAGGAATATAGAAAACTGTTTTGTTCCTATTGTTGAAATACCGAAATGCTCAACCACTTAGTCTTAGAGATCGTAAAATAATAACAATGAAGTAAATTTTTTAAATTAAAATCGTGTAAAAACTCACTTAGCTGGGAATAAATAAAAACAATATTGTGTTACTTATAAGTGGAGCAATTATTACTATAGCCCATATGTGCCCATACTTTAAAATGTACATAATTTTTTTAATTCTCACTGACCATTAGATGACACTGAGTGTATTGAATCTACAAAGTTAGCCATTTACTATAAAATAAAAACGCTGTCTAGGACTATGTTTGAAGCACGTCATAGGTATCTAATATCATGGAAGAATTATTACTATACAGTGACAATGCCCGTACTTTAAAACGTACATAATTTTTTAATTCTCTCGCTGACCATTAGATGACACTGAGTGTATCGAATCTACAAAATTAGCCATTTATTATAAAATAAAAACGCTGTCTAGGACTATGTTTGAAGCACGTCATAGGTATCTAATATCATGGAAGAATTATTACTATACAGTGACAATGCCCATACTTTAAAACGTACATAATTTTTTAATTCTCTCGCTGACCATTAGATGACATTGAGTGTATCAAATCTACAAAATTAGCCATTTATTATAAAATAAAAACACTGTCTAGGACTATGTTTGAAGCATGTCATAGATTATCTAATATCATGGAAGAATTATTACTATACAGTGACAATGCCCATACTTTTAAATGTACATCATTTTTTAACTCTCTCGCTGACCCTTAGATGACTGAGTGTATCGAATCTACAAAATTAGCCATTTATTATAAAATAAAAACGCCATCTTTAGGACTATGTTTGAAGCACGTCATAGGTTATCTAATATTTAAAAAAACCTCAATAGGTGGCGCTAAACAACTTAAGGTTTTAAAGCTGCATTTATATTATAGGTATTGCTGACTAGCGTACTATTCCTATATTTTTGTAAATTTGTAATTTCTCTGCGTTCGCGCGTCGAGGGCGAATTAATGTTGCCATATATAAAAAATAGATACCCAACATTCTGGAATTTTATTCAAATAAGCTATAAATATAAGTGTTTATATAAAGTGTACAATTATTGATCACATGATATTATTTTGGATCTGTAATGACCAGTGTTTATTTACGGCGTTTTAATAATTTGAAACACCTCTATCTTTATACCTTAAACTAAACACTTAAGGCCTACACAAACGAGAGGCCGATCGTTTCAGTTAGAACATAGTCTGCAAACAAACGCATCGTACAAAGTGAAGCAAGCAACAGATAGATGTAGGCGTAAGCATTACATACCGACACGCACACAAACAAAACTTTAAAGTGTGGAGTGCGTACAGTTTTAAAGTTTAACAATTGTTGCTCTTAAAATTAGAATTATTGTATTTGTTTTTCTTAATATCTTGAACATTATTTATATTAAACTGGTATTATTAAGGAATATATTAAGGATTATCTTAATACTGGCAATAATTTAAATTGATAGTTAAAAAAATCAGAAAATATTAAACAAGTTGCAACTATTAGTTAGCCATGAAAATTTTGAAATAAATTTATTATTACCTGTGATTATTACTAGTAACACTTTCACAATTCATAATAGGGCAGCAAGATGGTGACATAATATGTTTTTATTTTAAAATGTTTTAAATATTTGGCTTGTATTAACAAGTCAAATTGTTCGGGCATAACATTTCATACTTACATTTATGAAATGTTATGTCCGAAGCTTTTTTAATTATTTTCCGCTGCATTGTGACACCCAATAACGATACAAACCGTTATAATGTGTTTAATAGTCGGAGATGTATGCACTAGCGCTTGACCTTGACAACTGACGCGTCGTTTGAATAAACTGAGCCGATATGGCTCAGGATTATTTGCCTCACTTTTCATACGCGTACCCGGTTTCTAGGTGTTTTAATCTAAGGATTGGCCTGAACGGATTCGAGCACATACACGGAAAATTGCCGCGAGCTTCGGTCGTGTTTTTAGGGTTCCGTAATACTTAAGGAACCCTTATAATTTCGCTCTACTCGTCCGTCTGTCTGTCTTTCCACCGCTCTCCTAGCTTCTGTAATAACTTTATGTCAATAACTTTTAAAGTAATTCAAAGAAAACTTATTGCGCGTTGATAGTTACGGAACCCTCCTTACACATGTCGTGACATGCTCTTGGTTAGTTTAGGCTATTATTTTATTTATTTATTGTATTTGGCTACAACTGTAGTCACGCTATCGACGAAACCGAATTAATGTGTCATACATTTTTCCAGTAATATGTTATAGAAATCAATATCTATTTTTTTTTAGTAATAGACTAGATTTTATCAACCTAAAGTTTTAAATACTTCAATGAACTCTTATAAATATTCTTTAGACCACGTGCCATTTTTAGGGTTCCATACCCAAAGGGTAAAAACGGGACCCTATTACTGAGACTTTGCTGTTCGTCCGTCTGTCGCCGTAACCTTCCTATACCGTGATAGCTCGACAGTTGAAATTTTCACAAATAATGTAGGTATTTCTATTGCCGTTACAATAACAAATACTAAAAGCAGAATAAAATGAAAATTTGAGGCTCACATACAACAAACGTGATTTTTTCCGTTCTGTAAGGAACCCCTCTTGCCGACTAGCAGTTGACCGGTTTAATTTTACACTCGAATTTTATTACCGTTCAGTCCTGTCCAGTCCTATTTTATTACTGTTCAGTCCATCCGGGACTGAACAGTAATAAAATAGGACTGAATTCAGGTCAGAATTAATGTTGCCAATTTAGTTGTTTTACAAAGTTTTACTACTAAATTTTGTATTTTATTCCCTCTTTAGTAGGAATTTAGTTGTTAGTAGTGGTTTTGTAGAAATGATAATAGCACATAGTAGCACGCGTCCGTAAGTCGCTTTAAACTACTGATTTAATTTCCATATACGTAATATTTCCTACTATATTTTTTTAATTTAACGGTAAAATTATCATATTTTCAATTTAATATTAAAACTGAAAATGTGTTTACAAAAAACCACTGCATTTTGTAAACACAAAATTCCTAAAAAAACTTTTAGGGACTCCTAAGTTTATAGTTATCGGTACTCTTTTAGTAGTTTTTAGTAGAAAACGACGCGAGTGTAGTAGTTTCGCAATAACAGAGTTGGCAACACTGGAACGAATCGCTTCAGTCCATACGGCCGACTGATGCGATCTCGAAATTGCAGACGATACGAATGTGCATCCGTTCAGGCCGAACTGAAGGAAAACCGGACCGTGTATGGGGCCACTTATGTTTAAAACTTATAAACATAGGTAAACATTATAAGAAGATGTTGCTATCACTTTTTTTTTGCTTTTTTATTAACAATCTTTTAACTCGATTTTTGAACATGGAATAAAAGTTTATAACGTCTTGGGTTCATTTCTCTTGAGGAAAATTATTTTGAACGAAATCGAACAGTAACTTTTAAAGTAATTTGAAGCTATTACGCGTTGATAGTTACGGAACCCTCCTTAGACATTTCCCGACATGATTAGGTTATTAGTTTTTTTATTAATGTGTATTCGGTTCATTGCTTATTGTTTTTTTAATCACCTACATTAAAAATATATTGTCCCCATCTATCTATGCATATAATAAAATCGTAACTGGTCGCTGTCTGTACATGGAAGATATACGAGAAAAACTATTACACTTTATGAACAACATAAAATCCAAAACAATGATTATTAGAATTTTTGTCTGTTTACCTGTTTGTCCCTACGTTTGTACGCGTTAATCTCAGAATGTACTGAACGCATTTGACGTGACTCTGGATTAACACATAGGCTACTTTTTAGTGCGGAAAAATGTACGGTTCCGCGATATTCGTTTTTGCGCGTACGAAGTCAACGGCGTAACCGACGTGAATGCGGTTTTCACTAATGCGTTTTGATTACTCCTCTCCACTTAAAATTTAATTAACTGACTTCCAAAAAAAGGAGGCGGTTATACATTGTATGTTCAACGATTACTCCGCCGCCTTTGGACCTATTTTCAAAAATCTTTTTTTTGCTGTCAAGGGTATATATAATCCCCAATTGGTATTTTTGTCACCAAAGTGGTGACCTAATGTTGGGATCCATGAGAAATCGAGGGGACTCCTCTAAATTTGTATGGACACATACGGTGATTTTGACTTTTTCAGAAGAAAAGTAGGTATACCTGGATCCAAAAGTACTGAACAGAACTCCCGAGTAGTTATATATATATTATGTTTGGATTTCGGCGTTGTTTAAAGAACTGAAAGCATATGCCATTATGTCAATCGAAGTAATCATCATCATCACCGCCTTCATCACACCATACACCCATCACATTACATATGATGATAATAATATGTACTTCTCATAGTCTTTTACACGGACACGTATATCTTTGAACATTAGTCTGCCGTTTGTCGTAGCATTTTCAAAATTCTTTTGTTGTTGTAACGAATATAATTCGAAATTGGTCCCTTAATCACCAAGGTCTGATGATGGCATCCATGAGAAATCGAGATAACTCCACAAAATTATAAGGACATTGATAGTAATTTCGACTTTTATAGTAGGTAAGTAAAATTTTGTGCCAAGGTGTACCCTAGATCCAAAATCACTGAACAGAACTCCTCAGTCTTTAAAGATACACGTTTAGAAATTTCGGCATTGTTTAAGGAACTGCAAGCTTATGCCACTTACAGTAATCATCATCATCACCACCATCTTCTTACGATACACCAACATATTATTATGGTGACATAGATACTCCTCATAGTTTAGTACACCGATATCAATGTATTTGAAATTTTGCAAAAGCCAAAATTATATTATATTTAATTATATTTAACGCTGACTGATATATTTTTTCAGCTGACTACTACAATAGATAATAATCATTATTTAATAATATAGTGTGTAATTATTATCATCACTGGCGATTGTTTATTTGGTCCACAGATCGGTAATGCTTATTTGGAGAAATACCACGGCCTCTCAGAAAACCGGCATAAAATAGCTTGAGTTTGTTTTTCCGAGAGAGTGAGAATACCGGAGGCTTTTTTTGTATTAATAACTTTCTTAAAATGTGTTAATAATAATAATAAATATAACTAAAAAGGGAAAAATTAAACAAATTAAAAATGCACAAAAAAGTATGAAATAAAACTTCTTTTCCAAATAACTCCCCTTTTAAATTCGGCTAAAATTTTAACTATTTCTCTACTCAATTTCATGTTCTTGAAGTGAATGTCTATCTTTTAAGGATAGGTTACTATAACCATTCTAAGTTAAAAAAAAACGTTCACAAATAATGTGGTATTTTCAGAAGCTATTTAGACGGATACAATATTACCTAATCCTTATCTAGGAGATATGTTAAAATCAAAAAGTACCTGTGAAAATTTATTATAAGTATATATTTTTACTCTGTGCTATTACTATATTGCAGTAGGTATAATATTTGCTAAGGAAGTTTTTTTGCCACTAACACTCACCCACGTTGGACCCACCCAAGATGCGGGCAAAAGCTAGTTTGTAAATAAAATGTGTGCTTTCAAGTTGTTGCAAGTTTGTTTCATATTTGTTCGCCAAAATAATAATAATTCGATTCTCGCTGTCGGTTTAGAATAACTATTCAGGCTAAGAAAACTAGCAATATGTAATATCTATTAGCTAAATTAAAAATTTTATGTGCCTTATATTTTTTCGCCAACTTAGTAATTCAGTATGCCATATTCGGTTTTAGCACGCCCCAAAATTTGAATATTTTTTCGCAACTTTAAATAAACTAAACGAAAAAGAAAAAAAATAAACCCTTTGAACATTAATACAACTGAATGCTCTAAGCTAAAACATTTTTTTTTCAAATTTGTTCGAAAAAATAAATTAATTATATCTTTAAAAAGGTGTTTCATCAACTTCCTCCAAATCCAAGTTTTAAATAATGGTGAACAAAATTGCCCTTAACATAACTAGATTTCAATCAACATATAAGCAGAAATCAATAGTCGTTGATTGTTAGTCTAGGGTTGAAAAGAATCAATTCCCGAGGTAGTTAGACGGCTATAGTCCGATTAGGAATTGATTCTTTTACCCGTGGCAAACACTCTACTTTTCATTTAGAATATGAGGAAAATAAAACTAGTTGTATCTAAACTATTTATTGACAATAATATATTAGTAGTGCCTATTTAAAATTAATAGTCAAATTAGGACAATTCGTGAAATTAAAAGTTACATTTTTGTTTGGAATATTTATGTTGTTTGATATATTTTGAGAAATTTGGCTGTTCTGGATCTCTGTAAAAGTAAGAGACTCTGGTATTTTATCAGACGATGGATTCCATCGCAGACACTCCCTGGAAGTTGTCGGCAGAGGCGAATTGGGGCGTATTTTTATAGTTTCGGTTAATTTGGTTGAAATTTTAGTTTTATTTTGGACTGAATCCTCTAAGTAGCCTTCGGTGACTGTACTGGATTTCCAGCCTCCATGTCTTTTTAACCTAGTTATGTTTGCCCCAGAATCGGCTAAAAGTGTCGCTGAAGTTCGTCTAAAACAGTGTCCGGTATACTGCTTACAGTTTGGTAAATTCAAATATGTTGCTATCTGCTTCGGCATACCTGAGATTTTATTTTTACCGATCACTTGTTTATAGCATTTTCCCTTCTGATAGTTGAAAAAAAAGCGGTCCGTTTTTACATTACACTAGGTCTCATTTTTTGATATTTCTTTACTATTTGTGTAAACTCTTCTTTTACTATAAACGAGCGCTCAATATCTTCTTCTTCAGTCTTTGTTTTAGTCAGTTTTACTAATAATAAATCGCCTTGACCTTCATTGTCGTTAATTGTCAAATTTGTGAGTTCACTGCTTCTGCAAGCGCCGCTTATACCGAGTATCAATACGACCTGTGAAAACATGTAATTATTTTAGTATTTGTGTAATAAATACGTTCATATTTAGAATAAATCCATAAATACTTAGGTAAACTTACCTTCACTGCCAAATATATCTCGTCAGGAGCATCATTTAAAAAAAAATCCACCTCATGAGATGTGAAAACTTTAGATTTCTTACTCTTGAACCCCTGCGACTGTCTTTTCAAAAATGCTGTTAAATTATGAAATTTTTTCAAATCTACATTGTGTTTTACATTAAGTGTACTCTTGAGCATTGAATATCGGCTCCATACCGTTGAAGGCTGTAATTTGCTACACAGTCCATTAAAATATGTAAGAAATACACTTTCGGAAAACGATTTTATATTCTTGTCTTCTCGCCACTTCATAAAATCATTGTATGTGTTTATATATCTTTCTTTTGATATTTTTGGCAAAAGATTTTCTATGACACAATTTGCCTCGTCTGTAATGGAATCTGGTGTCAATATTTCGCTTGAACTCATTTTTAATATTCAATTCAAATCTTAGCACAAAAGTCCGTCACAGATACATACATAACAGATTTTAGTATCCCGCCAATTTGAGTTGACTTTTTAAATTTTAAATATGGAACTTGCCGCTCGCCGCGTAATTGTCGCGGCACTCGCGGCTTATTCCGCTCAAAGAAGTTTGTGCTAAATTCACACTGGCTGTTTAGAAAGTCATGTCATTTTTTAATAGTATTTTTTTTACATAAAACTCTTCACAGCTGACAGCAGTTCTATTTTTGAAGTTTTGAAGACCCTCGGGCCGGAATGAATTTGTATGAGTTTTTCCTTCCCTATGTAAGGAAAGCAGCATCTTCCACCCAATAATCAGATCAAAACAACACTACTTTCCGAGTATGAGAAATGAAAAATAATTTTACCTAATTATAACTCGGCAACAAAATTCGCGCGCGTGGTTAGGCCTTACCAGACCTCCTGCGTCAGACGAGCGCTGTGACGTGTGTGTGTGTGTGTATGTGTAGGTATAGGTACTGTGCCCCGAGTCCCAGTCCCGACGAGCGTTTTCACATATTAGATAGAGACAGAGATATGTTTTAATATGAAACATGACAAAGACAAGTGTAAGTCTGGGACTATATTTTATGCTCCGGTATCCGTGTCTTACACTTAAGTGTCGAGTCAAATGTCAATGTCATATAATATGACAGCTCGACACGCGAAACTTCCATTTTTAACTCTATTGTATTAGCGTAGAGTAGTACGAAAAAAAATTCGCTTATGCCAAAGACAAGAGCGTTTCAAGTTTGTTATCTGATATCGGTGTCGCGTAGTGTGAAAACGCTGTACTCCCTAGTCACTCCCGACCGCAACGTAATGTAGCTATGTATGTACGGTCGCGGACAGAAACGGTGTATCACTATTCAACCTTATTGCTTCAGGTTTCATTTATTCAGGTTCAAAATAAAGTTCACCTGATCTGTCCGCGATTGCACTTGACTTAGGGAACTGTAATTTTAAACATTTTCATTGCGATTACTTATCTTTTAATTTAATATTTTTAAATAAGTTACACTATGATTTCGTAGTAGTTTTCTATTCAATATTTTAAGCAAAATAAGTTTTCCTGATTTTTTCAAGAGTTGTATTATTTTTTTAGATAGGTATTTAGTTTTGTTTTCATAATAATTAACGTTGTCTTTTTATCCAACCGCGATAACCCACATTCACGCGGACGAAGTCGCGGGCAACACCTAGTTACGATTATTATCAATATATTGCAATTAATTCTTAAAATTAATAAAAAAAAATTAATCAACAACATTGTAGGAATCCGATACTTTTGGCGCGCCATCTAGTGATCACACGTGGTACCCTAATACTACGCCATCTACCATAATTGCAGGCAATGAAGGTTAATTTTTTAGGATTTAGAAAAAATTATCAAATATCATTCTTGATCATTTGATCTTTAAAATCACACTGGAACGAGACCGAAAAATAATATTTCTTGTTTAAAAGAGGACACAATTGATTTACTTCGCTAATTTGTGCGATATATTGATTTTCGTACTATTCACAATGCCATCTAGACCTAAGCAGAAATCGGACCTTTTTTTGTGTACGGTTTAATGTATGAGATCTGTCAGTCTCTAGTTTTATTGGTCCACCTTAAAGTCACATTTAGTCACCGTCAGTAATTACATAATGCTATTTTGTTATTTAATATGAGATTTATGAATAATCAAGTAAAGTCACCAAAATTAGCAGATTTGTATTTTTAATGATTAGGTATCCTGAAGCATGTTCTAGCTAATTTTTTAATAAACACTCTTTACTAATAAAAAATTAAATCAAAATTTCAGAAACAAATAAACACTAATAATGCATCTGGTCGTCTCTCAACAACAACCACAAACCATTTACTGGCCATGAGAGGAATGACATCATTACTGAGTGCAAAGGAGAGAAGAAAGCTAAGGTAAAATAAAATAAAGGAAAAAAAAAATAAAAATATTGCACACTTCCTGTAGCTGCAGGTTGCAACAACATGCCAAACTCGTACAATACAAGTTTTTAAATTTTTTATAAAAAATTCAAAAACTTGTATAAAAAATAATGTATCCCACAAAAACTGAATGACTGCAGGTAATAAGATGACTAGCTTTAAGCTACTAAAAAATAAAATTAAAATAAATATAATTTTATATATAATAATAGTAAATAAAACTTTCCACATACGGTTACCATTTTTTTTATTAGGGAGAATCTTGAATTTTACTTTGTCTCTACGACATCTCATAACTTTTTGCAAAGGAAATACTTGACTTTTTTCATTTAGATAATGTTTTTGTGGGATCTCATTTCTTTTTGTAGGTTACCCGAAGACCAAGGAATTTGGGGCTTTAAAGACCGTGAAGCACTTATAATTTCTCCGGTGTTGCGAATGTCTTAATTCGGGAGTAATTTCTTACTATCAGGCGGTCGATTTGCTTGTTTCTAGATCTATTCCATAAATAAAATGTTTACTGGCCGCAACCCCCGCAACACCAGAGGAACCACAAGTGCGTTCTCGAATCAATTACTACAATGGTCATAACATTACAATTTCTTTGACCAGGGTAAGGTTTGAAGATTTAAAAAAAATCTGAACGCACTTGTAACTCCTATGGTGTTGCAGATGTCTAAGTGTGCAAACGGATCACCTTATAAAAAAAAATACTACAACTTCATACCATCAGGCGATCCGTTTGCTCGTTTCCATATTGATTCCATAATAAAAGCGATTACCGGGCATCATAGACATCTGCAACACCAGTAGAGTTGCAAGTGCGTTCCCGATCTTTAAAACCACCAACCTCTGCAAATTGCAACCTCTCAAATGCACCAGGCGATTAGTAAGAACTTATTACAAGTTCATACTAACGGGCGATCCGATTGCTCGTGTCCAGATCTATTCCATAGTTAAACGTTTACCGCCGCTCACGGACATCCGCAACACCAGAACAGTTACAAGTGCGTTTGCGAGCATTGCAAGGTACCTTTGGGACACCGGTATCTTCCTCATGCAGTGAGATACAACGCAAGTGTTATTTCCTATCGGTATTCTATGAGGCCGTCTTATTTATCCGGTCGAGTGGGCCTATTCGTCCCAAAGCATCTACTGTAATCTAAAATAACCTACCACTTCTTAATTTATGAGATTTGTTATATAAATAACGATTACAAAGCTATCAGTGAACTTGTATTCATACATTTTGTTCCTGTGAATTCGTTAATTTAAAAATTCTAAAATCATTATTTTTTTCAGAATTTTTTAATTTTTCTATATTTTCTCTTTATATGTAGCTAATAACCTAACCTGACAGCAAATTTGAAATTTCTAAGTCTGCTAGAAGTATGCTTTGAATAATGCTTATTCTCCGTACCTCCATACCTTCATCTTTACATAGCTTTGGAAATCGCGTTTTTTGCCGCTTATTATCCCCAAAACTATGCACTCGATTTTTATGAAATTTAAAATATTAGCTTGTGCCGCTAACGTCTTCTCTGCGACAAAAATTCAGACCGCTAGGTTTGTTACAAACGAAAATATGGGGGCACGAAAAAGCCGCGAAATGCTTCGAGAAAAGATAGTTACGGCCACTTAATACTTTATGGCGCGCTATCAGATATTGAATTGTTTTTTTTGTGTCAAAGATTTTTTATTTTATTATTTATTAAGCAATACAAAAAAACGACTTAGTTATGAACTTAATGTGTACCAACTACAATAAAGCTACAAGGTTTGTACAGTACAGCAAAAATTCACATTGTGCACATTACAATAAACAATATTACTTATCTAATAATATAAAAGTAAATAGAGATATGCTCATAAACAATACTTAAAATATAAATAATACGATCCACTGTCACGAGTAGGCTGCACTTATGAACCGGTATTGCAAGTGAATGCAGTGATTGTAGGCAGCTCTACATACCAAGATGTTTTATTGACGTCGTTTGCAAATCCCTTCTATTTATTTTATACAGACATTATTTTAGTTTCTTAGTAAGAATTAAGGTGTGTACTGTGTGCTGATTTATCCTGTGGTAAGTGTGAAATCATGTGCTATCAACTTACACGAATGTAAGTTGTTAAAACTAAAATATAATATATAAATAAAAATAAATTGATAGTAAAATATTAGCAAATTTATTATTACAATATTAGAAATAAGATCAGTGTGACTAGTACAAACAATTGACATGTACGTGTACGTAACGTTATTGGAAGAGAATTGTATGGAAACTGACAGATGTTCGATAACGTTACGAATACGTACCTGTCAATTGTTCTTGCTTACTCCTCTGAAGTGTGTTCCAATTACGAATAATTCCATTTGAAATTCCAGAGAGAGCGGTTGGTCGGGTGGCGAGAGCGGTCGGTCAAAGGAAACTGGTGACATATGCGCGGAGGAGCGTTGTCTCAAACCGCCCGTGCCGTGCGGGCGGCACTGCCTGTCGCACGTGACGCACGCGCCCGAGCAGCGGCTGTACGCAGCGTGCGCCGCGGTGTTCGCGGGTGGCGACCGCTGCAAGCAACCGCTGTTGCCGCTGCAAGATCAGACGCCGCTGTGTGCAGAGCACGCATGGAAACGGGTAGGTTTAATATCGTAATCGTATAACTATATACTTATGCATTGACAGCGAATGAAACACGCCAATAGCAAAAGCATAGACAACGCACGAGAAGTGACGTCATTCTTCATCTGGTTCGTGTTTGCGGATTTCTGTCTTTTGAAGTTTTATTTTCATGAAAGTCATATTCTCGCATTATAAATAAACATTAATAAATATTTCTAAATAAATACTAATCAGACTTTAGTAGATAAATACCATATTTTAGTATTTATTTACTATAATCATAATGCCTTAACATTGTCATGACACTACACACCCCATTATCCACCTATATACCGTGTCCCATATTAATATTACGACAGTAATATTAATATAGCGTTTTCGTCAGCAGCAGGATAAAATACTTTTGTATTTCTTAGCATCCGTTTTTTAAGGATCTTGAAGTCTACAATCAAAACGTGACGGCTAAATCTAATCGTAATATAACTATGTTAACAGGATAACTACGAGATGCTGGCCCGCGAGAGCAAGCCGGCGAAGTGCGTGCGCAAGCGCATGTGGACTGGCGATTCGCGACCACGTCCTCGACGCCCCAAGCGCCGCCGCCGCCTCGTGCCGCGCCGCGCGTCACCGCCCCGCGCGCGTGCTGTGCTGCCGCCGCCGCCGACACACGAACACTCACTTGCTGGTAAAACTATCTCTTTTCGCTGAAAAAATTGTATTTTTATATATATAGATAAATCGTGATTTTGTTGTTATAATATTTTCCAAATTCAACGAATTGATGAATATTAAATTGAAAAGATTGAGAAACGAGCTGACGTAAGAAAATTATACTGTGTAATTTAAATTTTACTAGATAATAAAACTTTAAACATATAAATGTATTTGTTATTATGGGCAACAATGCTATTATGCTAACAATAACTATGCTATTATGGCCGGAACCGGCCCGCTGTAAGATATGATCTGGCCCGCGAGACATTTAGAAAAAACCCAATCAAAAAAGTATTACATTAGCACTTGTACTCACGGGAGTGATACTGAGGAGGAAAACATCAAATCCTTTTATGTTTGCCGCCTCACTCTTTGATAATCGCCGCCACTCAGCTTGCTCGATCAAATTCTTTGAGGTTTGCCGCCTCACGGGCGACACATCAAAAGATTTATTGCTTCTCAATTATTCTAAACTAGTTTATTACAGATTATTCCTTCATTTTGCCTATATAAGCGGGTGAATGGCCCGAACGTTAGTTCAGTTCTAGTTGAGCTACCGAGGTGATAATTTGGACAACGATATCCTAGCGAACTGCTCGAGCCGTCAACTTGCTTTGTGACTTTGTTTGCAACTTGAGTGGTTACTAACTATAGTATGTTATTAAGTTTATTGAACGAAAAGTAAACAAAAATGATGTCTGGTGGAAAGAAACGAAAAGTAGATACAGAGGGTCGCCAGTTTCAAGAAAAATGGACTGAAGAATTCTTTTTTATCTTGCACAATTGTAAGCCTATTTGTTTCCTGTGTAATTAATCCATTTCAGTAATGAAATAATTAAATATAAAGAGCCATTACTCAATTAAGCATGCTACGCTGCACTCACTGACAGGACAATTAAGAACAGACAAAATCCTGAAGCTTACAGCAAATTTGGAAAAACAGCAACAAATGTTTCATAAACAAAGAACACAACTTGATAATGTTGTGAAAGCTAGTTTTATAGTTAGCTCAAAATTGGCAAAGGCATTGAAACCATTTGCCGAAGGATAATTTATCAAGGAGTGTATGTTAGAAGTTTGCGGTATTTTGTGTCCTGAAAAGAAAAATGAATTTGAAAAAAATAGTTTGTCAAGACGAACTGTTGTCGACGTATAGAAATGATGGCTAATGATATAAAAACAACATTGACTGACCGTATGGTTGGTTTTGAATCATTTTCCATAGCATTAGACGAGAGCACCGATTTGTCTGACACATCTCAACTGGCTATATTCATTCGAGGTGTTGATAAGGAGTTACTGAGGAATTGCTTGCTTTACAGCCGCTAAAAGGAACCACTACAGGAGAGGATATTTTTATTGAAGTTCAAAAGGTATTCACAAGTTTTGGCTTGCCATGGTCAAAATTAATTGGAGTATCTACTGATGGTGCACCTTGTATGGTCGGCTTACGTAAGGGTTTCATCGGAATTTTGAATGAAAAAGCAACATAATTAAATGTGCAAAAAGATGATTTGATAGTCCTTCATTGCATTATCCACCAACATAACTTGTGTTCTAAGTCCATTCGACTCCAGAATGTTATGAATGTGGTAGTAAAAACCATCAACTTTATTCGATCCCGAGGGCTTAACCATCGTCAGTTCAAGGCGTTTTTGGATGAAATATATGAATATAACGACGTAACATATTATTGTGAAGTCAGATGGCTGAGCAAAAGAAAAATGTTGAAACGGTTTTACGATATTAGAAATGAGACTTTATGCAAATAAAAGATAAACCACTATCTGAATTAAGTGACCCAAAATGGATATGTGACTTAGCATTTCTGGTCGATCTTACAGGCTATATGAATGATTTAAATTTGAAACTTCAAAAACAAGGACAGGTAGTAAATGATTTGTACAGCTATTTGAAAGCGTTTCAGATCAAACTTCGCTTGTGGGAGTCACAGATGCTGTCTGGTAACAGTTATCATTTCAACACGCTCTCTGCGTATGAAAATATTGCTTGTGCTCAATATGCTGAAGAACTCAAGTTACTGTCGGAATAATTTTCGAACAGATTTAGCGACTTCAAAAACATGGAAGACTGTTTCAGTTTATTTGCTACTCCTACAAAATTTAATGTACAAAATGCTCCAATACACTTACAAATGGAGTTGATCGAGATTCAAGAAAACTCACTCCTAAAATCCAATTTTGAAGACGTAGTTGTGCGATTTGTACAAAAAATACCTAGAAAAAGACAATTTTCCGCAGCTTAGAAAATTCGCAAGAAGATTGATTTGTGCGCTTGGCAGTACTTATAAATGCGAACAGTTCTTTTCACTGATGAAAGTTAATAAATCAACACATCGTACAAGGCTGACTGACGATAATTTGGAAAATTCTTTACGTCTTTGTGTCAGTGGAATTAATCCAAATATCGATGGATAGTTTCCCAAATTCAAGCTCGAGTGTCTCATTGATTTCGGTGTATTTAACTTTCGTAGTTTGTAACAATTGCAAATTTAACGATTTAATTATAATGTACAATTTTTTAAAATTTCATTTTGTTATTTTAATAAATTGTACTATAATAACTTTGTCGTATTATTTCATGTCTAATATCTATTGCAAAAAAATATTATCACTACTTAAAATGCACTATGTACTTTTAAACGCGGCCCGCGAACGTATTTGCACGCTAAAGTTTGGCCCTCAACATGTCAAAGGCTGCCCATAATGCCCATACCTGCTATAGACCATAGAATTTATAATATTAGTTTAAACTATATAATATTAGTATAACATTTGTATAAGCTTAAATGTAAATTTTTAGCAAGTGCCCATACAAGGTACTAAGTTGATTTATTTTGATAATGTAACGTTTAACACTAATGAATGTTTATTTTGTGTGTAACAAACTACCCTTATAAGTATTTCTGTTTGTTCAGAGGAATTGCTCATAATGCTTTTTGTTGTCTTTTTCATTTTCTAGCGACATAAAATGTTATAATCGGTAATTTGGCAGAAACCACTTACACGGTCTTACTTAAGTCATAGACGTGACAAAAGTGATTAGAAAGCGTCGGAACAGTTCAATCTAGGACGATAATGATGTGGCCAGAGTTGGATTTAACGCTGACCCTTTTAAACTCTCGTTACAAACGAAGCGCCTCAAATAAATTGATGTCAAACAAAAAACGTACAATTAGTTGATGATAATGAGTAGATGATGATGAGTTTTGAAAGAAAACAAAGAAAATAGAGTTAAAAAAATGTTTGTCAGAAGTGGGATTTGAACCCACGCCCTCAGAGAGGACCAGAACAACTCGCACCTACTGAGTAGGCAAGGGAACCTTGAGTCTGGCGCCTTAGACCGCTCGGCCATCCTGACTGATGATGCGCCCGCGCTAAATCACCTAACCCTTGTTTTTTATTAATAGTCATTAATTATTCGACAATTCTTTTAACATTTTACTATCTGTCCATACCACTATATATATATAATAGTACCTAAACATAAAAATACTGACACAAGTTTATGTGAAATTATAATTAATCCACCTTGGTTCTAGGCTGTTAATAATATTTTATTGACATTTTGCTAATATTTCATTAATGTGTTTCAGAGATCAACGTGTGCTCGAATTCTTCTACGTACGACAGTTCAGAAGACACGGCGGTCGGGGGGCTGAGCGAGAGCGAATACATGTCTGCAAATAATTCGCATGAATTAGGTAATGTCCAATATCCGTTTATATAAGTGTATTTTTCATTTTGAAGCAGTTATTTGACTTTTTATATAGGTCTCTCTGTATCTGCATTATATTTTACGAGTTACGTAACATGTTGGCGAAACATAATTTGAAGATAAAAAATTGCTTAAAAGTCTTCATTTTGCCAATGCTGTCTAATAAATTCTTTTTATTTTTACAGAAGTTGGTCAGGTGCCTCCAGATGACATTCTGGATCCGTCCGTGCTTGGCCAAATGCCCGATGAAGCCTTTACAGAGTTTTTCAATACAGGTATATTATTTTATCTAAGTATAAGTGTGAAGGAAGTAAACGCTTTATAGTAAATGTAAGTGCACCCAAAAAATAAAAAATACTCTTTAGTGTGTACATAGCGTAGTTTTATAACCTTTTTTATATTTTGTAATATTATATACCTACCTATTGTTTTTTTTTCAAGAATTTTTAATTTCTTTACTTTTTGAAGGTTTTCAATTTTATTATATTTTCTAATATTGAACGGAGAACTTAAAAGTGTGATATCTTCGGCTAATATCGTGTTACGTCGTACCGTGTGATCGTCAGACATCGTGAATTCGATTGCACTCCCATAGATTTTCATACCTGATAATACTATAAGAACGTGTTCGCCTCCAAAGAAATTATTATATCTATGATATTTTCAGTGGAATTTCTGGAAACAGTACATATTGTTGCGGTAAAAGAATTCTTTCATTTTTTTCAGCGGAGGGTGGCACGTCATTCGCGGAGAGCTCGGAGCTGGCGGCGGCGCTGGAGGCGGTGCTGGACGAGCGCGTGCTGGACGAGCGTGCGCTGGATATCGCGGACGTGTTCGACGCGCAGCACGTGCAACAGAAAACCAAGGTAAGAAGGTAACCAATGAAAATTAGATTTCGCGACAGTCGCGCACTACTATGCCAGTATCCTGCGGCTTTGCCGAGCATACTATTGCCCGGAGGCAGAATTTTTGGAGACTAACGGGATTTAACTAGTTCAATGTTAGTTTACTCTTAGTTTTCACCACAGTGACTATATAATGTATCATTGTTTTATAATATTATGTCATGCAGTGATTCGCTCGGTTTCCTGCTATGATAACGATTAATATTATGTCGCCACTACACACCGTTTTACCTCCATGTCGACGAAAGGATTCTAATAGAAACTCGGTTGTAAAATAACTGTACAGACTGTAAATGGCACTCTTACATAAAGTAAGTAACGCGTCGTCTGGCGGTATCATTTGCTTTCTTGAAAATTATGTTATCAACTTTGATGTAAACTTTGGATGCGTTTTTAGTAATCTAAAAACAAACACAATGTTTTTTATTATAAAAAGCTGCTTTCTACACCCAATTACGCTAATGCCGGTGGTAATCCGCAAGCCACAAAAATGTTTTGGGGAACATTGAGTTAAAATGTGTTTATGTTTCTTTTATATTTCTCCTTTTCAGATACAGGTTTTGGCTCCCGTAGAGATGTCGTCCAGCGCGCCGTCATAACAGAGTGACAATCGTGTATCAATTTGAAAACAAACCTTATTACTACTATTATTAGGAACAAATTTTATTGTAGTCTCAAAATTGTTAGTTTCAGGCTTTTAGTTAGTGTGTGTACGTGTGTAAATTGAACTACATTGATCGAGTTGTAAGCGTTGAAAGTTGTTACGTGATAGAAAATGAGTGAGGACCGATAGGTTGACTAAATGAGGGTTTTTAAATTTGTGACATCTTGACAGCTTTTTGACACGATAAGGACCGTCGTGCTATCTAACGCCGCCTGGTTACAGAAAAATAATCTGAAATTCTTATTGACCGTTTTTGATACATCTTACGCAACCAGATGACGCTTTGTGCGAGTTAGGTCTGCCCCCTAGCGACAGAAAAAATATCAAAAACCCTCATTGTCGACGTCACAAGTTCACGTGTACTGGCGGATAATGTGTACGTGTAATTTATCGCGTGCTTACAATTTGATGTGCACACTTCTTTAGGTACTTGAAATAATCTATACTAATACTATAAAGAGAAAAAAGTTTGTTTGTTTGTTTGCATTGAATAGACTCCAAAACTATTAGACCTATTTTGATGAAATTTGGCAGAGATATAGAGTAGATCACGGGGAAGGACATATGCTACTTTTTATCGCGAAAAAATGTACGGTTTCCGCAAGATTTATTATTGCGCGCACGAAGTTGCGGGCAACATCTAGTGAATTTCAAAAACGGTTCTAAAGAACACAAATTATTATCATTAATGATTGCAGATAATTGTATTGAAGAGCCTCGGCCGCAAACATTGAAAAAGAAAATTTATTTAGAATTTTTAGTCAATTCTACGGTTAAGAACTCACGAAGAATAATGGATCAATATTGATTTTAAATTATAGCCTAATTTGGTCAGTATTAAATCTATTTATTTATTTATATGAAAAAGTTATAGTTGTGTAATGTGTATTAAGTATTAAAACTTAATGCTAAGAAGGGTTTTTAAAATAGGACATTTTGTAGTTAATACTAAAGACTCGGTGCTTCGACTCTTGCAGTCTGAAACTTGTAATGGGTTGTTGAAAATAGTTTTTCTCGATCTTATGGCTGCAGTTGAGTTAGATATAGTATGTAAAAAAAAATCCTAAATGGTTCTGCTTATCGTATGAAAGAAAGCACCGTATAACTATATTTTAAACATTTGTCGGTCCTCGCTCGTAGGTAATGTAGTGATATTGCTACTTAGTGTCGTGCTACTGTGATTGGTATGGAGTGAGATATTGTTTTAGACTGTTTTTTTTAATGATCGGACGCCCCCAAGACTATGTTCTGCGTATGGCCGTGCGTAATAAATTATTTATATTTTTGTAATTTGTGTTTATACCCGATAGATACACCGTTGAGCTTTATCACAAATAAATTTTAATTTCCTGACGCGGCTATTTACTACTTGCTATTTGAGAATTACGGTCATTGACCTGCGTCCTGCGTGCTTCTATATAATTCCCTAGCATTGAATTTTCAAATTTGAGACACCAAGGCCAATATTTACCAAGAACCAGATGTCGCTGTTGAGTGTTGCAATCGCAACTACTTTTCTTTCTTAGTACCTACTCACACTGTATATTTATTTTAAAGAAGGGCATTTATTAAATAATAATAATAAATAACAATGCTTAAACTTTTTAAGTTGCTTTTCAAGGTATAAAAGTAGTAAATAGCTGATTTGGATATTGAAAGTGCTTATCTCGAAAAATAGCTTTCAAATTGTTAAAAAGCAGTGCACACTTAAATATAGTTAATAAATTCCATAATAGCTTTTCTTTTGAATAAAAAAGATTTTAATGCTCAACAGAAGTTATTGCTCAACAGAAGTTATGGTCAATATTAGTGTTTACGATTAATTTGTAAATTGAAACAATTCTTAACACATAAAAACTATATTTCGAGATAAGCGTTTATGATTTTAAGTAGACTAACACAAGGAATAAAGTAAATAATAGAATATTTAAATAGAACCAAAAAACAACATATTTTTGTAAAAATGTTTATGTTCCTATGTAATGATTCTTGTGATTCTGTCACGGATGAAGGGCGTTGTATGAATAAAATTTCAATTGGTAATATATAATTTATTTAAGGGAACGTAATGATAAGTGCATGAAATTGCACTATTTTAAATGGTTATAACCAGTCGGCACTCAAAACTGTTTTAACTGTTCATGATTTTATACATCAAGTAATTTGGAGGGGTCACATCTTGCTGAATATTGACTACATTTGACTAAATGAGATTTGTTTTCTCAATCATCCGTAGAATTTAAAAAATTGAATTGTCACTAGTAAAAAAGTTACATTATTTTTTTTAAGACGTTGGGGGCTTATAAAACCCGCTGTTTAAAAATGTGTCGACCACAAATAAAAATACTATAATGTTGTACAATTTCATTCACATTTCATTTTCTGTAATTATTTTAATTCAGATCCATGGAGAAGTCGAGATAATCAATATATTGTTAATAATATTTTATATGAATATTTGTTGAATTGAGTTAAAATGTCTGAGAATTTACCACACCACCTGCAGATATGCGACCTGTGTCGGTGTTATTACGGTTGCATTTAGCCTAATTTTGTCTTTGGTGGCCGTAGCAAATTTATCAATAGAAAATGCCCAGTGTCCTTTGTTGTAATGTCACAAAATACTAAATCAGTACCTCAAGTTTTAAAGTTATGATCACATTATTTGTTTAAAACAATTCTCGATGTATAACAACATGAAAATCTAATTCTCTGCCAAAATATTTACCAAATGTTATAATGCTCTGTCTCAATAGTCTCCGAGGTTAGTTCTTTAAATTCACTCTGCAAAATGTACAGCTGTTTTTAATTTTTAAAGTCGGCAACACAACAATGCAGTATCAAAATATGGGAAGATAATAAGACTGTTTTTATTGATGTGTTCTTTTTTAAAAAAGTGGTGTTCATAGCGTGTAGCAAAATATTAAGCTGAAATTTTAAATGGAAGCGCCCATCTAACTTTTATAATTATGAATATAAATTGATGAAATTTGGTATAGTTATAGATTGTGTATAGATTTGTCGCCGCCGTGGTCCAGTGATTTAATGTAACCGGCCACCGTCACCGAAATAGGTGTGGGGGTTTGTTACCCCAATCCACTGGTTTCTGGTATTGTCGAATAGATTTTTTAAATACTTACATGACTTTTTATGAAGTGAACCATTTTCTAGTACTCGGTCTTGAAAGTGGTTTATAAGTTGGTAGCTGGGATTTCTAAACTATAAGAGGGAGAAACTTGTAACTTTCCATGCTGATAGGCGATGCTAAATACTCTTTAGAAAAAATATTTTTAACGAAATCGGACCAAAATTTTTGTAGTAATTTGAAAAAAAAAAAGGCTATTGCGCGTTCATAGTTACGGAACCCTCCTTAAACATGTCCTGTTTTAGGTTATTTATGTTAATAAATAGAAAAAACTCACATGCCATATATGCAGCAAATAAAACGGTCGAGAGAGACTATAATGTTTGTTCATCTTGCGTCTCGCTTTAGCTACCATGTATTATGTTTGTGAATGCCTTATTGTTGTGTTGCAGACTTATTAGACCGTTTAACTGTTTCATAGTAAATAATATCTGATACGCTTAAATTTCCATAAGCAGTACCTGCACTTTTGTTTTATATCAATATACACATAGATAGAAACAAGAGTTCGTATGTAAGTATGTATTTTACTTGCTAGTTATTTATTGTTTATATTTTTGTAGATCAATTTGAACTGACTGCGTATAGGGAGATTAAAATTCGGTACTTTAACTGTGAGTCCTCGAGGATGCTCGACTCCGTGGCTAAAAATGCGTCGAGTGGCCGCTAGGTACGTTTGAACTGCACCTTGAAAAGTTGCGCCTAGTGACCGTAAGGCCAAGGAAAATTCAGAGCACTGAAAATAGAACTTCGCGCTAATTCAATAGCGCTGAAAATCGAACACATGTATCGAGTCAAATGTCAATGTCATAAATGACAGTCGGACACTCGACACTTCGATTTACAACTCTATTGAATTTAATGTCCAGAGTTCTATTTTCAATGCTCTGATTTTCCCCGGCCTTACGGATTCCGGATCATATAGTCCCAGCCTTAGAAGCGCTGCAATACCTGAGAAATGTTGTGCTTAACGATCGCTAGGGGCGTCACATATTTCTATACGTGATAGGACTTGCGGTATAAGCGCAGTACATATAGTAAGTAAGTGGACTTTTTGCACCTTTAGTTTCAGTTGGTGTAAGAATATTTATAGTGTAATGAGTTTTATGATGAGTTTCGCTTTTATAGCTTACTAAATCTCATGTTGATCGATTATTATTATTAACAAGTCTTATTCAACTTATAATTTAAATTCCTATGATATTTATATATTCCATATATTTTGATTGATATATTTGATATTTATATTTTGCGACACTTTTGTTTACATTATACAACGGTCAGCCGTTATAGAAAATATATGGATTTTTTGATGCAAAACACAAAAATGTTCGTATGTACTATCGATGTACACTGCTGACTTATGACACTCGTATGTATACTGCAATATAACATATCTATTTAAATATTCATACTCTTTGTAAGTTCCCCTGATGATGAAGTTTTCACTGCTTCGTCGTGAATGTTGGCAACACTAGTAACGGAAAACACAAGTCGTGATACTGTTTAAGCAATATTATAACTATTACTAGTATTATGTATTCACTCATAGAATTTAATGGACTGTATACTCTCATACGTGTATATAGACCACTTCTATCTAAATGGTAGGTGATAAATATTGATGTGAAAATAAACTTCTTGCGTCCGATCTTAAAGAGATATCTGTCTGTCATATTCGTAAATGTGCCAAGTATCAATTAAATCAAAAATAAACTGTATAAAACAGTGAATCCTATATCCAAAAAATGTACTACTTCGCAAGAGAACTTTATAGTTCAGTACTTGCTATGTACCTAATATTAAATCTGGGGGTCAGTTAACACCGCGACGTTACTCAGCGCTACATTGTTAAGATAGGTATTCAAAATTGAACTTTATTAACTACACAAAAAGATACACGTTTTGATGTGAAACACTGAACCCCAAGTGTTTTCAGTTTTCGGTGCCCACATTGAGACTGCCGAAAGAATTTTTTAAACTTTGAACAAATAACAAAAAAATCGGTTGTCTGTAAAGTCGGTTTACTGACGATAGTTGAACGTGACAACGTCATGTTTATAGTGCGCGCGGAACTAATTGGCCGCGCCTTAGGTAGGCGTGTTGCCGCCGCGAAGTCCGGCGCCGAACTGAGTAATAACATCAAGGGCCCCCGCCTCTGCGTCCCACCGCTCACATACCTAAGGCGCGGTAACAAGAAATAGTACTTGGTAACGCATGAGTCATGTTTTTTCGTGCGTGCAGCCGGCTCCATCAATTTAAAAACGTTATCACGTCAAAAATAAAAACAGGTAGGCAAATGATGTTAATCTAAAAATTAGATATTTTTAAAACCTAAACATGAACGATATTTCCTTCTACGTATTTCTATATTTCGTTATATTTTTTTCTCACCAGTGAATAAGATGTAATTCCGCTTATTTATTTAAAAAAAATGACGCAATGTTATGTTTAAACATTAAGACTTGCCGCACATCCTCAAGATAATATCAAGTCTCTGCTAACGATTTGCTGCCTTTTCTTTTGTTTATTTGCAATTAAATATAATACCCATTTAAATATAATAAATGATGAAATTAATAAGTGGTGAAATGATAGTTAAGAATAAATTGTTGCGTTAAATTTTTTTAGATTTCTCATTATTTTTAATTGGATTGTGTGAAAAGTAATTTTTAGAAGGAAATTAAATTTAATATGTATGTTAAAACTTGCGTTAACTTGTAGACTTTCTGTAGCTACTTACACGTACCTACTATCGAACAAGTTGGCAGTAGCATAGCGAGCCTTAGGGGCGAGGCTCAAGGCCCCCCGCATCAGTAATTGTTTTGGGGGCCCTCCCGCCCGAGTGATGAGTAAAATTTTTCCGGAGGCTACATATATTTGATACGGCTGATACACGGGTATTTACGGCCCTGCGTCTTGGGTCAAAGGAAAATGTTTAAAAACTGGTCGAGCAGGAACTTTGTCGATATTATACCTGAGTAGGTACTATAATTAGTACTATACATTTCCTAAGTTCATATTATATTCTGATTCAGTGTCAGTGTCTCTATATTATTTAAGTTTCCATATAAATCTACTTTGTAACTAAATATTTTCGAGGAGACACGATTTTTAAACTAAATATCCATGTCACACGTTTTAAGGGCGAAAGTTTTGATGGTTTTGTGTATTGCGTAGTTGCGAAATGTTTACCGATGGCCAGTAGAGTGTCTGGGCCCGAATGCGATCTAGAATGTAACTTAATTGTAAGTGCATTATAATAAGAAAAACGCTACCTCTTGAATGCCTGATCAGTGTGTCTATTGTACGATGTGTAATGTTGGAAATTTTGAATAAACAACAAATTTGATTTTACGGCTTACATTTTTTACAGTCTCACCTGCATTTAATATCTTTTATTCTCTGACCATTCATATAAGAATATATAATTTTTGTTGATATAAGTACATAATATATATTTTTGTTTCCTAAGAATTCGTTCAGAATGTTTGCTCCTTGTAAGTATTAAATTTTATATTGTTTCACTTTGCCTTTTAATATGATTTTTGCTTTTCAAAAATGGGAGTTACTTACCATCTTCAACTGGTAATATTGCATTCGGGAAATATAGCCATTCTCATTCACGAAAATTAGAAATGTCTCCTCTTGAATAGTCAAAGTAAAACTTTAATCGTAAAAGTGACATCTGTGATCGACTCTGGCATTCAGCATTAAACATGTGAAAAAGCTATTTTTGTAAAGATACGTCTTTAATATATTGTATATAAACGAAAAACGTTATTGACAAGGAATATCTACATTTTTCTTATTTTGGTATATTATATTATTCATGCCTATTACTTGGCATGCCGTGAAGGAACTCTCCGGGAATATAATTCATAATCATGTAGAGTGTCCTCATAATTTATTTGTAATAAGGCGCGTCTCCTGCTCATGTTTTTTCGAAACATTACACAGAAAACATGAAACAAAAATATTTGTTTTCAAACAAGCTGTCTCCAGCTATAGAAAATGTTCTTGATTGAAACAAAACATTTTGTGTCGACAAGATCATGAGTTCGGATGAGGAAGTCGTAAGCACTCGCAGTTTTAGCGATTGCAGATGTAGAATCTAGAAGAAAACACAGGGGGTCTAAAAAGGCCACTTTATATTTTTTCGACTCATATTATGTGCGCCATTTTACGCATTTCTATTGAAAAATGTCGAAATTGATGTTTTCTAATATTTATTTATTTATTTATTTATTCATTTATTCAATAGATACACCAACAAGGAACAAACATTATTAAAAGGTAAAATTGCACATATAATATATAACACAAATTGCAATATGATGAAATCAGATGAATCGTGTAGCCATTTTACCATTTCACGATTTTTGTATGGAAAGAAATATATAAAACATCTGAAGTGGCCTTTTTATACCCCCAGATTTCGAGTTATATAAATTACGGCAGTTTTAATCACAAACACCAAACAACAACACAAACCAAATACTATACGGTAATTTCAGTATTTATCAGGAGTTCGAATAGAAGAACGATTTGGGATTGATAAATAATTTCTTCCGTATTTCTATTTGGTATCTTAAGGTCATGTGAGTGGTGTAACAGTTGATAAGAAATGAAACATTCCTACCCTCCCTGCCCGCGCGGGGAATGTTTTCCGTCCGTTTCGGAAGACAAAAACATTGTGTAACCTACGAATATGTGTATAGTCACGCCCCAATGTTTCGATGTTTTGTGTAATGTTTTGAAAAAAACACGCGCAGGAGACGCGCCTTTATAATTACTTCATGAAGTCACAATACAATTGTCAATGACATGTCAGTTTGATATCATATTAATATCATAATACGAGGTGTTTTGCCGTGGAGTTAAATGGGTGAAGTTGTGGATTTTGTATTTCTTAATAAATTTGTGTTATTTCGGTTCTTAATGTGTAATATTGGTAGAATATTAACCATTAAATATTCGTTAACGTGCACAAGTGTGGGCAAGTGGTACAACTTCTAAAAACGTGCTTTTTTGTGTTCCGCCAAAACTCCCTGGAAACTTTCAGTAAAGCTTCTACCACTTTACTGAATTTACGCCGATGCCATATATTAAAAAAGAAGAAGAACACCATATGAACAAATTATTATAACAACAGTAAACTGATTATGAATTAGATTCCCTGATAGTACATTTCACAGTTATTTGTGAAGTATAATAAGTATTTATTCGTTTCTACATTCCTTTTGCTCTCTTTGATAGTAATCTTTCAACTTCTATATTTTCTTACCGTCCAAAGTTAGGTTACCTTCGTAAGGTTTCATACCTACCATAGCCATACCATATATATATACCATTTCATAGTAATCACTGCCGTATATGATTGTAAATAAAATATATGTGTAGACTGTTGTCTAAAAGTAAAAGGATGTAAGAGAGACTTGATCTAATAATAATAATCGATGAACAAAATTCATGCAACAAAATAACTGTAATATTTAAGTTTTTAAAGTTATAAACATTGAAATGAATAATCATCATGCTAGGTATATTTTATTTAATGTAGATTAAAATAAAACTCATATGTGTGGTAAATATATATTTGTACATTTGTTTCACCGATCATCCGACCCGGAACTATCATTACCGTTGTAAATCCTATACGATTCGTTTGTAAGAAACTCTTGAATAATTTTAAATTGCCTATATTTTTGTAATAAGAAGCATTTTTAGTTGTAATAATTGTACAGTACACAAATTCATGTGGGTGTCATTTTCTTACCTTGTAATTTATGTGTAGTGAAAATAAACATTTTACTAAAATAACCTCCTTAATTTACATCGCTTTGATCATCAAAAATACTTATAAGAGCTAACTATCGTCTGAGCCACAAGGAAGAAAAGGGATTTGATTAAGGGTCAGTTCACACCGCGACGATACGCGCCGCTACGCGCCGCTTAATTTTTAAGATAGCTATTCAAAAATTAACTTTATTCACTAGATGAAAAGATACACTTTTCATATATTATGACATCAGTCATACACTGCACATTGTCTGTGCAACGTGGTGCAACCTGACATTCGAACTCATACAATGAAAAGTGTATCTTCTTGTGTAATGAATAAAGTTCAATTTTGAATAGACATCTTAAAACTGCGGCGCCATGTCGCGTATCGTTTCGTTTCGGTGTGAATTGGCCCTTGGGAAACAAAATAATTCAAATTCAAGGAAACCAATATTAATTATAGCTACTATCAATATGTTTTCCATTATATTCGTGAAACTGAAACAAGTCGTTAACCTGAAGACAACATAATCACCGACTTCATACATGTAAAGCATGAAAGTTGTTAATTGGACACGTCTATGTTGGTAATACAAACTACTGTTGAATTGTATTGCGATCTAATTGTATGAAACATGAATACATTTCAATTGTTTTACTAAATAAGGGACCACCAACCCGAGACACCAATTCGCCGACAACGCAAAAAGTACAACGCATAGGTACGTAGCCGAGCCACGCGCTTTGACAATTTAAGAGCGAAACATATATATATATATAAATATAATATATATATATATATATATATATATATATATATATATATATATATATATATATATATATATATATATATATATATATATATATAATAACCTAAAAATTCGCCATTTTCCAGGGATGACACCTAGCTAGATCGAAGCGAAGGAAATACTTGAAGCCGTTTCCGGGTTTCTGATTATATACAGTGTGTCGTCTCGAGGTCAAGAGATTTTAACAGGCTTAATTTTATCGACAAAACAACCCCATTCGCTCCCCCCCCTCCTGTTTTTTTGGGGGTTGCAAGCCCGAACAACATCCTGACAAAACAATATTTAAAATAGAACACACGTTCAAGTTGGCTGGTACAACTCAAGTAAAAAAAAAAAAACTCAAGCGTTATTTTATGTCAGTTTTCTGAGAGGCCGTGGTATTTCCCCAAATACCTAAGCATTACCGATCTGTGGACCTAAAAACAAACACCAGTGCTGATAATGATTAGATACTATATTATTAAATAATTCTTATTTTCTATTGTAGTAGGTATTCGGCGGAAAAAATGTAGCAGTAAGCATTAAATATGTTACCTATAGTGATGATGATAATCATGAATATAATTTTGGCAACAGCAAAATTTCAAAGACATTGATATCGGTGCACAAAACTCTGATGAGTAGTGAGTACCTATGTCATCATAAAAATATAAAAGACATTGATATCGGTGCACAAAACTCTGATGAGTAGTGAGTACCTATGTCATCATAAAAATATAAAGTTGGTGTTTCGTGTTAAGATGGTGGTGATGATGATTATTACTGTATAATATACTTGGACTACTTTAGAAAAAATCGAAATCACTGTATGTGTCCATATAAAATTCGAAGAGTTCCCTCGATTAATCATGGATCCCATCGTCGGGCTATCCACTTTGGTGATTAAGGGACAAATTTAGAATTACCTATAACCTTTACAACGACAGAAGAATTTTGAAAATAGGTTGACAAACAGAAAAGTAATGTTCAAAGATATCAGTGTCGGTGTAAAGTACTGTGAGAAGTACCTATTATATCATCATAATGAGATGATGTATGGTGTGATGATGGTGGTGATGATGATGATTACTGTAATTGACATAGTGGCATATGCTTGCAGCTCTTTAAACAACGCCGAAATCCCTAAACATGTATCTATAAGGAGTCAGGGTTTCTGTTCAGTACTTTTGGATCCAGGGTATACCTTGGTGCAAAATCTTACTTTTTGGTAGCATATACTTGGATTTCTGAAGTTCTTCTAAAGTCAGAAAAAACAGAAATCATTATATTATATTGTGTCCATATAAATATCGAGGAGTTCCCTCGATTCCTCATGGATCCCATCATCAGGTCACCACTTTGATTACCTATACCCTTTACTAAAAAAAAAAATATTTGAAAATCGGACCACAGACGGAGGAGTAATCGTTGAACATACAAATATACAGCCGAACGTATAACCGCCTCCTTTTTTGGAAGTCGGTTAAAATATTATATTTTCTTACATTTATTTTTATTTTATAAATAGTTTTTAATCTAGCCCGTTCACCTCAAAAATTTATTTATTGTCAGTATTTCTGATAAAGTGATGATACTGCCTACAATTTGACGTAGACAACAATCAGCTGTTGAAAGTATAGGAATATCCAAATTACATACAAAACTTTGCACCATACAAAAATTACACATTCAAAAATAACCACCCTTTGGTCGACTGATCTCTAATTTTTGTGTGATTATTTACGAAAATTTAATTATTTAATTAAAATTTGTAAATACGTACAGTCATACATACAAAAATTTGATTTTATAAAGTAAAATAGCCCATTGAGCCATAGGTCTTACCTACTCTACATTTTGCAGTTGCTCACATAACGCCATTGATGAATGTTCGCCAAGTATTCCGCTTTTCATTTCTCGTACAAGTGCCTGATCCACGTTACATAAAAGTAAACATTCACTATCATGTAGTGAGGCACGTTCAAATGATTTGTGGAAGAACGGACAATTATCTAAGAGTTCAATCAATATGTTGAGTTTGAAAGTACCCTGGTACTTTCGAAAGTTTTAAGGACTATGAAGAGAAAACATACAATTGAAAAAGTAAAAATTTTATGTAACCCCCGAAATGTCAAGCAAGCATGATGATGAATTATACCCAAGAATACTCTGGATCATGTCCGGATTCAAACAAAAAAACTAGATCAAATCGGTTCATCCATTTGGGAGCTACGATGCCACGGACAGACAGACAATCACGTCAACCTTATAACACCCGAGCGTTTTCGTCGGGGGTAAAAAACAATAAAGTAGACATTTACCAAAATATTTATTGCATCATACACATTTGTAGATATTTTCCGACAAGTGCGACACAGACTCTCAATGAAGCTTTTTATACCAAGGTATTCTAAACATCCCTTCTATTTATGGCATCATAATGAGTGCACCTAATTTAGCACCATATGCACCTATAGGGCGTGTGTACAGACACGCTTTGGCATTTGTCCCATAAATGCACCTGGGTGTAATAGCACGCATACTTCAGCCGCGGTGACACAGATCAGTTATGCGCTAAATACATTTTCAGTACCGGATTATTGCTATAACTGCTATACTTACTTATATATTACTATATATATGCAAGCGAAAACAATGTTGCATTATTGATAGGCGTTTTCCGTGCATTAAAACTCTAAAGAGATCTCTATATTTAAAGCTAAGAACTTATTTACTTAGTTTATTTACGATAAGAAGTTTTTCCAAGTAATTATCAGAGGCGAAGGCTGGTTCTCCTTTATAGGGAAGCCCCGCCTCTATAACAGGTAGGTATTTGGATGAGGGTCTTCAAAAAGTAAGTGGTAAGTGAAGCTAAGCTAAGTGAAGTAATGGAGTTGTAGGAACTATTTAGGATAATTAGGGCAATGTTATTGGGTCAATAGTACCTACATTATACTTTAATGGAACCGTAACAACATTTAACATATAATTTTATGAAGATACTAACCTAACCTAACTTACCTATCTTTTAGTGCTGTTGTAATAACATTCAACAATAGTTAATAATTTGTATTACAATAATATGATATCGAGCTCTTGATGCTTCTAGATTTTTCGTTCGTAGACAGAGGAGGAACGCAGAGGCAGTGGTGTTAGTGGCTGTTGACTGGGACCTAACAACCAGCTAACCACACTGCCAACGCGGCCGACCATAAATCCTCTTCTTGTTATCTTCTAGAAGATTACGTCCAGATTTATACATTGTAACTTAAGTACCTCATCACCTAAATAATCTGAATCGGCGAGAGAAATGTGATTCGAATGGAGCACAAATTTTAAGATACTTTTTGTGATTTTTTTCTCTATTTTTGATAAAAGGCTAAATAGTCATTTTTATATTCTCTATCTTCTTATGGATGCGTCGATTCTTCTGATCTTCTTATGCTGCCAGTTATCTGAAAAGGAGGAAAATATTCTATTTTAATATTAAAACTTACTTTGTAAATTGAATTGATCTAATTGAACATAAAGTTGTTAAGGCCATCGAGTAGAAAGTGAAAATTATGACCTTGATTCATAAACCAGTAGCTTTTAAAATTGAAACCTAATAAGAGTTACTTAAGTTTACCTATAAGGGCCAATTTTGTAAATTATTTAAAGTTTTTTTCTTTAATATGGAAGGTCATAGAGAAGCCTCGTAACTAAAATCGATTAAAAGAAGTATTAATAAAATTTTACAATGAGATGACCACGACGTGATGATATAATAATATTATCTCAAGGTCGAGGAGGGAGACCTACCAGATTTCGTAAATTATTGACAAGAGGAAAAAAGTAATATTACATAATGTTTCTTTCTTTTTTTGTGAACTGAAGAGCGCGTACAGCCTTTTAACATTTTAATGTAGTAGGTATGTGTATAATATGGTAATTTATCGTTAGATTTTGGGTTAGTATATGACTAGGCTATCGAGCTAGGCATCCCGTATCGGCAGCATTCGAATAGGTTAAAATTGCAGAAGATATATGATATGGAATGCACCACCTCTCCCTTTTTCAGGCTCAAATTCAGGATCGTACTCAATTTAAATGATTGTACGATTGTAAAAACGAATACGAATACGATTGTAAAAAAACGATCCGGAGGGTTATAAGGGCGTTTGTCCACCGCCACCGTCACCGTCACGTCACCGAGAACGACATGACGGCACCGAAGTAGCGATACATACATTTACTATTATATAGCCGTGTGTCCACTGCACGCCCGTCACGTCAACCTAATCTCGGTCAGAAATCTCGTTCTCGGTTACGTTCCGGTGACGGTGGCGGTGGACAAACAGCTTAAGGTCTGAACATTTTATGACTGATATGTCCAGACACAACCTTTCGGATCACAGAAAAGCGCAATACCCTAGAGTAAGTGCATTTCCTTCAAGTAACCAGCTATAAAAATGACATGCAACAAATTGAAAGTGATCTAAATCATTATTCAGTAATTACTTCCTCGAGCTACACCCGTTACTAATACGCTCACGATCGTGAAATACCTGCAGACGCACTGGCGTTTTCTATTGCAGTCACGCGTAGCTTAGTTACATCTATGTACATTATTATGCATTCTACACTATCATATTGCAAATAGATTTCAACACTATGACAATCATCAATATTATGATCCATATTTAATGCTTATTTTGGACAGTATAAGTCTCAATCAACGCAGAATTTAGCAAAATCATTCAGATATCGAATGTTTATCGCAGGAAGTAGGCATTAGCTGAAGACAGCAGAAAGCGAGCAGACCCTATAGCCAAGATGCCATTGCCAATTACGATGACGAAGTTATAAAATCAACGAATAAATCAGAAGTGTAGGTAAGTTTAGCGAAGGTCAATCCCATACATTTTCAGTTTCTAAGATCGTCATTGTAATTAACGATGGCATGCCCTCTCTTGTGCTAAAAAACTGGGAGAGACCTAGCTATGTCCTGTATCCATCTGTCCACAGTAAAGCTGTAAATGATGAGTGTGAGAAAATGTCTGAGCTGAAATATTGAGGTCTGTATTCTTGTGTCTGCCCGAATAACATACCTAAATGTAACGTCTGTATGTTGTAACACTATTTAAGTATTAATTAGTAGGTTCGCAAAGTGCCAGGGAAAAGTCTTTCACATAACTTAGGTAAGATATGTTATTGATAGTACTGTAGGTTCTTGGGTAAAATTCATGTTTCACAGTAATAATACACAGGATTTCTTGCACTATTTCCACTTTAATAAGTATTTTACATAAAATTTAATATATTACACGACCGGTTTCGACAAACACCTGATGATGACTTCGTCGAAGCCGGTCGTGTAATATATTAAAATTAATGTAAAATACTTATTAAAGTGGAAATAGTGCAAGAAGTCATGTGTGTAGTATTACTCTGTAACTAAGGTAAGTCCTTGTTTTTTCAGTTGCTCAAAAACAGAATTAGCTTTCATCTAACAATTTAAAAAAAAAATTATATGAGAGTCGAAACTCTAAACAGTAACCGCAGATATTGATTATGTGTTTACACAGATGTCAATCACATTCTGAATTAACAGTGTAGGTAAATGAGAAAGTCAATATGTTTTCATTTGCGTAGGAAATACGTTCAGTCCTGCAAAACTTTAATCATGATGCAGGCATTTTGTTCTACAATCTCATTTCATCCGTTTCTGTTGTTCCATAATATAACAAGTATTATAAAGTTGTAATATTGACAGATGTCACAAGCACAGCCTATTTAGTTTATATATCTATTTATTTTAGTTAGCTTAAAGGCTATATATAGGGTAGACGTATCTGTGTTAGGCATCTCTCATGTGTAAGGCATCTCTCACAGATATGCTGTGTTAAGCATTTCTCTCATAAGTACCAATAAAGGAGAATATAAGAATTGTTGCTGTATTATTATTATCACCACTCAAGCGTAAGAAGAATATGTAAAAACCTAGACGTCGTAGTTCTAAATGTCTGTGTTATTTACTCTCTAAGTCGAATAATATGTGATGACCCAATACAAGTTTTCAGATATGGAAAAATACTGCAACAAGAGAGGAAACTAGGTAGTTGGGTAACTTCATACACGAATGCATGCAATGGTCTGAGTACATGGTTTTGTTTGTGAGGGTACTACCTTTTTTTATTTAATTTATTATGACGTCAGACGTATTAGTGTTTCTTAGATTTTTTGCAGCAATTTTTCGATATTTGAGATTCTGTGTGATCTGTGTCAAATATCGAAAAGATCCGGATTTATGATTTACCTTCGATTCTTTAGAAATACGCTAAGCAGATATTCCATTACCACGAGTTTCTACAATCAAATAAGTAACTGATAATAATAATCGCTATGACTAATCCTTTATGTAAAATAAATAATCCTGAAATAAAGAAATAAAATAATAATAAATGGTTTTGCGTGCAGACACCGGTGCGTTACGTCCTTGAAAATTCTAGATAATTTCATTGAATATTCGATTTCTATCGCCGATTTCTAACTAATTAGTATAATTTGCTGCTGATTTTTAATTTTAATCATCGACATTAATCTTAATAATTCAAATATTTTTTTTATGTTTTATTACTCTAGAGTTCTATGGTAGTTAAAAAGTCATATTATGTTTAATATTCAATCCCGCTAGAACGGCTGAAGAGATTTTCGAGAGAGACCTGGGATCAGGAACTTGACTTTAATAAATTTTAGACTACATTTTATTAGCACGCGCCACTTGCTATTTTTAGAACAATTTCAGGTCTTGGTGGACAACATACTTAACATACTTACTTCCTTTTTGTACTTTTTTTGTAGTAGGTACTTGTCTTATTCAAGTTCGGATATAAATTTTTCGAAAATGGTGTACTTTAATAGGAAAACCTACCTATAATTAACTTTTTGAACAAGAACAAATAGTGGTATATTAGGCATTAAATTGTACTAAGCGCCATTGATAATGGTAGATATATGTGATATGTATATGTATATATATATATATATATATATATATATATATATATATATATATATATATATATATATATATATATATTTTATGGTAAAAGTAATTAAAATTTAATTAGCAACTAGAGCAAGTACTTCTCACTTGTTACGCGTATACGTTACTAATATTATTCCAGGTGCGTCTTCGGCTGGCAGCTCACGTAGACAGCTATAGATGGCTTAGGCAGCTTGACATCTGTCACATCATCAAACGTGTGGTTATTGGAAGACGAACGTACATAGAAGGCACACGCGGCGCGGCGCGACGCGACACAACGATACTTGAAGAAACCAGTGACTGTTCGCTGCGCATTTGACAGCAATACGCAGCGAGGTGCCGCGCTTGCAGCCGAACGTGTATCTATGTGGCGACATAAAAAACCTCCTCTTTGGTTTCGTTAAGACGTTTTTTTGACGGCGGACGGTGTCCTCAGGCTGCGTCTCGCGGCGCGGGCGTCGAACTATGTCGCGGCGCGGGCGTCGAGCTATGTCGCGCCGCTCATCACGCGAGTGACGGTATACCGCTGCGTCGCGATGTACCGCTCTACGCCGAGAGGTGTAGCGCTACGTGATGCGATGTATTCTGAATTGTCACAATGAAATATGTATCTTTTTGTGTATCGAATAAAGTTTTATTTTGAATGGATATTTTAAAAATGCATCTCCGCGCAGCGCCGCGTCGCGTTGCGGTCTGAGCTAACCCTAAAGTTGTCAAAAATCAATAGTTTTTTGTAGTTTGGTTGTTGTTCGGTACTAATGTTACGACGTGAGAATTACGACTTTAATTTATTGCAATTAATAAATGTCACTTGTGTACGGAAAGCTTCAACGTAGATTACATTGACTAATTATTTATTAGACATCTCTTTCTTCCTCATTGGTATGTCGTAAGAAAAATAAGGAACGATATAAAAATAAGGAGCACTATGTGGTGCCCGACAATTTGAGAGCTGTAAGCCAATATTAAAAAAATATAAAATATTGTCACTTCCATGTCTATATATCTTTGAGATACTAAAGTTTGTAAAAATACACTCAGAATTTTTCATTAAAAAAAAAGAAGAAGTAAGCCAAAGACCACATAGAGGAGACAAGCTACAAATTCCAATCAAAAGATTAAATATTTTTGCTAAAAGTGCATACTGTATGGCTATAACTATATATAATAAATTACCCGTAAATCTAAGACAACAGAACTTTAACTCATTTAAAAATCGAATATTTAATTTTTTAATTGACAAATGCTATTATAGCATAGATGAATTCATTAATGACAAGAAAATCTCTGAGTTTTTGACTAAATGTTAACAAAATTTAAATATTTATAGATTAGTAATTAGGTATGTATTATGTACTGATAATAGACATTGAATAAAATAAAATCTCTTTGAGTTTTTGACTAAATGTTAACAAAATTTAAATATTTATAGATTAGTAATTAGATATATATTATGTACTGATAATAGATATTGACAGTTAATTTTATATACACAATTTAAAGTGACTTTTTATTTCAATTTTATTTTGTTAATGGTATTATGAATAGTATTATTTCTATTTATTCAATCTAATTAAATTTTATTCCAGATAGGTTAGTAAAAATAAAGATCAATTAAGTGTAATGTAGCATAAAGTCCTAAGAATTTAAATGTTAATGAGCTGCATAATATTATGATGCTTTGATGAAATCTGTAGATTAAATGTATATATGTATATATATATATATATATATATATATATATATATATATATATATATATATATTGTACCTCAATGTAGTGTAATTGTGAAATTAAGTTTGACATATTAAATAATGGTTAGGAGACTGACAAAATTGACTATGAGGGATTTAAGTATCTATGCGAGGGAATGGTTTAAAATTGTATGTTATCAGTAGAATAGTGGATTACTTATTTCAGTTTGTATTTCTTTTAAATTATTATTAAAAAGACATTTGCACGCTTCTTAAAGCAGAATGTTGTGACACTATATTTAAATATACGAACTTTTGTAACCTACATTCTATGCAAATAAACGATTATTATTATTATTATTATTATTATTATTATTATTATTATTATTATTATTATTATATGTCATCTTCTCACGCTAACAGTGGGGTATCTATGCTGTTTATTATAGTAATTAATCTGAAGTGTGGTTAATTTCGAAGAAGGCTCTAAACCTTCATTATCGTGGGTTAAACAAACGGTAAATGCAGTTGAATATCGCAATGTTTTACTGGTGTTCGGCCAACGATTTGAAAATCAGTAAATTACAAAATCTACATCTATCATTGTGACAGTTCAGACAGTTCATTGTGACAGTTCACAGGAGTTCAGTAGTGCAAATAGTCCAAACTATAACAGCGCAAAACAGAACAAGTTTATGAAGTACTAGCTGTTGCTCGCGGCCCCGCCCGCGTAAATATATCATCCCTCGGGAACACTTTCCGGGATAAAAAGTATCCTATGTTTTAATCCAGAGCCTAAACTACTACCATACCAAATTTCATCGAAATCCGTTCAGTAGTTTTTGCGTGAAAGAGTAACAAACATCCATCCATCCTTACTAACTTTCACATATTTTATAACTAGCTGTTGCTCACGGCTCCGCCCGCGTAAGTATAGTACCCCTCGGGAACACTACTTTTTCGGGACAAAAAGTAGCTTATGTTTCAATCCAGAGTCTAAACTACTACCATACCGAATTTCATCGAAATCCGTTCAGTAGTTTTTGCGTGAAAGCGTAACAAACATCCACGCTTTCACATTTATAATATTAGTAAGGATAGTAAGGATATTAGTAGGATTCGGGAATTGTAGGTATTACACATCTCATACAAAATATACTAATGGGCATTTTATATGCGACCATTTTGTCTAAATAAGTACACGTTTTTAGTACAACACCTACACGTCTTAGGAATATTTTAGTGGTCCACCTAATATAGTAACTGAAAAAGTTAATACAACCGGACTACGCGAACTATATAGCCTATGTCACCCGGGCCATTATTACGAATCTATTGACACCACATCTATTTAAATCGGATCCGTTGTTTAGAGGCTACGATGGAACATACATACAATATACCTATATACTGCAAACATAATTACCCTTGCTTTTGGCTTCGCCGTAGTCGGGTAAAAAGGGTTACGTGTGTATTCAGTAATTGTAATGAACGTCAAACTAGTTTTTGCAACAGTAAACACATTACCACGTATGTTTGTTCATTTTGATCGTATTCAGCCAAATGTTACGGATTCATTCGTTTAGAATAAAAATCAAATTACGTTTCGTTACAAGTCTTCGACGTTACTTCATGTTAGAATTACTTTATTTTAAAATATATATTAAGTATATTTTTTAACTGAATTTATGGCGAAATACCTTGACATGATTATAGGTACCTCACTTGGTACCTTAGCGTTAGTTCACACAGAGTCGCGACGCGACGCTGCATTTTTAACATAGCTATTCAAAATTGAACTTTATCAACTGCACAAAAGACACACGTTTCATATGACATCAGTCATACACTGCAAATGCGCTGTGCAGCTCGGTGCAACATGACATTCGAACTCTTACAACGATAAGTGTATCTTCTTGTGTAATGAATAAAGTTCTATTTTGAATCTTACAAAATGCAGCACCGCGTCTCGTATCGTATCGTTTCGGTCTGGATGGAGCCTTATATTGTATATGTTTACTGCCCTGAAATTTTAAAGCGAAGTACCTTCATATATTCTAGGATTAATTGAAATTAATTATCTATTAATATAACTTGTATCTTTCACTATGTTATCGTGTGACACTTATATATCTATCGAGCTACGAGTATGTGGGACAATCTTCTGGTTATCTAGTGTCAGGAGTCTAGGACTGAGATACATGCAGCCAATAAATTTCACATATCTAGATATCTCTTATCACTGTCTACTATAATGAGCGTTTAATTTAATTATTATTATGGTATCATTTTATATATAAAGAGTGGGTTGTCTTATTAAATGACGGTTGATCATACCAGGCAAATTGAATTTGGTACTTGATATTGTTTTTACTTTTATTTTTTTTGTACCTAACTTACTTAATATTAATATTTTATTAAGCGAGCGCGGGGTTCGCTTAATCCTGGCACTGATCTCTGAAAATCTGCCTGATCATGATCTGATGAAAATCTGCCGCGGGCCCCCGAGCGAAAAATGAGCGAGCGTAGCGAGCGACCAAGTTTTTTTTCTAAATATTTTACTACCTGAACTAAACTTTACACCCTGAAAGACTTGCTTTTCTACTTGGCCAATTTAAATCTATTTAAATTTTAAAACCTCAAAGACTGCACTTGGGAAAATACAATCAAATCAATAGCTTAAAACAGAACGTCCATACAAAATAATAAAACATAGGTATTGATTAAGTAAAAAGCGCGTGAGCGCAGCGAGCGAGCAATTTTTTTTTCCTTTTTTACTGGTTTAAAGAACGCTTTAAAGAACGTAATGTAATTTCTATTTTTACTGTTTTGTATTTTTTTTTTTTTTTTAATTTTTTTTCTGTTTAAAAGTATTTACTTATCCAGTAGATCAAATAACCAAAATTTCCATACCTTATTTGTACACAGCATTATGGAAAGTTTTAATTTTCTATTGTTCACGATCTATGACTTCGAGAAATATATTTAAGTTGATAATTAACTTTTATGTTTTTATTATAAGCAAAACCTTGTAGCGTGTATTTTTGGATTTTCATAGCTTATGCCCGTAGCTTTTGCTGCCTCCGCCTATATGGTTAATCCGGTATACTATATATACTAACATATACGTAATTATAAATGTGAGTTTGTGAGGATGGACGGATGGATGTAACTCTTTCACGCAAAAACTACTGAACGGAATCGATGAAATTTGGTATGGTAGTAGTTTAGGCTCTGGATTAAAACATAGGCTACTTTTATCCCAAAAAATACAGTTTGCCCGTACTTGCGGATACTATATTTACGCGGGCGGAGCCGCGGGAAAAAGCTTGTTTATCATGTATGTAGTACATTCACGGAATTAAATTCATAAGCAGGTAGAGTCTTCTCATAATTTATGTGTACTATAATAATGACATACAGTCAAAATACAATTATTGTCAATAATCAATGACATGTCCGTTTGATCTCATAATATTAATATTCTGATAACAGTCAACCTGCTTATAAATTAAATTCCCTGACAGTATAAAATAAATTAATAATCTTAGTTGGATTAAAGTTTCTTCACTACTCTCCCCTTGTAGTATATTCGGCACGTCCGGTATTGCAAATATATTTAATGGCCGTTAATGAGCCAATTTTTGGCTTAAAACTCCATATTATCAAATGTAGCAAACAATTACGTACTTTTATATAAGTAGGTATGTTGCACATTATCATTAAATATTAAGATTAGAAATCAATACTAGTTTTAGGTTGTAAAACTCTCCTGTTTACATTCAAGGTATACAGCTTATTTTAATTAATATTTTGTAATTGTGCATGAGCTTTTTGCTTACCTAAACCTATACGAAAAGGTTAATATTTAATGTTTAATATACATAAGTAATCTTAAAAAAGTAAATAATATTTTAAAAAGTTAAAAACTCCTCAGAACATTATTACCCAACTGTATAAAATTTTTAAACATGTTGCGAAACAAGAGATAATAATAAAAAATAAACCAGAATATAATATTACAAAACTAAATGTAATGCAATAAAACACGTATCGTTGTGCACATAAATACTCTATACTAAATATATAATATAATATTATAAAGAGGTAAAGTTTGTGAGGTTGTAGGGGATAATCTCTGGATCTACTGAACCGTTTTTAAAAATTATTTTACTGCTAGAAGGCTACGTTATTTATGAGTAACATAGGCTATAATTTAACCCGAAAACGGAAATCTTTTCGTGGTAGCCGGATTTGCAAAGTAAGTCGGAGAAAAAACGATCGAATGAAAACGTTTCTTACGTACGCTGCCTTACCGATGGGAGATGTATGATTAAGTCCTAGAGAAAAGTTGTAGATCTTGATAATGCCTACAAAAAAGTCAGCGACAGCATATGCATAACTTTTATATATAAGTATTTTTTTTTTACTACAAAAAAATTGTAGGTCATGTTTTTTGGTCAACATTATCAATTCTTATCAAAATAAGTGAATTTAAAATCTCAATTGTTTAAAACAAAATATTTTTTCCTTTTACAACATATAATTTGCACGAATGGTTATAGAGATAATACGACATAGGTATGGAACCGCGACCGTGCCGACGGTTTTTTTTTCAGTTGTACAAAACGCCAATCTATTTAGAAATAAATTGCTTTATCAGCAAGGATATTCTATTTAGATTATATGTTTCCTTATCTCGGAGTTGGAACTCCTGAGAGACAATATATTTTGGTACCAAATAATAACATTACATCTAATATAGTAACAGAGAAGTTTTGAACAATTAAAAAAAAACATAATTAATTCAACTTTAATGGTATCATTAACTCATTTGAAACCCGTCAATATAGCCAAATTGGCATGCAAATACCCACATAAATAAGCAGTTAAAATAAAACCCTCCTTTTGGCAGTCAGGAAATAAACCATAGCACTCAGTATTAACCGAACCACAACAATAATAATTTAATCACAAGTAAAAATGTTTACCGCCCAACGAAGTGGGCACGGGTCAGCTAGTAATAATATAAATTAAAATAATAAATAAAACAAAAGGTGTGGTATTAAAATATTTATTTAAATAATTCCTAACTAAAAAATACACTTAAACTAAGAATGATGTGTCTCTTGAATGTAGTTTTTTATTTATAATCATTATTCTGTATTTTACGAAACAAAGGGGAAAATCGTATTAAAAATCGTTTTAATTAGAGTATTAGTTTATAATTATTATAAACTTCATTTGACAAAATATACCGCCATGAATACTAACAAAAATACGAATTGAATTGAGTACCTGCAATAATAATGAAAATGTATATTTTATACATATTTAAACATTTATATGTACCTATCTTAAGTAAAGCTCGTGTTAGTAAACTCTTTTTAAATCCCAAATCTACTACAAAGACTGGTAGAACAATTAAGAACTAAAATAGAAATGTAATGATATTAGTGCCTTGGAGATTACCCCGTTCCTTCAGTACACATTATAGGATTACTGTACAAGGCCACGTACGGCTTCCACTGACCCACTATCGTGTTTCGACATACTAATAATTGCTGTGTTGAACTGAATATATTGATAATTCAGAGTAATTAATTTGACATTGTGTGTTTGTTTAGAATGTAAGTCTTTAGTTTAGAATAGTTGGTTTGATATATAAAAATTGTTTTATAGTGTAGGACCAGCGATTAAAACTAGAACAAAGAAAAAGTTGGTAACACTATTTTTACAGGCTTATGAAAAAAGAAAGCTTCAGTTTAATATCGCAAATCTAACTTATCGACACATAAAAATGATGGGTAGGTATGATTTCAATTTATGAAATAACTTAGTAAAAAATATTGTACAACAAATTAAAATTGACCCAAAATATTTAATATTCTCTCAATATTTCTCTTATTGTGGACATTTTTTCTAATATCATATTTTGAAAGACATACTGTTAAAAATGATGTTAGTTTATAAACAAAGAGCTTGTTGTTTTCTAGGTAATATATTTCAATAAGTTCTAACTCTCACATCCACAGGACTTATTAATTAAATGCCATTAGGTTTGGCAAGGTAAACTTTATTTTATGTTTTTTTTTTGCCATTTGAAAACTTTATAAAGCAGCTAAATATTTTTGTAAAGGATAATAAATAATAATTATTATTAGCTACTAATATATTATTAGGTATTAATGACGGTATAAAGTTTTGCTGTTGTTTCAATGCATGAGGCTTGCAGTTCCAGGGTGTTGCACGCATCGAGCGACGTAGAGGGATGTAGCCCGGCGTACCGCATCCCAGTGCGGCGTAGCGTTCTGTAGCGCATCGTAGTGCATCGAAGCGCATCTACGTAGATCGTAGTTCATCTCAATTTCTACAAGATGCTTTGTCAGCTTTTTATATTCTGTTCTAAATTATACCTTGTCCATCTCTGTACTATCCGGAACTTTACCGCGTTACCAGAGCATGTTGGACTAGAATCGATACTCACTAGAAACAGTCGTTCATAATATTTTATTCGACGTGTGTGATAGGATTATAAATAGTAGATATAAAAATTAATAAAATTCGTTTAGAATGAGGGCTTTAAGTTTATGTATCTATTACACCTTCAATTTAAGAAATACTGATCACAAATACGCTTGTATTTTTTACCGCCAACAAAACTTATGATAATAACTTTCTAAAATTTGTATGCGAGAAGTTCTCGTCTCAGATTAATCAATTTAAGTCACTTAACGTACTTAGTTTATGCAAGTAAGTCGTTATATTGCTTTTTAAATTCTTTAGTGAATAATATTTGAAACTATATTTTATCTATACAATACAATTAATAACAAATTAACATCTTTGCACTAAATTAAATAAAATTTCAGGCTGCATAAACACACAAATGCACATAATATACGGTACATACACTAAAAAAGTTTTTTTTTTCATTTGTTTGTCTGACCCCGTCTGTCTGTTTGTTCCGTCTAATCTCTGACTTTGACCGGACTTTCACTAGCAGATAGCTGATGTCATGTGAGTAACTTAGGCTATCTTTAGGGTTCCGTTTAGAAACATGGGTTCCATTAATAGTTCCACGTAAACGAAGTCGCGGGCACCAGCTAGTAGTGATATAAAATTGTGCATTGAATGTAAGTACGAGTTTCATCAAGATCAGTCCTAATAATTAGAAAATTACAATAAATAATGTGTGTTAAGTTCTACCATTTTTTGTGTGTGTAAGTGCATGCGCTCACTGGAATTAAAATCGTCTCTGTCGCCCACCAATTGCATTCCGATTATGAACTTTAGCGCACGCAAAATAGAGTTGACTTTTTCGCAAAACATGATTGTTTTCATATACGGTCATGTTTTGCGGAAAAGTTGACTCTATTTCGCGTGCGATAAAGTCGATGATGGGAATGCAAAGGGAGGAGGATATATTGTTGCCAGTGCGGGCACCGCTTTAGTTGCACTGCTTCTATATTAAATACAATGATTTCAAAACTAAGGATGGGCTATGGCGTCCATTTGACAGAAAAACTACATACAAGAAAAAGCTACGCCATCTTAATTTCAGAATATTTTGTCAATTGAATGCGGACTGAATTGCCTCAACATGCCTCGTCTAGATATATAAGTACAGGTTACTATTGACTATATAGCTGTTTATCTACTAAGAGAAAGTAATCTCGTCCATGTTTTTTTAATATTACCTGTCTTAAGCAGTTTAATTACCCCTCCAATTACTGCGTATATGGAATTGCTGTAGAAAGTCAATTCGCACATCCATACTTCGTCCGTACTTCCCACGTATATTACATGGGAGAGTTTCGACAATTTATATGTGTAATGCGAAAATTTTATAATAAGATGGTAAATACGAAGTTATCTAAGACTTAATATTTGTAGCTCGTTCAGTGTTTCATGCCACGTTATTTGTCATCTTAAAAAAATGCAGAATTTAAATTATAAATTACCAACTAAATCTATTCGTTACACGAAGTTCCAAATCAAGCTAGGATGAACAGTTAAGTATGGAACACTGAACGAGTCGGATATGAAAATCGGGTACTAATTTCTATTCTAATTTGTAGTAATGTTTACTTTCAAATACCTTATCTATCAATATTTAATTCGATTATGATACATTGACCTGTTGCCACTGTTTACTGTGATTAGGAATATAAGAAATAAAACAAAATAAACTAAGAAGAAAGCTGTAATCAAAACATACACATACAAAAACGGTAAAGGCAGTTTTATTCATAACAAAATCAACTTAATGACAAAATAATAAAGAATATAACATAATAAATCGCATATGAAAACTACAATACAAGTACATAAACTTATATCACGCAGAAGAAAGTACGCATTAAAAACTACAGCATGCATAACTTAATATAACATAATCTAAGCAGGAACTAAAAGTCCAATAAATAGGGAGGGGCACTAGTGTCCATAGTTCATGGAACTGGGTCCGAGTGGCAGGTCAGATGCGTCGCTACACGTACCGGGGTGTCGTACCAGATAGTGCATTTACAGTCTCAACTTTGCCACAACGCAACGTCACGCTCTTTGCAAACGCACTCCTGGCACGAACCCCAAGACGTAACGTCGATATCGATACTTTCACGTGTCACGTCACTATTGTTTATTCACTACGGAACGTCTTTGCCGTTATCAGTTATCACTCTCCGTAATTACTACTACTATTTACATAAGATATTAGTGTTAGTGAGGAAAGTAAGTGAAGCGCTAGCTGGCTATTATTGTTAGTAGATTAGTTGATGTACGCAAAACGCGCTGGTGATTGTAAGTACATAGAAATCTTTGTTAGTATTCGCTATGAAAGATAGTACAGGTGAACAAGTAGTTATGTGACGTAAGTACCTGTAAGTGTCAATGCAAGTGTTTAGTTAATTAGTATTTTGTAGGCGCGCTAGCAGTCTTATTTGATCCGTGGTTATGAATTCTATGTTGAATACGTCAAGGTTAAAATATACTAGCATTTACTATTCATTATGCTACTTATTAATTTACTATTCATACTAGTCACTTATACCGATGTCCGAGTATAAAACAGAGTGTTGAAATATTACGTAAAGTAGAACATTTTTAAAATCAAAATTCACCCAAAACGTATGCGTTACGTAAATATTATAAGAAAGTTGGTGAAAGTAAGAAAAAGGTAACGACACAATATGACACGTCAGTTTTCTCTCAAGATTCACTTTCCATTAATACATTATGTATTAAACATATGTTTTACGTTGGGAGTACCTATTATTATATTTTCAAAACTTTAATGATAATCATAAACAATCTAAACGATGTTATATAATGCGTACTTTTAATTACATTTTTTACCACCGATTTTTATATTAAAAATGTATGTTTAATTATTTAATAAAAAAATAGTGAAGGATTTTTTTAAATTTGTTAAGTTAATTGGAGTATCCCGAATACCTAATAATTTTGAGTCTACTTAAAGAAATCACGTAGATTATCTACGTGATTTCTTTAAGTAGACTCTCAAGATTATTACTATTTTTATTTACAGAAACACGTTCTAGTTTTAATGTATTATGGTACATGTTTTTTGATTCCACGTTAGGTTTTTTTTAGTAAATTACTCCTTTTTTTTTGGCGAAGTTAGTAGCTATTCACATAGTTCAATTTACGCAATTATTATATTATGAAGAATAAGAATAAGATAATATCATATTTAAGCATACATTTTTAAGGAATCTACAAGATCTTTCGATTCTAGAAAACAAAATTAAATAATCCTAAAAGTAGATAAACTAATTTATGTTTCTTGAAACATATTTTATTTGCATCGTGTATTAATAGCTATTGTTTTATACGCGATACTATCATTGTATAGTACAGACATTAGAGTCAATTGTTCGTACTTAATTATTGTGTCAACAGAGTCGAGTGTTGCCCGGCAACTGGCAGGAGAGAGACAAAGGTGAACGCAAGTGGGACACGCCGACCTTGCGGCGGACTGACATAGCCCTCCATCCGATACTGTGGGATGAATAAAATTGCATTTAATGTAAGTACATTGTGTACAAGCTCAACGTGTATGTTGGTAAATCCCCAAACACACGTCATTCTGCAATTGTTTCTAATTATATAGCTAATATGCTTCGTCACAATCATCACATACGATTGTATACGTTGCGAAACTCTACGCTCTACATTTTTGTGTCTTTTTTATTTTTCCACCTTTTAATTGAGTTAACCTTTGCTGGAGCGACTCGGCGGGTATTTTTAAAAGCATGACATTATTGGTGGTAACTGCCAATAGCTGCAAGACTAACATCGCCTACACGAGTTGCACACAGTGCATACTGACGTAATACGCATTCATCCTGTTACATTTAATATGCAATTTCTGCCTTTGCTTTTAATAGACAAAATGTATTTAAAACTTTAGTTTCTAACGTTGTATTTACATGATTTATTTAGGAAATTCTTATCTATATAGTGTGATATTGTACATTAGGTACGTATGCTTTACAATTATTTCATCAATTACAATTTCATCTATTTAGAGATATTATATTTGTTTAATGTTTTAGTATTAATAAGTATAGAGTTAGATACTTGATCAAAACACGTTTAATGTTAGACGATCAAATGATGTAGCACTTTCGTTATGGTTTGTTAGTGAGTTGTAGATAAAACTGTCAAACTGGTTAAGAAGTTTAGGTGAAATGGTCTAAATCTACAGTCGTAATATCGCAGTGGAAAGTTTCTAAACATTTTCAAAAGATAATTTATCAAGGTGATTGCAATTATTTTGTTCTAAACAGCGTCGATATACGTATTATAATAATGGCGGTAAAGTAGGACACACAGTTGTCGGTTCACAGGCGCTGGCTAGATAAGCTGCATTGTGCAATTGAGCATAGCACATGGGAGCCGACGTGTAGAGCGGCGCGTCCTTCGGCACATGGGCGAGCGGTGACGGCTTGAGAATGTCACTACATTAGCCCGCTCTATGAATTATTGAACACCATACTTTTACTGTCTAAGCGCGCGGAAGACTCCGCGCTCCGCCGAACACTTTCCCTTTAAAGTACGCGAACTTGACACATTGATTCGATATCGAGTACGTGTAACTTTTTCATTTACAACAAGAAGTAGGTAGTAGTGGTTATTTTCTATGACGTACGTAGAGTTGTAATGTAAATTATTTATGTTAATATTTTTTAATTCATTGCGAGTTAAATTATTGTTCGAACCAGTTTAACATTTTTTTCGCGTGAAACCTGAAATTTTTTACGATGAGTGTTAAAAGAATGATAGCGTTCGGGCATGCATAAGCTTTAATTAGTGATAATAGAGTCGGAGTGGGCACACGTGATAACGCGGCGCAGCGCTGCACGTGTCGACCTAAGTACGCGCACTGCGCACGGATATAGCCGCCGCCGGCCACTCGCGGCTGCTCTTCTAATTATCTAGTTTAAAATAATACCGCAGTAGGCGTATACTTGCGCAACACTAAATTTCAGAGTTCTAGAAGCGACACTGACACGACACTGAGCACTTCACTCCGCGGAGCGTGCAAAGTCGGCGCGCGCGGCCGCAGCACTGCGACGCGTTCCACTTTTCCTTCCGGCGGCGCGGCGTGCGAGCGGTCGCGAGTTGGCATCGGCACGCCTTGCATAACCGCCGGTTTCGCAAAGTGGTCGGTGCAGCTCGCCGGCTTGAAATACGCGCCCCTCTGCCAGCGGGGCCGCAAGAATCCGCGCCCGACGCGACTCCGGCGAGCCGGGTCCCCGGCTCCGGACCGCCTGACGCCCCTCCATTTCTCCGTTTTCACGCGTAATACGACTTTCGCCTACATACGATCTCACTTTCATTATTAACACATCGACGCATTGTGTTTCTTTACTTCTGCATGTACGCCGGCAGAGGGGTCACCATTGTTTGCTTGTTTGCTATTTTCCATGCGCTATTGTACGATCTGCCACTGCCACTAAATATCACACCATCGACGATATCATTACGAACGCTGTTGCATTAAGGTACGACGAGGTTAAAATGAATTAGAGTTTATTCTGGATACTTGTAAACGATCACTGTGCGTAAGGCTCATATGTCGGTTATAATAATGTCGCCGCGGGCCTCGAGCGTCAAAAATAGATGCTCCATTTCGACGGCCAACTCACCACGATAAACGAAATCATATCCTAAACACTTCTATTTTATAGATGCGATAGGACGCTCGACTGCGAAATCTATCAAAACAACAACAACGATGTTTATATTGTGTTTTTGTCATGAAAACTTTAACCATTACGTCATTTTACCTATAGACGATCATCATATTGTGGCTTACGAGCGACTAACATAAATTCTTAGCTATTATATACTTGAGTTTCTAGAATGTGGTCAGATGCATCACGTAAGTGACTTTAGTCATTAGCGATCGCCTGAATATCGTATTGTCGGGTCGACCTCGGTCGGCCGTGCTAGTTGGCTGGTGAACTAATAAAATCATATTTGAGCGTTTCGCGAGTTTACGTAGTAGAGAGCTCAAGGCCGGCTGACTCACACGAGTATCCCGGCGTAGATCATTCTGCTGACACGTGTGCTTGCACTTTACATACGCAAACACCATTATAACTACTCGTTCTTGCATCTACGCGATAAAAAATGCAATATTTAGTCTTTGAAAAGGTTAAGATTTTAAATGGGGTTCCCAGTTACAATCGTGATATCTCTACGATATTATTACGAACATAATAGGGTAATACGAACGATGGTAAAATTTATCGAGGGATATACGCGAAAACCATACCAATTTATAAGCTTGCAGAGACTTATGTAATATTTGTGATTTGCATACAACGCTATCTTTATAAAATCCCGGGCTGAGTTTTATTATGTCAAAGGTGAATCAAGTTGTAAAATCGTTACCAAATCGTTAAGGAATGCTAGCCACAATGTCTACTTAACCACATTTTGGCCACTGCAGCTGCGGTGTGGTCGTGACACATCCAATAATCTATCATTTTGTTACATCCTGAATACTGTTATTACCGCATTATGCGTTTTGTACCTACAAGTAGTTACAGCATAGGCAGTTATTTTGGCCCGTAGGCTACAACGTTCACGTAAAATATTATGAAGGTAAATAGGGACTATAAATGGACTTATCTATAAATATTATGGGTAGGCAATGTTTTTTATTATTACTGTTTTCATCCATGTGCTTCTCCATACATGTGAAGTGGGGATGAAAAATATTTTAAGGCAAGGTTTCGTACGTAATCGGCCTCCAAAGTGGTTTATAAGATGCCCCCCCCCCCCCCCGGAATTTAAAAAATATGAGACAGAAACATGCTGTAGAAAATTATTTTGAACGAAAACGAACTGTAACTTTTCAAGCAATTTGGAATAAACCTATTACGCGTTTATAGTTACGGAACCCTCCTTAGACATGTCCTGACATGCTCTTGGTTAGGTTATTTACCCCTATCACGTATAAACTGTAGGTATCTATCTACTACTATTTACTTATATATAAGACAATATACTTAATCATTATTTTCAGCCTCCATTTCAGTAATAAATGTAAAATCTGTTTTCTTTAAATTATATAAAATATAACGTTTCATCTTCAAAGTTTCGTTTGTAATTAGTGTGACGGCATTCATTTGGGGAATTGTGGTTTCGGCAGAGCGACTGAAAGGTGTATTTTAAGACTTCTGGGTTTGTCGCGATCAGCTGACACCGTACCAGTTATCTTCGAAATAAAATTCAAACTTTGCGTGAACGAAAACTGAAAGACAGGTTATATTAATATGCTTTTCAGGTACGAATAACTGACTGACTGTAAAAAAAAAATTGATATGCAGTTTTCAGAGCGACACTTGACTAACGATCGAAGTCAGCGTAAGTAGGAAGTACTTGGTATATAATTACAATAACTTTGCCTGTTTTATCTACGTGTACTAATCCTACCCCATATGCACTTGGTGCCTTGTTGGCTATGATGTGTTTACTTATCGTTTATTATTATTCAAATATCATAAAATACATAAGGCCCAGAGAGAGAGAGTAGCGTTGGTCCTAGAAAATACTAGAAAACAACAGCATACTCCTTATTAATTTCAATGTAATATGATATAGGATTTGATTAATTTGAATGTGTGAAACGAATCACCAAGTTCTTCACACCGGAACCCTCCAAGTGAGTGGTTCTTACGAAATAGCGATCAAGCAATTTAATTGCATGAGGATGTTCATGCACTGCCTACTTTTCAATAAATACACGATAAAGGAGGTTTAAATAAATAGTTAGGTACTTATAAAAAGTGAAACTTACAAAAAAGATAAAAAGTGAAACTATTTTTAAAAGCGAATAAGGAAAATTCTCAATTAATCGAATTTGTAAGTCAATTAATTACTTATATTATGTAATTACTTAACGAGCACTAAACATAATGCATAGTTGAATTTGTTTACGTCATACGGTTCAGCTGATCCATAAATGCTCTAATAGATAATACACGACACATGGCAAAACTAATGTGAAGGAAAAACACAGGATAGTAGTTCTAAAACTTGTCTATAAAACGATATATTTGAATAACGAACAATATTAAATAAATCAAAATCGGTCTTTGCTTTTTACTTTCTCTACGATCATGTGTGTTTCGCACAGTTTATAAGAACTACTACAGTACAATCGTCATTAAATTTAAATCCTTATGACATTAAGCTTACAGATGACATTGCCCGACCTAACCTACCTTAATCATCAAAGCCAAATTACCTAGGCAATAAGGACGCGATCATTGGATGCCTATTGATGACCTATTGATGACTTCCTGCTTACTCAGAACAGCGAGTGAAGTTGGCAGACTTCCCAAGGACGCTGCAAAGGACTAGTACTTGTCAAGGTCGGTCATAGAACATAATTTCAATTAGTTATAGGACTGTACTAATTATTTTGGTGCAGTTAAGTGTCAAGTATTAAGATACGTAGAACATTGTAGTTTTCCTGCCTCCTGAAGTAGCTAAATCTATTGTAAATATGAATGTTTGTGAGGATGGATGGATAGATGTTTATTACTTTTTCACACAAATCTATGGAACAGGTTTTGATGAAATCTGGTATGGTAGTAGGTTAGGCTCTGGATCAAAACATATACCACTTTTTATTCCAAAAAAGTACAGTATTCCCGTGGGATACTATATTTATGCGGGCGGAGCCGCGGGAAAAAGCTAGTATATTATAAATTCAATATGTCTAGATATCTGCAATATTTTAATTAAGAATCCGACAGTTTGAGAAGCTTATAAACGCTATAATAAAAAAAAATGCTCTTGTTTTGGAAAATTTTACAGACAAATTACAATTTATTCAAGAGTAAACAAAATAATTACAGATTCTTCTTTTTATATTTTTTATCAGGCATAGTAAGAACTTTTGCAATGATACCTACACCAACAAAACGATCTTAACTAAAGCGCGTATAAAAACGACTATTATAAAAACCCACGTGCAATTATTTCAATTTGTACCGAGGAAACATAATAAGATTGTTTGTAATATAAAACTGTGCGTCGGATATGCTGCCGTTTGCATCGACTGAGAACTAGAGACATGGCATTCCACAGGTGGGTTGGCAAAGACGAGGTGTTACAACACGACAGGTACAATTGAACGCAGAATTCATTTTAATGAACTACTGCCTCCTGCGGGCCGTAATGATAATCATCATTAATTGTTTTTCAGATATAATGATTTTCCGGTGATAATAAATGATTGCAACAATTCTATTATAAATTCTAGACCGCAGTATCAAAAAAAAAAGTGCAAGTAACCATAACCATTAATTACCTATTGAGTTACTTTACCCATCTGTTTGAAGACTCAGTTTTATTTGTTCGATTTGTTTAATTTTCAAATTAAACAAATGAAAATTTTTTTTTTATTAGTTACCGAAAATTGAACAACAGAGTTAGTGCTAATTACTTGGATTTCTTGTTTTTACGAAAATGTATAAAAACATCGCGTGCTTCGTCGAGGCGTGTCGCTACAATAGCCGTTACGACATTTAGAAAGTCGAGCCACGGCCAACGGTCCCGCGGCGAAAGTTTACTGTTAATCTCATCATACGAGCTACGTGATCACCTTCATTGTCGTTACACATCATCTTGTCATTACCATCAGGTTGTGTAAACTTTAAAATGCTAAAAATTTGGGAACAAAACAATTTGTAAGAAAAGGTTAACTTTTTTTTACATTATAGCCAAGAGAAAGTTATTTATTACAATAAATATTATATTATGGTGAAATTGGGGCCTGATGTTTTTGCTTTGAAAGGGATAAAAGAAGGTGAAGTAAAATAGTAATTAGTTTTGAAAGAATTCAGATAGATAAGTAAAATCCGACTTTCAAGAACTAAGCCGTTATTATAAGACTCTACCCAACAAAACCCTTTAATCAAACCGAAACTCAAAAATGTACTCTCTGTTCCTGAATTCGCTCAATTCCTGAAAGCTTCGTTCGAACATTCAAGGTGAAACCTACGCACCTGCGCGGTTCGCCTGTAATACAGCGATATTCAGGGGAAGGGGGATTCCCCCTTCCCTTGAATATCGCACCCCCCGCCCGCCCAAGGCATCTCTGCGACCTTCACGGCTGCATCCTTGGAGCCCAGCCAACTGCAGCATAACTTCAATACACTAACCTCATAATATCCGAAATTACAGCAAACAAATTTAGCTTTGTCTAAAATCTAATGCATCGACATTTTAATCGGGGATTAGAAATAACGGCTAACTTTGGGAAATTACGTTACGCGCTCTTTCAGGAACTACAAATTGACTCTATAAAAGAGCTGAATAAGTATGCTCTCTGATATAAATTATAAGTTTGTTTGCCTTAAGGCCGAATACTGAAACGCCGATTAAAATTAAGAGCCCTCCTATTCACAGGCTGTCGCTGTCTCTGTTAACCGAAATGACAAGGACGGCATGTGACTTGAGCGTCACTTAATTTAACTATCTTTCCATTAATAGGTCCTTGTTCAAATGCTAATTCCATATGGCTGGTAAATTTACAATATGTATATACACTTTATCTATATAAGGTATAGATTTAAATAAAACAAAAATATGATCTCATTTCTCAGGTAAGGTTAAACAGCTTGTTAATTATTGTATTCGAAATAGTATGTACCTGTAAGATCACTGACACGCAACAGGTTGGGTGTTGTGACTTTTAAACTGATCGCTGTCCTCATTTCGGGGCATGAATGTTAGATCTCAAAAGCTCTACATAGCATTGTATCATACAGGTGGCGTATATTAACTTCTGTTGAACAATGTTCTTTTATATGCTTGATTTCAATATTGATTATTATCGCAATCGTCAAGTAAATAATACAAATCTGGCTTTGACGAGGCTCTTTATGATAATTAGTGCATCGAAGGCGCCTTGGAGCATCCTACGCACATACAATACCTTACGACGATGCGACACGTATACGGCACGTATTACGGATACGATCGGTTAATGCAACAGCGTTATATCGGAATGTAAGCGGTGAAAGTGGCCGCGTCCGCAGAAAAAGTATTTTCCACGCGGTTTCACCTTGCAACAGGTGGTTCTACTTGAACCACAATTTTTTACGATGAAATTTAATTGATGAATAATATATAAAAACACTAGATAAAACCAATGGCAGAAAGCACGGTAACTTGCGTAGAGCGGAGGCGCGCGCGCTATCACAGGCGAGCCGAGTGACTGTGGTCGTGTGGCTGCACCGAAATAACTGCTCGCTGCAGCCCGGCCGCTCGATGCAACCCCCCTGCCTCCCTCCTGCGACACCCCCGCACCCCCCAGGTCACGGATGCGGGTCGCCATGGAGACGGAGTCTGGTTTGGGGCTCTATCGATCCAACTGTTGCTTCAGGTCCTGGATGCCCTTGACTTCCGGTATTTCCACGTATGCACTATAAGGTCGGGGTGTTGTGTAATAGGTAAATAATGAAAATACTGACTTACTTGTTGCTTTAGATCCATCAGTTAAGAAGGTGATAGAAAGCTCTTTGAAAATATCGCTAATAAGAAAATTTTGTTGTATTTCTTGAATTGACTTGCCTAAGTTCTTAAATTATAACAATTATTTATACCCCAGACATAATAATATGTTAAAAAGTTCTAAAAAAGTACTTTGATTCGTAACTAAACTAGAACGTAGAAAGACTACAATTTTCATAAAAAACTATAACCCGACGTACGTAAGTTACGTAAGTAAGTATACGTAAGTTAAGTATAGCCTATGTTTCCTGGGCTATTGTTACGAATCTATTGACACCTCATTTATTAAATTCGGACCAGTAGTTTAGGCGCTACGGTGGATAAAACATACATACATACATACATAGACAGCCGTTATTATTTTTTAACAAAATATTAAACCGACTTCCAAGCCAAAAATACACAAAAAAGTATGAAATAAATCTCGAAATATAAATAATTTCCCTTTTTAATTCCCCCCTAAAAAAATTTAACTATTTCTCTACACAGTCTTCGTAATTTTTAAGTCGGTACCAACTTAAACGTGAGCTCTATTAAATAATTATTTATAAGGATATTGTCTGAGCGAAATCTAACTTTTTGGTAGCATATGCTTGGGTTACTTCAGAAAAAGTCAAAATAGCTCTATATGTCCATATAAATTTCGAGGAGTTCCCTCGATTCCTCATGGATACCATTATCAGGTCACTACTTTGGTGACAACGGGAACAGAGTAATTAATGTTCAAAGATATCCGTGTCGGTGTAAAATACTGTGAGAAGTACCTTTTATATCATCATTATGTGATGATATATGGTGTAGCGATGGTGGTGATAGTTATTATTACTTTAATTGACATGCGTATTATGCTTGCAGCTCTTTAAACAACGCCGAAATTCCCAATCGTGTATCTATAAGGAGTAGTAAAGTTCTGTTCAGTAATTTTGGATCCAGGGTATACCTTGGTGCAAATTCTTACTTTTTGGTAGCTAATGCTTGGGTTAGTTCAGAAAAAGTTGAAATCACTATATGTGTCCATATAAATTTCGAGGTGTTCCCTCGATTCCTCATGGATCCCATCATCAGGTCACCACTTTGGTGACAACGGGACCAACTTCGGATTATACGAGTACCTTATGTAGTTTACATCAAAATACGCTTTTGAAAATCGGTCAACAGACGGCGGAGTTATAGTTGAACATATATATATATATATACAGCCGAACGTATAACCGCCTCCTTCTTTTGGATGTCGGTTATAAACTACAACCACCGGAAGTTAGGTATAATTTTTCCATTTAGCCTGAAAATTTTCAGGCCCTCGACACTTTAATCAAAGTTTGGTGCTCTGAAAGATAGAGGCTTTCGGAAAGATAGAAAAAAAAATGTTTTTTTGTTTCCTCAATCGGCTTAGACTATAAGACTCAATAAGTAATTCAAACTATGAGTGAATAGACATGAATAGGAGAGATGTATGAGAATGTATATGGACTTAAGTTTCACATCTTACTTTACAAGGCAGCAAACGTACTTGGAAGTTATTTATTTTATGGTCAACAGCCATTAATATTATGCTCAATAATCATCCTACATGTTTTATTATTTATTAAATCTTAGAGTTGTTGACATTTTTTTTTATATTTTTCTAGTATCTACGAAAATTAGGAAGGTGCCCGTACAGCCTCGTACCTATAAGAAAAATGTTTGGGCAATTAAAAAAATATATAATGTTATGTAATTGTGTCACATACGTTACAGATGTTAAGTAGATACCTATACTTATGTAATACTGTTTCAGTCCAGTTGAAGGGGTCCATGGATTTTGTAAATCAAATCTTAAAACCAAATATTAAAAAAATAAAGTTGCTCGTACAGGGGAAATTGATTTTGACTTAGTGGTCAAACAATGTCTTCTTAAAATAAAGCCATATATTATGTCATATATTATCTCTCCTATCAGCGACCGCAGGAAATAGCACACGCCTTTCCAACCCGCGCTCCGAACCGAACATATAAATACGCGGGGCCGACAGTCCGATCTGGCATGTCGATGACTGCGCATTTTCCATAGTTTAAACCTCACGCTATGACGTATTATGTGATGCATTTTCAGTCGTAAGTAGCACGACCGTTGGATCCGCAGTCCAAACCGCACAGATCCCTCCCCGGTTTGGAACGTTGTGAGATCCTAACTTGACGTGTGCAGGGCGCTAGTATATTACGAGTATCATCTTTCGTCACTCGATAGAGGCTCCTCCTACACCATAGCCAAGGGAGATATATCGCGCTCTCTGATTGGCTATCCTCGCACAGGGTTGGGGCGAACACTCCCAAAATATTTCTTTATGGCTGGGTTTACGGGGGTTGGCCCCAATTTTTTGGGATGTAACATTGGATATTGTATAATAAGTAGGTAGTATATGATAATAACATTATTAGGTAAAGTTTAAGACCTTTTAGTAAGTACTTTTTTTAAACAAATGTTTATGTTTTTTTTTTAAGTTTACTTTTAATTAAATTCCTTGAAAACAAACAAACGAGGATATCGTTTGCTAAAAAATGTATGTATGTAAGTTGGATGGTTTCAAAGTAGGTACCTAATAATTCATCCAACATTAATCAACAATGTCCTAGGATGTCAAGCATTGAGGCATACGATCGATTATAATAATATTGTAATTCAATTAAAAAGTTAAAAAAATTAATCAAAAAAGTATTCATACAGTATACAGTAGATTACTTCGCCCATATTGGGAGCCGTCTCGTTCGTTATATACATAATATATAACATCAAAGTTCATACAAACAAACACAACACATTTAAATATGACATTAAATTGTAAAAATTATAGATTAATCAAATTAAAGATTGACGAGCTCTGTGGCTCAGTGGTTAGCGCGTTGGCGCTCAAGCCGGAGGTCGCGGGTTCGGATCCCGCCAGGGAACAAAAAGTTTTCTGTTTCCCTGGGTCATGGATGTGTATTACGTAATAAAATTCTTAAATATATGTATAGTGTAAAAGTATTAAATATATTTCCGTTGTATGGTACCAACACAAGTTCTTCGAGAACTTACCACGGGACCAGATTGACGTAGTGTAAAAGCGTCCATCGTATCATAATCGTTCAAAATTTACTTATGCTTTAATCAAATGCCTTTAGAAGTTTTCATCCAGGGTTTACAGCTAGGCCTACCCATGATGCCGAAAGCTTACCAATACCTACCTACATAAATGTACTACACATTTACTATATCCTAATATTTGCTTCTATCTCTTATTAATATTTGCTTGCGTCTTCTTTTAATATTTAAGTAATGAGAGCTAATTAGCTCACCCTTAATTTTTATTATTGCACTATGTTTTTATGAACCAATTAGATTTTGGAGCGTGCTTGGATTTGGAGACTTATAGTCTATTCGTGTTTAGAAGTCAGTAAGCTAATGTCAAAGAATCACGCGTAGGTACTATCGAATAAAGGTTGTCGCTCGACCTGGTATAAGATGAAAATGACCCGTTTCAATAACCTATCTACCAATAACTATTTGTTAGAAACGTCAAGCGTCATATAGGTTATTGAAACGGGCCGATAACAGTGCCGTTGAATCGTTTACATGCAAACAAACTCTCGTGTAAATACGTGGATCAACAACGTCGACAAAAAAAAAGGCGCAAAAGAAAACGTTATGAAACTGGTCAAGCAGGAACTTTATCGATGTTGTACATAATATGTCAATATAGCTTACTATGATTGGTTAATGTGAATACAGCTTATGTGCCATTGGTCAATTTTTGACATTTCACTGAATATAAGCATCTACTGCCTACCTTAGCGTAGTACCTATATCGAACGGTTGTATGCTTTACCCCCATTAAGCGCCCTGCCACCGTTGAATCTGTGGTTGAGTAGCAGTTGAGTAATACCCAAATACAATTAAGTTACGTGCGAAAAAAATATGTTGATCTCTTTTTAACGTATTGAATATTAAAGCTAATGAAAAGGATGACAAATCCAATATATACATAGATATACAATCCTAACAAATAACAAAAGCGATAGCCAATTGAAAACAACATAAGTGGTGTCAAATTGATTTCATTGTTTAGTACTCTTCGCGGATGGATTAGGGCAGATGCTCCGGTTTTGGCCACTGACCCCTTTTTGGCCATTTTGGACTTCAGAGCGGTGTTATTAAGGTATAGACAATAACATTACTTTATGATGTACGGATTTTAAAATATTGAAATATGGCAACACTTTTACCGATGACAGTGGTGATATGTCAAATTTGACTTTGACGTAATACACCATTTTTTGTAGACGGTCGTGAAAAGTGGTTATTCTTAGCCAAAACGATAAGGCGAGCGGGTACTCACCCGCTCGCCTCTCACTGATTACTGAATCAGTTGTAATTTTCGGAATCTTTGTTTATTTTTTGGACGTATATGTTAATATTACATAAGTAACATATTGTATATTGTAACATATACTCAGTAGAACTAAAGTTATTTTACCGTCACACTGGAAAGGCCCCAGAAACATCTGGACATGTGGGACCCCAGGCCGTTCTTGGAAATGACATAGAAAGAGAAATTGTCTTATGGATCAAAGATTGTGGTCGTGCTGGATTTCCAATCAATAAGGAAGGTCTATTAGATTCGGTTAAAAAAGTAGTCATAAAAGGACAACTTAAGACACCTTTTATTAATAATAGACCTTCCAGGTCTTGGTTCGACGGGTTTATGACAAGGCATCCTGACCTTAGCCAAAAACATGCTGAATATATCAATGAAGCTCGTGCCTTGATAACTGAGGAAAAAATTCGGAACTGGTTTAAAGAAGTTTCATCGTTATTGGGTGAACAAAACCTCAAAATTCTAGAAGATCCTTTGCGAGTATGGAACTGTGACGAAACTGCTTTCTTTCTGGCACCAAAAGGAAGTCTTGTCTTAGCTGAAAAAGGACAACATGTTTACGACACGTCAAAAAATAGCGACAAAGATAATATAACGACCCTTTTTACAGTTAATGTTGCTGGTCAATATGCACCTCCGTTAAGTGTGTACAAATACAAGAGAATGAGTTCTGATGTTATTGATAATGCACCAGATGGATGGGGAGTCGGAAAAACCGACAAAGGTTGGATGACTGGGGAATCATTTTATGAGTATATAGCAAATGTATTCATTCCATACCTAAAAGAAAAGGGAATTCAATTACCAATCATATTATTCCTTGATGGCCATAAGTCGCATTTGACTATGCAGCTCAGCGAATTGTGTCGGGAAAACGGTATTACGTAGTCGCTCTTGTCCCAAATACAACTCATATGTTACAACCTTTGGACGTTGCTGTATTTTATCCCTTAAAACAGAACTGGCGTCAGCTCGTTAAAAAGTGGCCATTTCTGAATCCAGCTACATTGCATATTTGGAAAGTAAAATAGATCCACACTTACTCAAATACTTTTACACTACGTTTGAATCAGGCAAAGACTGGGACGGCAATAAGGAGACGTCAATGTTATATGACATTTGGCTTGCTTTTAAAAATGATAATACTGCTACCATATCGCGGGCTCACATTACATCTAGTGATACTAAAAACGCTGTCAGAGAAACTCATTCACCATCGCTTCTAGATCAATCTGCTATCGATAGCGTATCTAACGCTAAAATTGAAAACGACTCCCGCAAAGCCACTTTTTCGGAAAGTAGTATATTACAAGAAGAAGAAGAAAAACAAGAAAGTGTACCGTCCACCTATCGTACCTGTGCTGAAGTCTCTCCACATGATCATCAAAAGGATATACTGCATGAAAACAGCTCTTCAAACATCTGTAATGAAGACCAAATGTTCGACACCGACGAGAACAAATGTTCAAATTTGCCTGTTGTCACGCGAACAGCGAGAGCTTTAGTAAAAGATTGTTTACTATATCCAGGGAAAGTAGTTCCTAAAAATACAAGAAAGGCAACATATGTTCCGTCCGTCATTACATCCAATCAATGGCAAGATATCATGAAGGCAGCTGAAAAAGAAAAGTTAGAGAAAAAAACTGACAAAAAGAAGAAAGAGAAAGAAACTGACAAGAAGAAGAAAGGTAAACAACTCAAACAACAAAAGAAAAAAGTATCTAGCGCTAGAGTAATTTCGTCTTCTGAAGGAGATGGTGAGGTCAATTATATTGAAAGCGGTGAAAGCGAATGGAATGAATTTAGTGATTAAAATGATGAAAACATGAAAGAAGAAGAAAATAAAATGCACAATAAAAGAAAAAGATCTGAGATTGATGACTCAAGTTCTGAATCAGAATTACCTTTAAATCAATTGACAAACTCGACGAATAAAAAGTGTAAACAGAACATGAAAACAGGATCCTTTGTTATTATTAAATATGAAGGTGAATACTTTCCTGGCAGAATTTAAAACAAAGATGGAGGTCTTTATGAAGTTAGCACAATGGTATTATCTACAAATAATACATTTCATTGGCCCGAGAAACCAGATAAAATTTGGTATACAATTAAAGATATTATTGAAACTATAAATCCACCTATCAAGCATAATAACAGAGGTTTCTTCAAAGTTTTTGAAATGGAAAAGTTTTTGCCAAACATTTACACTTAAAATCTTTTTATTTAGAATTTTAATCAGGAGTGAGTACCTAGATTACTTCGTTATCTAGATTACTTCGTTATCTAGGTCGGCAATTGAGTTAGTTACAAGTTTTTTTATATCTGACTAATATTATAAATGTGAAAGTTTATGAGGATGGATGGATGGGTGGATGTTAGTAACTCTTTCATGCAAAAACAACTGAAAGGATTTTGATGAAATTTGGTATGGTAGTAGTTAAGGCTCTGGATTAAAACATAGGCTACTTTTTATCCCGAAAAAGTACAATATTCGCCGCGGGATACCTGATAGTATATTTACGCGGGTGGAGCCGCGGGAAACAGCTAGTGTTTTACAATAACGTATATTACAAAGGTAATGTCAGTCCTACTACGATGTGATGAGTCAAACCAATTCCAAAGATATTAGATGTTAAGAGATATTATTACATGTTTCGTAGTACTATAATAACTACAACTAAAGTTCCTCTTAAACAAAAATATATATTAACTCAAATAGATAATAAGTTTGCAATATAAAGCCGATATCAAAGATTGATAGGCACTTATCTCAATGTTGATCTCTTTAATTTTTAAGTTGAATAATAAATTATTCTAGATTAATATGCATATTATATTTGTGTTTTATTTTTTGGTGGCCAGAACTGGCACGGAATGTGGCCATAAATGGAGTAAATCTGGCCACAAGTGGCACAAAGTGAAATTTTTTTTTCTTTTTAAAATTTTTCATTATGTATTTGAATTTATTAAAAAAAATGTTTTGCAAAGGAATAACAACATATTTTTGATTACTTTTTTTAAACAATCATGCTCTTTACAACTAAAACTTTAGATTATAAAGGCATCAAAGTCGCGAATCTCTTAAAATGGCCAAAACCACCCTCATCTGCCAGAATGCTATTGAGTAGCTAATTTTATCTAAAATAAAGGTAATAAAAATTTTCATCGTAGTTTTGCTGTTACGAACTTGTTTTTTATAATTTAGTTGCGTCCATATACCAACTCAAATAATAACCGTTACAAAACAGTTTTGTATTTTGTATTTCTGGTAATATTTAACTTTTAATAATAGAAAATATTATTAACGATTGTTTTATTATTACAATTATAAACAATCAGAAAATAAAAAATAATAAGACGATGTTTGCTATTAACCGTAGCACGGCGTCAGGACGCTAGGCATTTTAAAAACAAAATGGCGGCGAAAATTCAAATTACTAATGAATATAGAACTCGTGGAGTCGCCTAAAAGTCGGTTTTATTTACTACATACAATCCACTTTTTTATTTTCGTATAAAAACATAAAAACTATATGATAGATATAACTATAAATAAATAAAATATATACTTTTTATTTAAAATCTATAATCTAACGTACTAATATTTTTAAGTAAAATAGTCAATTAAGTTAATTTTTATGCCTAACAAAAACATTTTAAAAAATTGACGAAAGACGACTAATATTTTTATGTAAAATGTCAATTAAGTTAATTTTTATGTCTTACAAAAACATTTTAATAAATTTGACTAAAGACGACTTCAAACATTTTTTGTTCGTAAGTTTTCATATAACTGGGAAATTTTGTCAATTTTTCAATCAATTTTTATTAACTCTAGAAAAACTTAAGAAATGTTATTTATTTATTTTGGTTCTATATCTTGTGTAGTTTTTGAGAAAACAGCTCATATGTAAAAACATCAAACTGTTAAACTTTTATCAGCCTGTTATGTAAGAGTGGTATATTTACCGTTTTTTTTTGTATTCTAAGATTTTTAATGATCGGGCCACTTAATATACATGATTTTTTTAAAAAGAAACTCTTTATTAGGTAAGGTTTAATAGGAGACCACAAAAAATACATTTTATGTGGATAATCAGGTCCAAAAAGGCTTTTGAACTCGCGTCTCTTGCAATGATTATTTTTGAAATAACGCATTCGCTTTAAATTAATTTCTAAATTTTCTTAAGCAGAGGATATTGTGTCTAATTTATAATAACAAAATAATTTGTTTTTTAATATAATTAGTCTATTTTTAATGTGTCGAGCGTCTTAAATTGTTTTTAAATGCTTTTTTCGACAACAAAGGTGTTATTTTACTTGTGCGATTAGACATTTGAAATAATTCCACTTCCTAATTTTTTTAGATTATATTAAATACCTACTTATTAAAGCAAATTTTACGTAGATTCCGAATATACTAATATAAACTAGTGCACTCCTACGAATTTTCGTCGAAATCTGCATTTTAGCGCTGACCTGCAACTTAGGTCATACGTCAGATTTGAAGGGGGGGCCTGACGCCCTATGACATAAACACTAGGGGGCGCCCGAGAGATACGTAAGCCCTAGAATGTATAACATAAATACGCAATAATATGGAGGTAAAATATTTATATAGATTATAATGGTACCTGCCATTAAAATGTAGGATCCAAATATACAATATTTGTTGTTTTAAAAAGCAGCCTACTGCCTATTGTCAATGGCGTATTAGAACAGATTAAAAAATAGTTACTACTTAACATACATGTACATCACTTAATAATATCTGCTTTTCGCAGCGAGAAAAAATGTACCTTAAGTACGTGCACAAAGGTCGAGATTGTGATGCCGGCTGTGCGACTTACGTTACACGTAAGTCACGCGTGACTGCTCACGAATGTGCCAGGGTTGTAAGGGTACATGAGGATTATAGTAATTTATTTGTCAATCAAATAAATTTATAAAATAATTTATACATTTTTACCTTCATTGAATGTTCAATTATTAAATTTTATAGTTGAAAATATCCTAAATCGAATAAATATATTACATTATAATAAGGAAAACACCAAAGCGGAGGGAAATCAATAAATTCTTAAATAAGTGGGTATTGCAATTTTAAAATTTGCAATATTTATTTATGACTTTCAAAAGTTTTCTGCCGGGAGGCTATTTTCTACAAAAAAAAACTACTAAGAATTAAATACCTACTAAAGAGGTCAAAAATTACTAAATTTAGTTGCTAAACTACTACACTGCAGCCATCCACTGCACAATAATTACATGGCATTTCGACGCGTAAGCGCGGGAACGTGCGATGCGAGTGTTTTGGCGGGCGTCCGGGGGCCTATTCATAGATTATACAAATATTATATACTAGTATAGATGCGCAACTCTAAAATTGGAACTAAGTCTTGCTAAGATTCGGAATATCGTATGTAGATGGCGTTATACCCTTTTAGTTACTATTAAACCCGCTCATAATTTCTATTGAACCGAAATGATGTTATTTACGAAAGTCATAGACATCTGCTTCAGAATGACCATATTCCCATATAATTGTCAGATTTGGTCACGCATTTATGTTTCTTTTTTTTCGAATGGGTCTACGCTAATGACTCGAGGCCGTCTTAGCTTAGTCGGTCTCGTAACTGCCGGTTGGCTAGTCGTTCTGGTGTCACTATTTATGATGTTCGCGAGCCTCTTAAACAAACGCCTGGTGTCTTCGACAGTGCGATGTAGGAGCCGCATAGTGTCATCTGTTGTGGCTATCCGAAAATTTCCAAACTTTTAGTATCTGATAGTCGTGTTGAGATGTCGCTGTTCTCTGTAAAGTTGTACATGTATGAGAGTTTCACCCCCCTGGGCCTATTGTCGATTGTACCTTAGGAGGTAGGTACGCCAAGCGGTAGGTAAATAACGCGTGCCCTTGAGCGAGCGACGAACGCGTGGTATTAGGTCATTTACTACTCACTGGAATTTTGGAACGTACTATTCCTTCTAGAGCTCATGATGAAGCCTACATAAAATCTACGTGGGTATTAGATTATCTATGTACCTAGTCTAAAATAAGTTTACAACAATAGCACAAAAACAAGGAACTGCTAGTAAATTCAATAGCATCTCGATGCTGGATGCTAAATAATTTGACGACCTCTGTGGTTTAGTGGCTGATCGTGTTAGTGCTCAAGTCGGGGGTCGCGGGCTCGAATCCCGCCGAAGGAACTAAAAGTTTTTTCGTGTTCCTGGGTCATGGGTGTCTATTAAATATGTTTATAATATAATGAATATCTTATATACGTTTATAATATAAAAGTATTAAATATATTTCCGTTGTCTGGTACCCGTAACACAAGTTCTTCGAGAACTTACCACGGGACTAGATTTATGCGGTGTGAAGCGTCCATAGATAAAAAAAATCCTTCAACTGAGTTTCGCGTAACTTAATAAACTAAACGGCTAGATGTACGCATGTGCAGTGGGGGGACCTAGGTCCCCCTAAGCGGAGCTAAATGGACCTGGGAGTCCCGAGTGGGGGCTCAAGGGTGCACATGCGTACCAGTGATGACCTTCCCCGGGAAAATTTGTACATCGATTGAGCTACACTATGAAATGTACTTCCAGTTTAGCATTTTCAAATTAAAATTCTATGGACACAAAGAAAAGATATCGTTTGTAGTCGTAATTCGAACTTTAATTGCTTAAATACCTACATTATTTTAGAGAAAATATTCGGTTGCAAAGTATGGAACTTACATAAACGTGTACATACATGATAGTACATAGGTAAACGAGAAATAGACGCGTTTCGCAAAGCAAACGATCGTTCGCCGTGCTGGGAATGCACCCAGTATATACGTACCTGTTGCACAAAGCAGTCGTTTTGAAGTGGATTCGATTTTATGTACTTAGATTAATGAAATCATCAATCGTCAAAAACAAGGTGTACAGTTCCTGACAATAAAGAATGCATCTTTGAAAAAGGATATTCAGTTTGTAAAGTCATCCAGAGATGATCCGTAGGCTAAAAGGCTCAACTTACACTGGCGAAGAGTCTCAAAAGGAAATAATATGGCGATGACGCGCGACGTCGCGCGTTACCATATTTCCATACTACAAATTTGTACCTAAATAATGAAAAAAATGAGATGAATATTTTAGCATAATATTAGGTGGAAAATATTACACGTCGTGTCGCTTCGTCTCTGCGCTAATGCACAGAGTAAAATATATACTTACGTCCTCTGTACGTAAGTTTATATCTTTCATAGAACGATCGAAATTTTGTCAGCGTTGTCACAGAAAATAGGGGTCTATCCGCAGTATACGGTTATTGAGAAAGTCTGATTGGTACACACCACAACCCGGGATCGAACCTGCACGATCACGGGTCTATTCTAGTGAATAGACCCCCTGAGTCACACGCGTGATCGTGTGCATCGTGAAAAGTGCGTCTATGACCTAGTGGTCATGGACGCACTTTTAATAAAGCAACACATCTCCTAGAAAATGAAATATCTACTTACCTATTATTATCCTTAGGATAGGTAAAATAAGATATATTTTTATTTATTCTAGTATTGTTCATACACACAGTACAATACATAACCACTTTTTTAAAATATTATTTGTATATAATATTCTAATATTATAAAGTTTTAACATTAATTGGACACAAATTTATATAAAATATGTATTTGTCGTCATGACAACCAACAACACAATATCAATATTGAAAATTTCAATCTTACATGACATAAAAACTCAAACACGAAATTTGAAAATTTAGACTTCCCTTTGACGGGGCAAGATGTTAACCGGATTTTTAACACTACCGTGTACGCGATTGGAGAACTGTGCACACGTATGCTTGTAGTAGTGCAATCTAATCGACAGTTCAATAAGTAGATGTTTATTGCACTTATAATACAATCAAAGTAAAATGAAAGTCTACTTTAAAAACGAGAACTGAGGTTCTGTCCTATGTCCTTATTCTGTTGCTAATGTGAGTTGAGTCTAATTGAATATTAGCACAGGGGTGACATTGTGACCCGTGAATGTAAGCCTAAGGTTGCCACCAAAATAATTTTAAAAGTCGCGACAGACAAACCTATCATAAATATGATGAATTTATACTGTCAATTATGTCAAAGCACGAAACGACCAGCGGCCAGCCCCGTGAACGAAAGTCCTGGCTGGAAAAAACTGACGCCCCGCCCGCCTTCGCATTCGCCCAGCCACGCACACACAGCCGCGAGCTGTCATTCGTGTAAATCGGTGGAATGACTATTCTCTATGTTAGTAATTTAATATATTCTTTGATAACATGGCGTTTCATTGATTACCTTGTGACACAGATGAAACAATGATAATGTGACTTTTTTTTTCTTTTTTTTAAAGAGGCTTAAAACCTTTGGGCTATGTCAGCCTCATCGTACATTCACTTTATTAACTACATAAATATTCTATTGAGCTCTGAATTTTAAACAATTATCAACAAATGTAACTATGGCCTTAAAATCCATATGCGGCAATTTTATAAAACTAAACATTAAGCCTACATCATACAAATTAACTTTAAAAAAAATTAAACAATTCTAATCTAAGAGCTTCATACCGAACACACTCCATAAACATACGATGGACATCCTCAGTAACACCACATACACACACCGGCATATTTAGCGGAACATAAAATAAAGGTTTGATATCAGTATCATATAAGGTTGCTGGCTGGTTTATACGTCATTTAATTTAAAAATGAATATTTTTTATTAAATTAAGAAAACAACTGAACATCACATTTGATGCAAATGTTTTAATTTTATTCAAATACACCTTATCTGGAGCGAACTTCGAGTATTTCTTCCTTCTGATTTTGATTTAAAATTTCATTGAAATACTGTTTTTTGTTAGTTTTTTTTTAATCGCATATCTTTTTGGAGTTGAGGACAGAATTATGCCTGACTTAGCCCCAACGGAGATTGCCAGGGCACTCGAAATGCGAAGAAATTGTCAAACCTACAGAGTGATATCCAGAGATCTTCGTCGACCAGTTTCAACGATCCATCGCAGTATCCAACGGTTCAGGGAGACCGGTACTTATGTGAGAAGAGCAGGACAAGGCAGAAAAAGACGCACTTCGAGTAGGGATGATCGTTTCGGAAAAGGTTCGAAGAAGCTGGTTTGGGTTCATTTGTGCCCGCCAAGGCTCCAAGGCTCGAGGTAAATCATCGTAGAAACAGGTTAACTTTTGCTCAGGAATATCGACTTTGGAACGCGGACCAATGGAGTAAGGTATTGTTTAGTGATGAGTGCAGAATTCTCTTAAATCAAATTGACGGCAGGCAAAGAATATACAGACGCAAAGGAGAACGATACATTCGGACAATTTTTGAAACTACAGTTGCATACGGTGGTGGATCAATAATGGTTTGGGCGGGCATTTTTTTGGGAGCTCGCACAGACTTGGTAGTGATTGACAGGGGAAGTCTGACTGCAGACCGCTATATCAGAGAAGTTTAAGAAGAAAATGTCGTACCGTTTGCCCCATATATCGGTGACGATTTTGTTTTTATGCAGGATAATGCTCGGCCGCATACCGCTCGGGTAACTCAAGCTTATCTTAATGATATGAATATCACTGTTATGGAGTGGCCAACGAGATTACCGGATATGAACCCAATAGAGCACGTTTGGGACTTGCTGAAAAGAAAAGTTAAGTCCAGAATTCCAGCTCCTGCCAACGTGGGTGAATTGCGAATCGCCGTAGTTGAGGAATGGCGAGACTATCCCAGGAGACCATCGATAACATCATTCTCAGTATGCCTAGACGGATAGAAACTTTAATAAGAGCACGTGGAGGAAATACGCGATATTAATCACCATTTTTCTAATTTAATTAATTGTTATTTTATTATTATTTTAATTATTTTAATTAAATATAATTATTTTAATATTAATTTTCACTTTTCCCGGTTACATGAAAAGTTAAAAAATGTACAATTTTATAATAGCATTTACTCGCAAAATCTGTTCTTAATGTGATCTCATTTTAAGTAAAACAAATGAAACTTTAAATAACAAAAGAAGTGTAGTAAATACATTTTAAAATAAAACCATATTTTTTTAATTATGGACCTTTTTTTTGTGTTCCGCTAAATATGCCGGTGTGTTTATATTATCACAATTCGGGGACGCTTATATATAACTTCTCTAATATGTTATACGCTAATTGAACACCTCTATGACCCAGAACACATTGCATTATGTGTTGTAATCCACTCTTGCAGTCGCTAAAAATAACAATCTTATTACAATTAAGCATTTCGGCATATGTAATTGCTTCATTAATTGCTACTAACTCTGCATTCATAATCGAAAGATTAGCAGGCAATTTAAATAGTGCACTATGTTCTAAGGCACTGTCGAAAAATTTTTCATTTCCTTAAGAATATTCACTTCCTTAAGAATATCAAAATGGAGAATATGACTATCGTAACTTGCTTATGGAGACTAGTAAATATTATGTTTTTAATATCTATACAGCTGGCGACAGACACTGGCGAATGTCTCTTTTCATTTGTCGATATGCACTCTCTATGACCGGGCTAAGTGCAATATCGACAAACAGACAGTTTCTAAACATTTTCCTTTGCAATAGGACGCCTCAAAATATGTGAACACATAAGAAGTGGCCGCAATGACTGCAGTCGATGTGGAACTACGTATTTACATGTGAGTATGTGTGCGTGCGCACGGTTCAACGGCGACGTTAAGCTATTTTCATCTATTGCCTGGTCGAGCGACAACTTGTTCGATAGTACCTATATTGTTACTTCTAGCTAACGACTTAAATCTTTGCTTCGAGCAGGCACTTGAATATAATTAGTACATCGATCGGGATGCAGTATCACCCTGTACTATTTCTGCCCTGCCCTTGTGGGTGCATTTTTGTTTGTGCAACAAAGGAGTGTGCCAGATACTGTTGCCAGTAAGTATTGGCTGTGGTGTCCAGGCCCCCGGCCAAAGCTATTTAGACTTGGAGTCGCCAAGACGTTGTCTTGACTTTTAACGTCATATTTTTCGTAATTTTGTTATGCAGTGGCGACGTAGTACGTATAATTTCGACCGATAAAAAAAGTATATTCTACCTCTACGGCTCAGTGGTTAGCGAATCGGCGCTTAAGCCGGAGGTCGTGGGTGAATCCCGCCAAACGGGACAAAAGTTTATCCGTGTTCCTAAGTCTTGGATGTGTATTAAATAATGTATAATATAATAAAAATCTTAAATATATGTATAGTATAAAATTATTAAATATATTTCCATTGTTTATATATGACCAGATTGATGTGGTGTGGAAGCGCCCATAGATATTATTATTAGATATTAAATTACAATACTTATACAAAATAGACGCCTCCGTGGTTCAGTGGTTTATGTAGTTCTCGACTCGACGACGAGTTCGTGGGTTCGATCCCCGCATTGCACTAATTAAAATGTTATTTTCCAGTCTGGTTAGGAAAATGCTAATTGTCTGACAAGAAAGATGATCCATGCGTCAGATGCGCGTTTCTGCGCCTGATCTCTCGCCAGTCGTGTCGGTCATCCGTATCACTGAGTTATGAAAGTAAAGGAAAAGAGAGTGCTCTTCTGTACTGCGCACACACGCGTGTAACTTAAAATGACTCCTGCGTAGTCGGACTGGTTTCAACGAAACTAGCCACCGCCAACGAAATCGGTGTGGGAGCGATTATTACTTTATAATTAATTCGGCTTAAATTTGCACTATTTCTCTACAAAATCTTGATAATTTTGAAGTCGGTACCAGCCCAAACAATATTCTGATAAATCATTATTTTATAGAGCTCACGTTTAAGTTGGCTGGTACCGACTTCAAAATTATACTTCAAAATTATGAAGATTTTGTAAAGAAATAGTTTTTTGGCCGAATTTAAAAGGGGAATTATTTAGAAACTAAGATTTATTTCATACTTTTTTGTGTATTTTTACTTTGGAAATCGGTTTAATTTTTTGTATAAGAATAATATTTTTTTGCTTTTTAGTCATATTTGTTATATTATAATATTATTAACTCTTTTTAAGAACGTTTAAAATAATCGATCGAATGTATAATTGAATACGCGCCAAACTTCCATTAGGTATTGCATATAAGATGATGATGATGATTACTGTAAGTTACATAATGGCATATGCTTGCAATTCTTTAAACAATGTCAAAATTTCCAAACTCGTATCTTTAAAGACTGAGGAGATCTGTTCGGTGATTTTGGATCCAGGGTATACTTGGCTTGGGTTACTTTAGAAAAAGTCAAAATCACTATATGTGTCCATATAAATTTCGCGGAGTTCCCTCAATTTCTCATTCCATCAACAGGTCTCCACTTTAGTGACCAAAGGACCAATTTCGAATTATCCCTTTAACAAAAGAATTTTGCAAATAGGTCCATAAACGGCAGAGAAATGTTTAAAAACATCCGTGTCGGTGTAAAATACTATGAGAAGTACCTTTGATATCATCATAATGTGTGGTGTGATGATGATGACGGTGGTGATGATGATGGTTACTTTAATTGACATGGCTGATGCTTGCAGTTCTTTAAACAACCCTGAATTCCCCAAACATGTATCTATAAGAAGTCAGGAGTTCTCTTCAGTAATTTTGGATCCAGAATATACGTTGGTGCTAAATCTTACTTTTTGGTAACATATGCTTGGGTTACTTCAGAAAAGTCAAAATCACTATATGTGTCCATATAAATTTCGAGGAGTTCCCTCGACTCCTCAAAGATGCCATCATCAGGTCACCACTTTGATGACAACGGGACCAACTTCGAATTTATACCCTTAACATCAGAAAAATTTTGAAAATCAGTCAATTCATGCTAATATATGCAAATATGTCCAAGGAATAACAAGATTCATTCATTTGAAAAATCCTTCCTTAGTGGATGTCGACGACATAAGATAATATATATTGCACAACGAAATAAAAACATATATATTTAAAAATGCGCAGGGATTTCCAAGGGATAAGACCTATAGCTAAGATAGCTAGATCGATTTTTCTCCCCCAAAACTCCCTGTATACTAAATTTCATAGTAATACTTGCAGCCGTTGCCGAGATTCCGATTATATATAACTAGCTTTTGCCCGCTTAATTTATAATATAAATTTTACGATATCTTCTAAATATAATTTATCAATGTAAACTGTATGGTTTAAACGGCTACTATAATGTGTATAAAATGCTTAAAGTGAGTAACGTATTTAATTTCATGAGGATCGTTCTTCATACTGTAGCTATGTAGTTCTAAATAGCTTATGAAAATACCATACATAATAATAATTATGAACTGGGCACAGACAGCTAGTTTTATTAAGTAAAGCGCTATGTCACCTCGTTTTAAATCTATAATATCTTCGAAAATATTCATTTATATTACATGCTATAAAGGGTCATATTGGTCTATATTAAATGCAAAATTTATTTAAGGTACTTAATTAAATAAGGATTAATGCTGTATTGCTTAAAATCGCTTCGTAAATAAGCCATCCCTAAGAGATAGACATATTATACCATCGTGGACTTTTTTGTAGACCTTTTTAAGGTATACAATACTGTAGTACATTATTTTGATCCATCTCGTAGGTTTCAGCCAACGTTTGCAATGTAAGCGCAAATAAACAAAAAATTAAACCGACTTCCAAAGTAAAAATGCACAAAAAAGAATTAAATAAAACTTATATTCTTAATAATTCCCCTTTTAAATTTGGCTAAAATTGTAACTATTTCTCTACTCAATCTTCAAAATGTTGAAGTCGGTACCATCACCACCAGCCCGAACAATATCCTGATAAAACAATATTTAAAATAGAACTCACGTTTAAGTTGGCTGGTACCTTCCTCTTGAATCACTCTATCTATTAATCAAATTATCCGTTGCGTTTTTTATAAAGATCTAATAGCATAATTAGGGACAGACATATAAAGCGACTTTGTTTTATATTATATGTAGTGATATATATATACAAGATTGTATCGTTTAAAGTATAAGATAATAATTTAAAATTACAATAAACTTGTTTAACGCGCTTGCCAGCAATGAAAATAATTGTGATCTCTACCTATCTTGGGCAGGTACTAAAAGGTATAAGGTTTTTAAGTTGTGATTGGCTGAGTACAAGTACGCCTTTAGTAGTATTGAGTATAGTATGGTATAATCCTACTACTATTATAAATGTGAAAATTTGTGAGGATAGATGGATGGATGGATGATTGTTACTTTTTCGCGCAAAAACTACTAAACGAATTACGATGAAATTTGTTATGGTAGTAGTTTAGGCTCTGGATTAAAACATAGGCTCCTTTTATCCCGAAAAAGTACAGTGTTCCCGTGGTACTATATTTACGCGGGCGGAGTCGCGGGCAACAGGTAGTCTATACTAATATAATAAAGATAAATATTTGTTTGTTTGGCTCCGAAAAATATAGAGTAGACTACGGGGAAGGACATAGTTTTTTATTGCGGCGAAATGTAATGTAAAGTTCCCGCGAAATTTCCTTTTGCGGAAAGTTAAATTATCAAGTGGATGCAGTTGACCGCATAAGTATGGGTAAACTACGCCGGTTCAGCTCAGTGGCCTGTGGAGCCTCAATCAAAAGAATAATATTTTTTACCACTAACTATCCAAATCTCTGCACGAAATTATAAAATCTTCACGAACTTGATCTATCTAAAAACTTACAAGTTTACTTACCTACGAATTCCAGTACAAATTTAATGTAAACGTAATGAAAATACTAAATCCGACCAAATTAATGTTATTTCTTGCTCATTTTGCACGGACACACGGAACATTTAAATTGATAATATTGGGATGTTGCCTAGTGTGAAATATCACATTTTTATAAATTAAAATTTAAAATTGTTGATTAAAAATGAATAAATCTAAAATAAGGATGTATATACTTGCACCCGCCATACATTTTGTAATGACAAATGTATGGCGCGTGCAACTAGTGACGTCACAGGCCGATATATCGCTCTCTTTCATATTGTAAATTTAAATTGTTTGTATCTTCGTTATTTTTTAAGATATACTAAAATGGGTTCTATATTGTTTATTAACATGTTGTCTAACATCAAAAAGATGAAAAAAAAATTTTTAGGTCACATGCCTATTATAGCGAACTATTGTTATTTTGTTTACATTTAGATGAAATCAATCTGGATAGAGGATAAGAGCAGTAAGAAGTTTTAAAATTACACGTAAAAGCACAAGTTTAAATTATAATTTAAGCTTCAAACCGGTTTAAACAATCAAGTGTAGGTACACTCGAAAAGTAATCTGTAGTCTACGTAACTTCGGAGAAAGCTGGACGGATTTCACGCACTTTTATCTAGATTTACTGCAAATGTAGGGTAGGATAACACCAGACGTGTCTTGCGTTTGATATTCGTTGATTATTTTAGTAATTCTATACAATTCATTCATTCCATTTATACGCATACCCATAGAATGCCGATACTATATTGTGTTAGTAGCTAGTTAGTGCTAGCTTCCTAAGCACAATTCGCTGCGAAAGTAGGAATGAGTCGACATGTCAGAGAGCGACGCAGTCTTTGCTGTGATATCAAGTGTACCGTGTATCTCCACCGTACAAGGTCAAACTCGAAAACAACAAAACACAAACATATTGAAATATTATACGAGACTATACCACACTATACCCCATGATTAGATCTCATTCTCTAATATAGAGACTTGAAGACTTGAAGTATAACATGTTACGTTAAGTGCGATATTTTTTTATTTCTTGTCATCCTTAGTGATTTTTTATTACGTTTGAGGAGAAACAAAATACGAAATGAAAAAAATAATATAAAAAACACTATGTCACTATGACATCTTTCGAACGTAGTAATATAAGTGCTGAATTACTACCTTGGATAGATGTCACTATGACATATTCCGAACGTAGTAATATAAGTGCTGAATTACTACCTTGGATAGATGTCACTATGACATATTTCGAACGTAGTAATATAAGTGCTGAATTACTACCTTGGCAAGATGTCACTATGACATCTTTCGAACGTAGTAATATAAGTGCTGAATTACTACCTTGGATAGATGTCACTATGACATGACATCTTTCGAACGTAGTAATATAAGTGCTAATAATTTATTTCATCAGCATGTTTTAATTAAAGACGGATGAACCAATTAACCGATTTGAATCTAGTTTTTTTGTTTGAAATCTGATATGATCGAGAGTGCTTAGCTATAATTCATCATCATCAGCTAGTTCACTGCTTGACAATTCAGAGGTTTTTTTCTTCTTATGTATTGTCTATAATAAATTATATTTATAAAATGAAATATGCTTCATGAAGGATTAAATAATATATATTAATATATAAATTATATATTTATAGTCTTAAGTAATATAATGTTCGCAAATTGGACAACTGATTTGTACGACCGCATTTTAAACGTAGGTATATTATGACATAAACTATATATATATTTGTAATGTGCTTGCCAAGACTTTTCTTGTGATACTAAACACGTGATGATTATCTCGGTTAAATTTTTTAGATGTTAGATTTTTTATATATCTATATAGATTTTCGAAACACAAAACTTTGAAAAAAAAATATAGCCTATGTTACCCGCGCCATCATTACGAATCTATTGACACCTCATTTATAAAAATCGGACCAGTAGTTTAGACGTTACGAGGGAACAAACATACATACATTCATAGACTGCCAAAATCATTATCCTTCCTTTTGGCTTCGCCGTAGTCGGGTAAAAATAGAATCTATTTGTGTCACTGTTGACACAAATAGATTCTAATATTGTAAATATAAATATAAAATAAATAATTGTGTAATATTTTATTTTTTTACCCCCTTACTAATAAAAATATTTAAACACTGGATTAGTTGTACAATGTTTTGTCATTGTCTGTTACGTGGAAAAAGTAGCTTGGCAGACAAGGACAAAACATTGTATTGCTTATCCGTTGTGTAACAATTTGTGACGTGATAACGTCTTATAAATCGATGGAGCCGGCTGCACGCACGAAAAAACATGACGTCATGCGTTACCTGTTACCCGTTACCAAGTACTTTACCTCATTATTATTATTATTATTATTGTTGTTGTTGTTGTTGTTGTTGTTGTTGACGTTGTCACGTTCAACTATCGTCGGTACTAAGGCTGTGTTGTAAAACAAATTTTCCCTAAGCAAGACAAAGAAAAAAATAAGCTAAGTATGCCATAGTACACTATTTCAAGTCTATATTTATACTAAAACGGGAAAAAATCATCCAGTATTAAGGCTTACTAAACAGGATTTGTTTTGTGTTGTTAATAAAATGCGCATTGTACAAGTGCTTACAATACTTTAAAAGATTCATTACGAGACTGTTTACAAGAACGATAATTACATAGCAAGAGTTTATTATAAAATGAAAACGTTAAATTGCGATAGAAGCAGCACGCAAACGTAATGTATCAAATTACTTGGGACAAGGAAAAAATGTTGATTGCTCAACGTGAAACGTAAACAGTAACTAATTGTATTATTACATTGTACCTAAATACTATTGAAAAGTTAATTTATGATAATAATGAACGTAACAATAATACGGTTATTTTGATTATAGATATACAAGAATTGCTTATTATAAGAAGGTATAATTTCGGTTTAATTTTTAAGCCAAAAAATTAAACCGAAGTAAAATTACACAAAAAGTTATGAAATAAATCTTATTTTATAAATAATTCCCCTTTTGAATTCGGCTAAAATCTTAACTATTTCTCTACACAATCTTCATAATTTTAAAGTCGGTACCAGCCCAAACAATATCCTGATAAATCATTATTTTATAGAGCTCACGTTTAAGTTGGCTGGTACCGACTTTGCTGACGAAGGCTGTGTGTCTTAGTACAAAAATGACTTAACCTATTAAACATCTTGCTGAAATGTCGTTATTTACACCTTTTAACTATATTGCTACCACTATGATATACATTAACATATATTAGCGCCGAATTCTAAAAGAGACTCAAAATTACATTTATAATGATAATATTATTGAGACAGACAATTAGGTGATCAGCCTGCATTGTCATTGTTTTCTTGTTGTTCCAATGCGGAAATCGAACCCAAGACCTCCGAGTCGAGAGCCAAGCTCTAACCACTAGGCCATGGAGACTGTTTAAAAACTATACATGCTACTTGTTACTATGGTGCTAAGGTCCAAAAGTGCTACACCGGATCCTGTCTGCGACCGTACATTAGGTACTAGGTGAGGAAGATTTACATGTTCAAATAAAAGCTGATACTAAGGGATGAGTTTTTCCCAGAGAAAAAAAAAATACATAAATTGGGCTAGTTTCTAAATATATTTAAAAGAAATACACTAAATTAAAAGAAACACAATATATTTTTTAACTATCAATAAATAACTTCGTCTCAATTTTTTTGTATTATATGAATCAAGGCGGAAAGTGAGTACGAGACGAGTAGCAATCATCGCTTTCACCGCACTCGAAATACGAGAAATACCGGTGTATCTACACCAGGCACGACCAACCGTTTCAAGATTGGGTGCCATTTTTTTATTTTAGCAAAACCCTAACGGGCCGCATATCTATAAAAATCCACAATTCGTCCACAAAACCGTAAAAATCTATATTTTTAAAATATTACCAAATATTGCCATAAACGCTCGGCCGCCAGGGAAATATGGGTTTCCGCGAATAACGGGATTTTTCGAAACATCGTGTTTGTAAACAATCCCGATTAGATGGTTCGAGATTTAAATTAGCTCAGGGGCTGTATGGCAAAAGCCCGCAGGCCGCATCCGGCCCCTAGGCTGCATGTTGGTCATGCCTGACCTACACTGTACCAAATAATATATTATATTACTAAGGTAAAGAATCGTCATTCCACTGATTTACACGAATGACAGCTCGCGGCTGTGTGTGCGTGGCTGGGCGAATGCGGAGGCAAGCGGGAGGAACTTTTTCCCAGTCTGGACTATGGCTCACGGGGCTAGCCGCTGGTCGTTTTGTGTTTTGACTTTTGTCATAATTGACAATATAATTTCATAATATCTATGATAGATTTGTCTGACGCGACGTTTAGAAATATTTTGGTGTCAACCTTTGGCTTACGTCAACATGGCTGACATTCGCTGGGGCTCGAGCTGTCATTTGTAGAGAGTGTCGCACCTGTCACTGTACACCACTGTACACTATAGCTCCCCTCACCGATTTCGGTGACGGTGGCCGGTTTCATTGAAGCCAGGCCAGTTACGCAGGAGTAATTTTATAGTGCCCAAGAGCACTCTCTCTTCCTTTACTCTCGTAACCCAGTGGGACCGATAACCGACAACTGGCGATCATCAGAGATCAGGCGCAGGTCCGACTTTTTACATGCCCATCCGACGCATGGATCATCTTTCTTGTCAGACAATCAGGTGATCAGCCTGCATAGTCCTAACCAAACTTGGAAACAACATTTTTTTTGTTGTTCCAATGCGGGAATCGAACCCACGACCACGATCGAGAGCCAAGCCAACCACTGGACCACGGAGGCTGTAAAACCAAACTGTACACTATACACAGCACTCGACTAATATGCATGTTGCCTATAAATTTTTGTTTCGTCTATTCGATGTTAGACAACAAGTTAATAAACAATCTAGAACCCATTTTCGAATATCTTGAAACAAAGATACAAACAAATTAAATTTACAATATGAAAGAGAGCGATATATTGGCCAGACGTCAACAGTTGCATCCGCCATACATTTGTCATTAAACAATGTATGGCGGTAGCAACTTGTGACGTAACAAATCATTTTGCAAGACAGAGATAAATAATATTTTTTATTTACTCATAATTTTTAATCGCGTCAATCTAAATACCTATTTCATTTGGATTTATATATCTGTAATCAACAATTTTAAAATTAAATTTATAAAAATGTGATATTCCACACTAGGCAACATCCCCTTTTGACAACATATCTGTAAACACTACCTACATGAAATAAGAAAAATATAAATGCTTGAAAATATTATCCATTGAACAAAAATTTCCTTAAAGTACTAGCTGACTCGGCAAACGTTGTTTTGCCATGTATATTATATAGGGCTGTATGTATTTTTTAATGCTACATCATATAAAAATAAAAAAAAAATGACGAAAAAAATATAAGCATGTAAAATTTTATTATACCATTTATATTCATAATTACAGAAGCTAGGAGAGCGAACAGAGACAGACAGACGTACGTACAGAGCGAAACTATAAGGGTTCCTTCTCTTCAACCTAATCCGACGAGAGGAACCACCGAAACAATCTCGGTAATCTTTAAATGTGTCAACTCCTGCTAAACGTCTGGACCGATTTTGATGATTTTTTTGTGTGTTCAAGTTAATTCGAGAATTATTTAGATTTATAATTTGATCCACTGGATGATCAATCAATCAATTAAAAAAGTTGTCGGGTCGTCTAATATATAAATTACTAGCTTTTGCCCGCGGCTCCACCCTCGTCAATATAGTATCCCACCGGAATACTGTACTTTTTCGGGATAAAAAGTACCTGGCCTATGTTTTAATCCAGAGCCTAAGCTGATATCATACCAAATTTCATCGAAATCTGTTCAGTAGTTTTTGCGTGAAAGTGTAACAAATATCCATCCATCATCCATCCATCCTCACAAACTTTCACATTTATAATAGTAGTAGGATAATCTGCGATAGATCGATCCTAATCAATACAATACATGACTATAGCAATAAGAATAACATTAGGTATAATTTTATGTACATAGCCTGTATTTAAATAAATATAAAAAATATTCTTATTTAGTCATTGTGCTGCCTGAACCTTTTTTTTTACATTTGCACGATGTAAAATCCCACCGATTCATGCAACAATGATTATCTAGGTACCTACAATATTATGCTTTCAATTTTGTTTACCTACAGGGAAACACAACATTAAATCTTAAAATAACAATAAATTATGTGAGTTTTTAATTATTAAACATCGTATTTTATTGAGGATATTATCTTGCTACATAGGGCAATCATTCTTCGTGAATATTACGTAGAGTTTGAAGAAGTTTCTTTAAATCTTGCTCCAAAGTCTTCAATGGCTGAGTTTGATCCAAACTTCTATGCTATCTTCTATGTCCTCGCTGGTACACTGTGAGAACTAGGGAACAACTGAGATACCACCAGCTGTGTTCACTCACCACGTAACGAGGGAGCACAGCGTGGCACCCGGTCGTTCGATAGCCCGGAGACACCGGAAAGTCACCGGATAGTAATCCTAACCATCATCGTCGAAGTATCGAAGAAGATGAAAAGGGTCTTCAGTCTTTTGTAATCCTTCCAGTTTTTCTTCCGTTCGCGTTAGCGAAAGTCCGTCGGCTCAATTTTATCAGGTCATGAAAAGAGTTCCCTGTAGTTATTGGCTTCTCAAAAAAGACGTTAACTTAATGATTTCAAAACTAAGGTAATATATCTAAGGTATATTACCTAATGCGTTAATAGTCTCGAGTCTGCCAGATACTTAGCCTGAGATTACGCTATATAATTATTGTAATTTTATTAACTATTCACTGAGAAATTCTGTCAATGACAATATTACATTGGCTGTGTTTTTTTATTACTGCGAATAGCAGATGTCCTCCTTAATTCTTGTACAATTTGTAGTTAGATAGTCCATCTAGCGGCAATGCGCGCAAGCTGTCAGAGCCATCTACTTACTATATGAGGAACAAACTAAAACTCTTACTTTCTATTTCGTTTCAGTCGTTGTCGGTAGATGGCACTGGCTACCGTTGTCTTATACCATAAAAATAAGACAAAATAATATAATAATTATAATTTTAAATCTTTTAATTAAATACATAAAATCCAGATGTTGTTTGTCACACAACTCTTCCGAAACGGCTTGATCGATTTTTATGAAATTTTGCAGGTGTAAGCTATTTTTCATATCCCTTAGTAATATGGAAATATTTATATTATTATTATGGTTAATTTATGTTTCTTGCTAAATATAATATTTGAACACAAAATAAACTTAATGAACGAGTAAATATATATTATTAGTTAAAAGAATATCTTTGACCTATAAATTTACACACTATCTTGTATCTTATAACATAATAATTAATAAATATATTCTAGCATTAGGCAGGTACTTTACTTCTTAAATTTATAGCATTACATAAACTTATATCTAAGATAAAAGCAATTTAAAAATACTCCAAAGATTTCACGACTTTTTTTGTCGCTTTTGTTTTCTTGTTCGTTTTGTTGTTTGTAGGAATTGTAGGGTACATATTTATTAGTAGTTTCTTTTCTTCTTTTTTTTTTTTGTATAGTGCATACTTATAAACGAGCATTTCTTGTATATCTTTAGTAACCATGTATGTATAAATTATTGTTAGTAAGTATGTTTCGGTTTTGCGACATTATTGTAAGTAGTTACTTATTGTAAGTAGGTAAATACTCATTTAACTTTCTTTCAATAAATTCGTTTATTAAAATGTTTAACAAATAACTGATTTATTTTGTCTAACCTATGCAATACGCATTTAAAATCCATCCCCAACCTGCGAACATCCGAAATTCACGGCGGTCCTGAGGGGAGGTACAAGTCCCGCGTTTAGGCGTGTCCTTGAACGGGGTGAAGCTTGGTCACCCCACGGAGACAATTTTCTCGAGGGTGGGGGGACACGGGGGTCGCCACGTGCCGGCCTTGACCCCTCGCGAGAGGACAAGTGACTCGGATTCTGCACATCCTCTTTGCTGTTTTAACGATTTCATTGTGATACAACAATAATAATAATACCCCACACCGATTTCGGCGACGGCCGGGCCGGCCGGCGTATTTTTATAGTGCCCAAGTGTGTGCGTAGTGCACAAGAGCACTCCCCTTTTCTTTATTCTCGTAGCCCAGAGGGACGGATGACCGACGCCACTGGCGAGAGATCAGGCGCACAAACGACTTTTTACTCTCATGATCATTCTGGATTGTCCCGACCAGGTCTGAAAACAACATTTCCTGTTGTTCCAACCCATGACCGAGTCGAGAGTCAAGCTCTAAGCCATTGGACCACGTAGGTTGTTTTTTTGTGATACAAAACCAGATATAGGAAGTGTCTTTATTTGTAATCGAGTAACTATTTAACTTTTTAGTGTTATAGATACCTATTGTTTTTTGTTCGTGTATCTCTACTTACGTACGAGCAGATACATAATTCCCTTAATATACCTTTTAAGCGTTATCTTTTCAGATGTATCCACCTAAAGTTCATTATAAGTTTTTTAGAATGGAAACTACGGTTATGTAAAAAGGGACAGACGGTAATTTTTAGTAAATTTTAAAGTTAATTTGTATTTCTTTATCATTACTTACTATAACCTAGATAGATATAATTATAGTGGGATCAATATAGTTATTATTATGCCTAATTAATTTGCCATTAACAGATGCAAGTCCTATACTACACTACTCTAGAGGCCACATAAGTACAAAAATAAGTAACAATATACTAATAAATATATAGTAAATCACAGATGTAATTAAAAAAATATAATATGTGTTATCACTTACTTGGTTTGCTGTGCGATATCCTGTAGGATCCATTCCAGCAGCTCTGAAAAAGGAAACGATAACATTAATAATTGTGTTGCTTGCTTAAATTCAAAGTCGGATAAATTAAATTCTGTGAATTCTTAAGATTTTGGTGTCATCATAAAAGATAAAAAAAAAGTTTTCAGACAATTTTATCAAATGTGTTGAAATCCGAATGCTTCTCGAGAAAAAAGGCGTTTAAATTCTATACATCACATTCCGATAGACCCCCAACCTTTTTTCACGGAGCCCCCCTGGGATAATTAACAATACTGTCATGATTGCCCCTGTGATGTTTTTATTGCAAAAAAAAAAACAAATTTTTTATCGATATTTATTTATTTCCATACAATTTTAAGTAATGAAATTGGCATCGACATTAATGAAGAAGCTTAAGCTACATTTAGACAATCTTTCATTTTTATTGTAAGGTTTCATTTTTATTTCTGTAAGATGCATATTAACAAAATATTGTGCAAGGAAAAACGCACACATACGCCTGAAAAATTTGTATTATGCGTCAGCATTAAGTGGCATGATTGTGCATAAATAGGTAATATATAAGTATTATGTTTTATTATGTAGTACGAGTTAAATATACATACTTTTATTATGATCTAGCTGACCTACCACAGGTACTGAGCGCTGTCCTTTTGATCCGTCCATATTTTATAAAAGAATTGCATAATATTATTTTTATTTATTATAACTAGCACGTGCACTAATAATTATTGGTGAAGGACATTTACATTAGGAAAACCAAAGAAAATATACATCAGTCATAAGCAGACTGCTAGACAAAGGCTCTACAGTAAATATAGAGTACCAATTACGACGTGATGTAGTGTTTTGTCTATTCTTGTTCACTTTTTCAATGTCTGGATGTCTGTAGTAGTTACATTTATGTAAACTGGCAACAAAGCCGCAAAAAGGAAGTATATAATATTAAGTTCCAATGACGTAAAGGAATATGAGCCACAATAACTTGTTTTTTATATATTTGTAAATAATAAACTAAGTTTTTATTTAGAGTAGTGTTATGTGCTAGATATTTAAATATTTTTAGAAGAAATTATTTTGAAGTCTGATTGAGATTGCCAAATTTTATTAAAATGGAAAAATGTTAAAAGCAAAGAATATAAAGTTGTACAAAAGATTTTAATTTAATACTATACTGGAGGAACAACAATAAACAAAATTGTCGTTTCTCGTATTTACAGGTATGATTATATGTTATTTAATGTAGTTTATAGTTTGTTTAAAAGTAATGTTTTTTGATATCGACTTATAATAAACTCGTATTTACAGAGAAACAAAATAGTTTATGTTTCCTCAAAGATATTATCTTATATATTTTTTTCTCTTTTACTATTTGTGTTACATACATAGAATAGAACCGAGAATGAGATCCGCTGTCTCGCCCCTTCGTACCTCACTAAAGTAATATTAATGTTTTTTTAATACAAATGAGATAAAAAATAGAACATTTAAACATTCGATCACAAGTTATATCAATTACAATTTATTAAGAATATACTCATACATAATATATTGTGTCATTCCTATTTAATAAACAAGTAACAAGCACGTCGAATGCATCAATGGATGATATATAACTGATAATAAACATGATGTCATCAGTCATCAATCATCGCGACACTAGTTCAATTCTATGTTAATATATTATCGTGATTATAATAAGACTATATACTGACGCTCATGGACAAGAACTCGTTCATTTGTTATCATTTTGGAGTCGTCTATAAGGAAGGAGCACAAGACAAGTCTAGCTAGACTCATGTTATTCTGGAGATGCAAAAATATATAAGGGTCAGCTCACGCCGAAACGAGACGATACGGGACGCGGCGCAGCATTTTTAAAACAGTGATTCAAAATTGAATTATATTCAGTAGAAAGAAGATGCACGTTTTATTGCATGAGCGGCGCCGGGCTATGCAGAACGGTGCAGTTCGAAATGCGAAATAATGCAATTAAACATGTAGCTTCTTGTGTAGTGAATATAGTTCAATTTTGAATCGCTACGTCAAACATGCATCGCGGTGTCGCGTCTCATCGACACAGAAAAATTAATTTCCGTAGCGCGCTACTCGCATTTTCTTACATGGTCACGCTGTACGCCTCTGTTTTATACTACATAATATGTAGTTTGTACTTATTAGTAGTAGACATAGACAATACCTCCGATGTCCAGTGGTTAGGACAATGCAGGCTGACCACCTGATTGCCTGAAAAAATGATCCATGCGTCGGATGGGTGTGTAAAACATGGGAACATGTTATGGACAGACCATAACCAGCTGATGATGATAACGGATTATAAATATAGAGCATGCGCTTAACTCAGCTGTATTCTGCACGCTCATTCCGGTTCCACTTCCTCCGATTGTCATCTTATAAATTATGGCCACGGCCGAGCTCTCGTTAGACGAGTTTTTGTATATAATTCATCATCATCAGATACGCTAGATCATCAAAATACGACAACTGAATCAGTACAAAAAGAACACTTCATATATTTCATGAGTCCTGACTGATTTTATTCCGTGTTAGTGTCCAGTTACTAGTAAGACTTTATGTGTTCAACTATAATTACACACGCACTTCTTGGTCCTGAATTAACAAAAATAATCTATTTAAAAAAAAAACTGTTAATCACCATGCTTAAATAAAAGAGGATCGTATTTCTGTCAATATGGGATATTCAGTTGTAGATATATGTAGTCGGTGCTATTTAGCTGGTGGCCATTTAGATGTATGATTTTATCGTCATTGACACTAAGATGTGATAATATTTGGATTGCATAGATCCAAGCAATATAATAAAGGATTTTTCTTTAAGAGCGCCCAAACATTGCAATGAAATAAAACGATCTGTTTTGATAAATAATATAACTACGATTGTTATAATATTGAAAAGGATATTCGGTTATATATGGAAAAGAATCATCTTAGTGGCCGCTGCGACTCCGCTGTAGATCCATTTTTGTCGATATCTTCGTATAAAATATAGTCTGCAAGTGCAACTATGTGAAGTAGAGAATAGTGGCGAGCTTAGGGTCAATTCACACCGAAACGGAATGATACGTGACATGGCGCTGCAGTTTTAAGATATCTCTTCAAAATTTAACTTTATCATTACACAAGGAGATACACGTCGTATCATTTATTAAAAGCTCGAATGTCAGGTTGCACCGCGCTGCACAGTGCATGTGCAGTGTATGACTGGTGTCATATGAAGTGTGTATCTTTTTGTGTAGTGAATAAAGTTCAATTTTAAATAGTTATCTTAAAATGCAACGCCGCGTATCATTGCGGTGAGAACGGACCTTTAGGTTGCTCTGATATTTTAAATAAATAAGTTCGAAATTTTAGGTAAAAAAATTGTCAAAAATATCTTATCGTTATTATCTTTTGTCATTAATAATATGTTAATAAATACATTTTATCAGTATACCATAGTGTTAGTTTTTATGTTTTATGGAGTATTTAAAATGTATTTAGTAAGGTATAATTGATGGAAGAAACGATAATATAATTTTCTAGTTCACATAGTTATAGACTACAGTATCAACGACGATGAATTCATATTATGGGTACCTAAATTGCCACCAGCTCCCTAGCTAATAGTTGAGTGAATAACTTTCAAACGGTGTGACTTTTATGTAAGAGAACTTAGGTCTAGTTATCTCGATAGAAATATCTGATGATAATACATTATTATATGAATAGTACCTATGCAATATAAATTTAATTAAAAATCTACGTGAGAAATGACTACTCTAGTCGCTGTTCTACTATTAAACTACGAGACAGTTAATCTCTGAACACAAGTCAATGTTTCTAACGCTTATTTAATTTCGGCGTGACTAGTGTCGATTTCATCTTCTTCTGGTGTGTGAAAACGTGTCTGCCGTAGTAAAAAATGTTGATATAAGCAAAAACAGGCAAATGGTAGAGCCAATATTTTATTTTAGATAAAATCGCGAATAGTACTCGTAATGTTACCATAAGATTATCAGCTTGTTAATAAGGTAGGTGATTTATCTACTAGTATTTGTTGAAAGTGGAAATTTCAGGGTCTCTTTAAGTGGGATTATTATATTATTCGAAACAGGATATTAACTTGCCATATCGGGATTTTGATTTTCATTTGGCGGTTACAGCTTTTGTTAAAAGCTGTATTTAGTATTTTTTTCAATTCATCCTACATGTTTTTTCTATTTATGTACAACTAAAGGCAAATGTAATATACCGATCATATCAAATCAGTATTTCAATATTTAAGGAAAGGGTCGACCTTTGGTATGCATTGTTCTAATCACACAAGAAATGCCAAAAAAGGGAAAGGCTTCATGAATAATGTCTATAAATAGTATACACTATACAGGGCCTGCGTCATCTGCCCACGCACGACGCTGCGCATGCGCCCCTGTAATGTCAAAGGGCGCGGGCCCGGCTTCGATCTAGGTCCTGATCCAGGCACCAGCTACGAGATAATTGATTTACTGTGCGGGCACTACAATACCTGGGACGTTCCGAGTTTTGTAAGGAAATAGGGCGTTGCTGTATGTGGAGCGCAATCGATTCAATTTTCCAATAGGGAACATGCATTTGTTTTAAACCAGCAAAACTTTCCGAAAGGCAACATAAATATGGACCGAAAAATGCTAAAAGTATAGTAATTAGGTGCTAAAATAAAAAGTTACAGGAGTAAAGAGGACTTAAAGACGGCATTTTTTTTGCTATGATTGAAAAACTAGAATTACCTTCTAAATATTTATGTTATCTGTGTATATTTCGTTGTGATGTCTATACTTCGTCAACGGTAGATCGTAGATATGTCATTGCAAAGACAATATTTCCTGGAGTATATGTACTTTTCGAAAAGCCAACAAAAAATTAGCAATGTTCCCCATTTAGAGCTAAAATTAACATATGATACCTGAGATGTTGCGGGTACAGTTCTGCGGCAAACATGGCGCAGCCCTAGTGTTTGCTTGAGCGTATTAATACCAACTTTCGATTTGAGTACGGATTATTCTATAGATAATGTCATATCTATGTTTACGATAATACACACCTTGTATTTCTTACTAATAACCAACCCACAAAATTTTGAGATTTTTAAGTTAGGTACCTATGTGCTTAGAGTTCAACGTTCGATAGGTACGCAATTCACTTTCTGGTATTTTATGTTACTAAATATAGGCATTAAGCAATAGGTAAGTACCCCACTAAGGGAACGTACCCATACTATGTGACCGATTTATACCCATTCTTAACCCTCTCTTGGTGACCATCCGAAGTATATGCCGAGATCCATATCACGTAGTAGTAATGGCCGTCGCGCGAGATTTTCCTAGATGTTGACTACGTGACAAAAGCTTAAACCCCCTCCCCTCCCCCACTCGGTGACTATTATCGGTATTGTCTTTTATACAGTGGGCCAAGTCTTTGTGAGCCAAATTATATTGTGTCCTTTAGCCATTCGATAGCTAGTAAAAACACCAAGATCCTAGAATTACGACACATGCTGACTGCATGTAGTCATAATATATTTGTCAATGAAAATATCAATACAATACTCAATGAAAATATGTCAGTGTGACATGATTTTTTAATAAGAATTATCTATAATAATATTATTACTATCGCCAACAAACTGTCTTGCAGTTTAGTGATTTTTATGTTTATGAAACAATATTGTTAATACTTATGAATAAATGGATAAAAAAAAATAGAATACCTAATACGAACAAATTATCGGTCAACCTGCTTATGAATTAGATTACCTAATAGTCTCTACTATCTATTAATTATTATTATCTACATTACATATACATATTAAAATAGAGTGTCCACAATAATATATCACCGTAAGGGAACAATGATAATAAGCGAACCTTTAATAAGACACTTTTCCAACACCCCTAACAATTCTCCACCTTTTATATCTACATTGTAATTTTCGCATTTTCCCTGTGCAATGTTTGTTTGTATATTATATAAATACACCTACAATATGTTCTTTATACAATCAAATACAATAAAATACAAATATTTCTATCGTACGTCTTTATATAGAAAGCACAATACAAAGTAAATAGAGAAAATCGTGAGCCAAGCGAAACAATCCCGTGTTAGGCGCAAGGAACAAATGACAGGCGCATACCAAAGGTCAAATTCCCGCCGACTCCCATTATTAGTCCATAAAACGTTCCGCTTGAAAATTGCAAGCAAACGTGCAGACGAGTTAAACAGAAATAAATAAGTGTTGGCTGCGCTGTTGCTACGCGCGTTCAAGGTCTCCGCGACCCTGGCCATGCACGCCCCTCCCCCGTCGCCCGCGCCGCGCCTCCCCGCGCGCATGTGCAATCTGCACACACGCGCGCCCGACGCTTGTACATGCCATAGGGGCGGCCATGTAAATGCTCAAATAATGTTATTAGTTATTACAATGTAAACGCTTACAAAGGTTATGTTTATGGCTTGCGTGTTCAAATAAGAATTGTAAGGTTTTTCCTACTTGTAAGTTTAGTTAATTATGTTTTAAATGTCTTTGCGACCCATAAACTTGGGCATACAAGTTACTTTTGCTTGAGGAACTTGTTTTTACGTTGCAAGAAAGAAAGAACTATGGCTAAAAACTTTACGCTATTCCGAAATTGTGTAAGAGTGCACGCACATATGGCATCAGTGGGCACCAATTGAGATTAAATATTATTACCTACTATATATATATATATATATATATATATATATATATATATATATATATATATATATATATATATATATATATATATATATATATATATATATATATATATATATATATAATTTTTTACTTTGTGAAAGATAATAATAAATAAAACATAATACCTACGCTGTAATGAATAATGTTGCTGCCTCTTACACTATACCGTCGTGTTTATCGTTGAGAACAATTTGCACGATACACGTGGCTAACACTGGTGGGGTTCGGCTAGACCTATCAGCTAGGGCCCACTGAGCTACCCAATATGTTGTAGCCGCTATTTTAAAGAATGAATAACACCACTGAAGAAAACTTATGTAACAATAAAATACTAAGACGGAAAGCGCCCAGAAACTGATCAGGACAGTTATGGTCAAATGAGTCGGATTAGACTGCTGGATCAGGACATTAATTAATGATCAGGAAATTAAAGAATTAATCTAGGAAATCGGTATCTTTTGGACATGGCCCTTCCATTCGCAAGGTAAGTAATTAGACCTTAAGTTAGGTAAAATCAATCCGAGTTAAAACCTAACAAACACTGCTACAAAAATATTTTATACCAGTTTGGAGCTCAAAAGTAGAACTACTAACAGATAAATTGTTCAAACACGTGTTTAAATGTACTTTACTTTTAAATACGGTGTACCCCAAGAATATGAGATCGTTGTGTTACAACTGCACCTATAATTTAAGTAATAATAATTTAATTTATTATTGAACACAAGCAAAATGATGATGATTATAATTAATCAATGTGTACAAGTCTCTGTAGTCTCTGCGGAATTCCAAATAAATTGGCAGCGGTCCACCCGCCGAGTTGACGCCCTTAGGGCTTTCCAAATAAAGATATACTGGACTCTATGGTGTTATCGCGTAAATCCTTGTTTTATGCTGTACTTTATCGTGCTTGTGCATAATAATATGTTTGGTAATATATTATGAAGAAGCTTTTCGTATATTTGCAATTTTGCAAAGTACGTATGATAAATCTTAGGGTCAAGCAAACCGAAACGAAACGAAACTATATTTATAAGGGTCAGATCACACCACGACGATAAGCGACTCTACGCGGTGCTTAATTTTTAAGATAGCTATTCAAAATTGAAGTTTATTCATTACATAATAATATACTCGTTTCATTGTAAGAGTTCGAATGTCAAGTTGCACAGCGCATGTGAAGGTAGTGTATGACTGATGTAATATGAAACGTGTATTTTTTGTGTGGTGAATAAAGTTCCATTTTGAAGAGCTATCTTAAAAATGCATCGCCGCGTAGCGTCGTCTTCATTGCGGTGTTATCTGACCCTTAAAAAACTTCGTACCTAGGTACAGAAGATGATAAAATTTCATAAACACTAAGGTAAATAGAGCAAGCAGTAGCAGCTATGCTGTATCTATTCACTATTTATCGAATTAAGATTTTTATTATTATTATTTAGTAATCTGTGGTAGACATGCGAGAGCTGTGATGGCTGGTGGTCATGGTTTCGGATGCCTCAATTTCTGGGTCATATTATTTATAATAGGGGATTTACACAAGTGACTAAAGCCGCACGCGGCACGGCGAAAATTTGCCTTTTAAAAGGCAATTTGGACGGTCGAATCGCCATTTTAAACATCGATTTTCAGTGGATTTTCCCCGTGCGACTTTAGTCACCCGTGCAAATCCCGCTGTATATAAAAATATAGAAACATCATAATGTATATTGGTATTGAATCCACGCCACATCGAATCCATACATTTTCAAAACGACGCGCGTTATCTGATAAGCGAGATACATGTGCTGTAGCTATTAACATAATATCTCTATATATTATACACTATCACAATAAACTAACACCTAGATAACGATAAAGATAAGATAATTAAGGTCGCCTTTTCTATTTTAATTCAGTCATCCAACATAGGCACTTGGAGACCCATACAGTCAATATTGAAGTTATTCCTACTAGATGTTGCCCGTGTTCATGTCGAAACAGGATCTCTAAAAATCTGCCATCGTGCGGGGGTGAATTTTGATTTGAGATAAAAGTAGCCCTTGTATTTATTAAAACTGCCTAAGCAGTTTTAGCTGTCTGTATGCCACATGTCATTCAAATCCGTTCAGCGCTTTTTGCGCGAAATAGAAAGACATCTTCACAAAATTTTTGAATGTATAATATAAAAAGATATATTATGAACTCCCTCCCCCTTAACGTAACGCCGCACATTGTATGCCTGTATTTAAAAACAATTAATAGAAAACATAAATTGTTTTCTTATTTTAAATTAATTTTAACATGTGACGTCACAAAACTTTTGGTCCTTGTCACACAATGTCACATTTGGTGACACCCTCTCCCATTAACGTGTTACGTAATTTATGGATGGCCCCTAAACAACACACACACACGCAATGGAAAGTCCTCTTTTCCACAACTTCAGTACGAAATGGTAGTTGTGTATACTGAAGTTACGTGTTGTTGATTTTACTTAAGATTATCTACACTCATATAATAAAGAGAAAAAATTTGTTTATATATATACATAGAGGAGACTATCGCCAAAATGTATGGTTCGCGGGCAACATGTAGTAAAATATAATATGAAAATAATATTATGTTTGTCTTAATATGTAGAGCACCTCTACCCACGTGTATATACGGTCCAACACGTTTAGCTGTATCTATACATCATATAATATGTGTAATGTATAATATGTTACATTGTATTTACACGCGCCACACTCGTATTCTATGCCAGGTATTAATGACATATACTTATAAATGATTAGTTTTAAATACCTGTTACAGTTTTATAATTGTGCGTGCCCAAAGGTTTTAAGCCTCTTTAAAATAAATGAAAAAAGAATTGTGCGTACAATATAAGTGATTAAAGTGATCAAGAAATTGATCTTAAATTTACCTTTGACACATTTGGCTAACTTTAAGATTGACGAGTAGGTACGCAGACATTATAAAATATAGTGACCTACAACAGTGATTAATATTATTAAAAAAATCTATTCAATTACAGTTAAACAATAAACATTTAAAGGTAAAGGTATCATATGTCTTTAAAACTTGAATACGCAAAAACATAAACTTTTGTATTCACCAATACCTTTAGGTGATAGTATGATAGTTGTAATATAATAGTCGCGTGGTTTGTATAGGTATAGCTTCTCACATTAACACAACAAGCCTTTCAGTTAGTCAATGTCGTAATCTATTACACAAAAATCTTAATAATATAATCTATTCAGACAATATGCCGTCGTAATCGAACAAAAGACGTTTAGAGGAACATTATTAACTTATGTACATTATATAAATACAAATTGATAAACATATGTAGTTTTATAATTTATCACAACTAACAATAATTAATATTAAATTTTAGGAAACGTTGAAACGTCCATTTATTGTCTTTTGCAGTTAAATCAAATCAATCAAAATCTAAAAAAAAAAAACAATTGTTTTTTTTTTTCGATTTGAATTTCGAGCTTGTTACGTACGTACGTTACGTATGTACGTGTAAGAGTAAATAAAAGAGGTATTACAGTGACAAGTATATTTAAAAAAATATAGGGGTCGTGGGCAGAAGGCCGAACGGTCTGGTTTAGCCTCTTGGTGTCTGTGGGAATCGGAGGGGCTTTAACCACGTGGACACTTAGCTGGGTCCAGGAGTGAAGCACGTGGCTAGAGCGAGTTGGGGCTCCAACTTCCGGTAGCGTCTCTCTGTTCACCGCGACGTAGATCGTCCAAGGGGCGGTGCAGACTGATTCCAAAACCAGTCAGTTCAGTCCGGAATAACTAGCGGCACTTAGAAATCCGGATGTGTGAAAACCAGCCACCAAGTCCATAAAGAAAACGGTGCCTTGAACCGGATAGGAATCCCATAGCCGCGGCTAGCCTAGCTAGCTAGCGCGCGTGATCTTAACCCCAAACGATCAAAATCACGGGCTGTGTGACCATCACAAAATAAAGGGTAAGCAAAATAAAAGATGATATACAAGAATAATTAAAGCATGGATACAAATATCCTAATATTATATCAATGCAAAACGGAAAGAATGAGCACGTGGCTTGGCCAATTAAATTTTGACAACTAATTTTACAAGGTGCTAATTTACATGAAAAATAATGTGTTTTATTACAAGCGTGATTCACGAAATAAAACTTCACAACACCGATATATAAAAAAAAAATCACCGTGTAAACGGGATTAAGACATATGATACACTTGTATCCAGAAAAACTTGAATAAATGGATTCAGCAAAAGAAAGGAACTGTCATCTCGCGACAGCCATTATATACCCTTTACTATCGTATTGTTTTTTTTTTTAGCTGACAACTAGCGGTAATGCATAATCCATATGCCACAATAAAGAAATATTGGAGATGAAACTCCAGTTAGAAACGTTTGCCAATAGATGGCGTCGTCTAGTATAAATTAGCTATTATAATTAGCAACAACAGCTAATAGATGACGCTATATTAACTACGTTAAAAATGTAGCTTTGCTACGAGCTAAACCATGCGCGCGCTCTTATTTTTTCTCATATTCCATTATTATATAACATTATTCTACGAATAGTCGTTTCGTCGTGGTTTATATGATGTAACATCATTTGAAGAATTGTTGCACGTCATGCTCAAGGCAACATGTTTTTGCTAACTCCAAAAAGTATAATAGGCTACGTTGAAAAACATTGGCTCATTTGACGTCATGTTAGGCAGATTCCGCGTCGCTATACAAGACAATTAAATATTATTAGAAGAACATAATTAATAGCATTAGGTATGTAATTAAAATAATTTCTTTTGCTTTTGTGAACAGGAAAATAAAATTAGAAAATTCCTTGGTAAATATTTTTGCGGACAAAAATATCAACATAATTCAATGCAAATGCAATTTATTATTTATTAAAGATATTAATTATTATTATAGATATTATGTAGTTGTTTGTTGTGAAAATTAAGTTGACTATAATTGACCATAAAGTTAAAATGTAACCGAGCTACCTTACCAAAAAAGGCCTGTAGGCCTTTTTACTATGTTATACTATAGACGTATATATTATAGACGAAGCATGTTTAGTCAAAAAGTGTCTCCAGTTAAATGGCCCCACTTTTGAGATTTTTGGGGCCATTTTGATATATTTGAAGTATGGTGAAAACAAGATGGCTGACATTTAAAGTATGGTGAAAACCAAGATGACTTAACTTTTTCTTGTATGAAGATTTGTTCTGTCAAATGTATGTCATACCGTATCTTGAGTTTTGAAATCTTTGTGTTATACAGTTATCCCTAAGTGTACATTATAATGAATAAATTAAGGTTTAAAAAACCTAAGCAAGAGCATGTAAGGACACGTCTAAGGAGGGTTCCGTAACTATACAAAGCGTATAGATTTTTTCAAATTAAGTACTTCAAATGCTATTGTCTAATTTCGCTAAAAATAACTTCTCTTATGTGTATTTAGCATGATCTGTCAGCACGAATAGATACAAGTTTCTATATCTTATAGTTTAGGAATGCTAGGGGAGGATTACCAACTTGAGTACCAACTTGAGTACCAACTTGAGTACCACTTTACCAATTACTCAAAAATAGTTCACTGTATAAAAAGTCGTGTACTACACTTCGTCTTCATATTAAAAAATTGATTTGTAAATATCGCACACTATAGGGTTGAATTAAAAAAAAAAGAATCATCTTCACTTCAAATGTAGGTACTAGGTATGGGGAGCAACGCCTAAAAAGATTTACACAACGGATAACTTAAACAACGTTACTGTCTTTGTGTGTCAAGTGACTTTTCCAACGCATCAGACAAAGACAGCAACGTTGTTTAAGTTATCCGTTTTGTAAATCTTTTTATTAGTAAGGGGGTAATAATTAAAAAAAAATATTTCAACTTTTTGTGACTTCGAAATGCATATAATTACAAAACTACACATAAAATCCTAATTCTTTTTACTTTTATCAAGTTGTAATACCTTAATTTTCAATTAACGTTAATTAATGATTTAATTAAAAATTAATTGCGTTAATTAATGTTCAATTAACATTAATTTAAATATTACTAAAATAACTCGAGGGCGTATTATCAAACCGGTTTATGACAAAATTTGTGAGTAATACATATTTATGTAAATAAACAAGCCAGCTTCCGCCATCTTGGATTATACGTCAACGGGACGCGTACGTCAGCTGATACCGATAACAATGTTCCATAAAGGCAGCTATTTTACGAAGGTTAAAGGCTATTCGTACTCGAGCGTGCAAAATATGTACGAAAAGTTTGCTATAATTTTTTTATTATTTATTCTTCGTGTAGACATTAACAAAGACACATTTGACAGTTAAAATAATATACTGGCGTATAATCCGATTTTAGACCGCAAAATGAACAATGAACTGGTTTATGTATAAAGCAGTCTTTGTTATTGGATTTATATCTACAAGTGGATTCCAACAAACTTATTAGTCATACTAAATTCTTATTGCCACACTGACTCTATAGTTTATTCTTTTTAATTTGACAATAATTGTCAACTTTTATAAAGTCAAAACTTTTTTGATTATCTTTACATAATTATTATGTAAAGGTAATCAAAAATTTGACTCGTAAGAACTTTAAATAACTATATAAGTAATATTAATTAAGTATAATACTCATGAGCGGAAAAAACAAAGAGCCGGCAAAGTGCGAGTCGGACTCGTGCAGTCGGTTTCCGTACCATTACATGTTTAATTATTATTACGTTATTTTTGTACGAAGTTTTCCAAGTAAGCGCATTTTACAAGTTAGGCCTCTATAACTACACACACATACGGCATATTTAGCGGAACATAAAATAAAGGTATCATATGAGGTTGCTGGCTGGTTTATATCATTTAATTTAAAAAGAAATATTTTCAAATTAAGAAAACAACTGAACATCACATTTTATGCAATTGTTTTAATTTTATTCAAATACACCTTATCTGGAGCGAACTTCGAGTATTTCTTCCTTCTGAGTTTGATTTAAAATTTCATTGAAATACTGTTTTTTGTTAGTTTTTTTTTAATCGCGTATCTTTTTGGAGTTGAGGACTGAATTATGCCTGACTTAGCCCCAACGGAGATTGCCAGGGCACTCGAAATGCGAAGAAATGGTCAAACCTACAGAGTGATATCCAGAGATCTTCGTCGACCAGTTTCAACGATCCATCGCAGTATCCAACGGTTCAGGGAGACCGGTACTTATGTGAGAAGAGCAGGACAAGGCGGAAAAAGACGCACTTCGAGTAGGGATGATCGTTTCATTCGGCTTCGTGTACGTAGGAACCCCCGTTTGACGGCCGTCCAAGCCCGACATGAGTTAGAAGCAGTGCGAGGTGTAACCGTAAGTGAGCGTACGGTACGAAGAAGGTTCGAAGAAGCTGGTTTGGGTTCATTTGTGCCCGCCAAGGCTCCAAGGCTCGAGGTAATTCATCGAAGAAACAGGTTAACTATTGCTCAGGAACATCGACTTAGGAACGCGGACCAATGGAGTAAGGTATTGTTTAGTGATGAGTGCAGAATTCTCTTAAATCAAATTTATGGCAGGCAAAGAATATACAGACGCAAAGGAGAACGATACATTCAGACAAATTTTGAAACTACAGTTGCATACGGTGGTGGATCAATAATGGTTTGGGCGGGCATTTGTTTGGGAGCTCGCACAGACTTGGTACTGATTGACAGGGGGAGTCTGACTGCAAACCTCTATATCAGAGAAGTTTTGAAGAAAATGTCGTACTGTTTACCCCATATATCGGTGACGATTTTGTTTTTATGCAGGATAATGCTCGGCCGCATACCGCTCGGGTAACTCAAGCTTATCTTAATGATATGAATATCACTGTTATGGAGTGGCCGGCGAGATCACCGGATATGAACCCAATAGAGCACGTTTGGGACTTGCTGAAAAGAAAAGTTAAGTCCAGAATTCCAGCTCCTGCCAACGTGGGTGAACTGCGAATCGCCGTAGTTGAGGAATGGCGGAGACTATCCCAGGAGACCATCGATAACATCATTCTCAGTATGCCTAGACGGGTAGAAACTTTAATAAGAGCAGGTGGAGGAAATACGCGATATTAATCACCATTTTTCTAATTTAATTAATTGTTATTTTAATATTAATTTTCACTTTTCCCGGTTACATGAAAAGTTCAAAAATGTACCATTTTTCACAAATAGCCTTTACTCGCAAAATCTGTTCTTAATGTGATCTCATTTTAAGTAAAACAAATGAAACTTTAAATAACAAAAGAAGTGTAGTAAGTAGATTTTAATATAAAACCATATTTTTTTAATTATGGACCTTTTTTTGTGTTCCGCTAAATATGCCGGTGTGTTTATATAACCTATACTGACGAAGTTATATACTCGTAAGCTGTTATAGTTTTCCTTTAAAGTTCATCACATGGACTAGGTATCATTATGAATTTTTTCAGATTTTTCGAGCCAGCCGTTTGGCTTTTAGAGGGGGCACCCTATTTAAAAAAAAATGCACTTTAAAGTTGAATATCTCACAAGCGGATACCTAAATCAAAAAATCGTCGTACCAACCTCTCAATATTCTAAAAGACCTATCTAACGATACCCCATACTATGGAATAAACGTGAGAAAAAAAATCGTACAGTAAATACATATCCGTGCAAAGTTTCATCTTTCTAACACTAACCGTTTAGGCGGACGAACGGACGGACGGACTTGACGAAACCAGTTTCTGAAACCTGAACTACGGAACCCTAAACATGGAGGACTAATGTTTCGTAGACCCTCTACGATACCTTTACTTTATTAATACGGACCGGAGACCTATGAGAATAAGTGATCATAAAGACGTTGTTGTCGGTCAAGATGAAATTCTTTCAGGCATGTTCACATGCACCAGTTTTATGAGATGTAGCATATCTAAGTTTATGATGCTCACAATATAATAATGATATTATTATATTGTATATAATTATATATACAAAATATATAATGTAGATATTCTCTACATCAATACTGACATATCGTAGAGCTCCTAATCTAAAAAGTTAAATCAACGACGATCTATAAAATCAATATTATGATGGCAATAAATTAGAGAATGTTCGAATTAGAACATTGTGGAGTATCGACTATCGAATAATTGTGTAGTCATGTCGGCGAGCGTCGGCACTCGGCTGCCGCTGCCGGCTGGGATCATCCGATCACCTTGAACTTGTGAGATCGACATTTTTTGCCAACTCCGCAACAGGATACGTCGTTTTGGCCCTTGATTTCTCGATGCCCTTGGTAGAGATTATGGCCGCCATCTTTACATTTCATTTTCTAATATTTACTCGTATTACGTAAGCGGTAATTAGCATTCGACCAACGTATCGTATTCATATGTTGAAATAAATTATAATGAAATTGAAGTTTTAATGCTCTAGGTTTCTTGCAGATCTGCACGTGTAGCTAATTAAATAAAGACGTCAAGGCCAGGCTCAAGTGTAATATTTGGAATTAATCTGTAATATAATAGTATTTGTGTATTTTCTGACCCCTAGTTAGTTATTATTTACATTACAGAATAGTGAAGTACATTCTTAAACCAACTTTCAGGTTTCAGTTTTTTTATAGTCATAGTATCCATATTTTACACAAAATCTACGTGTTTAAATCTAAATAATATAAAATCCTGTTTGTGAAATTAATATAAAATAACAAAATGTTTAAAAAAGGTAAACCCATACGCGTGTTGAAAAACATGGAACGAAAACAAGTGTGTATAACTTACCGGCAATTTTCCCGTGCGTCAACTATTGCATAACTGCCGGGCCGCCGCGCGTCTCATGCACATGCCGAGTACCAACTCAGTACACACTTCCACACCTCAAGTACCAGTACAACGATGGCGGCATTCACGATGTTATGTGAGGCAGAGTCGTCGAGGCACTGGCGGGCCGGCCGCGCCGCCGATCGCTCCTGCATTGCGGCGCGCAGTCGCACTCGCTCGCGCACGACCTTGGCATTGAACTTGGCCTAGGTCGGTGCGGGGAGAGGGCTCCCCGCGCGCGGGCCCGCCCGATGTGGTAACTGGTGATGCACCGGCAGCTGCACCGCCCCCCCCCCCCTGCGCCCCCACGTCCCTCCTTACCCTCTCCGCCCGCCACGCCGCCATCCTTCCGCCTTACTCCACAACCCTTCCAATTTATAATCTACGTCTTTGCTTGTTACTTTTAGCGTCACAGATATCAAAATATATGATAAGTTTTCGCGTGGCCCAGGATCATAATTATTATAATACCTATGATAAAATATGGAAGCATTAAGATAAGATGAAAATTAATAAGGAAATGTTAGTGTTAGTTATGTTTTGCTCTACGAAAGTAGACTTTGGCCTTATAAGTTTACCAATTTTGGAACTGAAGAAGATGCGCTTGATAACCTACCTGATAACAATGTTATCTTGATACAAAATAAAAGTTATTGTGTTGTATTCCGACTTATTATAATAATATGTACTCGTATGTAAATAACAAGTACTTTTGAGTGCCAAAAGCGTTCTTGATAAAATCATAATACATGTACACTGTAGGTAATAAAGCTAATGCCATAATTACTATCAAACATCTTATATCTTATACTTTAAACGAGAAAATCTTGAGTATATCTATTACGTTTGTCGAAAATGGCTACAAGTATTATCATGGAACTTAGTATGCAGGTAGTTTCGGGAGAGAAAAATCGATCCAGCTTGGTCTTATCCCTGGTTATTGGAACTGTGCATTTTTAAACTATATATGTTTTTTCATTCGTCGTGCAATAATATATCAATTATTTCGACTCTATTATGTCAGTCCGATTGGCAGTTTGGTATGCGTACTTATGTATAATTTTTGTTTTGTTCGAAAATTCGGAATGTGGTGCGCTCAAATCCCGGTCAGATAAATATTTTTGTGGTACGATTTATTTTTAAAATTTTTCATAACTGCAAGCAAAGCTCGGTTAACCTAGGTACTATTAGTATAATAAGATGAAACATCAAGATGAAACAATTATGCATCATAATATTTATATGTATTTGTATGTAAGAGGATTGATGCATGTCACGATTGTTTACTACATACAACTAAATATAAAGTTTCCTTATCTCGGGAAACAATATTATCTTACTTTAAATGTTTCCGTGATGTGAATAAAAAAATACCAATAGTATAAATAATAAAAATACTTATTCGGACTATCAATTTTGGACAAATTCTTTCGGACAAACACGGTCTATTTTAAGAACAAAACTTAATTTGCTTGTATTTGTGCTATATGCTACCTGGCTACAAACTTTTAACTCTAATCTATAAGGACTTTAATACAAGCGGCGGGGATAAAGAACAATTTATGTGTAATTTCAGTCAGTAATCAAATCTAAATAAAAATCAGAGTGCATAAAAACCAGAAGAGCATTAAATGAAAAAAAAAGTTTGCATGTAGAGCCAGTGAGTAGAGAGATATCTTATATTTTTCTTAATTTTTTAAATATATCCTACTACTGTTAAAAATGTGAAAGTTTGTGAGGATGGATGGATGTTTGTTACTCTTTCACGCAAAAACTACTGAACGGATTTCGATGAAATTTGTTATTGAAGTAGTTTAAGCTCTGGGTTAACGTATAGTCTGCTTTTTATACCCTCTACCCGAAAAAGTACAGTGTTTCCGCGGGTAACTGTATTTACGCGACCGGAGCCGTGGGCGAAAGCTAGTTATGTATAAACTTTTTTTTAAATGCCACTGATAGTATAATTGTACACTTATACAATAATTTAGCACAGTGCGGATCTCAAAAATGGAGGCACGTACAAAGAGGAATGTCAAGCTAATAGTAGTATTAGGTTCTAGCATAATATTTAGCTGCAAGCTCGTCCTCGACCGGAGCTATTTTTACATATTTAAATCAACTTTATAAATTTTGATGAACGTGATTTAGTGGGCAATAACAGATAGGTGTTTTAAAGTCTATAAGCGCCTCTGTGGCCAGATAGAAAGCAAGACTAAAGCTACAATACTACATTATCCTACACTATATTCTTTGCAAAATTTGTAATTTATTTTAATTAAATTTAACAGTGGAGTTGGGTCTGTTACTTTTATTTTAGAACGTCTTGTAATACTAGTGGGCGCCCTGTTGTCGCCTATAATAATTCATATATATAGGTTCATTTGCCTTAGATAGAAAAATGTACATTTTGTGACAGATTGACGGACGTCAACGTGTAAAAAAAACCTCCTTGTATCTTTCAAACGCACGGTAGTGTGTCAATAATCTTAGGTGGTGTGTGTTGTTGTTATTTTTATTAATTTGACGTATTTCTAAGCATTATTTTTAAAAATTTTAGCCTTCTGCACACCTTCCTCCACATGAACTTTAATTTACCGGGCAAATTTCACACTCCGCCAATTGCATAGTTTTCGTAAAACTGCACCGAAAATTTTTGATTCGCGTATTAAAATAATAATTCTGTACCCAATGCTGCGTCGATATTGTCGGTGCATCCTTGTATGTGCTTAAAAGTCACACTTTGTTTTCATCAAAATATGTTATGTTTTGCGACACTTTAATAAACATTCTTACTCAACGGAGTAAATGAATTATAGGCGATGTGGCGTGATCCCCCGGACCTGAACACTCAACGTTCAGGCCGTGGGTTGGGAGGTGGATACGGGGGAAAGTGGGCGACGGATCGATGGGCCCGCGCATGCGCAATGGCCTGCCACGTACAGCCTTCCCGGGCGAGGCTCGCGTCAAACCGCTACATTTATATTTCTCAAGTATCCTAGCTACTTGTCGTTGATTAACAATTATGAATTTGGAATTTTGTATGGTTTGTGAGTACGCCTTTTGGATGTGTGCATCAACATCTTGGTTTCGTTGGAAATCAGAAACAATGGAAAAATAGAATAACAACGTCTACTACTCTACAATTTCCTTTTTTATTTTTTTACGTCACTTTTTTACTGCGTTTTTCACGTCAACAATTGATATTATAAATCTTAACTATTTCAAATACGTAGACGTCTAACCATGTAATTCAAAAATAATTATTTTATTATAATTATAATTCGCAATACTTATTACAGAAAACTAGTCCATATGTTAAGTGATTATAGTTACTAAACGTTGTAAAAAGAAATTTAAATCAATTTCCGTAATATTATATACATGTGTGCATCAATTTAGTAGCTAATACAGATTTTTGTCCTTGGATACGAACCCGCACCTCTACGTAGAGCTAATTACGTCAGACATGTACAACAAGCTTGCGTAATCAAGCCGCGCAAAACACGTTGTAATAACCTTAGCTCGTAGGAGCTCTTCTGCGACGTTTTTATAGGTTCTCTATTACAATGTAATTCTCTGTTCTTCCTGGACTTTCGCCATCATCATCACCGATCATAAGTTCCCACTGCTGCAGTCACTTCCTAGGGAACTTTGTTCGCAGGTCCACTTCCTGAGGATGCTCCGGGTTCGGGGCGTAACGCGCGTCTAGTTTTGCAACCTGCACGGTGGTGTGGGGCCTTGCACGATCTTGCTGACATTGTTGCTTGAGTGGTGGTGGTGTTTGCACAATCTTGTTTCTGAGTGTACGCATAAGCAGTGTGGGAGAAGGGAGGTGCTTTACGCATGCTTATGCGTGCACCCACACATTTGCTTGCAGGTTGTGGGTATTTTTCCGCGGGATATTGCTGGATACTTATAATATTAATTAAATTATATTTCCGCGAAGTAACGCCTGATTCTATTAACTACTATAATGTTATATATAATTGACACAAACCTTATTTGTGCACTCTACAACACGGAATTGAACCTACTTCCTTTTAAGTGAAATCCAAGCAATCTACCACTGATGTGTAAATAATATTTAGTTATTTGACAAACACTCAAATAACTAAATATTGTTCCAAATGAAATAAACCGTCGACCTAGCGGGGGAATTTCCATAAGTGTCCGCGGGAAAAATCGGCGGGGGATTTTTCTTACAAAGTTATAGTTGAGGTAGATATGTATGGTAGCTCCCTCTAGTTTTCCTCTTAATTTTTAATATAGTAAATAAACAAAAACTTTCTTGACCAAAAAGTACATGAAATCTTAAGTCTTAAGTGAAGGCCAGTCTCTTTTATATTATAATGTACAATATATTATATTGGATAGCTGTACGTAGTACGAGTTTAAAAAGTTACAAAGTTATTCAGGTGGATATTAAGTAAGTTATTGAGTCATAAGAAATGCACGCATGTGTGTGTGCCCTTCGGCGATGGCATGGGTTCAGTAAGCTAAGTACTGCTAGGGTCATGTGTATGGTGTGTGAAATCAAAGAAAATAAGTGTGTTTACAATCTGCTATGCAATAGATTTTCAGTATCATCATAATCGAGATTCATAGGAAAGCTTTTGATCATTGATTAGCATTTAAATCTCTTACTTGACAGTAAATTAATCTTATCATTGATAATACTATATTTAATCATACACATTTTAGGTAGCCATAATAAATTCTTGACCTAACAAAAAAGTTCTGTTTCTACCCTCTCTAGTTTTCCTTTTACTATAATCTTATAAAGTCTTCTATATATTTTATATTCTATATATCTTATAAAGACTTATAAATACTCCGTTATTGGAAACTCTATTATTAGTACAGCGTACAGGATGTGAGTAATACATTGTACGAAATACACATTCGTGTGTAATGATGTTTCCACAATGGAGTCACCTTGGCAGTCCCGCGCCTAATGATGTTAAATCATAACGTCAATCGACTCTGACGATAAAAATGTATTCCTTAATATTTTAAATCGTTAACTGCTCGTTTTTCTGAGTATTACAGAACCTACGCTTCATCTAATCTAAAACAAGAAAACTATAAATTATACAGGTACGTCGGTTTTGTTTTGCACATTTTTAGCTACAACGTGCAGCTTTTAATTTATACGTTACGTAAGATTTAAGTTTTGAAAGATTAAGGCCCGTTTTCACCAACTGATTCCTAAACAACTCTTATGTAAGTGACCCTTTGGATAGGTGGTCTCCTAAAATCGGCACCTACCTAATTTCATTTTCATCAAGCTGGGTAATACTTAGCTATGGAACTCCTAGTTAAGTGACAGTTTTTTTTTCTAATTTGCGCTCATACTATTGATATTTTATCGATAAATGTAACATTGCAAATTCTAGTATAAATAATTCACAGATAAATAATATAACTTAAATAAATCCAAGTTACTGTACTTTTGTGTGCTTTGATAAATTATTCAGCAATTTTAATAACTAAATTAGACGATGACGTACAGCATGTTTAAAAATGTACTGTGCTGTAAATTAAAAAGTAATTATGTCAGTTTCACTGATGAGTGACAGACGAGTCATTTGATGTTGTTTATTTACAAGTCACAACCACGTTTACTGTCTCACAACCTCCAAATTGTTCGTTTATTCTTTGTGGTTAATTATTATATCATTTTTGATTAGATACTAAATTGTTACATACCTATTTGTATGAAATTGTATCAGAGACGTCCAAGTAGGTAATGGTACATGTAAATACATATTAAAAAGAACATTCACTGTTTTTGATTTCGACATGATATTCAAGAATCATTAGAAAATTATGAATTCCATTGGTAAAGGAGTATGTAGGCAAGTACGAGAAAAGTACCTAAATGTAAAATGTAAATGAATAATACACTTACTTGTCTATAAACTCAAGAAGATGTTCAATTTTTGCTAATAAAAATATTACCCTCTGTTTTATTAACCTATATCGGATGAAGTCGATATCATATTTATCAAAATGTTCCACACTTTGGCGATATAAACGGGGTCTATTTGGTAACAAGTCATTAGAAAATAATTCAAGCACTTCAACAGCGTCTAAAGTTACCAATAACTAGCTTAGATCGTCTTCCATTTCAAGGGATTCACGTATTTTCAATCACAGTGTAATGTTATGTGACAGTTAAGGCGCGAAATATCGGGCCCCTAAAGTTAGAGGCCCCCCTAAGGTCTTAGGTGACACCTAAACGTTGATGAAAACAATTTTTCTTAAGAGGCGCCCTAAATGGCCGCTAAGGGACACTTAAAATTAGGAGTCAGTTGGTGAAAACGGGCATCAATCACGAAAACACCTTCATTATGACCACTGGGAGAGTGAGTATATCTAGTTATCTAACTGTACTAATTGTTAAATTGAATAATCAGCTGATACGGTTCATAATAATATGATGACGTGTTAACAATTTTCTTCACCCCAATTAGGAAAGTTAGCAGTAACCTTCTTTCAACCGACTTCCAAAACACAGGAGGAGATTATAAAACTGCAAGCAAATGTCATTATTAAATAATAATCATCATCACCACAACCATCATCACACCATACATCATGATATTATGTTGATATAGGTATTTCTCATAGTATTTTACACCGATATCGATTTCTTTGAACATTCACAGCTACCAAAAAGTGAAATGTTGTTGCCAAGCCTGTAAGCCCTAACAACGCTGATGATGAGATCTATGAGGAATCGAGGAAACTCTTATTAGAAAACTTAATGATCGTGAAGTTTTATTACAGATTTTTAATTTCCCCGCAACTTTTTCTGTCAACACAACACCATAAAAAAGATTTGTGAAAATTGGTCTAGCATTTCATGCAATGAATGACCAAGAGAAAAGGAGAATAATTTTTTTTCATATAGAAGATGATCACTAACTATGAATTAATCTGAGACACGGTGCCGGCCGACTCAACATTAGGAATTTTGAGTAGATTTCATTTATGATATCGTGAGTGGTGGGACCTCTTGCTCCAACTAACTTTATGGAGGTGTTTTGTGCATAAGTGCTTAAAATCGACATTGAAAACACATGATTATACTGTAGTAGACGTTGCTGCAAACGCAAAAGGAAATCTCGCGGGAACCGTACATTTCGCCGCGATAAAATGTAGCTTCAGCTGGATGGTAGAATGGTAATTTGTGTGTTGTTTACGAATTGGTCTCGGGTTCGAAAACCGGTCAGATAAATTTTTTAATTTCTTAATATTTTTAAATATTTTATCGTCCTACTAAAACTCCGAACAATGCTCGGTCTCCAAGGTACTTGTTTATAATATTATAATATCACACAAAAGAAAAAAAGAAAAATATTTAAAAAAATATAGAAACCGGCTTCCAAAGTAAAAGGAATAACATTACTAAAATCACTATAAAGTATGAAATAATTCTTATTGTCGAAATAGTTCACCTTTTAAATTCTACTAAAATGTTACTATTTTTCTACTCAATCTTCTTATTTTTGAAGTCGGTACCAGCCCAAACAATTGTATTAATCCTTTGATAAAAAAATCATTAATTTTAACACAACTACGTCCTATACATATCCATGAATTAATATAATATTAAAGTTGATATAATCAAACATCTTCATATATATTGTATACGTACAAGCGATGTTCCTACATTGTCACAGAATGTCGCTGACGCGGGCGGCGCGGGCATCAGCTGGGCGGAGTAGGGCGCGCGCCTATCGATCGCCCAAGGCCAAGGCCGCCCACGCCCGCGCCCTCCGCGCCACTCGGCGCCTCTCCGCGCCACTCTGCGCCTCTCCGCGCCCCGTGCAAGCGCTCGCCCGTGTCAATTTACGTCAGGAGGAAAGAGAGATTTGGGTACTTAGCAGGAAGAAATGTAGATTTGTACATGTACTTATACGATGGAAAGTAGTTCCTTTGTGTAGCTATTAGAGTAGTAACGTCAGGTTCGGGACTTGAAAGGGACTCGAACTCGAAGAGAGTGCAATAGGTACAGCAACAGGACATGCAATAGGTTACTTGAATCTTTTTATACCCGACTACGGCGAAGACAAAAGGAAGGGTAATGATTTTGGCAGTCTATATATGTATGTATGTTTGTTCCATTGTAGCGTCTAAACTACTGGTCCGATTGTAATAACTAAGGTATAGTATATAGATTCGTAATGATGCCGCGAATAGCTATTTTTTTTATTCAAAATGTTGTATATCAAAAATTGAACCTCGGATTCTAACATCTAAAAAAATTTTACCGAGATAATCATCACGTGTCTGGAATCAAAGGAAAAGTTTGACAAGCGCACTACAATTATTGTTTAAATCAAAATACACGTTTAAAATGCGGTCGTACAATTCGTACAACCCAGTGTTCCAATTTTCGAACATTACGACATATAAGACTATAAATATATAATTATATAAAATTGTAATATATTTTATTTTTTAATTTATTGTAGACTATACATAACAAAATAAAAAATTTAATCTCCCCTGAATTGTCAAGCAGTAAAAAAGCTGATAATGATGAATTATAGCTAATAATACTCTCGATAATGTCAGCTTTCAAACAAAAAAAAAACTATATTAAAATTGGTTAATCGGTTCATCCGATTTTTATTACAAAATGCAGGTGAAATAAATTTTTAGCACTTTTATTACTTATTCGTTCGCTATACGGGTGACGGGTCTTACATTTTTCTTAATCGCAGCATCGTTCTGTTTTGATGTGTAGGATATATTCCAAATTTTGTTGATTGTTAGAACTTGAATGATCTCAATTGCTTTTCTTGATTAACATAATATTTTAATATCGTTCTTTAACTCTAGAAAAAAAATTGTCTCGCTCCGCGTTCGTGACGAAAATATTTTTAATTTCAAGTATTTTGATTACTTATTAATATTATCCCACAAATATGTTCGATTGGTAAACAGAAAAATACGAAATTTATAAAATAAATAAAAAAAAACTATAACGCGACTACGAAAAAAGGCCGAAACAAGAAAATAATTCAGATAGAAATCCAGAAATGCCAAGGTACAAAAATAGTCAAGGTGGAGCCGTAATCGCACCTACATACACATCCATACTTTATAAGGTTCGGCACAGTCGATGTCATATCGCAGCCGTGGGGTTCTAAGTTAACGCTTGTGTAGTTTTGAATTGAAATAACTTTCACGGCGGGTTTTTGCGAAGCCGTGTTACCACTCCGAAGACGTTTTGAACGTGATAAAAAGTTCTAACCTAATCCAAAACCACACAAACGTTATTTCTACCTAACGAGTTATCCCAAAAAACAATTATGTCTAAGTATTGTTATGACAAAAAAAATATGCGAAAAAAGTGATCTATGGGATCCCTTTTTAGGGTTACGTAATACTTAAGGAAATTTATAGTTTCGTTCTGTCCATCCGTCTGTCTGTCTGTCTGTCCGCGCCTCTATCGTCTGTAATTATTAATATAAATTGATGAAATTTGGTATAGTTAAAAACTGTGTATAGATCTCAGTTTAGACATCATAAAAATATAGTAATTTTGCATTTTAACGGCGGCTCTCCATACATGTGAAGTGGGGATGAAAAATATTTTTTCATTCTACCCCATTGAGTGGGATATCGTTAAATAGGTCTTTTTAAATAAAGGCAAAGTTTCATACATGACTTTTTTACAAAGTCAACAATTTTTGTGTAATCGGCCTCCAAAGTATTTTAAGACAAAGAGTTTGGTCAAACTCCCTTTTAAAAATTTTATGCTGATAAATTATGCTAAATACTCTTTAGGAAAATTATTTTGAACGAAATCGGACAGTAACTTTTGAAGTAATTTGAAAAAAACCTATTACGGGTTTATAGTTACGGAACCCTTCTTAGACATGTCCTGACATGCTCTTGGTTAGGTTATTTACTTTTTATATAGAGTTTTATAGTAAATATATTTATTTTTTATTTGAACTGACGAAGTTAAGTTTATTTATCCATCTTGTTGTTTAATTTCATGATTTCGCTATATTCCGTTTTCCTAAGCCAAGTACTAAAGGAAAGCCTCATTCAATGTATGAAATTAAGTATGAGCTAATTAGCCTATTCAAGGACAAACGACAATGCTCGGCGCTCTTGGCATCTCGTTTGCACCCACACGTGATCCAGGCACGAATTTATATATGGATTTGTATATGTACTTAAAGCAGGAAGGAAAGTACATTTTTTGTGGAACTATTTATTACAGGCGTATTAACCGCGTAAGTGAGGATCAATTGCAGTTGAATGTTAACATTTATAGGTTTGTTCATTTGTCACCCGACATACATTGTTTTACCACCTACACCTACATCTTTACCTACCTAGTACCTACCTACAATACACCTACAATTTCAACACTAAAAACTACTAAATAGATTTACAGTTCAACCAAATAGAGAAACTGAACGCACCTAGAAATATTTGACTGACAATTATAAGAATTTTCACTTTTGATGCGACGGTACGAACATCAAATTGTTTATTTGACCAACTGGTAGGAACAGTTAGTATAGGAAAATTTAATTGTCGTTTTTAGTATTTTTCTCGCTAATTTTCCAATATCTCTCACCGTTCAAAACTTTCCTGTAGGTACATTCACAATTATTTATATAAAAATTAGCCAAATCTGTCCAATCGTTCTCGAGTTTTAGCGAGACAAAGAAACTTCAATTCATTCTTATAAGATTGTAAAGGCTGTATGATTTTTGAAGTTAAGAACATTAAAAAATTTATGAAATCCTTTATAAACATTTTTTTTTCTTTATGGTACTCCCACACTGCTGTTTGAAAACGTTTACAAACATTTTCTAACACTAAAACTTTTACTAGCAAATGTTAACAATTGTTACACTTTGTTAGGAACTGTAAGATATTTCGCAACTTTAGCGCTTTGTACCTAAAAGTTCGCACACGACACAATCTGGCAAACACAATCAATATAATCTAATATTATAATATGAAATACATTTTATCAGTTAGAATATAAGGGGAGTCTGGTGGAACTGGGATCGCAGTCCATTACTAACATTACCTAAAATGAAAACATTTTTTTTACATTGTGATCAAATTTTTACGAACGTTAGTAAACATTTTCTAACAGCAGCGTTAGTCAGCACTATTATTAACAAAAAAAGAATTTATGATCACTTATAGGACTTGTATATTTTTATGACCCAAGTTTTAAAATTGTATAATTACACCATTTTATAAACTGCCACCTTTGTAACTGGTTTCAAATCCTGTATTTTTTTTGAAATATTTTTATTGAATTCAGAGGCATGTAGTATATTAGGATTAGAAGCCCACTAAGCAGTAATTCATATTATCAATTATAAACTTCATACCAAAGCAACCGAATTTTCTATATTTATTCAAATAAAGATCGATATAGATAATTATTTATGAAATAATTCCGACAAATTAGCAGACTGGTCGCCATTTGGTAAGTTATTATAATATGTAAAACCAGAGTAAGAATATTGACGGTTTTTTAATTAACCCCTTCCCCTTGGGTATCCGGTATCCACTTAAGGATGATAGATAGCATTGAATCCGAATATTTAAAAAAAATTAAATGTAATATCAAAGGTGGGACTGAATTGAATTTATTTCTAGGCGTAAATCAATTGTTTGTATCCCTATTGAGTCAGGTGACATAGGCGAAGTAGCATATCTAATTGTGTTTTTATTAGATCTGTAGCAAAAACTAGCTCATGCGGATAATACCTGATTACATTTTTGAAGGTCGTTCACTTAGTATTGCTATGAGGTCGAATTTATTATTTTAAACAAAGACATTTGCCCTTAATAGGTCTTAACCACGAATACATAATAGAAATATGAATACTAATATTAGCATAACAACTAATGGCAAACTATCAAAAGTTAAATCGTGTTACTAAATATACGAGTAAATGAGTCACATATAGAAACTTAGGATGTCTTTAAATTAAAATAAGAATCATGATTGTTATCGAATTAAATGAAGCATTAAAGAGCGCTTAACTTAATGAGGGTGTTTGATATTTTCTCTGCCGTTAGGAGGCGGACCCAACGCACACGTCATCTGTCACTTACGCCACGTAAGTAGTGTCAATAACGGTCAATAAGTATTTTCGATTCTTTTGCAGTCACCAGGCGGCGCTCGGTAGCCCGAAGGTCCTTGTCGTGTCAAAAAGCTGTCAGGTGTCACGAATATAAAAACCCTCATTAATTGGTAGCAGAAAAACGTTTTTGATGATATAACTGTGTAAGATAGAGTTAAAAATTTTTACTTCCGGAGAGAAGCAAAAAAGTTTCGTTACCTTAATATGAACAATAGATGAACCAAAACACACATACAAACACAATGCAAGTAATGTTCGCAATAATAGCGGTAAGGTAACAAAAACTAACCCAATAGGTACATCAGGTAATAACAAAAGATACATAATATTTTTTTTATCTGTAGGCGGGATGCTGGCGGTCGATAGAGCGGAGATGCCGCCCACGTACCCCTCTCCTCCTCGGTTACCCCCTGCCCCCGTGTCATCCGGGCTATGGGGGATGGGGCACGCACGCGTACAGCGCTCACTCACACATACAGAGAGCATCAGATGAGAATTATGAATAGCATCATCAAAGGTCACAATTTATACATTTATTATATGAAATTATTATAATCACAAGTAAACAACACAACAGTCATCTATAATATTTTTTATAAAGTTCAACTTTAATAAATGTTTCGTAGCATTTTCGTAGCATGGGTTCATAAAAAGACAGCGAAGAGTAAATAATATATACTTACGTACAGAGGAACAGCTTTTATACTTCTAGGTTCTTCTAGCTTCTAGCTTCTAAATCGATGAAATTTTGTCAGGGTTATCACAGCAGATTAGATTCAAAGTATACGCCACAACCCGGGATCGAACCTGCACCATCACATATGTGACTCAATCGGATATAATAAAGCATGATACCTGCTACAAAATTAAATATTCACTTACTTACTTTGGGATGGAAAAAATAAGAGATATTTTTATTTATTCTATTATTTTTCATTCATGCAGTACCCTCTTTTTATTAGTATAATACATCTATGCGCAGTACAATACATATTAAATTATTTTTAAACAAAAAATTTAAACCTTCTTCCAAAGTAAAAATGCACAAAAAAGTATGAAATAAAACTTATATTCTAAATAACTCCCCTATTAAATTCAGCTAAAATTTTAACTATTTCTATGCTCAATCTTTCTTATTTTGAAGTCGGTACGAGCCCAAACAATATCCTATAATATTTTATAGAACTTACGTTCAAATTTGCTGGTACCGATGTTGTGTCCATTTAAATTTCGAAGAGTTCCCTCGATTTATCATGGATCATCAGGTCTCCACTTTGGTGAGTAAGAGGCAAATTTTTGAATTAAGTATAACCTTTACAACAACAAAACAATTTTGAAAATATCTTCACATACGGCAAAGTAATGACTAATGTTCAAAGAGGATATCTTGTATCATCATCGTCTCGATGTAAAATACTATGAGAAGTACCTTTTATATCATCATAAAGTGATGATGTACGGTGTGACGATGGTATTGATGATGATGACTACCGTAATTGACACAGTGGCATATGCTTGTAGTTCTTTAAACAACGCCGAAATCCCCAAACATGTATCTATAAGGCGTCAAGTGTTCTGTTGAGTACTTTTGGATCCAGGGTATAACTTGGTGCAAAATCTTACTTTTTGGTAGCATATGCTTAGAATCCAAAAGTCAAAATCACCATCAATCATATGTGTCGATATAAATTTTGAGGAGTTCCCTCGATTCCTCATGGATCCCTTCATCAGTTCACCGCTTTAGTGAAAACAGGACCAATTTGGGATTATAACCCTTTACATCAAAAAAATAATTTAGAAAATCGGTGCACAGACGGCGGAATTATCGTTAAACACACAAAAAAAATTAAAAATATATATACAGCCGAATGCATAACCACCTTTTTTGGAAGTCGGTTGAAAAGCATATTTTTGTTTAACATTTTAGTATTATATTTTTTTCAAATTCATTAGACAATTTAATTATGACGTTATAATGATATTATGTATGTTGTCATGACAACAAATAACAAATTTATATAATTTGTTATTTGTTGTCATGACAACCAACACTCATCTATCACAATCTCACATGAACAACAACACGAAGATAAAAAAAATTTACGACTGTTTACTATTTTTACCGGATTTTTTTACTCCTGTCGCGTACTTTATAGAATTGTGGACACACATACATTCACCGTATGCTAGTAGTATGCAATCAAATGGCGAGCTTACTATGTAGCTGTTTATCTGTTCCTCTTTAATCTGTGACGACAGTGTCTATTTTTATATATATTTAAGTAAATGTTCAGTAGAGGCTAATACAGCGGGATTTACAGGGGTGACTTAAGCCGCGCGATTTAAGCCGCACGGCGAAAATCAACCGTCTAAATGTCCCTTTGGCTAGGTCGCTAGGCAATTTTACCAACAAAAAATTACGAGGCGATTTGTCAATAGACTCGCCACACAAAATAAAAATTGTCAGCAAATGTCTTATGCGGGATTAACATGGGTCGCTACTACTGCATGCTGCATACTGCATGGGTAACTACACTTTAGTGTAATGCTAGTAACCATATACGTAATGGTTGTTGTAACAGTACAGGCAAACCTGGCAGGTTTGCCTGTAAACCGGAGCAAGTTGCACAACTGTGCTGGTTTCCATACAGTACCAGGTCAAGCTTACCTGACAGGTATAACTGTGCAGGCAAACCTGTCAGGTAAATCCTTACGTGTATGGCTAGCTTAAGTCGTACCAGTCAGGCTCGTTTACTGTGTGAACCTACTTATATTATAGTAGGTGTATTTCTGCTCTCTATCTCCATGTGAAAAGTAATATTATGTAAGTGTGAGTGCCAAATCTCACGCTTGAGGGGCTGCACGGATTTTTCTCAAAATACGGCGCAGTACATTCCCTTGTGGTACGATTCGAATATATATTAATATATAAGTACTCGTATTCTTTGCTCGTGGTCTCTACACGTGCTGAAAATTGTCTTAACGTCAAGACGTTTTGGCGTTGGCCATTTAGCAACTGTGACGTCACGTACAGCAGAACTACATTGTGCTACATTGTATCTAATATCTATCAATATGACGCGATATTATGTTTCAACCTTGATGCGCTTCCGTACATCGGAGCGCAAAGTTATTATCGTGTATTACTTACCTGATATTATTTGAGTAAGGTATTAAATAATTTAGATGTCAAGCTTGACGGTTCTTTTTGGAATTCGGAAGATTATGCACAAAAAAATTTAAGGCCATATTAAACTATATTAAAATATTATATCCATATTGCACCCTATGCCTACTGTTGAGGACAGCGGTCAGCGGCCTCGTAACGTGATTATACCAGTGAATTGAAATGTGAACGATAAACAAGTGATTTAAAACAGTACATAAACTATAATAGTGAACACTCAGTGACTATATATGTATAGATTTCTATAGCATCAGTGTGCAAAAGTCGTGTTAAATGGTGTTTTATGAACTTAAGGCTATTTTGCTTATATATTTTAAAGTGCAGTGAATTTTAACGTAGTTTCTTTTGATTTATATAGATAAACATAATACCTAACGTGTAGAGTAACGATTTCAATTATATAATAAATGGATAAGTAGTTATTAAGAAAATAATGGTAAAAATGTAGAACATTTCATATATGATGAACCTTAAGTTATAAATATCTTTTATATAGAATAAGATTATTAGTATATAAGGGTTTATGTAATTGGATATAACAATAAAGAATTTCACACAACGAGTTTTGCTTCACCTGGCTCATGAAAAGTAGGGTTTTCCCTATGGAAAATAGCCGTATAGAGAGACAAAAGTGAGATAGCAAATCGGCCCGAAAGAGGCGTACGGGCGCGGCTCTCTATACGGCATTGCCATGAGCCAGGTAAGCAAGACGAAAAAAGTAAAAATCGTTCTCCTCAAATAAGTGTTATTTTTATCGCCCCGGCTCTGCCCAAATCGGTGTAACCTTGCTATCTTCGAGTCTAATCTGAGCCGGCGGTTGAAATCCTGTGGAATTATACAGTCCTGTACACCTATCTACCTAACAATAAACTATTTTTTGACGTGATAACGTCTTATAAATCGATGGAGCCGGCTGCACGCACGAAAAAACATGACTCATGCGTTACCTGCTACCCGTTCCGTTTCCGTCCCAAGTATCGTTACCAAGTACCCAAGTACCAGCGTTACCTCGCATTGCCTTTACCTCATTGTTATTATTATTATTCTTGTTGTTGTTGTTGACGTTGCCACGTTCAACTATCGTCAGTAAACCGACTTTACAGACAACCGGTATTTTTTTCAGTTGACATGGACGAAACCACTGTTAAGTAGTTGACAATATTCTTAATTAAAATCATAAAATTATATTTAACAATACTAGCAGAGTGCTAAGTGTAAGTTTTTCTTTTCGCATTCGATCGTGTGCGCGTTTGGCGTTTACTAGGAATTTGCGATTTGACCTAGTTGTCGCGTTTAGAACTAGGTGGCGCTGTACAAATCACATACAAATTCCTAGTAACCGCCAAACGCGCTCACGATAGAATGCGAAAAGAAAAACTCACACTTATCACTCAGAAAAGAAAATGAAAAAAGAACGTACGGAACCAAAATTTATCTGAACCATGTATGCGAAAATTCTTTTAAATATACAGAATGTTTTTCCAGTCAGTGACCAAACTTTCATGAGTGAAATATAAGCAACGTTTGCTTATATTCAAGAGTATATTCTTGAAAGTTTGGCTACTGACTGAAAAAAAAAACCAAACCGCCGCATCTACAGGTAGGTGTGGCAGACGCAACGGAGCAGTGATACAAGAGAATTTTGCAGTATTGCGCAATGAAATGCAGTATAATGCCGAGATTAGCGCATAAGCATACAACCCCTAATTTTGGCACAACCTTTGAATAACGTATCGTTTCACTTGGCATTTCTCGTTTTCCGTGTAAGTCGTTATTCAAGCGCAAATGACCTTTAACACTTCTAAAGGTCATCTCACTTAATCCATTTCTTGGTTACTGTTATTGGCAAAATAGATTGCTTGAATATTATCTTCGGATCCCAATAAACTAATCTAATTATTTTTTGTGCTCGTGAGATTTTCGAATGATACACGACGAATGATACATGACACCACGTCAACCAGGTCTCGTGGTCAGAACATCTTTTCTTGCGGGTATAATAATTTTATAGAAATTTGTTTTGTTGAGTTTGGATAAAAAAATATTTCGCTTCTTGATAGGACAAATGTTGGTTAGGTGAATTGGCTAAAAGCTGACTATACCTACTCTATAACATTAAGAAAGTGTTTGTTTGCCCTTAATCTTATTCTGTTGTAAATAACCAACATCAATTACTTAATTGTCAGTATAGTGACTTTTTGAAATAAATAAATAAAAATTAGATTTTATTAACTAGTGTTTCAGTCAGTTTGTATTAGTAAAATTTACGATATAGTTTTCAAGAACCAATACAATTTAATATTTATTAGTTGGAACCTAGAACAATTGGCCTGGATAATAAATAATATTTTACCCATTTATACTTTATTGCTTTCTTACTTAAGGAATACCGTAACTACCGTAGCCTTTCACGTACCGGCGGGATCATCCAATAAACACTTCTCCAAAGCAAGCGACATTGACAAAGTCGTAGGCTGTACTTACTGTAATCAGATTAATAACTATAAATAGCATCGATACCCGGCTATTAGCAGGAGAAGGAAAATAAGGAACAATATAATATATCTCGTCCTCCTGATAATAGCCTCTATGCCATCTATAGTCGCTAATCTGGGGTGCAATTCTTGTATTATTGTCGGTTTAAAATTGTTTGGATATTCAGGTTGTCCCGCTCGCGCGCGCACCATTTCAAATGATGCGGATGGGCCAACGCGTTTACCGAACGCGTTATTCTATCGAAAATATTTGCGAGACCAAGGGTTTCTGAGCAAGAAACTATAGAATTTCGATAACTTTAGTGTTCCTTCCATGTATCTTCTTCTTCCTAGGTACTATACGCGGTAGAGATTAGAGTTAGATATATATTTTTAACAAATAGTTTTTGGTAGATAGGTCATTGTAACCGGCCGTTAATCAATTATTGATTTTGCTTAATTCATATAAGTGAGGTACTATTTGATATTGGAGTTTGGAGATATTTGTTTTGTTGATTCAAAATTCTGGAAACAACGGTGAGATATACAGGCTTCCAGCGCGTTTTTCAAAAAAAAAAATATAATGTCAAATCAACTTCTTCTTTATGATATGTTTATGGTCGTAGCCAAGTTTAGCTCGTATTTTGTTGTTATTAAATTAGATTTTCCTATATAGCCTACGTACCTAATGCAGACCCTTACTGAGATTTCAAGTATGCATTTTTGTAAGCCCTAAAATCTTTCTAACCGACGGACAAAGGCGAAGCACATCGTGTGGTTATAATTAAACATCCGTCGCTCGCACTTGAAGTAACCAGCTGCTAAATAAATAGAACCTGCTCCTCAAGGTCACTGGTAACGATATAAAAAGTTACGTAACATACCTTTGTCTCTCTTTATTATGGGGACGTTTACTGAAAAATACATTATTTGTTTGTTAAGACGTTAGCTATGACTGTGACGCGAGATCAAGGTGATTTTGTACGTGATTACGATCGATTCTTGTTGCTATGTACTAGTTACTGATATATTCATTAATTTTATTCAATTGCCTTAAACAAGTAAATAAACATTTCTTAAACTTTTCTATACAACGGTATTAGGTTTCAGGGTTTACCTGCGACTAGAGTGTGTTTGTGAAACATATATTCTAATTTACCTTAGTTTCCTGGTTTTCTAGGCTAGTTTTGGCCACTCACGAGCGAATTGCGCATTTATCCCTTTTAGAATTAGTTTCCAGAAAGAGTGCGCAAAAGAGACATACCAACGCGGCGGCGCGCGGCGGAATCGCGCGGCCTCGAGCCGCTAGTGATGGCGCGCGCCGTGCGGCGAGTCCAGCCCTGGACTGAACAGTGAGAATGCTGGTAATCCCAATAACTAACTTCTACGTTAGATCATTTTGTATTGTTTCATGGCAGTGTTAAGTATAAACCACAAAATCGAAAATAATACCAATTTTTTTAAATTTATGTTTATAATTACGGCAGTTAGAACTGCGGACAGACAGACAGATGAACAAAGCGAAACTATAACGGTTCCTTGTAGTACTAAGGAACTCTAAAAAGGACTAATATCACAACTGGTGGAGTAACTAATTATACCAAGAAACAAAGTATTTTACAGAGCAATGTAAATCAATTATAAACGATTACCGAATATCTATGTAGCACGCGGCACATCTCTACGCCGACCTTGGCCGTCAAACCGGCGCATGCGCCCCGCGCCCCCCGCCCCGCGCCGCCAATTATGTCATTATGTTCGCCGCTGCGTGTTGCCAAACAGAGCTGGACGCTCCAGCCTCTTTGCTGCATACTCTATATTTTTCTCTTTATAACCAAAATAATAACTTAAGTATGTTCTTTCATAGCTTTACATTTTCTTTCATAGTTCTGAAAATATTACTCAATAACTTTGGCTTTTCTCTTGGTAGGTGCGAAAAGTAGAGTTTGGGAGATAGAGATTCGAATGCACTCGTGGAGCTGAGAACTTTATGTAGGCATAACACCTTGAAGGATATAATTATTACTTAGATTTACCTGGAAATGGATTTTAATATGAAACGAGCACATTATGCATGTGAATGGAAAAAAATTCTAATAATACTCGTGTCACATGGGGCCGTGACGTCACGCATTGTGTTGATGATTTACTCTTGAGTCCAGCGAGCGAGCGTGCGACTCTACATTTTTCTAATTTATTTGCCTTCCAAAGGTGGATCCATCATCATCATCAATTATTTAATGTGAAAGTTATATCTTTTAAAAAATATATGGAAATCTTCATGCAATGTACAGCACAATGATGATTGCTATTACTTACTGTGTTTGTATTTAGATTTGATGTAAGTACATAATACTATAGGTAAAAGCATTGATAACTTTTCACATAAATTAATGAACGCATCTAGTTATTACCATAGAGTATAGACTAATCACTGATCTCGCTAAGTATAGGAAGTCGGTTACAAATGGGAATTGGAAGGCAGGAATATATTATATATTATAATATTGTACTTACATAAGTATGCTATGTGAGTATAATTTTTTGAGTTTTTACTATACAAGTCTTCTTTGATGTTACGTTACTTACCAGTTGTACGGGATGTCACATGTGACATGATAAAATATTTTATTCCTGATATATTATGTATTTTTAAAAATTAAAACCATTTTGCCCAAAAAATATTACAATTATTTTGTTGAGCATTTAAAACCCTTTATGGCGAAAATGAGTTAAATCAGGTTAAATTCAGAAATAATTTTAATAGGACTCATCATTATTATTATGTTCTAATAGGAAAACATATTTAAAAATTAAGAGTGCAATTTAGCCCTAAAACGCCATCTATATTGTTAATTCAAAAACAACTCCCTTCTATTTATATTCAAAACTTTATATTAAATACGTTTATCACAGTTATTAAATAAAAAATATCACATAAATGTAATTTTATAACACTGACAATTTATTTTATTATTTGTTTAAAAATATGCTTTTAAGTTATTTATTTCGCCTGTTAAAAGTACCATCTATTAATAGAGCACTGAACTAATAACTCATCGCGCTTGCGTTTTGACCTGTTGTAGTTCCATACTATTCTAACAGATGGTACTGGTGCTATTTATAAAAAATGCAGTATCGTCTTGTATAAAATAATTTTGTTTGTAGTGATATTATAATATCACTACTATAATAGAAATTGTAACACTCAACTGCCTTCATTGGGCTTTACTGGCTGGTACTGCTTTACAAAATTGAAACATGATTGGGGACGTCCCTTTTTCTTCGAGTCTTCTAGTCTCTATTGTCGTGCTCTTGTTTTCTATAGGCCACCTAGTAGCCTCAGTTTTCGGCACATCTTCTGACACTACATTGAGGTCGTCTTTGCATAAGAAGATATAATGTGAACCTTAGGCGGTGAATTGTCTTCAAGATAGGTGCGATTTTCGTACGTATGATTTTACTTCTCTGTATGTCTGTAGGTATTGTTGGTTGATTCGTTTCTCTTGATTCTTACAAAACATTTAACAATTAATTTTAAGTACATACTGAATAATATAATATTGTAGAAAATATTATAAAGATGTATCCTATTCTTGTTATGGCGTATACTGCACCCGTCACCGCTTTGTGCTTCACAGCACAGCAATATACAGCAATACTCACAGACATGGCCGATGGAGTAGCACAGCACGATAAGCGCCAGCCAGGTTGAGCGCGTCGTATTCGCGCCATAACCGAATTCTACCCAGGTACATGCACGCGAATATGCCAACAGTACTGACGTATGCGATCGTCGTCAGGCAGGTCTGAAAAAAAAGGACACGAATGAGTCATCAAGGCGCAATGTGTGGTCCAGTAGGTAAATAAAGTAGGACGTAGGACGGACTAGGCATGCTTGATATATATTTTCCGCGCTTGAATATAAAGTTAATAAAAAAAATAATAAAACAAACATCCATCCATCAATCCATCCTCACAAACTTTCACATTTATAATAGTAGTAGGACTGTTATATTCCTTGCTAGAGAGCTCCGATATACACGATCAACACCGACTGCTAATACTCTCCAATGTTATTCCGTGGGTATTGGTGCGATCGCTGCTACCAGTGCTATAGGACGAAGCGCGGTCTTCGACGCAGCCGCTATGTCCCTGCATTTTAAATCTGTAATATCTTCCAAAATAAAAGGCCTTATTTATCTATATTAAATGCACAATGTATTTAAGGTACCTACTTAATTGGCTAAGGATTAATGCTGTATTGCTTAAAATCGTTTCATACCATCGCGCTGTGGTTCCTCGCCCGTACTACGGAGCGACAAAAATATGAATTGCCAAGATTTATGGTTTTGAGTAGAAAAACTAGTATGTTAATCAAATATTTGTTAGAGCAAAAAAAAATGGATTTATAGGAATAAATAAAGTTAACAGAAACTTATAAACCACCAATTATTTCTTATTTTTTTTTTATAATTAATACAAAATTGTTTAACCTATTTATACAATATCGGTATAATATTTTTAATATTTACAACATAATTATACCATATAAAATAAATACTTACAACATAGAACGCTTAACCTTAAGTAATAACCAATAATTCCAAACAGCTTTTGATAAAGTACTCTTCTTCTTCCTATGCAGCTTTCTGTGCCCTGTTATCAAAGGATCAGAAGTAAGTAGCAGCCTCTTGGTTCGGTGGTCGACAGACATCTTCCGGGTATGCCGGAGGCGAAACAGTTTCATATCCCTGTTTCTGCACTCTGCGGCTTCTTCTGACAATTATCCAATTGATAATACTGCATGTTCTATCATCACGCTAGATCCAGGAACTAATATCTTACGGATAAATATCGACAATTTGCCTGGCAGTTGCCATGGCAAATTCCCCAAATTTAGCTGAGTTAATCTTATACCCAGAACCTAAAGCTTGAAGAATGGTGGCATAACGATCTTTTTAAAAAATTTATCAATTCCTGTAATGTTAGCAGAAACTTCAGGATTTAAAAAAAAAAAACTTTCTAGCCGTATTACCATCATTAGAAGTTTCACTTCTGCCTGACTTAGATTTGTTGACTATTAAACCCATCTCCTCTCTGAGTCGAGATTGAATTTTTTTCTCTCTTCCACTTTTTTTTCTGATCCTTGCCCCTGACTTGCCAAATTTTGACATCCAGACGATACGAAACGTGCGAAAAGAACTCGAAAAACCTAATCCAGGCGTAAAGAGGCGACAACCCAAAAGCAAAACGATCTCTATTTACTGCATTTTTAACACATAAATCTAGATTGTTCATTTCTTTTGGAGTTGCCTGACATATATAACACTTAGCGGAAGATGTTTAAGTTAATGCATTGCACACCTTTCCATCGACCATGGTTAACTGAAGGTTGTGGAACTTTGTTCACTTGAACGCTTTGTTACCCAATGTGAATTTTGTGGCGAGCAATGTATTAATTTTTTCGGAAAAATACTGTTCTTCTTCGATCGAAACTTGTGCAGTTTCTTTTATGTGCCGAAATCTAAATGGGCGAGTTTACCGCGTCGAAGAAGGACGAGGATTTTTCCAAACGACTACATCTACTTGCGCTGTCTTTTTTAAAAGCTGTAAAGGAACGTAAGAAGTTACGAACAAATTACTAAGCGCTCGATTCGGTGACAGTAATTTGATCCGCAGCTGGATAACACTTTTGCTTTTCTTACAAAATGGACTTATAAGTAGGCAACAAATTAAACGTTAGCTTCTTATTAACAAATTCTCAAATAATAAATATTGACACTTCACTTCTACAATGAGGGAAAGGGCATCGCTAACCGAAGTTGCAGCGCAACTAGCTGAGACTCCAGCTGATGAGTCATGACTAAAACTAGAAGATAATGACTCATCAATTTCGCGAATCTCTTTCCGCCTTCGTTGTTGTGTGCGCTTACTGCACTCGCTGTAGTCCTTCTTCGATCGCCCACGCTGCCTAGAAGCAGATGCGTCTAGTACGGCCTACCTGAACGACAAACCCCTAGGCGTATAGATTCGGGAGTCATAAGCCAATCGCAATGTTTCGCAAGAAACCTCTCCTTCTGGTAACCATGTTTTCTCCACAGTGTACTTTACACTATATTTTTCCACAAATGTAGGACACACACTCCACCAATTGTTCAAAAGAATAATCTGTTTGTCCTGGATCGGCAGCGAGTTCCGCATTTCATTAAAAACATGCCGAATTCGCTCAGTACATGACAACTTTTGTTTCTTGAATTGGTACCAAATGTCGAATAGGTACATACTGCTGATTAAAGACCTGAGTCGGTCTGCACCTAAAACAAACGAAAAGCAAAAATTCAAATTATTTATTATGAAAAAAATAAATACCACGTGTCTTTGCAGTTTGCTACGGAACGCAGTATTTTTTCACACGTGACACGCACGATCGATGTTTACACTTTGTACTGTCTTCGTCTTCTCACACACCGGGCCCTTGAATAGGCCTTGGGTGGGGAACCATGATCAGGGGCTAGAGCCCCTCTACATGGGAAATTCTTTTAGAGCAAGACGCGTCCAGTACGAATACTGGACGCAAAGATGTCTAGTTTTTTGGGAAAGACTCGCTTAGGGTTTCAAACCCCCGCGACAGACCCCAGCGTTCTGTCGCGGGGGTTTGAAACCCGATGAGGATGAAGAAAACCGCCATCCCGGCGCGACTTCGACCGGCAGCTGACTCCAAACGACGCGAGGGGGTCCCGACCCGGGGGCGGGACGCGTGTATGTGGACCACTCCCGCTCGCGCCGCGTTTGCCAGGCTGTGGACTCGACCGACCTGGGAAAGGGTGGGAAAAACATTCCGAACCCCAGACTTTTTATGTCGGGGGGGAAGCAGCGCCACGGAGTCGACGGCTGGGGCATTAGGGCTGCACCACGTCAGGCTCCGGGCGATTTGAGACGAAGTTGCACCGGCGTTTGGTTAGCGGTGCAGGGAAAGGGTGGAGGGCTTCGATCCACCATGGGTGGGGCGCATCATTGCGCCAGGGCTCCTCCTCTTCGGGGGAGGTGCGGTGGCCAGCGTGGCTCCGCTGGGTCCTCCGGGGCGAGCTTGCCACGGCACCAGGTCGGTTAGTTCTCTCTAGCCTCGACGCTCTCTCTCGCGATGGTGTCGTTCCTGACGTACCAGGGGGCACCTGTAATACGGCGCAGCACTCGATTCTGGGCTCTCTGCACCAGCCCTTTGTGGGGTGCAGAGAGCAGGTGGTGCCACGCTGGTGCCGCGTACGTGAGGCGGGATCTTACATAGGTTTTGAAGAGGGCTAACCGCATGTTGAGAGGGATCTGTGGGGACGCGTAGGCTGGTCTCAGCTGGGCTGTAGCTGCTCTGGTCTTGGCCACCGCAGACTGGCACTGAGCGTGCATGGAGAGTCAGTGGTCGATTGTGACCCCGAGATATTTCGACGTTCTACCCCATGGGATCTCGGCGTCTCCGATCTTCAGAGGAGACGTGAAACCTATTCTCGTGGTGACGGCGAGCGCCTGGGACTTGCCTGCGTTAACAGATATTTTCCTTTTGCTCAGCCGGTCAGGGAGAAGCTCTAGTGTCCTCTGAAGCTTGATGGCGACATGATCGGGGGTCAGCGAGCTGGAAATGAAGGCTGTATCGTCTGCGTGCGAGAGGACGGAGGCCACGAGCCTTAACAGAGAGGGACGGACGTCGGCACGGATGAGCTTGTAGAGCAGACCTTCGTGCCAAACACTGTCGAACGCCTTTTCCATGTCTAGGAAAACCACGACCGAGGAATTCTTTTTGGAACGAAGTTCCTTATCGCGCATTGCGAAAGGGGGCTAGACGGAAAAAATTAAGACCAAAAGTAGTAACGACACTTTTTGCTATAGTTGTAAGCCGTGCGGCGTGGAATAAATTATAAATTCCCTTCAATTTTTTACTACAAGCCAATTACAGTGAACGACAAGTAAAGGTTTCGACAAAGTCATCATCAGGTGTTTGTCGAAACCGGTCGTGTAATATATTAAAATTAATGTAAAATACTTATTAAAGTTGAAATAGTGCAAGAAGTACTGTGTGTTATTACTGTGAAACATGAATTTCCACTAAGAACCTACAGTACAATCAATAACATATCTACAAGCCAATTATTACTAAAGTTGAGCCTACTGATTAAGTTTATATTACATTATATTTGTTATTAATAAAAAAAATATTATTATAGCTTAAAAAAAAATTACAATTCCTTCACTAATTAATCGAAAGGAACTTCGTTCCATCCGGGTGTCCCTTGACACCTCTCAAGTTTTTTGTTGGCCGCAACGGAAAGGTGGTGAATCACGCGGACCAGCTGGAGGGTGGTACTCAGCTGGGACCTAAAGCCGAATTGTTCCTCGCGAGAAGGGAGGTACGGGGAGAGGTGTTTGACGAATAGGAGTTTGAAGGGTTGAGAGGAGGCTTATGGGCCGGTAGCCCTCGGCCCGTCTAAAATTTTTATGGGGCTTAGGAATAGTAATTATTATTAACCTCAGTTTCCAGGGGCTGGGGAAGTGGTCGGTCCTTCCAATGTCATTAAACAGGCGAGTGAGGGCGGCCACCAGCCTGAAAGAAAGGTGTGCGGAGGGCTGCGTTGGGGATACCATCCGCGCCGGGAGCCTTTTTTGGTTTGAGGCGAGAGAGAGTCTTTTGGGCCTCTCTCGGGGAAAGGCAGAAAATAGGGGGGGGGGGGGGGGGAGGAAAGCCTTAACCTCCTCGGAGACCATTCGGGCATGATCCGTTGCGGTGGGCAGCGGTGTGAATTGGCGTTCCAGGTGTTTGGCATGAATCTCCGCTTTATCATCTGCACGGTACCTTAAATTGCCGTCTGAGTGCAGCAAGGGGTTAATGGGAGCAGTGGCTCCGGTCAGGCTACGGCAAAAGCGGTGAAGAGAGGGCCAGTCCTCGCCCGCCTCCTGGATGCGCAGGGTCCAGTCTGCGGCATTTAGGTCTTCTAGTAGAGAAGCAGTGATTGCTTTTTACCTTGGCAGGGATGCGGTTGAGCTGGTTCTTCATCACTGGGCAACGGGCGAGCTGCCATCGGCGGCGCAGTCTCTTCTTTTCCGTAATGAGGTCGGCGATGTGGCGGTGTAGGGTGGGCCTTTTGGGTGGGTGACAGAATGGCTTCGACAGGGCTAGGGGGAGTGCGAGGGGTTCGTACTCCCGTTCGAATCATCTGTTGTGGCAGTGGAGGTGGCACCAGATTTTGACCTCTTTTTAGTTTTCTTCCTCCTCCTCGGCTTCCGAGCTGAGGGGGTGGGGGCAGCCGTAGCAGTGGGTTGAGGGATAGGGTCTTTTGCCTCTGCCACGAGAGAGGTGGCAATCGGCGGGGGGGGGGGGGGGGGGGGACCTCTTTCTCCGGGATAGGAGAGTTACCGGGTAGTTTCTGCTATTGGTGGGGTAACCGTGATATACTAACCTTAAGACCTCGCTCCTGTGGGAGGGCGTACGAGTAGGTACCAGCTTACCTGTGTAGTCTGGCTCAGGTTGACCAGGTACCGTTGTATGACCCGGTACTCCTTTTTGCCCTGCGAGATGAATCTAACGCCTTGACCGTAGGGCTTTGCATTGGGGGCGTGCCCCGGGAGATCTTTGATGTTACGGAAGTGGCTTATCCAGTTATCCAGTTTCTCGACGATGAGTGGTGGGCAACGGGGAACGGGAGCAGAGATGGTCGCCGCGGTGGGGGAGGGGGGGGGGGGGGTATCAGTACACCCCCGCGAGAATGCCGAGGACGGCCCGGGGCGAGCGGTGTCCGTCCCGCTCAAGCTAGGTTCGGTAGGCGTTTGGTACGCGCGCTCGGATGTGCGCGAGCTTGACCTCGATGAGGTGGAGCTGCGTAAGATCCGGACCAAAGGCTGAGACATTGGTGGCCCATGAGGGGAATCAAAAGAAACAACATTTCATCATGTCAAAAGTCTGCCGGTTGCCGCACCTCATGTCGACGGCGCCATTTGCTGCCAGCACCAACAATCAACAATAATTTGGAGAATGATTGACGGTTGTGGCTGAGCTGATTTCTCACCGAGATGCCAAGAACTTCACTGCCTCCTGAGTGTTTTCCTGTATGAGCAGTAATCGTGAGCGTTTTTTCTTCCATTTATGTTTTAATAGCTATTAAAAGCTATAGACATTTTTTGTCTATAGCTTTTAATAGCTATTTGTGACTTTGTTTTATACTATGTAGTGATTATTCTTACTAATGTTCCTGTGGTATTCAATATGTTTTCGGAACGAAGTTCCTTATCGCGCGTTGCGAAAGGGGGCTAGACGGAAAAAATTAAGAGTAAAAGTAACGACACTTTTTGCTATAGTTGTAAGCCGTGCGGCGTGCGCGTGTTTGTCTGTCTGTCTCTCTCTCTCTCTCTCAATTATTACTAAAATTGAGCCTACTGATTAAGTTTATATTACATATTTGTTAATAATAAAAAAATATTATTATAACTTAAAAAAATAAAATTTTATTACAATTCCTTCACTAATTAATCGAAAGGGACTTCGTCCCTTGACACCTCTCAAGTGTTTTTTTTACATAAACGAATAGAAGAGGCCGTTGTATCGTTTGTCTGCGTACACATCCTGGCAAGGGTCGTCGACGGAGATATGCGCGCTGAGGCCGGCTGAGGTGTGAGATAGCATCACCTTCGTCACAGACAGATATCACTGCACAGACCGCGGCTGGCACTCCGTCGGCACACACATACCCCAGGTCAGCTTCTTGACCTCGCAACCGAACTCGGACTTAGTCTAGAAATATAATACTAGTGTACAGTGGCGTGGTGTTCCTATAATTCCATTCCTATCGGCTTCACTTGCCACTTACCTTTTGAATACCCTCATCCAAATCCATACCTATTATACAGGCTAGGGCTTCCCTATAAAGGAGAGCCAGCTTCCGCCACTGCTAGTGTACTCTCTAAAGTCGCCGATCGTAGACTGAGGAAAGCCTTAGGCTAAGACTATATTGTCCAGAATCTGGAAGGCCGGAGCAAATACAGAGCATTGAAAATAGAACTCTGGATTAATACAATAGAGTTGAAAATCGAACACATGAGTGTCAAGTTATCAGATTTGGTATTGACATTTGACTTGACATTCGTGAAAATGAAATTAAATGAAAATATACTTTATTGTGCACAATCAACAGTTACACACACACATATACAATATAAACTATACACAGAATAAGACGAAAGTACACAAAGGCGGCCTTACTACTAAACAGCAATTTCTTCCAGACAACCTTTGAAAGAAAGGATTAAATTGCTGGAGAAGGGTACTGTGCTAAAAGTATATCTAAAAAATTATAAATATAGAGTATACATTAAAATAAAATACGTAAATAAAAATAAGAAAAATAAAAAATAATAATACATACATACATAATATTATAAGAACTAATTAATATTTAAAAAATATTATATATACAATGTTAAACAATAAATATAAACAATAATTACATATCATGGATAAATAGGTAACACACGTAACTACTTTCGACACATACTAAGGTAGTAGTCTTTAAGGGCAGATTTAAAAGTATTTAATGTTTTACATTGTCTAATTCGAGTAGGGAGAGAGTTCCATAGCAGGACAGATTGTACGGAGTAGGAGGAGTGGAAATACTTGGTGTGGTGGATAGGAATATCGAGAAGGAGATTTGTGGATGATCGTAGCTCTTGCCTGTCGGAGAGACGGAAACTAAAAGTTTCTTTTAGGTATTGAGGGCTGTTGGGATCGAATAAAATGGAATAAAGGAGCGAAAGCACACGAGCATTGCGGCGAAAGCGAATTGGTAACCACTTGAGCTTGTGACGGTACTCGGATATGTGTTCAAATTTGCGCAAGCCAAAGATGAACCTGATAGACAGATTTTGAAGGCGCTCAAGTTTGTTAAGTTGGTCTTCGGTCAAGTTAATGAAGCAAACATCCGCGTAGTCTAGAAGGGAGAGAAATATTGATTCGGCTAAGGCCACCTTAGTAGGCACTGGGAGAACATACCGAAGTCGTTTCAAGGAGTGCCACGTTGAATACACCTTCCTGCTAATCTCTTTCAGCTGCTGTGTCCAAGATAGATGCTCATCAAAATAAATGCCAAGATTCTTAACCACTTTACTATATGGTATCGGCGTACCGTTGATGAGTACCGGAGGCAACATATCCCAGTCAATTCTGGAGACCAGCCCCGGACTGCCAAGTATTATCAACTGAGACTTAACGGGGTTAATGAGAAGTCCATGCTCCTTACTCCAGTTACATATGACCGATAAATCCTTGCTTACAACACTTACCGCCGCAGGCAATGAATCCAGAGTGGACTGAGTGTAAATTTGTAGATCGTCTGCATATAAATGAAAATGAGACGAAATGTATGAAGTGATGAAGTTAATGATAAGGGCAAAGAGTAATGGAGATAAAACGCCACCTTGAGGAACGCCGGCAGTAGTATTGGCCCAGTCGGAAAAAGACTCAGAAATTTTAACTCTCTGCCGTCGACCCACAAGGTAGCTTCGAATAAAACAAATCACTGAAGGTGAGAGGTTAAAAGACCCTAACAGGCTGATAAGAATGTCGTGGTCAATAGAATTAAAAGCGTTACTAAAATCAAGTAAAGTTAGGATTGTGAGCTTCTTATTATCCATGCCGGACCGAATATCATCTGCTACTTTGACCAAGGCTGTGGTAGTACTATGACCCGTCCGGAAGCCTGATTGATATGTACTGAGGAGATTGTTATGCATGATAAATCTTGTAAGTTGGTGATGTATAAGTCGCTCAAGAACGAAAGGAAGAATAGATATTGGACGAAAATCAGAAATGACTTTAGGGCGGTAGGATTTTGGTAATGGGATTATGTGGGCGGATTTCCAGGTATCAGGAAAGGTACAAGTTGATAAGCAAAAATTAAAAATGTGTAAAAGAATGGGAGCAATTATTTCTAGGATTGGAATAATCATTTTGCGACTGATGCCATCATCACCAACGGAATTTGATGCTATTGTCATGACATGTCTTTTAACCTCTCCTTCAGTAAATGGAACGAAAGTGAACGATTCGGAGTTTGAAGTTTGCAGAAGAGATATTTTATTTAAAGTTTGGGATTTTATAGCCGGGTCTAAGTTAGTAGAAGAAATAAAATGTTTATTCAACACATTAATGTCGATTTTGCAGTGGTAAATTTTGATTTAAATTTTTACCAATACCAAGCGATTTTAGAAATTTCCAGGTTTTCGCTGGATCACCATTCTCGACCGATGCATGGATATATCGCCGTTGAGCATCTCGACACATAGTATTGCACCGGTTACGTAATTTAATGTATTTGTCGCGATGTTCATTGGTGTTACTTCTTTTGTATTTAGCTTTGGCTGTATGTTTGGCATTAATAATTGATTTAATATCATCTGACAGCCATGGAGCAGGCAGATGCTTAATTCTAATGGGCTTAATCGGGGCATGCTTGTCGTACAAATAATTAAGTAGAGCATTAAAAATATCAACTATAGTGCTGTCCAGTCAGTGCTGAGCGCGTCTTCCCTCAAGGTATTCACATCCATGGAAGAAAAGTTACGTTGCAGAACTGTTTTGCGGTTTGGTTTAGATGTGCGAACATTATAAGCAACATAAATCAGGTAGGAAACGTGGTAGGAAAAAAATTCCGCGGGACTCTGACCATGAGTAGTTACAGAGCTTGGCAAAGATACAATGATGAGATCAAGCCAGGAAGGACAGGAAGGAAAGCAAAGGAGAGCAGTGTGTAGCATTAAGTGGCAATAAGCTCATATCACAGGAATCTAAAATAGACATAAGGTTTTTAGATCTTCTATCGTCCTTCAGCATACATGTATTAAAGTCACCCATTATAATTGAATTAATGTAATCAGGTTTGTACGACTCCAGTATAGTCTCAAAAGATGGAAAGTAATTATGATGCATCGATGGACAATGGAATACACCAAGAAGTATTTTACTGCAGTAAGACACTTCGATCGCAATGAGTAAATACTCCAGTGAGTCTGATGGCGTGGGCTGTGTTGACGAACTAATGAGAGTAAAAGGAATATCAGAACGTAAATAGATTGCAACACCACCACCACTTTTCCCAATTCGGTCATTACGAATCAGTTTAAAGCCCGGTAGGCTGTAACAAGTTGACGGAAGGCAAGGCTTAAGCCACGTCTCCGACACAAATATCGCATCAACATTAACTTGATCGAAGGAAGTCAGCATATCAGGAAAATGAGCCGGAATGCTCTGCGCGTTTATATGAACTGCCTTAAAACATTTTTTAACTGTGGAAAAGTTATTCATAATAGTATCTCTTAGCGGAGAGTATGAAGCACTCATAAAACTCTCATCGCTACATACTGAAGAAGCAGAAAAAAAGTCACCAGAAGAAGTATCGAAACTGTTATTCATGATGTAATGTATATATAAAAATACAAATATATAATATACTCAAATAAGATACCTGTATAAAATATATTTTATAACTTATAAATAGTTCAATAAATAATTAAAATAGTTAGCTTCTCAAAAACACCTTATACCTACAGTGTCATGAGTTCAGTTCAAATATATTTAAACATGCACTATTTATGTACACTATTACACTATTACAAAAAATCAGAAAATAACAAACAAAAACGAAAATGATCAAATCATCACCCAAAAAGAGAAAAGAAAATAAAGACAAAAAAAAAAACAATAAAATAACCAATAAGTACATAAAAAAAAAATAATAATAAAAAAAAAATTAACTGACATCTAGCATCTGTCATTGTTGTCATTGTCGACTCCGACAGTTGACATTGTCAAAGTCATAATTTTAAATCAAAAGGTGTATTCGATTTTTAGATACGATTTAAGATATCTATAATTTTCGGCCTATAAGTTAGTAATATTCTTTGTAATAACTGAAACCATTGTTAAAAACTATATTGTGTTTTTGTGTTCCTTTCAATAAACATTTATGTGAGACATTTCGGTTTACATTTATTAAGCACTAGCGTTCTATTTAGACATGGAATCTCTTCTGCTGTCCAATTTTGATTTTCAATGCATGAAATTTGTATAGGTGCTGTCATGACTTTAGCAGATTTTCATAAAATTCACAATCGATAACGTAACGTTTACGCCTTTGCCAATTGTTCGTGCTTAGCCCACTGATATAGGTCAGAAAGGGCACGGCATAAGTATTTTAATTATTATCAAAATGCTCAGTATCAAAATATAAATACTGAATACATTACTAATAGCCAAAGTTTTTAATGTTGAAAAGGCCATCTAGCATAACACCCCTGAGCATTTAGCCAAGTTACCATCGTTAATATCGACAAAGAAGTTCGAAAACAAAAATGTATAATATTAGACATAAGCATAGGGATGCTCATTGCTCATATTGTGTGGGTGACATAGCGATGCTTATGTCAAATCCGATACATTTTTTTCGAATTCCTTCGTCGTGATTAGCGATGGCAACTTAGCTAAAGGCTCTGAACTAATAGCAACTTACGCTTTAATAAATATAAATTGAAATCAATTTCCAAAGTAAAAATGCAAAAAAAAAGTAAAAAACTTATTTTTTAAATAATTTTTTTAAAACTTTTAAATTCGTCTACAATTTTAACTATTTCTCTACTCAATCTTAATAATTTTGAAGTCGGTACCAGCCCGAACAACATCCTGATAAAACAATATTTTATAGAACTCACGTTCAAGTTGGCTGGTACCGACTTCAAAATTATGAATTAGAAAATAAGTTTCTTCATACATTTTTGAGCATTTTTACTTTGGAAGTCGGTTTAAATTTTTTGTTTACAAATAATAATTTTTCTCTTTTTGTTATATAACGTGTGGTAAAAATATGGTAATAATAATATATATTATTATTACCACATTTTAAGAAATATATAAATACAAACAAGCCTCCGCTATTCTTACTCTCTCGGCAAAACAAACTCAAGAGTTATTTTATGCCAGTTTTCTGAGAGGCCATGGTATTACCCCAAATGAGCATTATCGATCTATGGACCTACTAAACAATCACCAGTGATGATATTGATTACATACTATATTATTAAATAATAATTATTATCTATAGTAATAGTCGACGGAAAAAATTTAGCAGTGAGCATTAAATAAATATATTACAGTGATGATGATGATCACGAATATAATTTTAGCAATAGCAAAATTTAAAAAAAAATTATAACTGTGCACAAAACTCTGATGAGTAATGGGTACCTATGTCATCATAATAATGTGTTGGGTGTTTCTTGTGAAGATGGTGGTGATGATGATTATTACTGTAAGTGGTATGATGGCATATGCTTGCGGTTCTTTAAACAACGCCAGAATCCCCGAACATGTATCTATAAGGGACTCAGGAGTTCTGTTCAGTACTTTTAGATCCAGGCTATATATATTTATCAGGTCTCCTTTGGTGACAAATTTTGAATTACAACCATTACAACAACAAAAAAATTTGCAAATACGTTCACATACGGCAAAGCAATGACTAACGTTCAAAGATATCCATGTTGGTGTAAAATACTATGAGAAGTACCTATTATATCATCATAATGTGATGATGTATGGTGTTATGATGCTGTTGGTGATGAGGATTACCGTAATTGGCATAGTGGCATATGCTTGCAGTTCTTTAAACAATGCCGAAATCCCCAAACATGTATCTGTTCAGTACTTTTGGATGCAGGGTATACCTTGGTGCAAAATCTTACTTCTTGGTAGCATATACTTAGACTACTTCAGAAAAATTCAAAATCACCATATGTGTCCATATAAATTTCGAGGAATTCCCTCGATTCCTCATGGATCCCATGTTTGGAATCGAGGATTCCTAATTTTAGTACCTATTTAGTACGAGTATATGCACTATACTCGTCAATCGACGCTGCTAGTATTAAATAACTACCTACTATATTTATAAATGTTCAATTAAATTAAATATTAATAATATCAATTAACACCTAGTTAAGTTATGAAATGGACACGATAATAACCGCCTCCTTTTTTGGAAGTCGGTTAAAAAGATAATGCTTTAATATGGAATTTATTAAATCTTATTTATTTTATGATAATATTAACTTAAGCTTAAGTACAAATTATAGGTAATCGAAATAATCTTATCTTTAAACAAAAATGTTCCATAGTTATTATAACAATTAATTGCAATTAACACTTGGACGATATAATTTGTATTGTTGGAATCGTATCCGACAAATTGTCTTCCAGATAGGCGCGATTTTCATGTACGCGGGCCGTCTCGTCTGTGTTTTCTTCTTCCATTTTGTTTCTTTTGTATCTGAAATATATAATGGTGATTAATTTCAACTTATCTTCACTACATAGTATAAACTATAATCGGAAACGGATTCAACAATTTGCATGAAAAGTATGCTTTTGTTTTTTATTTATTTATTTGGGGGTAAAAGATCGATCTAGTCTTATCTCACGGAAATCTCACAAATTAAAAAAAATCTTTATATTTAAAAAAATATAAATCTAAAAAATTCGCGGTTATTTCGCTCTCTAATTGTCAAAGCGCATTTCCGTAGGTATTGCTCAAATACGTATGTAAATTATGCATTAGAGTTTTTGCTTTGTTGGCAAATTGGTGTCTCGGGCTCGAGTACCTACTGGTCAGATTAGTAATTTTGTGATTATTTTTTTCAATACCTATTTAATACTTTAAAGCCATCTGTTATTTTTTTTTCGTACTACTAGGACTCCGAAAATAGTTCTGTCTCCTAGGTAATTAAAATTAAAATACAGGAAACATAATGGGCAAAAATATAAAGTTACTCAAACTCATTTCTTTTCATTTCCATATAGATTCGCGGTTATTTCGCTCTCTAATTGTCAAAGCGCATTTCCGTAGGTATTGCTCAAATACGTATGTAAATTATGCATTAGAGTTTTTGCTTTGTTGGCAAATTGGTGTCTCGGGCTCGAGTACCTACTGGTCAGATTAGTAATTTTGTGATTATTTTTTTCAATACCTATCTAATACTTTAAAGCCATCTGTTATTTTTTTTTCGTACTACTAGGACTCCGAAAATAGTTCTGTCTCCTAGGTAATTAAAATTAAAATACAGGAAACATAATGGGCAAAAATATAAAGTCACTCAAACTCATTTCTTTTCATTTCCATATAGATTCGCGGTTATTTCGCTCTCTAATTGTCAAAGCGCATTTCCGTAGGTATTGCTCAAATACGTATGTAAATTATGCATTAGAGTTTTTGCTTTGTTGGCAAATTGGTGTCTCGGGCTCGAGTACCTACTGGTCAGATTAGTAATTTTGTGATTATTTTTTTCAATACCTATCTAATACTTTAAAGCCATCTGTTATTTTTTTTTCGTACTACTAGGACTCCGAAAATAGTTCTGTCTCCTAGGTAATTAAAATTAAAATACAGGAAACATAATGGGCAAAAATATAAAGTCACTCAAACTCATTTCTTTTCATTTCCATATAGGTGATAATATAACTCTTATAGCATCATTACTCAACCAGTTTTATGTCGCGACCCACGCAAAACGCAAAAAGTTAAGTAAAAAGTCTTGCGACCCCGCCGCTATAAAATTATAATAATATATACATAGCGCGCTATTTTATCAGCTATACGTTATATTAGCCTTCACTGGTTTTAGCCTGCGGTGTACTTGCACGAACTTGTCAAATAAGCCGCTTGCGCATCCCGCGGCACATACTGCAACTTCTGATTATGTTAACAAAAATTCTAATATAGAAAATTCAGTTATTTACCGCCTGTTGGAGAGTATGAAACGCATTTAGGTGAATTGAAGATTCAGTTACTAGAATATTTTCCAAATGACAATAATGGTTTATCGAAAAGATGGGTTATCAATCCGTTTGATGGCAATATTGTTGCGGTCACAATCAACTCATCGAACTATCGGCTGATAAAACTTTACAACTGGAATTTTTATCTCAAGAATTACATAAATTTTGGCTTGCACGACGACGTGAGTACGGATGCCTAGTAATGGAAGCTTTGAAAACATTTATACCCTTTGCTACTTCTTACTTATGCGAAAAAAGTTTCTCGTCTATGGTAGCTTTGAAAACTAAATACAGTAATCATCTGTCATCATTCGAAAATAATTTACTTATGAGTGTTTGCAAAGATGATCCCCGTATAGAAAAACTTTTAAGTGAGAAACACTGCCAAATAACGCATTAAATAATTAATGTTCATGATTAATAATTTTATTGAAATAAAGTAAAATTTATGTTTATTTTTTCATGTTATTTATTACATCTTAATATTTAGTTTTATAACACTATACAAAAATTTATACGTTTTAGTACACGAATCTATATGTAGTTTGTATTTATTATTTTTCAACAGACTGCGACCCTCTTTAAAAAAAACTCGACCCCCCAAGGGTCGCGACCTCCTGTTTCAGAAACGATATCTTATAGAATTGTCCTACATGATACCTACCACCGGTTAGAAAACTAGCCCGGCGAGAAGAAACGGCGTAAGAAGGGGCCACCTTTTAGCAAAAAGAAGGGAAAATTGTTCCTTTCAAAAAGAATATTTTTACAATGTAGTAACATAATCTATACAACAAAAGTCAAGACACTTAAGTAATAGAAGCAACCTTGCAGAGGGCCATCTTATACCCAAGGTGTGCAATCGTTAATGAAATCATTTACCTTATAATAAGCTTTAGCACACAAACGTTCTTTAACAACTTTTTTACATTTATTAATGGAAAGATTTGGAACGTTTTCTGGGATTCTATTGTAAAGGCGTATACATTGACCTTTCAAAGATTTACTTACTTTGCTAAGTCTGATCACCGGTATTTCTAACTTGTTCTTATTTCTAGTATTCCTACAATGACTGTCGCTTTTATTTTTGAAATTATTTAGATTCTTTCTGACATACAACACATTGTCCAAAATATATTGAGAAGCGACGATCAGAATAGTTATTTCTTTAAACTTTTCTCTCAGAGATTCAAATCATGACATCTTATAAATAGAACATATAGCTCGCTCCTGTAGCACAAATAATGTATTAATGTCCGCAGCGTTTCCCCATAGAAGGATGCTGTATGAGGTTATACTATGAAAATAACTAAAATAAACTAGTCGCGCTGTGTCCTTATCGGAAATTTCTCTAATTTTTTGACTGCATATGCTGCTGAACTGAGCCTATCTGCCAGATTTGCAATATAAGAGTGGGGTGGGAATCCCACTGTAATTTACAATCTAGTGTTATTCCTAGAAATACAGTGGTTTCCACTAAGTTCATTTTCTCAACATTTAATTGTACATTGGTTTGTGCCTGCCTGACATTTGGCAGGCTAAACTTTGAATATTTTGTTTTACTTGAATTTAAAAGTAAATTATTAACATTAAACCAATGTACCATTTTTGAGAGAGCACTATTTACCTCGTGGTAATTTGACTGTCATCGTAATTAGTGAAGTGTCATCAGCAAAGATTACTATCTCATGCTTATCTTTAACTAGATAAGAAAGGTCATTTATATATATGAGAAAAAGAAACGGGCCTAAAATGGATCCTTGTGGCACACAAAGTTCTATTTTGGTACCAGTAGACCTTGTAAAATTAACTTCTTCTCTCTGCGTTCTATCTTTAATATAAGAACTTAAAAGTTAAGTACCTTGTTCCTTATACCATAATGGTATAATTTTATAAGTTAAAGTGAACCAGCAGATGAATTACGATTATTTTATCGAAAATTTTACTGAAAGTCGGTAGTATAGATATTAGTCTATGATTGGCTGGATCGGACTTATTCTCAGCCTTGGAAAGAGCTTGCTTCATTAGGTCATTAGGGAACACACTATTATTTATACAATTATTGAAGACTAAGGCTAAGTAGGGGTTTTATAATTTAATAGACATACCCCAGAGGTCGGTAGTACTTTTAATATTGAGTAAGAAAATGATATATTTGTTTATTTTTAATTTTTTTAAATTATTTTGAAATATTATTTAATTTTTAAAAATTCGATATTATTAATCTAGGATTAAATTTCTTTAAAATTAAAATTGACATCACTTTCCTTGACATTTTTTCGGAGTATTTTTGAGCAACTGCAGGTGAAGAATTAAATTTTTTGTAGTTGAGACTGGAATGTCAGAAAATACGTGTGACACTCGGGGACTGCCGCGGTAAAGCTATTGCATAGCATTTTTTATACTTTCTTACAAACAGCTGCTTACGTATTCGTCCGATTTCGGAGCAGCTCCTCTCGATCCGTGCGAGCTTCGTACCATATACATACACCTTAAGGTTCAACTAGTCGCGGGCTCGAACTCACTCGTGGACACGGCCAAAAAGCACGCTGTCTCACCTAGCATTGAGTCTAAAGGAGATAGAATCGGTTATAAGCAGTTATCAGCTAGTCTACACGCATACGTCTAGTCGCACGCACACAAGCACCGTGCCGAAGTCTGCCGAACTGAAATGACGTTAGACGATGCATGGCTTTCAACGCCGCACCGCTGTGCCGGTCGGAGTGGGGGGTGTTAGGTTTATTTTCGTTACGGAATTTCTTGATTCGGTCGCCGCGCTCAAAGCTCGCGATAAAAGCTATGCAATAGCTTAAAAACATTTTGAAGATCGTCGCATCCTCTAGGTGAGAATTGACCTTTTTATCAATAATGCAAAATTTTAATTTTAGAGTTATGACTGCTTCTTCCAGTCTCATCTGCAATTATCTTCCAAGTGGTTTTCACTTTATTTTTAGCGTTCATTAGTTTTCATTTTATGTGAAGTGCCTTCGCTGCTTGACAGACATTTTTTTTTTATTACAAGAAGTATCTATTTAGGTATTTCATAACATTACAATCTAGCCTAGCTAAGACTAATAAGTAATTTTACGTTAACTTAAATTCCTAAGTAGTATCACTAAGATTGCGTCCATCAACAAATTTCTTATAGTCTCTATAATGGAGGAATCCACATTATTGTTTGTCACAGTCACACACTGCACTGACATTACCACAACTCGAAAGGTTTTGTCCTTTTCAGTCTTCTGACTATACCCGTGTTGTCGAGGAGCTGGATAGCCTCAATATTCACATGATGGTGAAGTCTTTTTTCATGAGCTTTGGCGTATTTTTTGATAATAGTTGAGACCATGTTCACTATAAGGTCTCGATGTAGGTCTTCATTTCTAATGTACCAAGGTGCATTCACAACACCTCTAAGTACTTTATTTTGAAATCTTTGTATAATAAAGATATTGCTTTTTTTGGTACAACCCCATAGCTGAATACCATAAGTCCAAACAGGCATGAGGACTTGTTTATACAAGAGTATTTTGTTATGTATTGTTAAGGTTGACTCTTTCCCAAGTAAACCGTACATTTTCCTGTAGCGAAGCTATAACTCTCGCGCTTTTTTTAACATGAGCTTTCCAACGGAGCTTTGTGTCCAGTGTCATGCCAAGATATTTGGCTGTATTTTCGTGTGGTATAACATTAATCCGGTATATATTGTTAATATATACCGGATGATACTTTGGTCTCTTGTTTGTAAAATCTACGTGAATTGGTTTTGTTTCATTAAGCCTTATTCGCCACTTTTTCGTCCAGTGATATACTGTATGGATAGCTTTCTGTACTTTTTCCACTGATTCCGCTTGCGTTTCGCCCGTAGCCATTGTCGCTGTGTCATCTGCAAAGGCCGCAATGGTATGGTACTATTTTATGTTTCTGGAATATCAGAAATTTAAAAAACGTACAGGACCGGGCCTAGGATCAATGACTTACTCCAGATTTTACATGCTTAAGCTCTGAGTATGCTTCATCTTGTCTCACCTTCAACATTCTGAGTGTTAGGTAAGACTCTAAGATATCAGCAAACTGCTTTTGAAGTAGATTTCTAATTTTGTAAATAAGGCCTTTATGCCAAACGATATCAAAGGCCTGCACTACATCCATGAAGACTATTGTGCAGATACTATTTTCCTTTAGTGCTTTTGTATGAATGTAGTAATTCGCATAGAATTACTACATTAATAGAAAAAGGTTAATTGTAGAGTGTTTTTCTCTAAAACTAAACTGATAGTCTGGAATTAAATTCCTTTCTTCTAGTATAGGTTTTAGGTATTTTTCTAGTATACGTTTGAGAAATAGCTTTTCAAATATTTTCGATATAACGGGCAGTAGAGAAATTGGTCTGTACGATTTTGTTTCTTGTGGTGGTTTCCCAGGTTTTCCAAGCATTATGACTTCTGCTACTTTCCACATATCAGGTATGCCGCATTTATGTGCGTGGTTAGCTTTACTATAGCTTTTCGTGGAAAATTTCGGATATCTTTTCCAGTTATGGATCGAATCCAGGAGATTACTAAAGCCTTTATCTTACTTTTCACTTCTCTTGGTGTAACGAATTTTATTTCAATCACATCTTGTGACGTATCTTCTAAGTGTTCTTCTAAATCAGTTTGTTGCTGTAGTTCTATATTAGGTTGGAAAATTTCCTCAAGCTCGTCAATCAGCTAACGTAGATGCTTTCTGTTCACTGCTTATAGCCCAGTACCCATTTGCTATTTTGGTTCTGGTTTTTTGCCACATCCGCCGCGTTTTTCTTTTTTCTGCTATAATTTTTTTCTATTGGGTAGGAGTCCTTTCACTTTCACGCGCACGCGCAGTCTTGTATATTTTTAATGAACTTTCTCACATCCAGATCCAATTGTTCTAGGATCTTAGGGGAACCTTGAGATCTATTATAGATTAAATAGCCATCAAGCTATGCGTCTAGTAAAAACTTTGCTAAGAAATACTTATCATATGTTAGATTATTAAATCTAGAACTCATAATATTATTAATGTCAACCACATCTATATGTGGTTTAGTGTTACTTAAAACTATACAATTTTGATTTGTAGCACTTCACAGTAGGCTGTTTAACTTAAACCTAATATAATTTTTGTTACTCTCCTGTGGCAGTTTTTTAATGTAAGGAAAGGTAAACAATATACCTTTCATAACATTTTCTTTGTTACTTAAAATATCTATATAATCTGTCATCTGTTTTTTGTTTATCTTTCCTCTTCTCCCGTCTAATATAACTTTAGTTGTGTTAGGGCAATAAGTAGCATTGACTGCTCGGCTAACTATTTGTTCATAAGATGCCCCGGGCAAACATGTGCTAGTTACTTGTTGTCCCGTACACAAATTATTTAGGTATACATCTACTCCATAGCCTATTTCATCACAGTATATTAAGCCGGCCTCTGAGATAGGTCTGAGATACGTTCCTCATTATAGTGGCCAATTTCTATTATGTCATTCATGGCAGATGCAATTCGGATAGGAATCAATAAAACATTTGAAAGCGCTTTGTACTGCCCCATCGGAGTTGAGTTTTTTCCCTTGCAAGAATACTTTTTATTCCCTAGCAAGTTATCCAAATTTCGAAGAAAATGGTAATCTGTTGGAACAAGGTCCGGGGAGTACGGTGGAAGTCTTAGACATTCCAATTGAAATTCCTCTAATTTGGTAGCCGTTTAGTTATGCAGTGTTTGGTCTAGCGTTATCCTGAAGCAGCAGTGGCCTAGAGCGAATGACCAACCTCGGTTGTTTAGCAGCTAGCTTTACCATCATGATTTGCAGTTGCTGGCAATAGACATCTGCCGTAATCGTCTGGCTAGATTTAAGAAATCTGTAGTGAACGACACCGGCACTAGTCCACCAAACGCTTACAAGTAACTTATTTTTGAGTCAATTTTCGCTTTGGGCAGGCTTTGGCTGGTTCGCCAGGGTTCAGCCATTGCGATGAGTGTTTCCGATTATAGAACAGGATCCACTTTTCATCACAGGTAATGATTCGATTTAAAATCCCTTAATTATTGTGCCGGTTGAGTAATGTAACGCAGCAGTCGACGCGCGTTTGTCGGTTTACTGCACTCAATTCATGAGGTACCCACCTTTCAAGATTTTTCAGCTTCCCAATGTGCTTCAAGTGGATTAAAACAGTTTTATCACTAACACCGTAGCCGGCAGCTAACTCGGACGTGGTTTGCGATGGATTCGCTTCCACAATAGCCTTCAATTCTTTATTAAATATTTATTAACTTTGGTATCCGGCCGTCCTCGGAGCTTGCTTTGCAGGTCGAAATTTCCAAAACGAAAACGTTGGAACCAAAAACGCACTGTGTTTTCTTTTACGACACCGCCGCCATACATATAATTAATCCTTTGAGCCGTTTCTGCAGCACTGGTGCCACGGTGGAACTCGTACTCGAAAATAATATGATATTTCAAGTTTTCCATTTTGTAAACAGAGTGACGCAAAGAAAAAACCAAAAGAGGAAAAAACAAATCAATTACGGTTTTCGAAACACAAATGCATGAGTAAATAGCGGTATACATTTGAAATTGGAATTCCTAATTAAAGAAGATACATTTGATATCAAAGTGGCCAGTAGGAAAAAAACGCCAATTTCATATGCAAGGACCTAATATAATATGTTTAGTAAATCAGTTGTGTATTAAAGTTTCTTATAAATTCCCCTATATATAATTATAGGGGAATATATATCCCCTATATATATATATATATATATATATATATATATATATATATATATATATATATATATATATATATATATATATAAATTTTCTGGTATATTTTTTAAAGTGAGTTCTATAAAATATTATGCATATGCATTTTTATTTTTTAAGTCGGTTTTAATTTTTTATGTATGTTCAACCATGTTTTAATCATCATCATCGCATTATGATGATATAAAAGGTACTTCTCATAGTATTTTACACCGACACTTCTTTGAATATTACTCTGCTGTTTATAGACGTATTTGCAATTTTTTTTGTTGTTATAAAGGGTATAATTCGAAATTGGTCCTTTAGTCACTAAAGTGGTAACCTGATGATGGGATCCATGAGGAATCGAGGCAATTCCTCGAAATTTATATGGACACATATAGTTATTTTGACTTTTTCTGAAGTAACATAAGCATAATATGCTTCCAAAATATAAGATTTTGCACCAAGGTATACCCTGGATCCAAAACCACTGAACAGAACTCCTCAGTCTTTAAAAATAAGCGTTTGGAAATTCTGGCATTGTTTAAAACTCTGCAAGCATATGCAACTATGTAACTTACAGTAATAATGATCATATTTACAATACCTAATGGAAGCTTGGCACGTATTCAACTAAACATTCGATCGTTTATTTTAAACGTTCTTAAAATGTTTTTATAATAATTTTACAATAAATGACTAAAAAGGGAAAAATTATTATGTATAAAAAAAAAATTCAACTGACTTCCAAAGTAAAAATACACAAAAATGTATGAAATAAATCTTATTTTCTAAATAATTCCTCTTTTAAATTCGGCTAAAATTTTAACTATTTCTCTACTCAATCTTCTTAATTTTAAAGTCGGGCATTACTATATACTTTTAGAGCTCTAGCTCTATAAGTATATAATAATATTTTCCTCGTGCCTAAAGTTGCCGAAAATCTTTATAGTTTTCGAGAAACTTCAGTTTCGTCTTTTGATTTGAGCGTCATCAATATGTTGAATAATTATTGCCTAGTGGAAAAGAGGTTTTAATATAGATGTCAAGTGCATACTCCTGTTTCATTATCAGTATCACAAGGTTGTTGATGGGCGCCTCTGCAACCACCCACATGAGCAGCGCCGCCAGGTGGCTCCAGAACACGATGCCGGCGCACGACGTCGCCTGCAAAACATCCATAATATTACATTCAGATAATTTAAGTCTTACATTAAATGTGCCTTAGGGCCAATTCACGCCGAAACGAAACAATACGAGACATGGCGCTGCATTTTAAAGATTTATTTAAATTAAAGAGCTATTTAAAATCAAACTCTATTCATTACCTACACAAGAATACACGTTTCATTGTAAGAGTTCAAATGTCAGGTTGCACCGCAATGCACAGCGCATGTGCAGTGTATGACTGGTGTCATATGACACGTTTCATCTTTATCGTATCATTTTGTGTAGTGAATAAAGTTCAATTTTGTATAGCTCTATCTTTAAAATGTATGACGCGTATCGTCGCCGCATAAACTGCATCTTACACAAAATGAAGACGTAATCTCTGTCCACCCCTTTAGTCCTAGCTTTGTTTAATCTGTGCCTTTAGTAACCTGTCGCGAGTAGTATCCTCAAACTACCAAGTACCACTGGCGTCCTATTAGCTAATGCGACCGTGAGGTCCTTTATAAATGGACTTATTTTCAACAGTGGCTTTGGATACGAGAGTTTTCTTGCTCAATTCAACACGCCAGGTTTCGTCGACTAATTTATAGTACTTACCAGCAGAAAAACGTCGTGGAACTGTAGATTGCGGGTGATGAACACGTTGCGTGTGATGAACATTGTGTGCATGAGGTACACACCGTAGCTCAGCCGGCTCAGCGGCACCCACGGGTACCAGCTCAAGATCGCCTTTATGTATGCTGTAAATAAAATAAGTAACTTGTTTTTCAGGGCATATTTTCGGTTTGTTTCGCAAGAGGTATTCTTTGATCTTCTTAGTATAAAAGTCTGTAAAACTGAGTAGTGAGCAGTGCACAGCAGAACGAACCCCAGACCCCAGTGCCCAAAGCGGACAGTTGAGCACGGCGTAAAATGCACCCATCGCCGCGTTGTGCTTCGCAGTACAGCAATATACAGCAGTACTCACGGACATGGCCGACGGAGCAGGACAACACTATAAGCGACAGCCCCACCGCCCAAAGCGGACGGTTGAGCGCGGCGTACACTGCGCTCACCGCCGCGTCGTACTCGCACCAGAACAGTATGCTGCCCAGGTACATGCACGCGAATATGCCCACAGTACTGACGTATGCGATCGTCGTCCGCCAGACCTGTAAAATATTAAAAAATAGTTTAGACGGACTTCAAGCGCATTCAGTTCACACTGGTGCGAAGCGACAGTCGTATACAATTACTCGTATATATACGCCGTATTTTTATGGTAATCAGCCAATTGTAAAAGCATTAACGGCCGCGTTCAGAGTTAGTTAATGCATGTTTAAGGAGCTACTTAGTAGAGATATTGACAGAAACTGACTTTATCTCAAAATTTATACTAAGTTGCTAAATTAAACAACGACAGTAAGTTAGTCATTTTATTGATAAAATAATATTCAAATAAACTACATAATTTCAAAACGTTGCTGCCCGTCTGTCTGTCGGTCTGTCTGTCTGTTTGTTCCGGTGAATCTCTGAAACGGCTGGACCGATTTTCACGGGACTTTATAGCAGACGTTATAAGGAGTAACTAAGGCTCCTTTTTATTAGGGTTCCGTTTAAAAAATAGGGTTCCATTTCCGTTACTTCTACGGAAATGAAGTCGCAGCCACCAGCTAGTTTGCTAATGTCATTTCAGTGCGCGTCGTCACAAACAACAACATTTTTTTCTCATGTTTTCAAAATTTGAAGCGAGGGTTTAAAATAAAACTTTGGTCCAATTTCAAAGAAATCCTTTATTTGAAAGTAATATTTTCAATCCCTCATAAAACAAGATTTGAACATCAACCGGAACAAACAGACAGACAGACCGACAGACAGACGGATAGCAACTATTTGAAATTATGTAGTTTATTTGTTTATAATTATGTAACTTATAATTCTGGCGTTGTTTCACTTAACCACAAATTACCCCTCGGCTCCGGCTCGGCATACGTCATTAACAGTGGTCTGACGTAATTAGTAATGAACAGAGCCTGAGGCTAATAATTGAAAAATTCTATCTTTGTAACCGTTAGATATAATGAAAAATGGATTAGCCCCATCAATCGGGCATGGGCGAATAACCCCCAATTTGACATCATACTTTTTTTTTTAGCCGGCGAACCCGCTCGGAGCGCCGCGCCGATGGAGAGCGAAAATGGGAGGGGTTTAGTCAGATCTGTGAGCCAAAACGCACGAATCCCTACTACTTTTAACCCAGATCTGCGCAAGTAGGCCTAAGTAAGCATTAAATGTCTTTGAGTGCAGCCGTTGCATTAATAAAGACTTGCCAGTTTTATACTTAAATACACTATTTACAATAAGTAAACTGACCTGAGATAACCTTTTCAGGTGGTCAATAAGAGACGATCGAATGTAGATGTAGCCGGCGATAAAGCCGATGATATAGGTGGAGTACCGCATGTGGCTCTTGATGTAAAGCTCATTGAACTGCTTCGCCCCGCGAGGGTTTGAGATGAACCTGAAATTAAATAAAAGTGGAAAGTTATTTAACAAGGAATATAAAATTACGAGTAAAGTATAGGAGCACAATATCAGCGTAACATGTGTTGATGCGTCACATGGTTAGATTAAGAATATTTCATAGAATAGATAATATAGATTTTATATGCACTGCACTTGTGTATAAATTGCAAATATTTTGAAAGGCGAAGGAGAAAAAAACGTTTGCGCATACATTTTTTTTAAACATAAATTATCCAACCCTCAGAATTATTTAAGTAGCATAGGTATCCGAGTATCTATAGTATGCTAATTATAGCTAAGTAGCTATTATTAGCATACTATAGATACTCGGCTTTTAGCGAGAGAAGATGACACTTTATATTACTTTATATTAAAATTCTTACGCCATGCTAATGAGGACAAAATGATGTCTAATATAATTAGTCAATCCATCCACTTCCAAAAGTTTTCCATAGCCTTTGTTGAAGTTTTCCGTACCCTAATGATATTTATATTGCTATCAATATGCAACTTATTTCATTGCATAGTTCGTAGGTCGTATTAACAATACAACCAAAACAACCAAAGTACAAAAACCAATTGAACTTTCACAACTTTATTTGGAAAAATATACCTTCCATGTATATTTTGCCAAGATCCGAACAATTGAATAGCGAAAAATAGAGGTCATTTTCTTAATTTAGTAGCAAAATTACCTACCTAATTGTTACCATATTTAAGTGACGTATTAACATGGAAAAATCTTCCCATTACCAATACGTAACGCCTCATCTAATCGCGGAGTTCCGGTTTGAGGTACTCACAACAATTGTTTCGCAACAAAACATAAAAACAAGTGAACTGAACAACAGTTAGCTGTTGCAGTGTTTGATTGTCATTCCTGTTCAAATTACATAATAATTTATCGTGACTATTAAACAGAACTCTCGTTATAATAAATAATTTATTCTTTCTTGGTCGAAATTTTTAAAGATGAACTGCTTATTATTAGAGAAAGAGAATGTATTAATTTTGGGAAATAGGAACTTAAAATTGTTTTTCCAAACTATTTACGTAATATGTTCTTAATATGATCTTTATATATTAGCAGTCGATTTTTTCTAATTATAGAAAATAATATAGGAATAGGTACATAATAGTCAAAAGTCAAAATATGCTCCGAGAAATAGCAAAAAATAAAATTAAACGGGTATCAATTTGCGAATGTTTGCGATGTAGTAGTTGATATCCTGTAATGTCACGATATCGTAATTTAATTAAGTCCCTTGACCCTTTTGTAACGAACTGCTCTCACGGCATCTATTGTCTATATTTCTTGCCAGCGTTAAAACTAACAGTTATTTACAATCAATCAATCTATTATTTTATTATTGATGGGGCTAAATAACACAATATTATCTATGCAATGAAATAACATTAACAAATACGAGTTTGGTCATCACATAGTTTATTTATTATTTCGTAAGAAATTATATCGTCGTGTATCGTCTACAGACACCTGTTGCATTGTTAAGAATTAATTTGTTTATGTTCTATCTATCGTACGTAGTGAGCAATCATAATAATATGCTCTTACTAACACTTATTTTCTGTAAAATGCCTTGAAGTTTATGAAATGTCTTTGTTATTTGATATTAGCCCTAGCTTTTGACCCCTTAAAGTTTATGAAATGTCTTCGTAGCAGTTATTTGATATTAGCCCTAGCTTTGACCGCGGCTCCACCCGTGTAAGGTTTCCATGGGAACACTGTACTTTTTCGGAATAAAATGTTTTAATCCAAAGCCTTAACTAGTACATTACATTTAAAATATTGGGATTCCTATAACGCCATTCCTATGATTTTCCAATATGATTCACTTACCACTTACCTTACCACTCATCTAAATCTCTACCTGGCTACGGCTTCCCTATGAAGAAGAACCAGCCTTCGCCAATGCCACCTTACCAAATTTCATCAAAATCCGTTCAGCAGTTTTTGCGTGAAAGGGTCACAAAAATCCATCCATCCTCACAAACTTTCGCATTTATAATAGTAGTAGGATTTCATAGAAACGGCGAAATGCGTTATTACTTTGTTAGAAATTAGACTTACTCAAAATTAAAGGCGTGTATGGGCGGAAACTCGTTCATGTATGTTGATACTCCGGGAAGCACTACGGACACTACAGTGATAACGGCCACCATCACCTTGCCCAGCGTCGGGCTCCATCTGTACAGCTCGTACAGGAACAGCGACACCACGAAGAAATGGAAATCGGTCGGTATATACCAACTGATTATTATGCACTGAGAAAAAATAAACGTTTTGACGTAAATTACAGGTTTACAAAACTGTTTGTGAATAGTGTTAATTATAATTGTCAAAAATGATGGAATGTCAAAAAACAAATGGTAACAATTAAGTGTTACAGCTACATATCTACCAACTCAATTACACCACGATTACGGATAGTAAAAAAAAATAAAAATCGTGCTATGTAATTACGCGTGACGTGAGATTCCGTCTTTTCAAATCATTTCACTGCATATTTACTCACCGCGTTGTTAGTGTCGACGTAATTGCTGATCATGAGCAGGTTGAGCCACCAGTTCTGTCGACAGTGCACGGTCTCTGCCGCGACCGCTCTGTTCCACAGTGGCCCTGTCCCCGTGTAGGGAAATATGGCTACCACGTAGAATATCACTAGGGCGTATGGCACGGCCAGTCTGTTAAACCACGAGAAGAACAAGAAGGTAACGCCAAAATCAGAGTACTACTGACGTCTTATATTTATGACCTACGAGCTTTTGCCCGCGGCTTCGCCCGCGTAAATACAGTATCCCTCGGAACCGTACATAGCCAATGTCCTTCCCCATGGTCTTTATTCATGATGATCGGTTAAGTAGTTTTTACGTAAAAGTGTAACCACCAAACAAACTCACATTCACATGTATAATATTAGTAAGAATAACATATTATATTTTTTGTATTAATGTATTACCTGGGGACATTATTTTATTTCTAGTCTTTAAGTAAACGAGTCTTGAGTGTTCAACAAGTAAGTATTATAGTATTATTAATTAATGAACCTAACCAAGAGCATGTCAGGACATGTCTAAGGAGACTATCAACGCGCAATAAGTTTTCTTTAAATTACTTCAAAAGTTATTAGTCGAAATAATTTTCCTAAAGAGTTTTGAGCATGATCTATGGAAACATGGCATGGAAACTATCTCTTATAGTTTAGAAATGGGGGGACCAAATTATAAACCACTTTTGTGGGCGATTACTTGAAAATGATTGACTCTGTTAAAAAGTCATGTATGAAATTTAAAAATTCATCGATACCCCAAATGTGGTGGGGTAGAATGAAAAAGTATTTTTTGTTCCCACTTCACATTTATGGGGAGTCTAAAGTATAAAATTATAACTTGTTTAAGTTGCTTAAATCTAGAATTATATACAGTCTATAACTATACCTTTCTTCCATTTATATCCTTAATATATTATTTATATTCATACATACAGACCGATAGAGAGAAACTTTAAGGGTTCCTTGAGTACTAGAATACTGAACCCTAAAAATATGTTTTAAAAAATATTGTTATTAAACGCCATGTGCTCGTAGACGTCGTAGCGCATATTCGTAGCACACGTAGCTGGTGCGTAGACCTCAAGTTACTGCTACGTTCAAAATTTAATTCTGCTTCTTTATTTTAATCTTTTACTATCATGAAGTACCTATTTATAATTAATGCGTTAAATCTTTAATTTTGTTTATGTGATATTGAAATTTTGCTACTCTTACCTCGTATATCTCTTGAATATGATAATAAGTGGATTGGGAAGATTCTTCATTTTTGTGATAGTTGTCGCTGTGAGGAAGCCAGAGAGCATGAAGAAGGAGTCCACTACAATGTCGTCGTGAAGGAACAGCAGACCGAGGAAAGACGTGGAATCCTACAATATTGTAAAGTTAGTCTCTCTTCGTCGGTGTAAAAAGCATTTTAATATTGGTTACCTAAATTTTCAAGTAGCAGTTATACTGACAGGTAATCAATCAATCAATCAATCGTTTATTGCAAGAATGTGATACACATGTCGCAGGCATATTGTGTGATTTCGCCGTTTATATACGCCGTAGTCAGTTTAAAAACGCTCGTTGTTTTGTAATATGCCGAAGGCAAAATGTATATTGCCGTGTCATTATATATTATTATGCCGAAACATTTGATTGACTATTCAAACGCCATTTACAAAATGCCGCGGCAAATTGAAGTATTTCTATTTAGATCTGTTTTTTACCATTCGCGTCGCTGTTGACCAAAACAAACAAAATGGCGTCAAGTAGCAGTTTTGTGACACAAAAACTTATTGAAATACATACATACATACAAGATGCGCGCGAAAAACGTAACCCAGCCGGGTAACCGTGGACAGTTGAAAAATTTTTTGAAGTTATCGGGCACCTGAAAAATGCTGAAAAATGCATGGTTTATAGAATGCGGCTCTCGGAGGGGGTCCTCCGAGAGCTTCTATGGACCATGGCCAGATTACACAGTATTATTGGTCAAAAAAATATGAGATAATGAATATTGCCAATGTGGACTACCTTATTCTAAAAAAACATATCTCTGATAGTCCAACTGTTCGAGTAATACCGTTAAAAGTATATTATGACATATTGTAAGATATTCATAAAGGCTGCGGACATGGTGGTCGAGATAAAATTCTGTATTAAATCAAGGATAAATATATTATTGTGAGAAAAGCAATCGATTTGTTCGTCTCATTGTGGCTGTGAATCCAAACGTATTATACAAAAGAAAGGTATCATAGTTAAACCAACCAAGCGATTCAAAATTTAACTTGAATTGGCTTCACAAGAAAGTACAATTTTCATTGAATCGCCGCTCTTAAAATGCGTCGCGTATCGACGCTTTTTTTGTTCCTTCTTAAATATTTTAGTTATGTACAAAACCCAAAAAAAAGGGAAACCAAAGTGTAATAATATTAAAAATAAAGTCCAAACTGTGTTTTCCTAACCACGTTCAAATTATTACGATTGAACGAGTTGTCATTTCATTTTGCCTTCGTCATAATACATAACACCGAGCGTTTTTAAAGAGACTACGTCGTATGTAAACGGCGGAATCACACAAAATGCCTGCGACATACATAAGGCCTTACAAAATATTATATCTAAGATCCATCATTCTGCCATCACAATGACGCGCAAAATATCCTGAATATTTAATTAATAATAAAATATAGACATACAGTTAATAATTCAGGAACATCAATAATTATTAACGTCATAATGTCTTATAAATAAATGAATGTCACGTTGTCACGTTCCGCCTGATTGTCACGCTCCGCCTCACAGGGTTTAATTTGGCCCAAAAATCGGACATCGTCTTTTTATCAGTTCGAAAGAGTACTTAATTACATATGGCCAAATAAAATACCCATGAAGCTCGCTTGCATAGTTTTAAAACTATCTCAAAAAGAAAATTTGAACCCCGCTTTGATAAAATGTGAATAAAAATAATACTCAAAATTCTTAAGGAATAGCCAAATATATGTTAAACATTATTTAAAGAAGATACAAAGAGCTGCATTACTGACCCTTTTCAAGTCGGCTATGACTAATGGACCATTAAAACAAAGAAAATCGATTTTTTTATTTTTTTACTTTAAGTTCCGCTATATTAGTAAATGCATCTTACATTAATCGAAAGCTAATGATCACCACAACCACTGGTAAAAAATTAAATTCTAAAACCGCGGAAATTCGTCATTGGGTCGAAAAGAAAATTATAGGTTTTTTTGGAACAGTAACATTATTAAGACAGGTCAGGACTTGAATACGATTAATTAAAATAGAGGATACAGATAAAAAGTCACATTTAAACACTTTTTAGCATGTACGTACAATAATAACTGGTTTTACAATTTTAGTTATTATTTTTTCTTACCAAGTTCCGCTGAAGTAGCAGTTTTTTTTTTATTGTTAGTCTTTATTAAACATAAAATTACAAATATTACATTTTAGTGTACATGTGATTCCAAATAGTAATAAAACATTTTAACAGTTTGCAGATACAACGTATCTATATCAACTTTATGACCAATTAAAGTTATTCATTTAACATGTAAGCAACAATTAATATAGTTAATAAAATATTATTATAAATGTTATTTTAAGAACAACATATATATAGGATTATTAATGTAAATAACATGAAAAAAAGAAACGAACATAAATACGTGTAAATGTTACAATTTATGTAGGTAGACATGAGCATTAACAGACTGGACAGTCGTCGCATAGGTGGAGCGGCGCGCGCGGCGGTATATTAGAACCCATAGACTTATAATATACTGTCGTTATCGCATTATAGGTTAATTTAGAACCAGTTACGCGCTCACTCACTCGTCAATAACAGGGTGGTGCGGCAGTCGATACGTGCGATATCAATGCGCGTACGATAGATCGCGGCGTCTACTGCGACTAATAGATGAAACCAGACTATTTTTATGATGTGTGTTTTTAATCAAGCAGAAACTACTTGAATTTTTTAAGATATAATCGTGTATATAAGGATAGTTAATATTAGTATTAATTTTTTTGAGGTTTTCTTTAAAACGAGTATAAAAATATAGGTTTAAAGCCTTATTTTGGACAACTTCAAATTTTTTATGTTTCTTTTTCATATAATGCTCCACACGGGAGTGGCATACGTAAGAATAGGTCTTATGAATGTACTATAGAAAAAAGTTTTTTTTTAAATAATTAGTACTTTATTGGCAAATAATTTACATCAGGTATTGAACATTCCAAACTGCATATCAGTTTGTATACTGAGTTTCGATTTACGATTAAGAATTAATTTTAATATATGGGTATATAAGCTTTAAGACCTTTTGTACAGGAAGCAGCTACGTGTTTAGTCCAATTATGATGAAAATGCTAGCTGCTAACCAACCGAGGTTGGTCATTTGCTCTAGGCCACTGCTGCTTTAGGACAACGCTAGACCACACATTGCACAACAGATGGCTATCAAATTAGAGGAGTATCAATTGAAATGTCTAAGACAGGTATGGGCACCCTTTGACGTGTTCAGGGCCAAACTTTAGCGTGCAAATACGTTCGCTGGCCGCGTTTAAAAGTACTTAGTGCATTTTAAAATAGTGATAATATTTTTTGCGATAGATATTAGACATGAAATAATACGACAAAGTTATTATAGTACAATTAATTAAAATAACAAAATGAAATGTAAAAAAATTGTACATTATAATTAAATAGTTAAATTTGCAATTGTTACAAATTACGAAAGTTAAATACACCGAAATCATTGAGACACTTGAGCTTGAATTTGGGAAGCTAATCCATCGATATTTGGATTAATTCCACTGATACAAAGACGTAAAGAATTTTTCATATTATCGTCAGTCAGTCTTGTACGATGTGTTGATTTATTAACTTTCATCAGTGAAAAGAACTGTTCGCATTTATAAGTACTGCCAAACGCACAAATCAATCTTCTTGCGAATTTTCTAAGCTGCGGAAAGTTGTCTTTTTCTAGTTATTTTTTGTAGAAATCGCATTACTCTATGTCTTCAAATTTGGATTTTAGGAGTGAGTTTTCTTGAATCTCGATCAACTCCATTTGTAAGTGTATTGCAGCATTTTGTACATTACATTTTGTAGGAGTAGCAAATAAACTGAAACAGTCTTCCATGTTTTTGAAGTCGCTAAATCTATTCGAAAATAGTTCCGACAGTAACTTGAGTTCTTCAGCATATTGAGCATAAGCAATATTTTCATACGCAGAGAGCGTGTTGAAATGGTAACTGTTACCAGAAAGCATCTGTGACTCCCACAAGCGTAGTTTGATCTGAAACGCTTTCAAATGGCTGTACAAATCATTTACTAACTGTCCTTGTTTTTGAAGTTACAAATTTAAATCATTCAAATAGCATGTAAGACCGACCAGAAATGCTAAGTCACATATCCATTTTTGTCACTTAATTCAGATAGTGGTTATCTTTTATTTTCATAAAGTCTGCTATCTCATTTCTAAGCTCGATTTCAGAATAATATGTTACGTCGTTATATTCAGCTGATATTTCATCCAGAAACGCCTTGAACTGACGGTGTTTAAGCCCTCGGGATCGAATAAAGTTGATGGTTTTTACTACCACATTCATAACATTCTGGAGTCGATTGGACTTAGAACACAAGTTCTGTTGGTGGATAATGCAATGAAGGACTATCAAATCATCTTTTTGCACATTTAATTCTGTTGCTTTAACATTCAAAATTCCGATGAAATTTTTATTTAAATTACGTAAGCCGACCATAGAAGGTGCACCATCAGTGCATACTCCAATTAATTTTGACCATGTCAAGCCAAAACTTGTGAATACCTTTTGAACTTCAATAAAAATATCCTCTCCTCTAGTGGTTCCTTTTAGCGGCTGTAAAGCAGGCAATTCCTCAGTAACAGTGAACTCCTTATCAACACCTCTAATAAATATAGCCAGTTGAGCTGTGTCAAACAAATCGGTGCACTCGTCTAATGCTATGGAAAATGGTTCAAAACCAAACAAATACGGTCAGTCAATGTTGTTTTTTATATCATAAGCCATTATTTAAATACGTCGAACAACAGTTCGTCTTAACAAACTAATTTTAAAAATTTATTTTTCTTTTCAGGACACAAAATACCGCAAACTTCTAACATACACTCCTTGGTACATTCTCCTTCGGCAAATGGTTTTAATGCCTTTGCCAATTTTGAGATAACTATAAAACTAGCTTTCACAATATTATCAAGTTGTGTTCTTTGTTTATGAAACATTTGTTACTGTTTTTCCAAATTTGCGGTAAGCTTCAGGATTTTGTCTGTTCTTAATTGTCCTGTCAGTGAGTGCAGCGTAGCGTGCTTAGTTGAGTAACGCCTCATTGTATTGAATTCTTTCATTACTGAAATGGATTCATTACACAGCAAACAAAAAGCATTTTGCAAGACTGAAGAAAAGAATTCTTCAGTCCATTTTTCTTGAAACTGGCGACCCTCTGTATCTACTTTTCGTTTCTTTCCACCAGACATCATTTTTGTTTACTTTTCGTTCAATAAACTTAATAACAAACTATAGTTAGTAACCACTCAAGATGTACACAAAGTCACAAAGCAAGTTGACGGCTCGAGCAGTTAGCTAGGATATCGCTTGTCCAAGTTATCACCTCGGTAGCTCAAATAGAACTCAACTAACGTTCGGGCCATCCACCCGCTTATATAGGCAAAATGAAGGAATAATCTGGAATAAACTAGTTTAGAATAATTGAGAAGCAATAAATCTTTTGATGTGTGGCCCGTGAGGCGGCAAACCTCAAAGAATTTGATCAAGCAAGCCGAGTGGCGGCGATTATCAAAGAGTAAGGCGGCAAACATCAAAGGATTTGATGTTGCCGCCTCACTGTCACTCCCGTGAGTATTAGTACCTAATGTAAGATTTTTTTAATTGGGTTTTTTTAAAATGTCTCGCTGGCTGGATCATATCTTACAGCGGGCCGGATCAGGCCCGCGGGCTGGTTGTTGCCCATATAATATGTTCTAAGACATCCACCGTACTCCCCGGACCTTGCTCCTACAGGTTTTTTTTCGAAATTTGGATAACTTCTTGCAAGGGAAAACTTCAACTCCGATGGAGCAGTCCAAAGCGCCTTCAAAGATTTTATTGATGTCTGTCCGAAAGGTTTTTTAGTAAGGGAATCAATGAACTACCTATGAGATGGCAAAAAATGGCGATTTTTGGGCCAAATTAAACACTGTGCGCCGGAGCCGAGCGTGCAAGCGAAAGCGCGGAACAAGCGATAGAGAGACACGATCAGCCTTAGCGTTCGGATTGTGATAACGTTATCACGTAAAATTATCGTCTGTAAACCGATATGATAGACAACCATTTTTAATCATAAAGAAACTGTCACCAATAACTTCTTTTTTGCAGTAATTTTTCATTTTTATTTGCGGTCACATTAAATATATAATAATGCGGTTTTTACATTGGACACAGCATAGCGCCTAAACAACCCAATCCGCCAATAGCGCGCGTGAGACGGATTGTACGAGCAGTGATGGCGGGATCCAAATTCCGAACACGATACCACAAATCCGCCAAATGGAGAAATTCACGATGTTCGTGTGGTTTAGCGGAACCCACCTTAACTCGCGTGAGCGCATTGTTAATGTGCAAGTTACCTAATTGTAATGATGTTCATTTACCTCGTCCATGTTGACGCCGTTGCTGACGGGCCCGCTGTTGAACATGCCGATCTGGTGGCCGATCACCACCACGCACATCGACATGAACTTGATGCCGTACAGCACGTGCAGCTCGTCGCTAGACGTCATCATGTTGCTCATGTTGCTCCGGATGTCGAACGCCTTGATTATGCCGCTGCCTGAAAAGACGATATTACGTTACTAGCTTTCGCCCGTTGCTCTGCCCCCGCTATTTATAGTTAGTTATACTATTATGTATTCTGTGATATAGTATATATAACACGGGAACACTGTTTCAAAGAGTTCAAAATTACTAAATTAATTAATTAACATACCAAATTTTATTAAAATCCGTTCAGAAGATCAACAAACCTCACAAACTTACACATTTCTAATAGAAATAGGATAGTAGGATATTACTTTGAATAATCATCATCATCTTCAATTAGCGTCTCCACTGCAGCTGGGGCTAGCGAACACCTTGACGCCCAAACAGTGATAAGGGGAGACTTGAGCTGTTTGATCACCCCCTTTGTTTTATAATCCAAATTATAATTATAAAATAGTTTCGTATTATATAATACAAAACTATTTTATATAAACCCATATCTAAAGGGTGTCCCAATAAGAGTGCCCGATTTAATTTTAAGAAAAAACATATTTTTTTGAGCGAGAGGTGATATTTTTATTGCGTTATAAAGTACACATGTTCCGTTAAGTATGGAATAGAATATCCTGCATATGGCCCCCACGGCTCTGGCGGCAGACCCTTGCTCTTTTCATGAAATTTTCGATGACTTTTTCACAAAGTGGCGGCTCTATCTCACCGATTAAGCATTGCATCTCGGCCTTTAGCTCGGGAATTGTTCGTGGTTTATTCGCATAGACCTGAGATTTAACAAAACCCCAAAGGAAAAAGTCGCAAGGCGTTAAACCGCAAGATCTCGGTGGCCAGTTGACATCGGAATTCGGGGAGATTATTCGGTCCGGAAATTTTTCCTCCAATAAATGAATTGTTTCATGAGCGGTGTGGCAGGTCGCGCCATCCTATTGGAACCACATGTCGTCCAGGTCCAGTCCTTCCAATTGGGATCTGTTATAATAGTTTTCGGCAGAATTGATGTTCCCGGGTTTTCGGCAACACTCTCTTTTACAGCAGCGATGTTTTCGAGAGACCGACCGGTACGCCGACGCACAGGAGACTTGCCTTCCATTATCGACCCAGTTGCCTCAAATTTATTGATTACTCTTCGAATTGTTGACAAATTTGGTGCACTTTCACGACCGAAAATTACGCGAAGTTTGCGAGCGGTTTCAGCGTAGCTTTCCCCATTTTTGTAATGGGTTTTCACAATGATAACGCGTTGTTCTTTTGTGTAACGCTCCATATTTAATAATCGGAACAATCATAGATGACAGCTGTCAAGTTTCAGACTGACAGACAGACAGACACTTGCTCAGAAAAAAAATGGCGCCAAATTTAAATCGGGCACTCTTATTGGGACACCCGTTACTATCAAAGCTCTGAAAGTGGTTAGAATGAGTAACATTTTATATTTTAATTCATAATTGTGAATCTTACCTAACTGTAAACGTAATAAATAAAATAATACACTCACCTACGCCTTTATATTTATTCATTTTATTGTTGAAAAGCGTGCAAATGATGGCGATAGTCATTAAAAAGATGATTAATCCACTGAAAAAAAAAACGAATTTGTAACTACTCATATCACATGAATATAGAAAAGTTACTATTTTTGTTCCAACTTTGTAAAAAAAATGGAATTTAAAAATATGTAATTGAACATAGAGTAAAATATTACAAAGTTTTTTTAATGCATGACAGCATAAAACCTCTAACCCCTTCCTACTACTTGTTTGATGATCTTTTAAAAGTTCAATAAAAAGAAATGCAAATTGTATTGAGGTGGTTCAAGGCCGCAAACTGACCACACCTACATGTTTACCGGTTGTGTCATAACTCATAACGTATATCGTGTCCTTTAATTTAGTAAGAATGCATACATAAGCGTCAATTCATACCGAGACGCGACTTAGCATGGCTATAATATAAAGAAAGCAATTTAAAATTTAACTTTATTCACCACACAAAAATATACATGTTTCATTGCAAGAGCGGCGCTGTTTGACATTTGAATTCTTGCAATGAAACTTTCTATCTTAAAAATAACGCGCCTCATCTCGGTGTGAGCTGACCCTAAGTTCATACTTAGGGTTATATACTTAGGGTCATAATATTAAATAATAGAATAACAAGAATGGGGTTCTCAAATGGACGTCACCGTACCAAATGAGGGGCGCGGATCCAGCGCAGTATGGTGGAATTCGCGACGGATTTTGACACGACGCGATTACTCGTGGTTCTGCGCCCACACGCATCATCAATATGAAAATCTCACTCTCAAAATACTTACATAAACGCATAGAAGAGGCCGTCGTATCGTTTATATGCGTACACATCCTGGCACGTGTCGTCCACGGAGATATGCGCGCTGAGGCCGGCCATGCTGAGGTGCGTGTGAGACAGCATCACCTTCGTCAACTTCTGCACAGACCGCGGCTGGCACTCCGCCGGCACACACATACCCCATGTCAGCTTCTTGATCTCGCGACCGAACACTGATTTCGTCTAATAAACATTCATATACTTTAAAGCTCTCATAAACATTCTTACCGATTTTAATAAAATACACAAATGTCAGATGTACGGTGACTCTGGGATGAATAGATTAAGACTTTATATTAGTCTTTGGTACGATATTCGTGAACTTTTGTTTGTAAATATTGCCTTAAAGAAGAACAAGAATTTTAAAGAGACATATCTAAGATTTTTACAAAGGGAGGCTACTTACTAAATATCAGAAGACATGCTGTTATAATTTGAGATTATTATTTTGCTAACAAAACATTTAAAACCTTATTAATCTTCATAAGAAAATTATACCTCTATCAACTGCAGAGTAAACTGATATGGATCATTTCTGTTCCACGGCAGTGTCTTCACGTGCCGATCAGTCCTCTGCAGAACTATATCAGCGAGGCAGTACTTGGACCGCAGCTCTGGGTGACTACTACGCCACGGTGTATTGAGGCATTCGTCGTAGTTCCCCAGGTGATACTGACTCCCATATAGAAGACCAAGTGGCTGCGACGACATGGAGTCCCATTCTATGTAGGAAAGAATCACCTTTAGTCACAAAAAAACTGACTCATTTATTCATATAGGTAACACATAGTAACCCTTATCACCGTAAAAAATATAGGAACTACATAGAATTTATAAAATTAATTGCAAAAACTGTCAATTAAATTCTTTTATAGGTGCAAGAGACATTTTTTGTACTTTAGTATTTACTTAATTTAAGTAAGAGAAAGTAAATATTCAGGAGAAATATTACACTTTGTAGGTGCTCCTCTCGTCTGAAGTTTTAGCCTGTAATGTAAATTTATGATGAACTACACTTATTAGACTTATAAATTTTGATATTTTTAACGTATCAACTAAAATCTCTTTTTTACAATAATTAAAACAAATGACGTCAGATTTCCTGAAAACTCGTATGTATTACAACTATCGCGACGGTCAATCGTTAGGTGCTCGAGCGGATGTGCTTGGTCTATTGGAAGCACATAATAAGACGGGGTGTCTTACCCCTCACTTCTTGCCGCACCTTCCCTATAAATTTTTCGTTGGCCGGCTACTTGATATCTAGGCCGAAACTTGTATGGAGCGTGTATACTTTTTATTTTACTAGCTGACCCGGCAAACTTCGTACCGGCATTTTTTTTGCCGTCAAGAAAAAATATTTTAAATATTTGCTATCACTTTTTTTTAATTTTTTTTTCATACAATACTTCTCCTGACAATAACGAACAATAAATTATTTAATAACTCGGTTTAATTTTCGAAACAACAAATTAAACCGACTTCCAAAGTAAAAATACACAAAAAAGTATGAAATAAATCGTATTTTCTAAATAATTCCCCTTTTAAATGTGGCTAAAATATTAACTATTTCTCTACACAATCTTCATAATTTTGAAGTCGGTACCTTTATTTCATACTTTTTTGTGTATTTTCAACTGACCGGGATCCAAAAGGACTGAACAAAAATCCTCAGTCTTTGAAGATACGCGTTTGGAAATTTCAGCATTGTTTAAAGAACTGTAAGCATATGTTACTATTACATAATCATCATCAACACCACCATCATCACACAATACATAATCATATGATTAAATAGGTACTTCTCTTACTCTAACTAGTACACCAATATCGATTTCAACATTTCCTAGTCCCATCATCACCATCATTATATATTGCTACGAAAAAGTGACATAATGTGAAGGTACCTGGTTCCAAAAGCACTGAATGGAACTCGTCAGTCCTTAAATGTACACGTTTGGAATTTTTGGATTGTTTAAAGAACAGTTATGAAGATGTATGCGAAGCGAAAGATCTGCAATATCAGACGTCTTCTTCCAAAGTCTTCTTGGATAATATTTAAAGTAAACGTTCAACGGAGAGACGTTTTTCAAAAAGTTTGTGTTGCTGTGGAAAGTGATTTGGAATGTGGAAGTGAAGAAAGCCAATCATTGTTATTCATCACTTGTGCTGCAGGAAGTGGAAAGTCCTTCATCTTGAAATTACTCGTGGAACATATCAAACAGTGTTGTGTACCTACAGTTGACATATTGCTCAATTCGTCCCAATCAAGAAAAATCGATCTAGCTAGGTCTTATCCCTGAGAAACCACACATTTTTAAGTTTTTGGAACGAAGTTCCTTATGGGGCGATGCGGAGGGGTACCCTAGCCGGGAAAAAACGTCCGTAACGTAAGATTTTTATGTATAGTCCTTATTATTTTCTTTATATCTCGAACAGAACTTAAAATTAATATTTTTATAATAAGGAACTTCGTTCGTATCCGGTGTCCCACGACACCACACGGCTTTTATATTTTTCTTTCGTCGTACAACAATACTTCAATAATTTCGTCCCAGGTTCGAACGGTCAGATAAATATTTTTGTGTTTCTTTCTATTTGTATTTGTTTATAAATACTTTGTCATCAAAGTTAAACTAAGAGCAAAGCTTGGATTTCCATGTACTAGTTATTAATATTATAATATCACTAAAAAGAAAAACATAAATAAATATTTTAAAAATATATACCGACTTCCAAAGTAAAAGCAACAACATTCTTAAAAATCACTAAAAAGTATGAAATAATTCTTACTATTGAAATAGTTCCCGTTCTAAATTCTGCTAAAGTTTAACAATTTCTCTACTCAATTGTCTTATTTTTTAAGTTTGGCTACAGCCGAATATATTCAAATTCTTTATTCACACACACATAAAATGTATTATTAAATTAAATTATTAAATACCGTTTATTTCAGGCTGCATAGGCCCATATTATAAATACCTTATAGACCAGGGGTCTCCAAACTTTCCAGCCTCAGGGCCATAATGATTACTCCAGTAAGTTCCGAGGGCCAAAACCATATTACCATTGTTGCCGGTGGTAAAAAGTGAAATAGTCCACTGATGAAAAAAAAAGTCCGAAAAAGTACGCAACGTTTAAAAAAGGCTGCAAATCGGACTAAAGTCCGCAAAACGGCAACACTGCAAATTATTAATTTTCCTGTCTTTATCTGTAATTTCTAGATTAGTCGTAGAGTACAAGCCATGAGGAGTAACGTGACACGACATCTGGTGGACACAAGCGGAAATAGGTAGTACCTTCTATCACTAACAGATGGCGCTAATAGCACGTACAGAATAATCTCGTTGGTTCGAGAAAGTTCTGGTGTCTTCCACTCACTTCTAGATGGCAGTAATTGGAATATATAAGAAGGCTAGTGGCGCAACCACAAGTCAGTTCCTATGACACTGTTGTGAAATAAAACAGTGCGTACCTCCTTAAAACGTGTTTGTGCGTGTTTAAGTTTAATACATCTTTGTAACAGTATATTGATTTGAATTTTTGCTTTTGTGTGTGATTTAGTAGTATGGAAAAGAAGCGAAAAATTGATAGTGAATGCAGAAAATTCAAAGATCAGTGGAACATTCAGTATTTGGTAATTGAGTCCAGTAACAAGGCGCTATGTTTGATTTGCAATGAAAGCATAGCCGTTCTCAAGGAATATAACATTAAACGTCATTATGAAACAAAACATTTTCAAAATTACTTAAAATATACAGGAAGTTTGCGGACAAAAAAATTCGACGCTATGAAGCGCGGATTGAAATCGCAGCAATCTTCATTTACAAAACTCAAAACTGAACAAGAGACTGCAACTCGTGCCAGCTTTCGTGTGGCTCTTGAAATTGCAAAACGTGGAAAACCATTCACCGATGGAAAAATGATCAAAGAATGCATAATTGCAGTAGCCGAAGAAATGTGCCCTGAAAAGGTAAATTTATTAAAAACTGTCAGTGTGTCAGCAAACACTGTGGCTCGAAGGGTAGAAAACATCGCTGAAAATATATCCTCTCAACTGTTCGACAAAAATGGACATGTTGAGTGGTTTTCTTTGGCCTTGGATGAGTCAACGGATGTGTCAGAAACTGCTCAGGTGTTGATTTATATTCGAGGAGTAGATAAAGCTATGAAGTGCATTAAGAACTTCTTGATATGTATAGTATTCATGGCACAACTACTGGTACAGATATTTTTAAAGGAGTTGAAATGGCCATTAATCAAAAGAACCTTCGATGGAAAAACTTGAAATGTATTACAACTGATGGAGGCAAAAACTTGAGTGGGAAAGATAAAGGTGTGGTCGCTCTTGTGTCAAAGGCTGTAGAAAATGACGGTGGTTCAAAACCATTAGTCTTACATTGTATCATTCATCAATAGTATTTGTGCGGAAAATGTTTGGATATGTCTGAAGTTCTGAAACCAGTCATATCAACTGTTAATTTTATCAGATCTTTTGGGCTGAATCACCGATAATTCCGACAATTTATTGAAGAGATTGGAGAAAATGACTTACCTTATCATACTGCTGTACGTTGGCTTAGTTGTGGGAAAGTCCTTCAGCGCTTTTTTGAACTTCGAGTAGTGATCGAATTTTTTTTTAATGAAAAGCATCGCCCTCTTACTGAATTACAAAACAACGCATGGCTGTGGAAGTTAGCATTCTATGTTGATTTGACAAAACATGTGAACGAACTAATTTGAGATTGCAAGGAGAAAACCAGCATGGAATTTTATAAGGGTCTTCCACTGACACAATTTGATAATTTGCATAAATTTGCTCGTGGACTGTTTTCTGTTTTTGGTACTACTTATTTGTGTGAGAAGACCTTCTCCAAAATGTAGTACACAAAAAATGTTTATAGATCTAAATTAACTGATGAGCATCTTAAATCTCTTTTAATAATTGGTACAAGTAAAATTAGTCCACAACTACAAACTATTGTCAGTGGAAAATCTCAATTACATAAATCTCATTAGTATTTCATATGTCATTATGCTTGTTATAAGTTATGTTTTTATTTAAAATGTATAAAATGTTAGTTGGATTCATTTCAATAATTTGTTACTTATTATATACTGAAGTTAAATTTTCTGCATATTATACATGTCTTTACTCATTACAATTCTGTGTTTCTTTATCCAACTTATCACAAAAACAATAACAATAAGCCTACAACAATGTTATGAGTAGTTAGCCCATCCATATCAATGTAGATGTCATATTAATAATTATTCAACATAAAATTAGAATACTTCAGTAAACTAAATTTAATTTCTATAAAAAATATGTTCTCTAAAAGGAGTTTTCAAGTACGCTAGCTCTCCGCGGGCCGGACAAAATCTGTCCGCGGGCCGGATGTGGCCATACATATATAATAAACTAACACTAACATTAAACACGTATTGTCTGCGACGTGGGGCGCAAAGTGTTCGGGAGTCGTCCTCTAAATCTTCTGTAGACGACTCCAATCGGCCAGAACTCCTCCTTCTCGAAGGTCGGTAAGTGATGGATTGGAACTCTCACCACAAAAGAACTAAAGTTCACTTTATGAGGAGATTCTAGACGCTCGACCCCCAAGGCGAAGTTGGTTCTTCTCCTGATGTAGTCCACGACCTGATCGACCGTCGTAGACCAATGCAACCTGGACACGTACAGCGGTGTCGCGGGAATCTCACACCGCAACAGCTGCTCGGAACCTCCGAGTGCGGTGCCGCGATGGTTGCGGACGACGGCTTTCTTCTTCTTCCTCTCGACTTTGCTGAACCCGTCATCATCGCACGTTCAGTCCTTTGTAGAAAGAGGACGCTCTTTTGAAGGGGCCTCCTTCTTACCTTTGTTTTTCGGACGCGGGGGAGGTGGCGGGGGCGGCGGGCGACGCAAGTTGCGACACTTGCATAATTTGACACCGGCTCCTTCGCGGGAGGGAAGCGGGCAGCAGGGGCGGCAGCGACGATGTTCGTTGACCCGTCTGATAATGCTGACGGGCTAAACGTGACCGCCTGCGCGCCTCGACGACGAGTGACGTTTGCTGCATCAGGTGACCTATATATTGAATTAACACTTTTTAACTGTGATAATTCACTACGTAAATCACTTATGGTAGACTCTGATGCGTGCAATCTACCTCGAACTTCGGTCAGTTCTTCCTTCAGGAACTTGATGTCCTTCAGTAGGCTGACGACGTCGACGTGGTCCGGGGTCACCGGTGGCAGCTTATGCAGTTTTTTCGCTACAAAAGCTGGCATTTCATCTAGATCCGTCTGATTTAGCATGGAGATGATGTCCTGCACGCTTCTTTCGGTTCCATCTCTCCGTCGCGATGGCATGTTAGCGCTCTGGCCGAGCGTCTCGTACAGCAAATGCTTGCCTTCGCAAATCTCTTCGCTGGTGAAGGAAGACTTGCAGATCTGCATTATGCTAACCTCGTCCATGGTGTCGATGGCATACTGGATAAACGCCAGTAACTCATTGGCCACGAGCGCCATGATCACGTGCAGCGGCAATCAGCCGCGCGATTAACTAAATATTAATTAAATAATTAATATTTGCTGCATATGTATAACGCGAAGCGCGACCGTTCGCTAGCTCGACACATTAATCTCTCTCAAATAAAAAAAAAACATATTTATACATAATTAAATAATTTGTAACATAATTTATACTAATAACAATATAGGTATACATAATTATATTAATACACATCACGCCTATCTAGTCCCGTGCTAAGTTTAACTTGTGTTACGAGTACCAGATATATCGGGTATATATTTTATATTGTAATTACTACTATACAATATACATAATATACTATTCTAAAACTATAATCTACACTTACACTCACTAACACACATGTTTGTCACGTATAGTCGGCGACGTGATACGCGCTCCATTAGGGAGCCTCGCCCTAAACCTTCGGTACACCACGTCCGTCGGCCAGAATTCCTCCACCTCAAAAGTCGGTAGAAGATGCGTTGGTACTCTCATTACAAAGGAACTAAATTTAGCCTTGTAGCGAGTAGGAAACTAGGAAGTAAAGGAACTAAATTTAGCCTTCTGGATGTAGTCCACGAGTTCTCGACTTTCGTGGACGGGTGCAGGCGGAACACGTACAGCGCCGTTGCGGGTACCTCACACCGCAGACGCTCCTCGGGTCCGCTGGGTGCAGTGCCGCGGTGGTTGCGGACGGCGGGCTTCCTCTTCTTTCTCCTCTCCACCAGTGTGATGCCCTCCTCATCGCACCTCCTGCTCTCGTCCTTGCTGAGTCGAAGAGGTTCAGCCTACAGCCGCGGGGCAAGCAGCGACACTTGCATATTTTTTCGGCTGAGTCAATGGACTCAGTTTCGCCTCGACCGCAAGCGGCAAACTGACAGCGGCGGTTGTTGCCCCGTACGATTTCACTGACATGCAAAACGACGAGTCAAACTGCGCTCCGCGACGCATGTTTACCGAGTCTATCGAATGCTCGGGCGACCTACATAAATGGATTATTACTTTTTAGTTGTAATATTTCACTATGCAACTCACTGGTGATAGATTCCGAGGCATCTAATCTTCCTCGCATCTCCTTTTCTTCCTCGATCCTCGAGGCATCTAACTCGCCGGCGGTTTCTGCGGACAACGTCAACGTCTCGGTTGGAGACGTTGACGTTGTCCGCAGAAACCGCCGGCAGTCTGTGTAGCTCCTTAGCCACAAATACCGGCACGTCTGCTAGATTAGTCCGCTTGAGCAGGGGAGATGATGCCCTGCAAGCTTCTGTCGCTCTCATCTCTCCTTCGAGAGGTCATCTGCGCGGTCTTACCGAGCGCTTCGTACAGCATCACCTTGCCCTTGCAGATCTCCTCGTTGGTGTAGGTCGACTTGCAGAGCTGCACGATGCTGTCCTCATCCATGGCGTTGATGACGTGTTGTACGAACGCCAGTAGCTCGTTGGCTACGAGCGCAATGATGACGTGCAACGGCTGTGAGCCGTGCGACTCGCGAAATATTAATTGTTAATTATTATTTGCTACGTCATGTGTCGTAAAGCGGAGCACGACCTTTCTCTAGCTCGCTCAACGCTCAACTCCACAATATAATAGGTCTTTACATATGAAATTGCCGTTCTGCAGTACTGGCCATTTCAAATCAAAATAATTTTTGTGTGGCTAAGAATTCTTATTTCAAATTAATTTTATTTTAAAAACAAGGAATTCTTTTTCCAAAAGTAGTCATTTGTTTACTGATTAGTGTTACATTTTCATCGCATTTCCATCTTTTTCGTCATCATGGATACGTTAAAAATTCGAGTAATTATGGAATATGAGTACCGTCGTGGCAGCAACGCGGCACAAGTGGCACGCAACATCAACGACGTACGGAGCTAACACTACAAACCAACGCACCACCTGTTATTGGTTTGCTCGTTCCGTTCCGTTCCGTTTCCGTTATGGAAATTTCGACCTGAAACATAAACCTCGCGGTCGTCCGAAGACTTTGGTCAACAATGAATTAAAGGCGATTGTGGAAGCTGATGATACACAATCTACGGCTGAATTAGCAACAGCTTTCGACGTTAGCGTCAAAATAATATTGGTCCATTTGCGTCAAATTGGCAAGATAAAAAAGCTTGACAAATGGGTGCCCCACGAACTCTAATGATCGCCAGCGCGAAGTACGCGTCGAGACGTGCCTTGCACTGCTCAACAGGCACACAAATGAAGGAATTTTGAACCGCATTGTAACCTGCGATGAAAAATGAATTCTGTTTGATAACCGCAAGCGCACAGCAAGTTGATTGGATCCTGGTTCAGCACCTAAACAATGCCCTAAACGAAAACTTACCCCCAGAAAAGTGATGGTCACTGTTTGGTGGTCTAGCGCCGGTGTGATTCATCATAGCTTCTTACCAAACGGGGTGCTCACCCCGTTTGGTAAGAAGCTATGATGAATCATACTGCAGATGTGTACTGTGAAGAACTGAACACGATGATGGAGAATCTGGCACATCTCCAACTAGCATTGGTCAATCGCTCTTCTCCGCTGCTCCTGCGCGACAACGCGCGACCTCATACTGCACAGCAGATGGTCTCCAAGTTGCATGAACTGGGGTTGGAAGCTCTCCGTCATCCGCCCTACTCACCAGACCTTGCGCCTACAGACTACTACTTTTTCCAGAATTTGGATAACTTCTTGGCGGGAAAAAAATTCAATACCCGAGAGGCAGTACAAAATGCCTTTGAAGAATTTTTTGCCTCCCGTCCAGGTGTGTCCAGGTCAAGTGATTTCTTTAAGAAGGGCATCAATAAAATGCCACTGCGTTGGCAAAGATGCATTGATTGCATGGGTGATTTATATATATATATATATATATATATATATATATATATATATATATATATATATATAAATAAATATATATATATATATATATATATATATATATATATATATATAATATTAGGTCTTTTTTGGAAGTCGGTTAAAAAGAAAACTGGTTAATACAAAAATTTATGTTTCCATGTAATAATGTGATTAACTCCATAATTATAATAAGTTAGACATCATGAATCATTTGTTGCACAAGAAGTAACAATGAACATCTATAACAAAGAGAAATGATTATATCAGGAATGATAGAAATCAGACGTGTAATTAAGTCGGAACAGGAAAACTTTGTTGCTTGCATGAAATAATTAATCAGCAAACTTTTATTGACAACCCTTAAAAGATGGACGTTAAAGCATGCTAGTAGAATTAGTTTTTGTATTGTGGATTTTAATTGATTTATGCTCTCGTTTTTCTTAAATAATAATGATCGTATCATTAATGTTTTAAATAGAGCAAATACAGAGATACTTTATTCTTTACTGATGTACGGTCGGCTATAGAGCCGGTGTACCACTTTTCAACCTTATTACTAACTACAATAAGTTTCCAAAGCGATATACCGGGTGTCGGTGACTGTACAGTAGAATTACCTGCATACTGAATTAGATTTGATTTACACAAAAACTAAAGACGTCGAAGAAAATAATTAAATGGCTCTACATAAGATACTTAAAACCGGTGGCTTTTGTTGACGTTCAAAATTGCAAACTTTTTAATATTTACCCGACTACGGCGAAGCCAAAAGGAAGAGTAATGCTTTTAGCAGTCTACGTATGTATTTTTCTTCCATCGTAGCGCCTAAACTACTCCGATTTCAATAAACAAGATGTCAATAGATTCGTAATAACAGACCTGGTAACATAGGCTATATAATTTACGTAGTCAGGTGTTTGTTTTTCATAAAAATTGGAGTTATTCATAATTATTATTAATATATTATTAATGTAAATTCAAATTTTCAATACTTTCTTGCTGAAATGAGTCAAAATCGTGCGAGAAGTATCAATGCTTTATTTTTAAACCAGTCGTATTCGTACACTAAAACTTACCCCACACAGACCACAGTGTAAAATTTTGCAAGTTCTTCAGCAGCACGAGCGTCCGGTTGAAACACGGTATCTCGTCCTCGGCCCATTCCTGATTTTTGAGCGCAAACAGCACGTCCTCCAGGTACACATTACTCTCACTTGTATTGAACACAACTTTCGACTTTTCGACCACTTTGTCCGTAGAAAAGACATTATTCGACGATATCGTAGATGTCTCGGTAACTTTCTTTGTCGACGAAACTAAGTTAGACGTAGCACATAGGCACTTAGTTAAAAGAATCAGAACTATTATTCGCGTCATGTTATTCTTTTTGCGTTTAATTGTATACTGAAGATCAATAGAGGTGGCATTATATTATGAATCGCTAATGAAGGCAAGCGCGAGCGCGTGCGCCGGTGTTTGATAAAAAAATTGAGAACTGACTGGCACACAGTACGTTTATGTCTCTTATTTTTCTTATTAGACGTGTGATTTTTGTGTACCAAAATCATAATTAGATGATTTGTTTTAACTTTTTACATCAGTTATGTGAGTCTAACTGGAACATGCATTTGTTTTAAATCAGCAAAATACTTGCATATATTTTCCGAAAGGGAGATAATTAATCTTGCGAACAAAAAATGAGTTAGCGACTGCACATGCTCCATACTGTATTATTGAATTCAGCAGCGAATTAATATGTTGGCGACTAAATTACTAAACTGGCAAAATCAGGTAACAAAAAATACGAAAATCGGCAGATAAAAAGTGGCGAAATTTAATCCAAATTGGCAACGAAATTTATAAGTTGGCGACTTAATTTCCGAGTTAATGACCATTAGAGGATGTAAGCAGCTTTAAAATCAGATTGGGTTGATAAATGAATGGCTGCTAAAAATTCAATTTGCAGGCTACAGAAAATCACATTTTTGGATACTGTTGAAGTTTGTTTTCCTTTGGTATGGGTGTCGTTTTCAAGGTTTTTAAGGGTGCAGAATAATATGAAAATTAAATCTATTTTGAAATTTCAAAATGGCGTAATTTTTTTTTTATTATAATGGATATGGGTGTCCTTTTCTAGGTTTCTGGTGGTGCTGATTATAAAATTTACTTCCAATTTCAATTTGCAAAATGGAAAATTTTCTTTCTTCGTATAAATGACATGAGTACACATTAACACAGTATATTATGTAGTTGTACCAGCTATGTAAAATAACTCTTATCACAAAAAAAACACGTGAGTTACTTGGCGGGGAGGAAATTTTCATTATTTTTTCAGTAAGATTACCTGTTTCCGAGATGGAAGCGATTATATAAAAAAATATGGCAATGCTCTACTTGAGATACGAGCGATGTATAAAGTATAGAAATGTTGGAAAATACATGATTTTCAAATTTCTTTTTCTCTCATCATGAAGAATTTCAGGTTTCAAGGTTTCAGGGATAATAAGGGGGAACAAATTTGCATTATTTTTATAGTAAGACCCCCCGTTTTCGAAATAGAAGAATTTTACACATTTAAATATAATAAATACATACAATTAAAATACATCCGCCATTTTGAAATTTCTAAATAAATGTGTTTTTTGTAATTAACAATTAAACCTAGAAAAGGTTTGATATCTTTGAAATTCAAAATGGATATCGTTTTTGTTTTCAGCACCTCCTAAAAACCTCAAAGACCACACCCATATCAATTTTACAGAAAAATAAATATTCGCCATTTTGAAATTTTAAAATGAATGAATTATTATTATATTAAAATAAAATAATTTAACCAGCTACTCCAGAAACCTAGAAAAAGACAGATGAAAAATCACAAAGGATGTATCCATTTTTTAAATGTCTACCATCTTGAAAATTCAAATTGGATGACTTTTTTGTAATCAGCGCCCTTAGAAACCTACAAAAAGACACCCATATTTTTTTTTAATGAAATATGTCCGCCATCTTGGAATATCAAAATTAATGTCGTTTTCGTATACAGCACCCACTAAAACCTGGTAACCGACACCAATATCAATTTTACGGAAAATGAATATCCCCCATTTTTAAATTTCAAAATGAATCTAAGCAATATCTACACCACCCGAAACCGAAAAAAATAAAAATAGGAATTTTGTACGCTTTTTTGTATCCTTTACGTTTTTTTTTTATGTGCGTTCGTTTTGCTGTTTATTATGTTATTTGAATTACCTACGTGAAAAGTATGTGGAAAATTATGTTTTTTTCACTACAGAACTTTAGTAGAACTTTTGTAAAAGTTTTTACAAATTTATAGAATAGCATGAGAAATAAAATATCTATAACCACCGAAGTGTAAACTGATCACACAAAATTGATTTCGGAATTCGAAAAAAATGGTACAAGGTACTGTTGGAGCAAGGACCGGGGAGTACGGTGGATGTCTTAGACATTCCAATTGTAGCTTCTCTAATTTGGTAGCCGTATGTTGTGCAGTATGTGGTCTAGCGTTGTCCTGAAGCAGCAGTGGCCTAGAACCAATGATCAACCTAGGTTGTTTAGCAGCTATCTTTTCCATCATGATTTGCAGTAGCTAGCAATAGACATCTGCCGTAATCGTCTGGCCAGATTTAAGAAGTATAGTAGTATATTCGCTTTTATGGTATACCTTGGTGGACCAGATAGGATTTTTTTTACACATACAGTCATTGCCTGTATTTCCTGTTACTCATATTCGTATTCTTCATAGTGACAGATATTTTCCTTTATGATAACAGCACAACCACCTCGGGCAGTATTTTCAGGGTGCAAGAAAGGGCTTATTAAAAAAAAGAATATTTTTTGACATATAATTTAAAAGATTCACTCCTATTAAATGTATTTTCAATGTACAAATTATATAATCTTTGTCTACTTAAGACAGTTGCCCAGTTCTTAAAATTACTTTTTCTATTATTTAAATTTACCGATTTAGAAGCAAATACAGAGTTAAACTGGGTTCATATTATTTAAAATAGTTTAATAAACGCTTCATCTGAATCAGAATCAGAATCAGAATCGTTTATTCCAAGAAATTGGTTACATAGATGTTACATTTTTATAATTGATCACAATTTCGGCCATTATGGAATAATATTAGTACATAGTTTTATAAAAAAATAAATAGAATCATATTAGTGAACAAGACATTTGAATTGTGATCAAAATCCCAGTACCATAACAATCGATTAGTAATAATAATGTATGCAAAAATTTAAATATATTTTGCCAACAGTCATGAAATATAAGATTATACACACATACAAAGTCCCCTTATAAACTACTTATACTTATAGCTATTATGTCTTTCTCATTAAAAAAATATTTTAAAAAAGATTCATAGTGTATTATGATATGTATTGTATTGTATTGTATTGTACTTATTGTATTATTACTTATTACATGTATTCATATATAATATATATATTCATAGCTGTCAGTGTCAAAATAAAAAAATAAAACTAGAAGAGGGAACCTCTCGGGCGTCCCATAGCCATTGTGCGGTTATATGCTTTATTTAATCCATCCAACTGTTGAATATTTGAAACTAATTTACCTCTAAATTTCTTAATGCGTTTTGTATTCACAGAGTTGGGCTATTTTTTACAATCAATATTAAATGAAGCAAACTGTCCACAGTGATCAGAGCTAAGCAAATTAATTATTGCATTTTCATCAGCAGTAATATTAGTAAAAATATTATCAATACAAGTAGCTGTTGTATCACATATTCTTGTGGGTTCATAAAATAAATTAATGAGGTTATACGATTTTAACAATGATGTGAATCCAACAGTGGTGGAGTTTGAGTCTAAAAATTAATGTTGAAATCACCACATACAATAATCTTTTTGTTAGATGCACATATTTTTATCAACACTTTCATGTTTTGTTCAACGTTCTATGATTTGTTCAAAGGACAATTCCTTCAAACCTGATGGAGGGGGCCTCCATCAGGTATATGCTTCAATTTTTTGTTCAGTAGAGAGTCTCACAATATCTTTACGTTCTTTAAATTTTAATTTTTTATTGCTTAATATTAAAGAGCCACCCCTAATGGCATTATCTCGACTGAACGAACTAACTACCTGGTGACCACAAAAGTTAAATATTAATTCATGTTTTCTAAACCAATGTTCTGATATACACATAATATCAATGTTATATTCATTATGAAACAACTCAATCTCTAATTCTTTACCTACCATTCCTTGCAAATTTGGTGCACCAGGTTTACATTAAGTTTACAATTTTTGCTAACATTTTTGGTAGGTAAGATAAGTTATTAATTTGAATAATTTATATTCTTGTTTATCACATTGCTAGAGTGGGCCTCTGTTGTCTTAGAAACTAATTTAAATTATTTGGAACATATTACAAGCTGCTAACTGTATAGTTGTCAGAAAAAAGACTCTGTTCAATAAAAGCAGTGATCGGCTTAACCAGTTCTTTGTCTTGTCTTAAAACTAAAAAATTAAATAGCCATCTAGCTATGCGTCTAGTAAAAACTTTACTAAGAAGTACTTACCATATGTTAGATTATCAAATCTAAAACTTATAATATTATTAATGTCAACCACATCTATATGTGGTTGAGTGCTACTTAAAACTATACAATTTTGGTTTGTAGCACTAAACAGTAGGCTGTTTAACTTAAACCTAATATAATTTTCTTTCCTCTCGTGCAGTAGTTTTTTAATATAAGGAAAGGTAAACAATATAAGTTTCGTAACATTTTCTTTGTTACTCAAAATATCTATATAATATGTCATCTGTTTTTTGTTTATATTTCCTCTTCTCCCGGCTAATATAACTATAGTTGTGTTAGCAATAAATAGCATTAACTGCCCGGCTAACTATTTGTTCATAAGATACCCCGGGCAAACATGTGCTAGTTACTTGTTGTCCCGTACACAAATTATTTAGGTATACACCTACTCCATAGCCTATTTCATCACAGTATATTAAGCCGGCCTCTTAGATAGGTATCTTATTATAATAATTTTTTGAGGATTCAGTATAAGCCCTCAACTTAATGATGACTGAACATCATTATCATGCCCACGAATGACCTATATTTTTGACACATTGACAGTTATTGTTAATTATGGAGTTAATTAATTGTTAATGACGTTCCTCATTTCAATAGTCGCCAATTTCTATTATGTCATTCATGGCAGATATGTGTGCAGTAATTTCATTTTTGCTAATTCATAATTTATTTTAATCTGTGTTAAGGAGCTGTGTAATTCTGAAATTTCAAACTGATGGCTACATAAATCCGCCCCATTATATGACGTTTACTTCGTTTATTTTTTACAGCCTACAAGTATTAGAAAAGCTCAGCGTCGAAAATCGCTAGGGAGCCAAAAGTTTAGTAAAAAATCCCCGGTCTCGCGGTTCTAAAACTGACATTTTTTTTATTGACCAAAATGCGTAATTAAGTAAAAAAGGTCATAACATTTAAACGGTTTTCTTGTTCCTTTTGACTTTTTTTTAACCGACCTCCAAAAAAAGAAGGCGGTTATACGTTCGGCTGTATATATTTTTAACCGACTTCCAAAAAAAGGTATGTAGATATATATAGGGTAACGGCAGCAGTAGTCAGCCCCGCACCAGTATTCAGCCTTTTAGTGGTGATCAAAAATATAATCGCTTGTATTTTTTCGCTACTAAGAGGATTAAGTAATATTAAGTTATTACATATTAAATTGGGGTTTTTTAAAGGAGGAAACATAAAGTTACTTTTTTTAAACATTATATATTTATTTAATCAAAGTATACCATTGCTATCTATGCACTTTTGCCATCTCATAAAATCAAATCAAATCAAATTCCTTTATTGCTAGAATGTAGTACATAATGGTTTTATATTCTGTGAGAGCTGATGATACATTCTGCCATAACAATAGCGTGCAATGAATTTTTTTCATTCATTATGTAGATTAAATTGTGAAAAAAATATAAAATAATGCTAGGGAGTTAAATTTAACAAATAACATTTAGGTAAAAGTTAAATATTCGTATAAATAGTCAATTTGTTTAGTATGTAAAAATAAAATTGACTATAAAATTATTACAATGTCAAAGGATAAATTAGCAAATAACACAAAATAATCACAATATAAGAAATTACACAAAAGGTATGATTTTAAAAACAAATAATTAATAATAACTAGTTACATATTATGTCAATTTTGCAGAAATCCACTTACCATTATAAAGATAAAATAAATTCAAATATTAGTGAAGTCATTGTATAAATAAAGGATAATATATTATGTCAATTTAGTTATATATTACATTATTTATCGATTTATTTTATCTTTTCTTCAAATCTCATGTATTCGTCAAGAGTATAAAAGGAGTTTTCTAATAGCCATTTTGATATCCGAGTTTTAAAATTAATTATACACTATTATAACGCTAATACAAACATTTCGTTTATATAAATCTAGACGACATTGGGGCATATATAATTTATATCTGAGTTACCTGTAAAATATTGTGGATTTTGCTTAACGAACACACAAAGGTCACGAATATATAGACACACCAGCGGCAATATGCGAAGTTTAGTAAAAAGTGGTTTACAGCTGTTGGTCTATCCAAGCTCCTCAAATTACCCCTTACACATTTCTTTTGCACCCGGAAAGTATTTTCAAAATCAACCGAGTTCACCCACAACAACAGACCGTAGGATAGAACCGAAGACACGTAGCCGCGGTTAACGCTGCTTCCATAGATACTTTAAGCCGTAGCGTTTTGATTGCGAACACAAATTTTTCTAGTTTGTTGCATACGAAATCAATGTGTGACTTCCAGTCACAGTGCCTGTCGACCATCAATCCTAAAAATTTTGTACATTTAACTTCCTTTAATTGAATATCATTAAAAGTAATATTTATGTCAATAGGATGAGTTTGGTAGTCACGAAATTGGATTAATTTAGTTGTGTCAAGATTAACTTTTAAATTATTATATTTTAGCCATATAAATATTTTGTCAAGTGTAAAAGATATTATATTTTGATACGATTGTCTCTTACATTTATTGAGTACACTTGTGTCATCTGCGAATAAAATAGTTTCTTGATCGACAGCGTCAGCGATCATTTATGTACATTAAATAAAAGCGTTAAAAAGAAACGGTCCCAATGAGCTTCCTTGAGGAACACTGTAATCATTGTGTAAAAATCTTAACCTGCTATTAACTTTAGTGCCATTTTGTATTTTAGTTATATGCACACACTGCTGTCGTCCGCTTAGGTAACTTTTTATCCAGTCGTATGCTTTACCTCTAATGCCATATTTTTCAAGTTTAAAGAGGAGAAGCTTATGATCGACAAAGTCAAAAGCCTTACTCATGTAGACATGAGAGAAAAATTTCTAGAGAAAAGCTACTGTAATTGATGTTTTATTCTACTAGATCTAGCTTGTCAATTTTCGTTTATGATTAACTTTTATAGTGAGCGTTTGTCCGGTTTCATGGTCTGACAGTGCTAGATAGTGGATTTCAGCGGAGACTCCTTTTAAATTACTGGAAAATTGATCAAGACATGCTTGCTGTCTGGTCGGCAAATTTAGGTGCATTTTAATGTTAATTTTTTTTAACATATTTTGGAGTTCTATACAACTTTTATTAGGTTTAGGTGTGTCAAGATTCCAGTCACCGCACCGTAATTTTTTTGTACTTTAACTTTAACAAAAGTTTTTGCAGTTCTATGAAGATTACTATTAGGTGTAGATACATAAAGTGATTACTTTATGATATAATAATTCTACGTCAGATACCTCAAAGTTAAAGTCACATGCGAATTCATCAGCGATAAAAGATGCTTGCATGCGACAATATATTTTGCTAATATACGTTCTTGTATATCTCCTCTTTTTGCATTACGACAGTATGACGATACAACTGTATATCCCGGTATTTTAGGTAGAGTCGTCATACCTCTTTTTATAAAAGTTTCCGTTAAACATAAAATGTCAATTTCTTTATTAGCTGATGTAAAGAATAAAAGATGCTTAGAATAACTTAAACACAAGTCTGGTTCAAAATACGGAAAAGTGAAAACTTACTTACACAGCTTGGTATGTAATGTATAACTTAAAAGTATGTTTCCTACAATGCAAATTACGAATGTTTTTACTCCGCTACATCATACTTATGGTACGCGTATGCAATACGACTAGATTCGTTGCACTAACATAACATAGTAACAATACTATAGTATCGAGTACTAATTGTAACGAATACATACGGGTACGATTTTCTTCGTTACTTTTACACCTCTATTCGTGTTTATTGTAAAATGTTTTCAACTTGCAAAACCTCATTGTTTACATCCGATGTATGACCGTGACAGCTGTCACTTGTCTCTGTCGTCATGAAGTATAATTATGGAACGCTATTTTACCGATTGAGACGCGCTGCTTGTGCCACCTGCAGGCAATGCCTTCGAAACTAAAACCAATTCGTAAGCAACACACAAATTACCATTCAACCATCGAGCTGAAGCTACATTTTATCCGGCGAAATGTACGGTTCCCGCGAGATTTCCTTTTGCACACACGAAATCGCGAGCAAAGTCTACTACAGTATAATAATGTGTTTTCAATGTCGATTTTAAGCACTTATGCACAAACACCTCCATGAAGTTAGTTGGAGCAAGAGGTCCCACCACTCACGATATCATAAATGAAATCTACTCAAAATTCCTAATGTTGAGTCGGCCGGCACCGTGTCTCAAATTAGTTCATAGTTAGTGATCATCTTCTATATTTAAAAAAATCCCTTTTCTCTTTGGTCACTCATTGCATGAACTGCTAGGCTAATTTTCATAAATCTTGTTTGTGGTGTGTTGACAGAAAAAGTTGCGGGGAAAATAAAAATGTGTAAGAAAACTTAACGATCATTAACTTTTCTAATAAGAGTTTCCTTGATTCCTCATGGATCCCGTCATCATCGTTGTTAGGCTTTACAGGCTTGGCACAAAATTTCACTTTTTGGTAGCTATAAATGTTCAAAGTTATCGATATCGGTATAAACTATGAGAAATACCTATCAACATAATATCATGGTGTATGGTGTGATGATGGTGGTGGTGATGATAATGATTATTTAATAGTGATATTTGGTTGCATTCTTATAACCAATGCTGAAAACTCCAAATGTGTCTCAAAGACTGAGAAATGCCGTACATTGCTTTTGGATCCAGGGTATACCTTATCACATTTCACTTTTTGGTAGCAAATGCTCGAGTTACTTCAAAAGAAGTCATAATCAATATTAGTGTCCCTATAAATTTTGAGGACTTCTCTCGATTCCTCATGGATCCCATCACCAGGTCTACCATTTGGTGACAATGGGACCAATTTAGGAGTCAACTCTTTACAATAAAAAAATAATTTTGAAAATCGGTCCACAAACGGCGGAGTTATCGTGTAACATTCACACAAAAAAACATCCACACGAAATAACAACCTCCTCCTGTGTATTGGAAGTCGGTTGAAAAGGTAGTCAAAGAACGATTGTGTGCTAAACCTTATTATAAACTTAATGATTTCATGAATGATAGCACATCTTGGAAATTTAAATTAGGTTATATATGTTAGCAAAATCAATTTTGTAATTAACTTCATACATTTTTAACTGCTGTTAACGTCAATCGTGCATAATTTTTTGTATGGAGCGTTTTAATGCTCTCAAACGACCTTACTTTTTGTGATGACTGTATTTAGTCAACGGTTGATCGTAGATAAACATTAACTATAAAAATATATACTAATTTTATAAAGAAGAAAAAAGCTGGGGGCATGGTAACTTTAATAATTATTTGACTCCCTCAATTTTTATCTTTTGAAGACATTAGGATGTAAAATATCTAATAATATTTTACAACAAAGGGTTACTAGTTGTTATTTCTACATTTTATGTAAATTCAGATCTAAGCTATTTATTACTATTATTAAATTAAGGCTGACAAGAACATATGATGAAGAGCCTTTAAATAAAGATTAAAAAAAAACATGGAATATTCAAAAGAGTCGGTCATATAACAGATTCTGAGTTCTGGATGCAGCATGCCAGACTAGATTTTCTCATTTATGTAGGTACGAATCCAGGACAGAAGTAATCAAAAATCAGACAGAAGAATGACAACAAACGTCGTCGTTGTCTCTAAGAACATCTTATCTGAAGTAATCTCAGTCCATCAGGGTGGAAAACTGTTACCTAAATATATGTATCGACAAAGTTGAAAAGAAGAAAATTTGCCAATTATTGCTACATTTGACGAAAGAGGACAGCTTCTTGGACTTAAAAAACCTGTTAGCTTATCGATAAAGATCAAGCTAAAGACATCTAAACTGCACTCTTCAACATGGATCTTCATAAAAAGTGCGTAAATTACGGCTAATAAAATAAAATAAAGAAGGTTCATGTTGCGCTGTGTCGTCAACATAGAAACTTGTATCAGGCCTGTAAAAACTGACGTAAAGAGAAGTTATCCAAACTGCTGGCTATTATTGTATGGGTTTTATTAAGTATTTATGTCAGCCTTGTTTTATTTTGATCCTGATTTACCTATTTTTTGCACTTATATTGGTTTTGTAGCAGAATAAAATATCAGTATAGAAGGCGATTTTTTGTAAACTTTGTGGCCCAGTCGGCTCGGGTTGCGATTGCATCTAAACATGAATTATTTTTCCTTCATCCTAATTATTTATCCTTCTAGGATGATTATCCTAGAAGGATAAAAATTCATATTTAGATTTGTTTTAGTATTTTCACATCATTTCATTCATCAAATTCACACCAAAGAAGTTTTGGTAGGATTTTGTAAATTATTAACTAACTTCTTGCAAGAGACATCCTCTATTTCTTACAATCTAATTTAAATAATTATTTGAAACATGTTACAAATACTAATACTCTGCTCAAAAGAAGTAGAGGTTGGTATAATCTTTGGCTTGTGATAAAAATATAAAATTTAGTAGCGTCATAACATAATAATATGTCTATTACAAAAGTAAGGTAAGTTATACTTATGAATAGTCAAATTACTAAATAAAAATTTATTAATATCAGTAACATAACACTTTTGTTGTTGGGTATTACTTACAACTAGGCAATTATTATTTACAGCGCTATACAAAAGGCTGTTTAAACTGTATCTAATATCATTGTCTTTTTTCCCGGCATGTGGCAACTCTTTAATGTAGAGAAAAGTAAACAGTATATTTTTTTGAATATTATTTATATTTAATAACACGTCTAAATGTTCTGTCAATTGTTTTTTGTTTTCCAAATTTTGAGTTGTTGAATTAGGACCAGTTGTTGAGTTACAATGAGTTACAGTTAAGGCCCTTTTTACTATATAATCATATGTTCCTCCAGGCATACACAAGTATTTGTGACCAATCCCTGACACAGTCTCTTTAAGTATTTACCCAGGTCCGTACCAATCTAATCAATAAATAAACTTATACATGATTGGCATTCATTATGAGCCTTCTGACAAGAGCCTATATCTTGGTTATTTTTTATTGCGGAATGACATTCTTGGTCAAGTGTGCCTCAATATAGTTGTACGATTTGACTAATCGTACGAAATATATATAAATATATATATAATACATGGGGTATTGGCTCGTCAGCGCTGTGTCATACCCGCCAGTCTAACGGTTACATGGTGACGTAACGTCACGTCTTACTGACGTCGAATGTCACTGTCATCTGTGATGACAATGCACTAGACAATACAAATATTTATATATATAGTGCATGTGACACTGCATCCCTTTTGTATTTTAATTTATTTTGTGTATGTATAAATTCTACTTGTATTCAGTCATAAAGTTATATTATTAGCAATAAAGCCCTATATTAATGTTGTAACCTCTTTATTGTTTATCATTATTTGATTCGCAATTTTTAGCATTTAATTAATAATTTTGAAAACACAATTAATCTACTTTCAATTCAAATCAATACATTCACATTCCTTATAATTTCCACCACTACGCTCTTTATCTTTCTTCCCTATTTCCTTTACCCTTTGCTCCGACGTGTATTTTACCTTTCTCTCTTTGTCCTCCAAAACCTTCCCATGTTTCTCAACGTCGTCGTCTTGATTCTATTTTTCTGTTGAATTATTTTGTTCCTAACTTTTATTCCTAACCTCTATATCTCAATTTCTATTTTTTACACGCTTTTGCTTTCCTTCTCCCTCTGTATACTCTTTTTAGTTTGGCCGACCTTCAAAAATTGAGGTTATCATGAATTCTGACACTCAACCTATTTCTGTATCTAACAGGGTACGGTAAAAAAAAGTTATGTTCTTCCAACTTGTAGTTTCAACTCCACAGTTATTTTTGATGTGTTTCCTTAACGACTGCATATCTATATTAGATTTTGTATTATGTGTAAACTGGAAATGGTACGATATTATTTACTTCCCCTATCGACTAACGTAATACGCCCCAATTAAGATGAAAACTCCACTAAGGAAAGTTTCTATTGATGTATATGTCTAACCCCGTCGGCCGTCACGTTCGGTGGTTCTCGACTTTAGTGTATTTGGAGCTTACACTAAGAGAGAATATTTTATTTTTAATAACTCTGATCTTGTTGCAAGCTCTTCCTTCCACCGGTATAGATATTCCGTTGAGAAACCGTGTGTTTAGTATGTCAATTTGTTTATTTTACAACCATGGAAAAAGTCTTCAAATTCCTTATATACATGTTTGTCTTCTCAATGCCTTATCCCAACTTTTATCACATAGAACATCTGTATTGGACATACCATGCTTTATTATCAATTTAAATTACCTTCACACTCTGAGTCCCCCAACTTATATCACATTTCAATCCGCATCAATTTCCAATGCGAAATTATAGTCATGTGGAATTTGACTCTTATTTCTGTCTCATAGTTCCAATGTTGCGAGAGATCAGGTGCAAGACCGACTTTTACTGGCCCATCCGACGCATGGATCATCTTTCTTGTCAGACAATCAGGTAATCAGCCTGCATCGTCCTAACTAAATTTGGAAACAGCATTTTTTGTTGTTCCAGCGTGGGAATCGGACCCATGACCTCCGAGTCGAGAGCCAAGCTCTAAAGCACTGGACCACGGAGGCTGTTAATGATGAAGATATTATTGAAGCAATAACCACGAGAGACAATAATTAATCATACTAGGGGTCGGCATGTCGTTGAATCGTTATATAATTATTGTGACTTGTGTATAGAGTGATTTACTTTCTCTATGGATTTGTGGGTGATTGACAAACATTAACGTGTAATAAAAATGGATCTATCAAACGCACGGTAGTTTGTGTTAATAATAAACTGAGATAGCTTATGTGTTGTTGTTATTTTCCTTAATTGGATGTACTTCTAAGCATTATTTAAAAATTAATTAGATTTATTTACACCTTCCTCCACATAAGCCTATTTTACCGGCCAAACTTCGTACTCCTCCGTGCACACAATCTCGTAAAACTGCACCGAAAGTAATTCTTCGCGTATTAATATCTTCGATAAACAATAATAATTTCTCAATGTGAAAACAATTACAAAAATATAAATCACTAAGCCTAAAGTAGAATACGTGTCATTCGAAAACAATAATGATTTTACTTGGACGGACTGTAGTCCGTGCGATTGTAATCTAACGTCTGACATAATACGAATTGACAACCATCCACACGCACTCGTTTTTAGGTAAAGTCAGATTTATTATTCAAGCCTATGACAAAATGACGAACCTTAGAATGTTTGTTTACATTTTTTTTATTCTTTTTTATCTTGTTTCCTGAACTCGACTTTCCTCGCCTCGCGTCTACTCATTTGCTCTTCCTTAAATTCAAATCGACTCTTGTGTCCATAATGTTTTGTTATGTTGCTTAACTAGGTGTACCAGAAACTGGACCAGTTCTGATTCAAAATATGAATCAACTTTATCAGGCGATATTATAAAACACTTCTTGCGAGTTCTAGCAACCAAAATGTAACAACCATTTATTTATTTTTTCATTAAGTATAGCAACGGACATAAGAGCGTACATAATATTGTATCAAGTTATAGTATAAATATCATCATAAATAAGCATTTACACACTGGCATCCTTTAACTACTATACACAACATAATACTTAGTCTGTCCATAAATACTGTTACAATTAAAAATAAACAAAATATTACATTTGAATTTGGAGTCTATCATTTTTATATGATTGTTCGTTGAGTTTTCACATTTTGGGGTCAATACATTGTACAATATTTTGCGATATTAAAATGGAGTGGGGTGATAAAGAGAACCGAATCGCTGTGATTGCATTACACAAAGTAGGTATGGAGCCAAATGCAATTTTTAAACTTCTCCATACGCTTGGTATTAGTAAAATGTTTGTGTACCAGGCTATTAATAGGTACAATGAGACCGTCTCTGTTTGTGACATAAAAATATCTGGCCGTCCACGTAGTGTTCGTATGAAAAAGGTGGTCAAAGCAGTAAGGGAAAGAATTCGAAGAAATCCTGTCCGAAAGCAAAAGATTTTATCTCGGGAGATAAAGATAGCACCTAGAACCATGTCGTGTATTTTAAAAGATGACTTAGGACTTGCAGCCTATAAGAGACGTACTGGTCCTTAACTGATAATTTAATTATTTTTCTTTGTTTTTTTGTTTCTTTGTTTCAGCATTTATGGCAAGACTAGGTAATATTATTGTTTACTAAATTATACTATTACTGATCAGCTTAGGCTGCTTTTATGTCACCTTTATAAAGTTATCAATTCAATGATCAGCCATACTGGTTTTATGCCACTTTTGTGACGTTATCAATTTATTGATCAGCTATACTGCTTTTATGTCAGTTTTGTGACATTTTTAATTTAATGATCAGCTTTGCTGCTTTTATACATTGTAAAAACCGTCATCAATTTAATGATGCGCTTTACTGGTATGTAACTTTCATAACGTTGTCAATTTAATGATCAGTTATACTGCTATAATATCACTTTTTGTGACGTTATCAATTTAATGATCAGCTATGCTGCTTATATAAATTGTATGCCGTTATTAATTTAATGCCTAAAAAAACCTATATGTCATATTCATGACGTCACCCATTTGGTAAATCGAATTGTAGCTATTCTCTTCAACAGTAAATTCAGATTTATAAATAGCCTCCGGACAAACTGCCCGGTTACCCTGCAGTGCGTGTCGCCAGTCAGGGTCACATACATACATCAAAGCATGCACTCACGGAGCACCGCCTTTTAAGCTCCGTGCAAGCATTTACGCTTGCACTTTTGCCACTGGTGTACATATAAGCTATAAATTGCTCATATTATATTGAGTTCAAATTTTAAAATCCCAGTGAATTTCCTACTGTTGAATCGTGCCCCAGTGGGTATAATATGAACTTTTTTAACATAATTATTGTAAGTCACAAAATAGATGACAATAGAATTCACAATTCTATGTTATGGATATCATGATACAATGAAGCATTGTTATATTTTTATTAATATTATATCAAATGCGACATTTGAACTTTTATAAGAATTATTCATCAAAATTATTATGTTAAAATATACTACATTTTACATAATATATACTAGTTTGATAAAACAATGAACCTGTATTGTTATGTGAGTTCGTGTAATATTATGAGAATTCATTAATTATGGTCCGTTCAATAGTACATGAGTAACAGAACAGTAACAGAACATTCTCATCTTAGTAGGTATATTTATTGTCAAATTATGAAGTGCATCCTTGTTATTTATTTCACACAAAATAAGCACCATGTAAGATTGTTTCTTGATAATATGCATTTCAGTTTAGTTGTACCTAACAGCATACTTTACGTCTTGTTTTTTTTCCAAAACATAATGTAATATGCGTCCGCAGATACTGATATTATTTCCATTGCTATTTGTTTGTATTGAAAAAATACGTTACGAGCATAAACACAATTTCTAAATATTAGAATATATTCTAAGAATAATATAACATAAAGATAGATTATATTACTGAAATGGAAAGATCACTACTTTTTATCAGATCAGTGTCGACTAACGATCAACACTGAAGGCTTAGGTTACAGGCCACTATGCAATATGGATATTATCATATAGTATCTAGGTATAGAAACAGTGACAGGTCACTACTATATAATCACAAACCCTAGAACCCTGCGCTTACTTAAACAGTAAAGGCCTCCACAGACGAGAGGCCGATCGTTTCAGTTAGAACTGACGTCAGTTCGGCCTGAACGAATTCGAGCACATACACGGAAAAGATAGCATCCGACCCAACGGACGGCAATTCGGTCTGAACGGATTCCAGCACACACACGGCAAAATCGCATCAGTTCGTTATGGTTTGCCGCGAGCTACGGTCATGATTAATAATTATGTAATAATTAAACACCGTGAAACCTCACTACGCTTGTACACGATACAAGCCCGCACGGCCGCGGCTCTGGCGAGAGCTGACGCAGTTTTTCCACACATGGTCCGTTCAGTCCAGAATTAATGTTGCCAACTTAGTTATTTTACCAAGTTTTACTACAAATTTAAGTATTTTATTCCCTCCTTAGAAGGAATTTAGTTGCTAGTAGCGTTTTAGTAGGAAAGAGCCAGACAGTAATCATATGTAAAATGGTCTAGGTTAGGCACAAAAAAATAATTACACCTTATCATAATAATATATTCGTCCGAAATTTGCTTAAAACTACCCATTTAACTACTATATACGTAATATTTCCTAGTACATTTTAATTTAACGGTAAAATTTATACTAAAATTTAATATATTTTATTTATATAAAAAAACCTAAAATGCCGTGGTTTTTTGAGGGTTTTACGGATTCCTATGTTTAGTAGCTTTTTTATTTTCTTTTCAATTTTCTTTTAGTACTTTTTAGTAGAAATCGACGCGAGTTTAGTAGTTTCGCAAAAACAGAGCTGGCAACACTGGAACGAACAGCTTCAGTCCATCCGGCCGACTGATGCCATCTCGAAATTACACACAGACGATACGATTTTGCATCTGTTCAGGCCGAACTGCAGGAAAATGGACCGTATATGGGACTAACACTGACAAAGTGAAACAATTATTTCGCAATTGGTGCCAATAATGAGGCTATGACACGTTTTAAGTTTTGGAAACATTAAACTTACCTGAAGTTTAAGTTTTATATCCCTTTTAACTATTCTTAATCTTTGTACTGAATATTACAGTTTGGGAGTATAAAGTAATATTATAAGATCATACTTCAACACTTTAAAACCTACAGCTGTAACTGTAACAGTAAGTTACTATAAATTATGTTAATTAATTATAATTTTATAGGTACTTAAGTAGTACACAATAGTTATAAAGGCATCAAGTACAAAATATTCCTAGCTTTATTAACATAAAACTTATGGTATCAAAACTCCCAGTAATTATGGAAGTTTCACTGGCACCTTCAGTTTTAATATTACTTATATCAAATTATTATGTGACCTTTGGATTGGAATCTGTGCTTACTTACCACTATGTAATGTTGTTGTAAATAAAAATTTCGACATAAACTACATCTTGTTTTAATTGTAAATAACGATCAATTTGTATTGAAATTAGTGAAATTGACATGGAATCTTTTATTACACTAATAGCACACTAGAAAAATGATCATTCCTAATCTTGACCTCGCATTGCAAAATGTAACAAGATAACAAGGCAAAGGGGTGGCTACGAGGGCTGATTGATAAGTTTCCGAAAAGACAAAGAAAAACTTCAAAAATCTATTTAAAATAAATTTATTTCTCAACGTAGTTTCCTTCTACCTCGATGCATTTAGCGCTTCTCCAATGCCGTTACACCAGTTTGATAAAATGTTTTCTCCAACCCCTCAAAGTACTCGTCCACGGCAACAATGACTTCTTCATTTGATGAAAATCTCTGGCCACCTAACCATTTCTTCAGGTTTGGGAATAAGTGGAAGTCGCACGGGCCAGATCCGGGGAATAGGGTGGATTCAGTAGCAATTCGAACTGCAATTCATGGTGTTTGGCGACTGCAACCATTGACGTGTGTGCAGGTGCGTTGTCATGGTGGAACAAAATTTTTTTCTTGGCCAAATGTGGTCGTTTCTTCTGGAGTTCTTCACTTAATTTTTGCAGCAAGCTTGCGTAGTACTCTCCATTTATTGTTTTTCCTTTTTGCAGATAATCCACTAAAATAATCCCTCGAGCATCCCAAAAAACAGTCGCCATCACTTTGCCGGCCGACAAAACCGTTTTTGCTTTCTTCGGCGCAGGTTTTCCGCTCTCAGTCCACTGCTTAGATTGTTCTTTTGTCTCGGGAGTATAATGATGTATCCAGGTTTCATTGACTGTTACATAACGCCGCAAAAACTCATTAGGATCTCGGTTAAGCAGCGCCAAACACTCCTATGAATCGTCCACTCGACGTTGCTTTTGGTTTACAGTGAGCAAACGCGGCACCCATCGCGCGCAAAGCTTTTTCATTCCCAAATGTTGGTGCAAAATATTAAAAACGCGTTCAGATGAAATGCTCACAATCTCTGCTATCTCTCGCAACTTTAAGCGCCGATCATTCAATACAATTTTGTGAATTTTTTTGATCATGTCCGGATTCGTGACTTCATTTGGACGGCCAGACCTGTGGGCGTCTTCGCAGCTCTCTCTTCCACGTTTAAAATCAGTTACCCAGGTGTGAATTGTACTCAATGCAGGAGCAGAATTACCTAAATTTTAATCTGTCTGTGGTTTTAATCTGGGTTGCTGTTTTCTCTTTTAAAACGTAAAACTTTATCACCGCACGAATTTCGTTTCTTTCCATTGTTAAGAAAATTTACGACAGAGAAAGTTTTACGTCCTCTCAAACAAATTCCATCAGTTCGATTAAATTCAAATTTGGCGTTCTATTTTCAAAAAGATGCCAGAATATAATGTAATATTCCTTTTTTGCGTATCATTTTTTTAAGTTCGTCGTTTCGGCCAGTTATCAATCAGCCCAGGTAGTTTAGGTGATAAATTTTAAACAATAACCGATGCGTCACCTATGTGCAACATTCTGCTATATGCCTACGTAGGCAATACGCTATTCTTTGTTTTGAATAATCTATGAGATTGATTGCACCTACAACTGATTGGTCCCTTCGTTACCTTCCTCCTTTGTTATTTTCGAAGCGGATTTGTAAGATACGACGCTCCTTTTGATATTTTATATTTCACTGACCTTTTTTCCCTCATCGCCAGATATACGATTTGACTAATCGTGCGAAATACGGGAATTCTGACGAGAAAGAATTCCGTCACACCCGCCAGACAAACGGCTACATGATGACTAACTGACGTCTAATGACAATGTCATCTGTGACGTCGATGCACGAGACAATACAAATACAAATACACTACAATAGTATATATTGAAATAGGAATCGGGTCAGCGGCAGCAGCAACAGCAACAAAAGGTACACTTGTAGAATGGATTCACCTTTATTGGTCAGCAATCAGTAGTAGAGTGAGGGCCATTTTTCAGTTACCGCCCTTTTTATACATCTTATGAGTATAAACAGTTAAATGTTTATATATAGTAAATACGTTTTAAATATTAATATTAGTAGATTCTATGATTAATAAATTATTTAATAATTATTAAAATCAAATTAAGATAAACCGGAAGCTACGCAAAAATAGTCACAAACTTAAATAATATTATTAATATCTATCCGGAAGTGAGTTTTGTAACAATATTTTTTTAAACGTTTCTACCGGTTATAAGATTACCAAATAGTTATATAACAAATCCAAAATTTTATCGATTAGGCTGGAAAAAATGTTTTAAAATCACAATAATTTTTGGTCGATTTAAACACGCCCTTTTCGCGCGCTTGAGTTGTGACGTCATCGTACTTACATATACGAGGGCAGCACTGAAAATTTCGGGAATCAAGGAAGTGACATAACATTACTATTTAAAAATGTATTTATTGCTTTTCGAAGTATTCTCCGCGAAATTTGACACATTTTTCCATACGATGGAACCAATCATTGAAGCAACCATTCCATTCGGAAGTTGGGGTCTCCAAAATGGCCGTTTTGTAGGCGTCCACAGCTTCTTCAGGTGATGAAAATCTCTGACCACGCAATTTATTCTTTATTTTAGGGAAAGTATAGAAATCATTAGCGCTTAGGTCGGGGCTGTACGGCGGATGGTCTAATAATTCTATGATTTTTTGCTCTAAAAACTCTTTTGTTCTGTGCGCGGTGTGAGAACTCGCATTGTCGTGATGGAGGATGATGCGGCGGTTGCAGTTCTCTTTACGGAGTTCAGAAACGACCTGTGGCAAACAAATGTTAGCATACCATTCTGCATTAACCGTTCTTTGTCCCTCAAGAGGAATAGTCGCAACATGGCCGGTTTTGGAGACAAACGTGGCCACCATTTTTTTTGCAACACTCCGTGAACGAAAAATTTTTGTTGGCTTTAACTCATTTTCGAACACCCAAACTCGTGACTGGTTTTTTTGTTTCGGGTTCGTACGCGTATATCCAGGATTCGTCACCTGATACGATGTTGTATACAGCATTTGAGGATCCTGCGTGGAATCTTTCGAGAGTTCTGACGCACCAAGTAACGCGAGCCGCTTTTTGCTCTTCACAGAGCAAATGCGGTATCCATCGGGAAAACAACTTTTTTACACCTAATTGTTCATGCAAGATTATTTGTATTTGACTCATGCCAATTTCTAAAGTTGCCTGAATTTCGCGGTATGTCACATGTCGATCTTCCTCAATCAGCTTACGCACAGCATCAACGTTTTCTTGGGTGACTGCAGTTTTTGGACGACCTTGACGGGGATCATCCTGAGCTTGACACGTCCACGTTGAAATTCAGCAAACCAGCGATAAATTGTGGTTTTGGATGGGGCTTCATCACCAAATGCAGAAATCATCCGGTCAACACACTGTTTTTGTGTTAAACCACTTTGAAAGTCATAATAAATCATCGCTCTAGAATTTTCTGGAGTCAATTCCATTTTCTCAACGACTAAACAAGTTTGACAAGACCTTGTGAGAAGACCGAGAATCTTTTTTTAAATAAATAAACGGTATTCGATTTTTAAAACCAAGGAGTTTTAAATTAAAAAGATTTTAATATGACAGGAACAGTGGAAATATTCCATTCCCGATACTTTTAGTGCAGCCCTCGTATAGACAGTTGACAGTTAAAATCATTGTTTGACTTTGACATACAGTCATACACGATTTCGATGTAAACAAACAACGAAAGTTATAAAAATAAGTGATAAAATATACTTATTACCATGGAAAATCACAGCAACCCATGTTATAAATATTGTGTCGTCCCGGTGTGCGAAAATAACACAAAAGCTGCACCTGACAAAGTTTTATTTTCATATGCCAAAAGGTGCAAGTACTAGGAAAAAGTGGTGCAAGAAGAGACAGTGTATCTTGTTTGAGTACTTTATACTGTTGTGAAGAACAGTCAGTACATAGAAATAGATTTCCTACGCATTCTTGTTTTATTTGCAAACCTCGACGAAAACAACCTATGTAGAGGACTGTATTATTCCACAGGGTTTCAACCGCCGGCTCAGACTAGACTCGAAGATAGCAAGGTTACACTGATTTGGGCAGAGCCGGGGCGATAATAAAACACTTATTTTGAGGAGAACATTTGTCACAAATTTTGCTTTGCTTACCTGGCTCATGGCAATGCCGTATAGAGAGCCGCGCCCGTACGCCTCTTTCAGGCCGATTTGCCGTCTCGCTTTTGCCTCTCTATACGGCTATTTTCCATAATTTTCCCTATTTTCCATGAGCCAGGTGAAGTAAAACGCATTGTGTGAAATTCTTTATTCATTTTCCCAAGTACATAAAGCCTTATTTACTAACAGTCTTATTTAACACAAAAAATATTCATAATCTAAGTTACACAAACTCTGAAATGTTGCGTATTTTTACCACTATTTGCTTAATAATTACGTATATATTTATTATATAAACCAAACTGTTGCTATTTACGTTAGGTATTATATATATCTACACACCATAAAAGAAATTGAGTTAAAATTCACCATAGTTTTAAAAATATAGGCAAAATAACCTTAAGTTCGTAAAACACTATTAAGCACAACTTATTCCACACTGATGCTATAGAAATCTATACATATATTGACACTGAATGTTCACAGTAATAGTTTATATACTGTTTTAAATCACTTGTTTATCGTTCACATTTCTACTCACTGATATTATTACGTTACGAGGCCGCTGTTCTTAACAACCTAGATAACGAAAATTTCGTCAACATATTTAAGTAATTCATTATTATGTAATATCCTAGTGATAAGTACTAAATAAATCGTACGATTGTTGAGACTCCCGCATGACAATATGAAATGTTGTATAACATCTAATGGCGAACAGTCGGAATTTTTCAACGTCACATGTGACGTTAAACAAGGCTGCGTTCTTGCACCAACACTATTTGCCATGTATGTCTCCGCAGTCTTCAGATATTACTCTACAGGATAATACTGAAGGTATTCGAGTCCGATTCCGCATCGATGGTGGTATATTTAACCTATCACGATTGAAAGCACGCACAAAGACCAAACTTGAATTAATTAATGAGATCATGTATGCCGACGATCACCTAATGACCAAATTTAATGAGGCGTATGCTAGGTTAGGGTCGCATGATGTTAAGCTTGATACAAAACTTCAGGTATACATGCCTATATTGTCGACATATTCGTACCTTAAATGCCTACGTGATATCTTAAGCATTAAGTGGTCTGACCGAGTCAGGAACACAGATGTATTGAGGCGTGCGAATGTATGCGAGATAGAGGATTACCTTATGCGACGACAGCTCAGGTGGAGCGGGCACGTATTCCGGATGTCCGAAGGTAGGGTGGCCAAGCGCATATTTTGCTCGGAATTGGCTGAAGGTAAGCGTAAGCAAGGTAACCAGCTCTTGAGGTATAAAGATGTCTTATAAAGACATATGAATGGATGTGGAATCGATCCCTCTGCGTGGGAAAAACAAGCACAAAACCGACTGGAATGTATAAATACACTTCAAAGAAAGGTATATCATTTTGAATACCAACGAAGGTGAGAGTTAGGTACCCGCAAGGAAAACCTTAAAAATAGATCGCCTTCTAATATCCGATATAATTATGTGAATGGTGTCCTCAGAAGCAGCAATTGTTCTCGAACAGTTACATCATTCATGTGAAAACACACAAGCCAAATCAAGTAATAGCAGTCGCCGTTGTCGTAATCGGCCAGGAATCCATCATTATCAAATACTAAATAAATCTAATAGATAAATATGTCATATTTTGAAAAAAAAAATTATTAATTAACTTCTTTTATTTGTGGCAATCGCGGTTGCAAAGGTTTTGCACCATTCTGCCAGTATCAAGAATTTATAGAAATGTTTTCGATTATACGTACGTACGATATATACGAATTATAAAAAAAAAACAAAAATTTCGAGGATCGAGATTTATCTACTGTAAGATTTATTACGCTGTGCCTATATCCGCCTGGCCCTAGGAAATTCAGAGCACTGAAAATAGAACTCTGCGCTAATACAATAGAGTTGAAAATGGAAGTTACGAGTGTCGAGTTGTCATATTGTATGACATTGACATTTGTCTCCAGTCTCCACACTCATATTGTGTTCGATTTTCAACTCTATTGTATTAGCGCAGAGTTCTATTTTCAATGCTCAGAATTTTCTTCGGCCTTCCGGATTCCGGATCATAATATAGTTCCAGCCTTATACGAAAATTCTGTTTCACTTGACACAATGAAAATTGACACTGGCAATAGTTTAATACCTTACGCCTTAAATATAAAAAAATTGAAAGTTCGTCTGTGCGATGACGTCACGTTTAGTTCCGCCAGTAAATTTATATGCAGTTTTTAAATTTGCGCGGGATTTAAAAAAAAACACTTTTTGATGATTGAATTTCACTATTAATTCACGATAAATTTTAAAAATAATTGTACAGGTATGTCTTTTTCAGCCTCATAAGTTTGCTTCATTTGTTCAAGTTCATTACTACAACTAAAAAAATTATTATTTAATAACATTTTTATTTTTTACTATTTTTGATAACTTACTAACACATTTTTCATTTTTTATTGACATTTCTTGGCATTTTTTTAAATATATACTTTACTTTGATATAATATTTCAAACGACAAAGCGACTGAAGACTCATTAAAGTTGAAAATCGAAGTGCTAAGTGTAAAACGTCAGATTTGACACTTGGCACTGTACACGATTTTCAGCTGTATTGTATTAACGAAGAGATCTATTTAAAGTGCAGTTTTTTTCTGTCAGGACCACAAAAAAACGCCCGTGGGAACGTAGCCTTACTTTTGTGATTTATTTTCTTTAAAATGCAATAAAAATGATTGAATTATAGTTGTTTTGTTGTTTTATTTGCATTTTTAACCCAATAATTGGTCTTAAAATAAAAAAAACGATAATAATTAACTAAGTATATTTAAATTTTTTTTTCATTTTAGGCTTGAATCTATTGCAGTTTTGACGATAATATGTAAAAGGACTAAGGTATAAATTTGAATTTCGAACACTTTTTTTATTTGGAGTGCCACTTCTTATAAGTAGTATAGTTACATTATATTTGCTTCGAAGTTTGATTTCATTTTAAATTTCACATTCCTTTTCTCGCGACTCCTAGCGTCAGACTGTTATATTTCACTATTGAATTGGATAAAAAACCACGATACCTATAGTAAAAAATAATCCCGAGTTTTAATTTTCAATTTTAAGTACAATACTTTCGCTCTTAACTAATAAATACATTAATTGCAAATAAATATATAATTGTTTAAAACACGAATTGATAAATATTTAGCAACGAATGAAACGTTTCAAGAGGCTTGGATAGGCGAGAGGGAAGGATGTTATCCTTCATTGGACAAGAATAAATAGGTCCTATCTTTGATTGTGAAACGCAAGTTAAAGATAAACAACAACTAACTGTTTAACGGGGATAGCTATATTTCTTTAATCTTAGATACGTTATTGAAAACGGCTGCTAGTCAAGCTCAAATTTGTATGTTTGCCCTTGCGGGAATTAAACGGTATAGTGGGAAACAAATAGCAAAATGACAAGTGGTTATAGAAAGTGTGAGTGATTTAAGTTAAATGTAAATAAACAGTTATTAGAACAGAGTAGGGAAATAAGACAGTATAGATAGATTGAAGTAATAAACACTTATACATGCATATAACTGTATAGTGACACTAATAAGATTTTAATAAGTAAAATTTGAGGATCCTTTTTTACAAGTGTGATGAATGTATAGTATAACACGCTAAGTGTGTGTCTGGGCTTGTTGTTATAATATCCTCAACTTCACTTGCACTGTAACTGTCAAGCAAAGAGAGAAATTGACATTGCCAAATTGTGAATATTGAACGATGTTGGTGTTATTTAGCCGATGGTGACTACTATAATAACGGTAAATATTCTCCCCGGGATTTAGCAGTCAGTCAATAATAAGTGCAGCTCCAATTTAATTTCGCCCAGTCCTTACTTGTCAGTTTGCAGTAGGTACTGATCTTCACTTGCTTGTAAATCACATATAAACTCAAAGATTTCAAAACTAAAGATAGGCTATGACGTACATTTGACAGAACTAATCTTCACACAAGAAACAGTTACGCTGTCTTGGTTTTCACCATACTTCAAACGTCAGCCATCTTGATTTCACCATACCTCAAATGTCAAAATGGCCCCAAAATCTCCAAAAGAGGGCCATATAAGCGGTGACAGTTTTCACCTCAACATGCCGCGTCTATAACATAAACGTCTATGTATAAACTAGTTTTGCTGAACACTGCTAAGTTTCACAATAATTTAACACTATAATTATTCGGTTTCTATTAATTTACACTCAATTTTAAGCATTTAAACTAATTTTAATTATTTTTAAAATCGGGAGATTACAAAATGTCAACGAGCTTATAATGTTGCCACATGAGTCACAAGCCAAAGATTTGGCTATACCAACCTCTGCTTCTTTTGAGCAGAGTATTAGTATTAATAACATGTTCTAAATAATTATTTAAATTAGATTGTAAGATAATAGAGGATAATCTTGCAAGAGTGCAAGAAGTTAGTTAATAATTTACAAAATCCTACCAAAAAAGTTAATGATGCGAATTGTAGTAATAATAATGATGCTAAGTTTCACAATAATTTAACACTATAATTATCCAGTTTCTATTAATTTACAATCAATTGTAAACATTGAAACAAATTTTAATTAATTTTCAAATCGGGAGATTACAAAATGTCAACGAGCTTATAATGTTGCCACATGAGTCACAAGCCAAAGATTTGGCTATACCAACCTCTGCTTCTTTTGAGCAGAGTATTAGTATTAATAACATGTTCTAAATAATTATTTAAATTAGATTGTAAGATAATAGAGGATAATCTTGCAAGAGTGCAAGAAGTTAGTTAATAATTTACAAAATCCTACCAAAAAAGTTAATGATGCGAATTGTAGTAATAATAATGATGCTAAGTTTCACAATAATTTAACACTATAATTATCCAGTTTCTATTAATTTACAATCAATTGTAAACATTGAAACAAATTTTAATTAATTTTCAAATCGGTAGATTACAAAATGTCAACGAGCTTATAATGTTGCCACATGCGAAAAAGTTTGATTATAATATAGAGACATTTAAGGTTGAACTTTGGCCCTTCTAATGAAAGGCATACTCCATACTTCTTATCGTCCAATCGGCATGCGTTGTACTGATTGGATCAGTTAGAACTGACCGTGCATGGGCGTGGATGGGCATTACACTTTATACTGTTTATGTCAATATGGAACTGATCGTCGATGTATTGTCCAATCGGTAATGGCATACCGTTTGGACGATAGGCATTATGGTGTATGCCTTTCATTAGAAGGGCCAAAGTTCAGCCTAAAATGTCTATAATACTGTATATGTGTACACAGCAGTATTATTTAGAGTATTTTCGACTTGTGCTACGCGCTTACCGTACTAATTTTATTCCTGAGTAGAACTGAAAAAGGCTTTGGTTTCACATATATGTCTAATGTTTACTTGCGAATTGCAAAATACATGAAATTATATAGGAGAAAAATGCCATGATTTACGTTATCCAGAATAACCAACTACTGGATATAACCAGAGATAAAGTGATATTTTGAGACATTTACCTGAGGGAAAATAATATATAGAAATTAAATAAGAAATAAAAACACAAATTTTATATATTTTTTTTATTTTTCGTTTAGTGATTTAAATTAATTTACATGCATACTTGCTCTTATAGACTAATATAATATTTTCTGAGTAATAATTACCTCTAGATCAAGCTATTCTGAAACTTAATTACAGATTAACTAATATAATATTCATTTATTATATTATGTCGTAGGATAATTGGAAAATTAGAATCCAACGATAATCCTAGCATAGATAATCTTTGCAAAGAGCCAGATTATTTGATTCTGATATATTAGCCATCTCCCTAACAATTTTCAAGTTCCTAATTTTCGATCATTAAATAAATTACTATAAATTTATTTAAAATGCAATATTAATACTTAAAATTATATACAAAGTAATTAAAAACCATAATTGTATCAATTAAGTTTTACATTTAGTACGTAAGCAATTAAAATGTTTTGCTACAACTTACAAATGACTGTTGTCTGGTTTAACCAAAGGTTTAGAAGTATTCAAATTGAAAATATTTAGAAACCAGAGACGAAAATATTTATAAATATGTTCTATTTATTTTAATTTCATTATGCTCATACGTTCGTAAACTTATGTATTATAGGTAAAAATAATTAAAAAGAAAACTTTTTTTTTATACTCTCATAAAAAGTTATAATGAGATTTTCAAATTTGTTTTCTTTTTACAATATATTAGATAATATATATTACTTTTTAAAAACTTCAACTTATAAGTTATCTTAGGGACACTATATCATGAAGGTTTATATTAGGTAAATACTAAATTATTTATATTAATTTTATGAATAATATTTAACTATTTGAACAAATATTTTGCTTAATATACAATTTATTTAGTAGACAAACTTTACGCGATATGTATCATTTATAACTTTATAATGGCTCGACTTATAGCGTAGCGAATAAATTGGGGGGCAATTCGCTCGATTTTTTGTATTCAACTCGCAGTTGAGTTCCAGTGTCTCTGCTCTGGGCCTTTAGTCAAGATGCATTCGATAATATCGACGACGAAGTTAAATAACAAAATGTATGGGATTTGACATAAGGCATTGCAAGCGACATACTACTTAGCTATGATTTAATTTATGTCAAATCCCATAGGAACATTTATTTCAAATTTCGAGCTTCGCCGTCTAAATTATCGAATGCATATTGACTAAAGGCCCTGGCATGCTACCGCTCTCGTGCACACTATTGCGTGTGTGGGTACCACAGGCCACAGCATGCGCTGACACTGGAACAATATTGCCAATTGAATTATTTGAATTGAGCATCTGATGTCTCCTCATTCTTCAAATCTATACGGTAGTTTTGCCCCTACAAATTAATTGCGTGAAAATCTCACGAACGCCGAATATTTTTAGAATAATAATATTATACAATGTAATAAATAGAATCTTTGCGGTTATAAAGGCTTACTTTACATCTTTTAAATTTTTTTTATACCTTATTTGACATTTACTTTAACTTGTAAGTTTTTGTAATAAAAGAAAACTATTATGTTGAAAAATAAAAATGATTAAGTATTTGGTAAGGTACATAAATATAACGATGCGTTGACACAATCTTTAAATTAAACGATCGATAAAAACCAGAGTGTCAAGCTATTTCTCTAAAATTATAGAAATATATAAATAAAATTTACAATAATTTATATTTAATCTATTAAATAATCTAAAATATAAATATGCGCCATTTAATGTACAAATCTTTGGAACGCGTTACGAAGAACACACTGACTAGATTCCACTCAATAGAGATTTCCTTACAAATAAATATCTTAAACTTTAAAGATTTATGGACTATCAATAAATGCCTATTTTACATTGAATCGTTTATTTGTAATATTTTAAATGCAATGGATTTATTGAATGTAGAAAGTAGACATTTCAAATGTTCAAGGAAATAAAGTTTCGAAATTACATTTTCAACTAGTCGAGTCGACTAATATTGATTTGGATGTTCTTAGCAGTTGCATAAAGAAAAGTAATTTTTGTTTGACTAGAGTTTTTTTGACTGGATTTTAATATGACTAGAATTAAATTAGTGACTTAGATTTGATTCTAGAATCTTAATTAGACTAGACTGTGTGTGATTAAACTAGTAAACGTTTCTCGAGATCCTCTGATGTGGGTATACATTTTTTTCATAAAATGACTAGATTTTGGACTAGTATTTAGGACATTTACAGTAATTAAATGAGATCTTCGTCTTGGTGAAGTTTTGCCAAGACACTTGACTAGATATTTTAAAAATAATCGTGATTAAAATTACTAGACGACTTATTTGGAATAAAATATAGTTAATTGTAAATAAAAAATATATATTTCGTGTAAATATAATTTAAAAAATTTTTGGTTCACTATTGACTAGAAGTTATAAGTTGAGATCATACATATATTTTTGTATTTTTTCATTATAAAACAATATACCTAACTCAAAAATGACTAGCTTCAAAACGACTAAGTTTGACTAGATTAAGATAAAATATAAAATCTAAAATTATAGTTATTATTATAGTACTTAACAGAAATGTAGTAATAAAAATGACTAGATGTATAGTGACTAGATACATTTGAATGTTGATAGAAAGTTTTGTGATACCTTTAACAATTACACAATTTTGTATGTAAAATCGATTAATTTGTTTGTTCGCCGCGATTTCCAGCGAAGTCGGCCGACTTGTGATGGGTGGTGAAAGAATTATGAGATGGTGTAGTGGCGGCGGTGGTCGGTGCATCTAAAAATATGTCCGGGATCGATCGGCTGACCCCTCGCGACTCGAACGATCGAAATGCAATGTTAAGAACTGTCTCGTCGGAAACATAGGTAATAGATAAAAGTTAATTAAATAAAAAAAATAAACGATTCAATGTTGTAAAACTATTCGTATTCCATACACTTAATAGACTCTATGAATCTTAACTTAAACTAGTACCCTATGGGATTTTGATTTGGAATGATGCCGTAGGAGATTATATGTACACGAGACCTTAAATATATACAGCTTAGCGCTAAAACAAAATATACATCAGGTAACTAGTGGAGTAACTTAAGAGAAGTATAACGGGTTGTCGGCGCAGTAGGGCGCGTAGGGGTACAGCGAGTTGACCATGTAGGGGAACTGCGGCACGGGCCGCAGCACGTGGCGTCACCCGTCGCGGTCGCTGCTCCCCCCGCCTTCATCCTCGGACCCCGTGACGTCAAGGCTTCGGGAATCTTCCGAGGAATAATTTGAGGGACACCGTTCGCGGATATCACTCCAACCTACCTCCTGCTGCGGCGGCTTACTCCAGTAGTTGTTGAAGTTCTTATCGCGCACATTGTCCTGTTAAAAAAAAAAACAAAATTATAGTTATCGAAATATCCCCTTTTTAGTTATTTTTACTATTCTACTCCTCTTAGGCCCACTTGCGCAGATCAGGGTCAAAGTTAACCCTGGGTTAAATATCGTGTTACCTTTTAGGTTTCTCGTATTTATGAAAGAGAATGAGGCATGATATTTTACCCCGGGTTAACTTTATAACCAAATTAATTTTATAACTTTATTAACCCAGATCAGCGCAAGTGAGCCTTATTCTCAAGTGTTCTCTACAAATTACGATAGATTTTTTAAATAATAATAATAATATAAAGTCCTATAAATAACAATCCAAATTATTCTTATTAAAAAGGCCAAGATTTCTAGCAAAAACGCGTTAAACAAAATTACCGCTTGATACGTCGGGTATTCCACGTGGACCTGGCGAAAGGCTGAGGGTTCCTTCTCCTCCTCCGGCTGGTCGTGAGCCAGCAGATGCTTGCGAAGGTACGCCTGGCGCCGGAACAGCTTGCCGCAGCGCTGGCACGGGAACCTGCTGGCGTCAGTCGCTGGCGGGTCCCGGCGCTTGGTCGCGCCTGGCACCCGGGGCTTGTGCCAGCGACGGTGGGACGCCAGGTTTGCAGGACAGTTGAATACCTGAGAGAAATAGTAATTCGAGCTATGAGTGGTTGGGTACTTTAAATATCGACGAGAAAGAAGGAACGTCATCTCATGCAGGTAATTGACAAATAAATCCTTTTTTTTATAAAAAAACTAACTCGTCTACGTAAATAAATAGCCTATGATACCCGAGCTCTTATTAAAATTCTATTGACACCTCATTTATTAAAATCAGACCACTATTTTGGGCGCTACGATGGAACAAACATACATACATAGACCGCTAAAATCATTACCCTTTCTTTTGGCTTTGCCGTAGTCGGGTAAAAAGTTCAAAAACTCGAGCGGAAATATAAGCAGAAACATAACCAATTTAAGTATTATATTATTAGAAAATAATTGATTCATTAAAACAATAGCGTTGAGTTTTTTTTTTTTTAACTTAGGTTAGAATTATTTATGTCGGTGTTATTATGTTGTATTAATTATCGTTAACTATAGTCACTACTAATGCAATTAATGGCTGCCCCATCATTTGAGATAACAGCGGTGTCACGCACCGAGTAAACAAGCGTGTAGAGGGGACAGTGCAACAAAACGTGTGAACGTTTAAAGTACCTACACATAAAACATGATCTTAATACTATATTTTATTTCAGGATGACCAAATCTACCACTAGTGCATCTTAATCTCACTACAGCAGTATATTCAAAAAAAATCCTAATAGCTCGACAAATATTATTTAAGTATTAACTCAATCAGATTTTACTGATGAAATTTTTTTATTAGGTTATACGAGTGTTAAATAAAATCTCTATTAATTAATAACTTTTATATTATAATAAATTCCAAATGTAGTGTAGTAATTTACCAAGTGTAAAACTATACACAACTCTTTAAGAAATAAGTTGAAATTGTGCACATCCATTGAGATCATAACTGTGTATGTACGTAAAATAGAATGCATCTACCCCTCTGTCTATTTGTTCGTGCAGTGTGAAGTATCAATTAAGGTGCAAAACATGCGTTCAGCGATTCCCATGGAACTGTGCCAAGTGTGCGCGACCCTCCCTCAGGTTCCCACACACAATTGTTTATGATCAACATCCACTAATTGTACACTTTGACGAGATAACTAATATGTTTTATCAGAAAGGGGTTAGTTATGGTCCATTTATAAAACATTTTTCACTGTTAATTTGTTATAATGAAACAATTGGATATAGTTTATCAACATACAATTATCAAAAATTAGTAAAGTAATAAAACGAAATAAAAACAAAACAATAGCTAACTGGCTCTATAAAGCACCATAAGTGGTAACAAAGTTTCAGCACAAGTGGATTGGGAATTATCTAGTAGTAAGAGAGTTTCGACTTTTGTTATTATTAATCTTTAAATAAAACCTACTTTGTCACATTCAGGACATCGGTATTCGATGTGCACGATCCTGGAGCACCGGTGCTGGGCCAGCGCGAACGCGTCGCTGTACAGCCGTCGACACAGCCGGCAGATGTAGCGACCGAGGCGGTTCTCTATTGAGGCTATCAATGCTTTCGCTTCTTCCGTCACTTCAACTACGTTGAACGCTGGATCTATATCCCCCTGTAGAAAACGTAACTTTTTTAACGAAAATGAATGTAACTCCACATCGATCAATGTCTACATTTTGATGATATTTTCCATTTATAACATACCTAAGATATTATTGACATCGCCTACTTAGTCGGCACTCAAATAACTATTAATTCAAAGTTTTATAGTACTATAAGAAACAACATTTTTGACTTAAGTAAGATTAATGTCCAAATACGCAATAGATGACTGAAGTTTACTTCACATTTTATGATCATAAAACAACCCCTTGCTGTGAAATTTGCAGTTCACTTGTAAACTGTTATTAGAACAAAAACATAGCATTAGGCGCGACTTCATAGCGTTTAATTGCCGTAGCGATAAGAAACCTACCCCGACCTAAAGGACTTCCAGTAATGCTACGTTCACACGTAAAATTAAGAAATAAACTTTGACTTTGCTACTAGTTTTTCAAACTTCTTATCAACGTATCAATCGAAATAATTTATCATAACGACTCGTAACTATTTCCGTTTAATGTAACGTTTTTCATTATTATTTTTTTACAAAATTCCAGCGCAAAGATCTTTTGATTGTATTCTATAATTTTTAAAAGAACTCACCTTACGTACTACCAGAGTTTCGTCTTCAGCTAGATCTCGTATTATGGTCCCCGAAACAGGTGATGTCTTATCTTCATCAAAATTTAGTTTTCGGACAGCTTTACTTTTTTTCAATGGATGCTGAGGCTTATTCACTTTCTTTGGCCTCTCTTCAACATCTTTGATTTCGACTACATCTGGCGAGGTTCTTTCACTTTTGTTCTCTGAATGGTTTGGAATGCAAGTTCGTAGTTCTTCGAAAAATTGTTTGGTGAATTTTAGTTTCTTATCTTCCGGACTTTCGCTGTCATTAGAGTTTTCTTCGTCTGATTTTTTCTTCTGATTATCATCGTTAGTTTTTTCGTCATCGGGATCTTCAAAATGGCGGAATATTTTAGCTTTACTCGTTTTGTTCTCATCGGAAGCTTTTCTTTTATGGGATGGCGGAGGTGTGCATGGTGGTGTAATGGGTATCGTCGATTTGAGAGACAAGTCTAAAGGAACCACAGGCTCATGGTAATAATCGAAATATTGTTGAAGAATAATAGGATGTTGCTGAGGAACAAAATCATGGAGATAGTCGCTGGATAGGCGTATAGGAGGAGGCAAATACTGTTGATAGAATCTAGAAGAAGCTAAGCGATTTATGTTGATCGTTGCTTCCATATCCATAAATATATTTAAATATTCTTAAACTCTAATTTTTCTCTTACAGTATTCCATCTTTGTTACCTGCAACAAAGAAATTATTAATAAGTTTTAAAGAAATGAAATAAAAACAATGTAACGAAATAGGTGAGACATTTTCTCGATTGTCGTCGACGTCCATTTCTCTAATTGTAGCCGCGGGCCCGCGTACTTCAGGTTAGAAAATTGCTCTTTTGTACGACTGTGAAGAACATAAACAAATAATTTGAAATCAATTTACCCCTAGATTTTTAGATGTATTCTTAACGTACATGAATCTTATATATAAAATTCTCGTGCCACAGTGTCTGTGGCAGAACTGCTCCGAAGCTGCTGTACCAATTTTAATTAAATTTTGCAGGTGTATTCGGAGGAATGAGAAAATTGAAAAAAGTAGTTGTAAATTATTTATCATACCCCGAAGTGATAATGGTTTAAAACCCATATTTTTTCATTTATTTGTCATTTTTTTATTTTTTTATGATTTGGCATTAAAAATACATACAACCCTTCTATCACCAACCCCCAATGTTTAATAGCGATATTAGTACTGTCTTTAACCCTGAGTTGTCGATAAGAGTTATCACCTAGGTAGGTAGGGTAGGTTGTAGGTGTAGATATTAGGTGTAGGTTGTAGATGTAGGTTGGTGTAGGTAGTTGTAGATGTAGGTAGTAGGTGTAGGTTGGTGTAGGTAGTTGTAGATGTAGGTAGTATATGTAGTTTGTAGGTTTAGGTTGTAGGTGTGGTTGGTTGTAGGTGTAGATAGTTGGTGTAGGAAGTTATAGTTGTAGGTTTAGTTTGTAGGTGTATATGTTGGTGTAGAAACTGTAGGTGTAGTTATTTATTTATACCACTCTTAGTTAGAACAGAACAACGTATGTTGGGTGCAGCTAATACATATAATTTTGAACTAAGAATAATCTAAACGACATGAAGAACTAATAAAATATTGCTACAAAATACATAATAAAGTTGTTGATACAATTAAGATTCAACGTTATGCAATAGTTGTTGCATCTCGAGCAATTTATTATTACGCTATGATTTAATCGTAGCGCCTTGTTTGTGAATCATCTACAATCAGTCATAAATAATCGTTTCCGCTTCTGGATTTCATGTTTAAGTTACTTTGAATACTAGTCAAGACTCATGCCTCGTGCACACGAGGGTTATTATGTGATCGCGACAGAAAACTGCACTGTAAATAGAACTCTGCGCTAATACAATAGAGCTGAAAATCGAAGATTCAAAAATCAGATTTGACAACTCTACACGATTTTCAGCTCGATTGTATTAGTGTACACAGTTGTATTTACGCTTGTGGGTACGTAGCCTTACTTTCTCAAGGCACGATAATTCTTTATCTACATTGCAGCTTTTATAAATAATAATAATTTATGTATAAGTCCTTCCAGCGTAAACAGAGGAGTTTTTCTGTTTCGCGTGATGAGATAAATCGAAATTTTTATTTTATGTTTCCTATACAAACGCGCGTAACTAATATCCAATGATATAGAACAATACACCAGCCATTATTTTGAGTAGATTTCATATCATTAAATATTAATGGAAACAAAAGAGCCATTATAGAGCTGGTTTACATTAGAGATGGCTCCCACGGTCACCCCAGCCCCTTTCGGGACACCGCGGCTTAAGCAAATACCATATAAAATGTCAGTGTGTTTAGTTTAATTGATTTCTATAAGCCATTACTGCCCTACCGCAGATCGCTTTATATCTTGTGATAAATTGCGAATTAATAGTTCGGAATGGCACGGCAAAACTCGTGCGAAAGCAAAATATATGCTACAAAGTTTTATCGCAATCGTTATAATGTGTCAAGAAGGACGATATATTAATACGATATTATTACAAATTGTCGATTACTCAATAAGTCTTTTGTTTAAGGTCTAAAAACAATTGCTTAAAATAACGATTCTCCTTCGTGTCATCATAGTTTTTTTTTTACTGGTCCACAGAAGTAGTAGATTTCTTTGAAATTAAGCAATTTTCCTCAAATATACACGCAAGAAGCGAGGACTTTGTTACAGTTCAGAAAAAAGAGCGTGTCGTTAGTGATTAGCGTATTAAGTGTAGAAACAATAGAAATGCGTACCTAAATAAAACATAACAACAGATCCAAAGTTGAGTCCAAATGACTTGGCGTTTCTAAACAAAAAACGAGAAATTAGGGGTAAATCTCATAGTAATAAAAAGGCTGATTAAAAAATCGTACAATTGTCTATCACTAAAATATTATAATTCTGAGTATTTAGAAGAAAAAAAAATGATTTTTATTGTAACGTCAAGAACCTTACCCTATATTATTGAAATATGTAATTTAATTGTACGTGCAAAAGTCATACAATAGTAATAAGTAATAATATCACCAAAGGATTATTAATAAAGGTAATTTTATTAATAAAATAACAAGAAACAATTGAGCTAGGCGTGCCGTCCGATAATATAATTTTCCTAATGAATCCGAATGGGCGGCGCAGAGGCGGAGTTGGAGGAAGATTTCATAATAATATATATTTCTGGTAATATCGTAGTAACTCAAATTATTGGGTGTGAATTCGCTCCCTTTGATATAATTTTCTCGTAAAATTTAAATCTGTTTTAAATATATCATACTAATTTCATAACAGCTGTGAGAAACAAATGACTGACTAAAATATCTACTCTAAATCTACAGTAAAACCATGTTGCTAGTGGCCTTCGGCAGTTGTCGTATTTCTATGGAAATGACAGATGATATATGAAAAATGACGATTCCCGAAATTAGAGGCCGTGGTCGGGGTCGCCGAATTTTTTAATACAAAATATAGTTCATTTCAAATAACTGTTTCAACAATTACCTAGAGTCTAGAGTCTAGACCAATAAACTTAAGGATAGCCTGTACTCTTTGTATATAATAGAAGAAATAAAAATGTTGAACCTAAATCGCCAATAGTGTGCGTGTGTGTGTCCGCGTGTGTGTTTAAAACTAAGGAAAGGCGTGAAATAATTATATTTATTTATTTTAATTAATAACCGGGATATTAAATCTAAAAGATTTCATACCGATGATAACGATGATGATGATAAAAGATGACATAAACCTTTTAAGAATTCTTAAAAAAAATATGAATTCATAAATGAAGGAAGAAAATCCTAAGTTCAACAATTAAATACGCATGGACGATGGGTGTCAGCTCATAAATAAGTAACACACAGACCGTGAGCGCGGTAAACCACACCTATGATTATAATTTCACAAATGGAAGGCGACAATTCACACCGATATTTATTCACGATATATAATGGTTACTTTTACAAGCATAATAAACTCTCACACGTAACGCAACGCCGCGCGGAGTTGCGTCATGAATTTCAGTACATTTTGAAAAACCAGAACTGTGCGCGCAGTATCAAGAGAGTTATGTCAGTTTTTTTCCGCCTACTTAATAAAAATCCTTCTTGCTTTGGTTCCTTTTTTTAATAATATATATTTTTTTACAACTTTGACTGATCAGCAATAATAAATACAAAACCGACAAACAGAATGAAAATCGCCATATTATGTCAACGCAATAATCAACGGCGCTTCTTCTTTAATGTTACTCTATTATCACATATTATTTACTGATATCACTTTGAAAAACGTACATAAAGCTGTTTAGTCCTCGAGGTTGCTTAAAAATTAAAGATATATTGCGTGCGTTCGAAAAACAATTAGGTATCCTCCCTTCATCAAAGGTTGGGTCAAAATCTAACTGAGCTTGCGTGCGTGTTGAGTCCGTCTGCCAGGACGCAGGCCCTACAAGTACCTACAGACTGACTCAACTGTATTATTTACTAACTTTCACATGCTAGAAAAAATGAACATATCTACTTACAGTTTAATTAGTGGGTAGTTAGCGAAAGTAAGGGGTAAATTCACACCGAAACGATGCGCGATGCGACGCGGCGCTGGATTTTCAAGATAGTAGATAGTTCTATTTTGAATAGCTGTCTTGAAAATGCCACTGTATCTTTACGGTGTGAACTGACCCTAAGGACAGTTACCAAAATCTTAAAAGACTATCCGTAATACTCGCAGAAGGCTGTTGTTATTAATAATAATAAAAGCGTAATTTAAGTATTAAGACTTAGTTTCCAAACATTCTATGTAACACTATATCTACCATAGAAATTCCCAAGAACTATGAAAAGCCGAAGTTGTATTGTGTTACAATATACACCTGGGTATTGCAAGTTCAAACTGTAGCTTCATTAACTTTGCCCGAGGAAAGTTGTTGGCGAGGCGTGCATACAAGCCGGCTTCCCTTGAGAATATTAATTTAAATATATTATTTAATATATATTAATTTTTTTTATACGGAATTGGTTCGTCACATAGTGTTAGCGCATTTTTTTGGATGTATTGGGCGTAAAATATTGTTTTGGTTTAGTACCGTATTAAAAAATATATATAATAATCGCTCGCCACACCGATGTCGGTGACGGTGGCCGGTTTCATTGAAACCAGGCCAGCTACACAGGAGTTATTTTATAGTGCCCTAATGTGTGTGCAGTGTGTGCACAACACCACTCTATCTTCCTTTACTCTCATAACCCAGTGGGACGGATAAGTGATAACCGACACGACTGGCGAGAGATCAGGCACAGGTCCTTTTTACATGCCCATCCCGACACATGGATCATCTTTCTTGTCAGATAATCTGGAAACAAAATTTTTTGTTGTTCCAATGCGGGAATTGAACCCACGACCTTCACGTCGAGAGCCAAGCTCTAAACCACTGGACCACGGAGACTGTTAATTTTTTTTATATAATAATATATAATATACATAAGGGAAGCCGACTTCTACGCACGCCTCGCTTGTGTATGGTAGATATTATCAAATCTATCAGTCTTAAATTCGATGTTTGGGATAGATTGCGGTAAAATTCGTGAAGATTCACGTTATTGACAGTTAAATAGTTATTTGGGTCACGAAACAAAAATTTTGTAGGTTCTATTAGTAGTTTTGTGGCAAGACATTACTAATACTTGTAACAAATATTATAAAATCAAAGAGGACTAAAAAGAAACACAAGAAAACTGGGTAATTAAACCGTTACATATTTGTGTAGTAATATTTACCATGATTAATTTAAGAATTTATTCCGAGCACATATTCATTTATTCTAAACAGATCATATTCGTAATAAATACTCATAATAAGTGAAAATCTAACAAAACCCGAAATTTCACGAAAAAGGAAAATCATGATAACTCGGGAAACCTGCAAGCAGTAATGAAATCAATTTGAAGGAAATTTTCATAATACAAAACACATGCATATTCTTCATAAGAGAAAATCATCCAACTTAATACGTTTGCGGTTTAATTTGCGATACTACTAGTATTTTGCGATACTACTAGTATTTTGCGATACTACTAGTATTTCGCCATACTACTAGTATTTTGCGATACTACTAGTAATTTGCGATACTACTAGTAGCTTTTACCGGCAGTTCTACGATCAATAGGTATACAAAATATGAACCTTTCTGATAAATCATTGTCTATTGGTGAAAAACGCATTTACTTTAATGCGACGCGAAGTTACCAAAGATTTGAGATAATTTGTTTGATGCTACTAATTTAGAATTTATCACAGTATCACAGTATCTCATTAGATCATTTTATTAAATAATCAGATGTCTGACCTATAATAATAATAAATTAACGTATATGTACATAAAACTGTTAGATAAAATATAGCTTTTAGTTATCGCCATAATATAAGTGATAACTAAAAGCTATAGCTAATTATCACATAATAAATAATTACAAATTTATTTATTTGGCGTCTATAATTTTAATGAAACAAACCTCGACTGACTAAGAAAAAAATTAATCGAAACCTAGTTTATTATAGTTTCCTAGATAGACTATGGAACGCTTTGCCTGGACATGTGCGGCAGAGTCCAACAGCGGGCACGTTCAAGAATAGGCTAAAGAATCATTTCGTCATTAGAATCAAAATAGTTTATTAAGGTTTATTTTATATTAATCTCATTCATTAGGTATATTAATATTTTAATTATTAATACTATACTACTATTACTATATACTATACATAATACATAAAGTAGGTATTTAATATGTATAATCTCATTTGTGATAATTAATATATGCATTTGTTTCTTTTCTCACTCTTGTTATTATTCTTTTTGTACTACCTGTCCTATTTGTTAAAAATTTTCCTGAACTCTGTCTTAGGTCTGCTGGCAGAGATCTCTTAATAGAGATAAGCACACCTTTGTACCATCTCATTTGTATATTTTAGTATTTAAGTTTTTGTTGTTTAATGTTTTAATATACGCATATAATAATAATTAATAACTTAGAAACACATGATATAATTTAAACTGTACTGGCTATACGCCAAACATTTTACAGAACACACGTCATAAAGTATATTTATCTGAACATATATTACGCCTATCCCTAATTACACGTGTGTATTTGCGACTTTAGGGTGTTACTATGGCGAAAAAAATGTGACTCATACCTGGCTCCGCTCCTGCTGACTCAGCCGGCACCCCTTGTGCACTGAACTCTAATTTAAATTACGTATATTGATTTAATTCAATTTTTAAAATTAGTTTGTAAAGTTTTGAAGTCGGTATACTGTTGGTTGGTGAGGGGTGCGCGGTGTCCGCTCCACAGGGCGGTCTGAACAGGACTGAGGCCTGTCTCCGGGGTGCGTACCCTGGCGCGTGCGGTACCACAAGCTAAACTTGTTACCCTTATACAGCGTGATCGTGTTTCTATTGCATATTATTATCATTTTGATAACCCTTTATGACCGACAATACTAGTTATACTGAATATTTTTTTATTGTTCTCAATTATTTTATGCCCATTTGACAACTATTGATACAGTGATCACTTTTTACCATATATTATAAAATAGTAAATATTGAAATGATAATATTATTCCTTTTATATTATGATTTATTCACACAAAACCATCTCATATATAATTTTATTGTCTAAGTTTAGACATTATTAAGAAAAGTTGATTGATGCATTCATCAATTTTAGAAGAAACATTGTTAGGGCTAGATGTTTCGCCTCAAACGATTTTAATGCGAAATATAAATTTCTGATCCACAAAATCACCGATTAAGAAAAGTAACATATTATTATTTTATTTTTAATTTGTTTTATTTTTTAAGTTTTGCCATCGGCCTGTATGCCCGCGCGCGCGAACGAACGACATGTTACGGCCCCCATACCAGTGTTTTGTACAGCCGTAACCTTTGCCGATAGTGCCCGCATCTTACATCACCTACGATTACAGATTACCTATGTCTATCTCTGTCAAACTCTATATGTTAGAATGTATGAAATATATATTATTACCTATAGCGTGTTCCAACTAAACCTGAACTTGAATATGTAATGAGCAGGTACATTTTGGCGTAAAAACATTTAAATTACTTTTATTTCGTTTTTAACGCGATGTGATGTAAATAATTATGTCAGTATAGGTACTATGACAGTAGGTGTTGGTTGTGATGACAGGGTTGTGGGTTACTGGTTGCCTTCCGGTAGCAAGTAACAACGTAGTAAGGTTTGAGCTCAAAATATGTCACCTCTATCAGAAATGAATTCAGCTTACTATTGTAAGTAATAAAGATTTTTGGATTGCTCGAAATATTAAAACAGTTCGTGGAGTTTAAAAATTCTGGGAATATTAAAAAATATATGTAGAGAGATCCTTTGTTACATCATAGGGTTGAGAAAAAGTATATTAAGATGAGATGAGGCTAGGGCGGGATGCGCCGCCCGCCCTGGCGCCGCCCAGGCCGCCCCGCCCACTGGCCCGCCCAACGCGCTCGTAATTGAGTGTAATTGAATCATAACGGGCATATTCAATTAGAGCATACACTGAAGTAATTAGTGCGATTGTTTAACAAAATTCACGCGCGTCGGCGGAGTGGTGTTTGTCGTAAAGGGTCCGCTACACGACACGATATTTAGGACCACGCGACACTATAGAAGTAGATTATGTTATGACTTTTGACGTAGTATTTTAACAATGGTTACAGACTTTACCTAGACTCTAGATTTTATAAATTATATTATTATAGTCAGTATATGTACATGGAGCTTCTAGAGTGCGTGTGATGCTTTATGAAACTGTCTTTGTAGTACCTAAAATTGATTCATTTTTATCCTGCAAACTTGGAAACACTCGTGGTATAGAGCTGTTTAATGGTGCTCTAATAAACACCTCACCTTACTTGATATAATATTATTGTGAAATAGAACTTGCAAGTTGCAAGTGTATTAATTTTGATTAAAAAAAAACAAAACTTAGTTATATTGCCGTATTTAATAGTTAGAGTTGACGATACCACTCTCATACGGTTATTGACACAACAATCACAATACAGTCAATCCATGTCACTTCCAAGATGGCGGCTGGCCGGCTGCGGCGGAACTGGGAAGCCCCACTCGCGCACGCGCCGGAAGCGCTGCGCCTGCGCATCCTACTCCCCGGTGTCACTTACCCCGTAAGTGTAATTAAATGAGTACTTGTATTGTATCGGTTACATCGGTATTGCAACAGAAGGTGATTTATTATTAAGTTCATTACATGTACCACAAACGTCTCAATATTGAGGTTCGAAGTACAATCGAATCTCATCTTGTACAATGTAAACCTAGCTTGGTGTGGATTGGGCTTACTTCATGCGCCTTCGATGATTGTAAGACTTCCTGTTTTTAGGTTAAAAAGTGTTATACTTTTTCATGGCAATGCATATGTATTATATTAGAATCCCCCTCTCTTCACGATACTTATCTCACTAAGGGAAATATAATAATTATCATTAGATAATTATACATATTATATGTATAATCTAAAATTTTCGTGTTTTAGTATTCAGGGACACACTGCTCCGAAACGGTTTGACCAATTGTTATGAATTTTTTTTGCATATTAGGTAGGTCTGAGAATCGGTCGATATCTATTTTTTCAATTTCCTTGAATGATAAGGATGACCCGACCCACCCCTAAATTTTTACCCTTCTCCCAAACTTATATTGCAAAACAACGTTTCCCGTGTCAGCTAGTATTCTTGTATATCAAATTCTCGTATCGCTGTGCTTGTCACAGAACTCCTCCGAAACGTCTTGACCAATTTATATAAAATCTATCTTTGATGCCCTTAAGTAATAAAGGTGGCCCACCAAAAAAATATTATATTTCTATTATTTTTATTAGTTTATAATTTGGCATTAAAAATACCTACAACCCACAAATTTCATTATTCTAACACCAACCCCATTGTTTAATATCGATATTAGTAGATACGGTAATAACTTTCAACCCTCAGTGGTCGATAACTCTTTCACACATCACCTACAGGTGTAGGTTGTAGGTGTAGTACATGGTAGGTTGTAAGTAGTAGGAGTAGGTGTAGGTAAAATGTGTAGGTTGTAGGTGTAGTTGTTGGTATAGAAACTGTAGGTGTACGGAGGTAGTTATTTGTTTATTCCAGTTCCAATAAAATACTGCAAAGTCTGTTAGATACAACTAGTTTACTATAAAAGCTTCTAACACTTTTTTTAAATTAAAAAAAATATATCTTTTATTGTACAAAAATGGAAAGAAAAAGGCTCAGAATGGCCACAATAACTAAACGAGTATGTGTGAATTCTGTTGATACATTTAAAATTAGTTTACAGAGTAGGAACAAATCAATTATTGAAAATCTTATAAATATACTATTTATTCGGAGTGCTGATAATTTCGTGCATTGCATTTGGGTCAGTCACCCTAGTTTTCAACAGGTTTGAAAATTCAACACATAAAGTATTCTCATCCGAAGTGCACTAATGTCCTAATGTTGATGTAGTCGTGGGAACGGTTCGGTCGGAAGGATGTTGTTGCCGCCACCGTCGCCGAGTGTGAACGTGGGACTCGCCATGTGATCAGTATGGTCACACCAAATCACCCAAATGTTACGTTGGGAGGAACTAGAGAAAGAGTCTATGTAAAATATTAATACCATCGCTATTTATATTTCTAAAATATTATAATAAGAATTTACAATATTTAATTGTTTCTATTGTATTGCAGCTTATGATAAGTACTTAATATTAATAATTATTAGTAACGATAATTCGACAACATCTGTGGCTCAGTGGGTAGCACGTTGGCGCTCAAGCTGGAGGTCGCGGGATCGAATGCCGCCGAGGGAACAATAAGTTTTCTGTGTTCCTGGGTCATGGATGTGTTTTAAATATGTGTATAATATAATAAAAATCATAAATATAAGTATAGTATAAAGTATAAAGGTGTGAAGCGTCCATAAATATTAAGTATTATTATTATTATTATATTATTATTAAAGCCACCTGATTGAATATAATATGAGATTTGTCAATTCATAGACATTACTTAACGAACTTATTCTACGCTTACATAAAATCGCAAATATTTTTGCCACTTATAAGGTGTACTGGGGTTTTAATGTAATAGACTAGGATCAGAAGGATCGCCTGATGGTAAGCGAGTACCGCCGCCCGCAACCAGATGGACCGCAACAATAGAGGATTTACAAGTGTAAATTGTGTTCCTGCCGGTCTAAAATGGCCACATTAAATGAAACGCACTATGAAACATTAGTTATTATTGAAATTCATTGCTTGATGTTTCATAGTATTTTTTAACCATAGACGATTTACTTAATATGGCCATTTTAGACCTGCTGGTCCTTAAAATCCCCAACCCCCCTTGGGCCTCCGGTAACCTCACTAATTCGGCGGAACACAACGCACGCGTTATTTCACGCCGGTTTACTGTAAGTGCGTAGTGTATATACGGTCAAACCAGCCCATTCGTGCTGAAGCATGACTCTCCCACGTTTTTAACTCAAAAACACTCTAAAGACAAATAATATCTTATACTAGTGTGCAAAGGTTGACTTTTACTTTTCATAGTGAGGAGAACATTTTGCGTAAAAATCCCGAATAATATTCCCAAAAAACGCTTTCACCGGAATATATCGATCAGTTTATTAAATCTGTGAGGGTGCGCGGGGCCAATCAGTGCGGCGCGCGGGGCAGATGCGCGTGCGCATTGTACTGCTCGCTATTGTTAGGGGCGGCTGGGGTGAGAGCAACCGTTGGTGTACTCTAGTCCATCTCTTTTGTTAGAAACGCTAACGAGTGTGTGTTTACCCACGCGATGTCCATAGGCATCCAAAATACCAGAGAACTCTATATTTTGACATCAGGAAGAAATTTTAAAGTTGACAATCGCAAAGTATTTGTGATTATTGTACACTAGATGTTGCTCGCGACTATGTGCGCTCAAAAGGAAGTCCCTCGGGAACCATACATTTTGTCCACTTAACCAATGTCCTTCCCCGTGCTCTAATCTATATAATATTTGCCAAATTTCATCAAAATCGGCCCAGTAGTTTCGGAACCTATTCATTGCAAACAACCAAATGTTACCTAATATCAGTATATATAATAGATGAACAACACACGTAAATCAATAGAATATTTTCTTAAAACGCACTCGACTAGAACGTTGTAATCACATAATTATCGAAAGTGTTTGAATGCACAATAATAATACTGAAACATCTTTATATGCGAGCCCTTTAGCATTACATATAGGATAGCTAGATTTTTACAGTTTCGTAAGTTATAAGAAAAATAAATTAAACAGGTTAATAATATTAAAAATAAACATATAAATGAAAAAATTTAACGAATGTACAAGTAAAGATTTTCCCGCAACAATATTACTCAATTTTTCGACACAGTTATCGTAATTATTTTCGAAGTAATAATGGGGAGGTACATCTTTAGGGGGGGCTACCTGATGGACGTTGGCACATTGTTTATCAGTGGCGTTGCCAGGCGACCCCCCTCGCCCGCCTCCTGCAGGTGTGCTTGGATTTAATCAGCAGATTGTAGCAGCCACCCTCAACTATTACTGCACTCTACACTCCACAGTCTACTCCACTATTTTATCATCCTGTTGACCAAACGAGATTAAATTTTATCCTGAGGATAATTTAGTTTGACAGCTAATCTAGACGAAATCGCAAAATAGAGTTCTTCATTAGACGGATATTTAATTTATAATTAAGTACCTATTAGGATAATTTTACGCTTTGAAGATAGTTCTACTTGTTTTAAAGGAAAGGGAGAATTTATTAGTCACAAATTCTAAATAAGTTTAAGCCTGAAAGTATTCATTAGCTTAATTTGTCTCAATATCTCAATATAGGTTCCAACTTGAAAATATTTATAGGTTACTGGATGTTACAAATGTTGAGTAGGTAATAGTGGCCTAAGAGAAAATCAGCGAAAGTTGCTAACAATGATATAATGCGAAACATTTGATAACCTATTAAATTTTTTTCCCGACGAACAACTACTTACTCTCCAAAAAACTCCCCTTAATTCATAGCTGTGTTGTAATTTATAAATTTATACCCGATTAGTTCAAAAAGGAGAAAACATAAAGAAACGGAGGGTACCTGAAACCGTCCGCCATGACAGTGCAGTTCGTTTGATGCGCACGCGCCCGACACGCGCCGCGCGCGCTGTTCCGCGCCGCCCGTGACGCACCTTGGTATGATCGCGAAAAAAATGTAATTGCAAGAAAAAATATTCGAAATATATGTACTATTTAAATAAAAATCAATTCCGTTCCTAATTTTGTTAATAATGTTTATTCAAGTGATAATTTTTCAGAAAAGTGGGAATGTGCTATGTCACAGTCTTTTGTATGTGTAGCATATTACTCTCAAAACTGTATACATTTGACAGCGCCGTAAACGTAACGATATCGAACGAAATTTGTATGCACTGTCATGATTTTGGCAGATTCTTATACAATAACGACAACTATATAACAATAATAACAATAGCGATAACGTTACGTCTACGCCGTTGTGAAATGTTCCTGCTGGGCCCACAAATCGTGTCTACTACTCACATTTATGTAATATCTGAAGTGAATTTATGAAATAATAATTAGTTTTTAAAACATTATAAATGTAAAGCACGAAAATTCAATTCACAATTTCATTTACTGCGATTTTGCTAACGGTACTTTGTCCCATACAATTCGTTGGATTATTTTATTGTGTATTTCGGCACACGCTACAGGCGCAGGGGGACGGGAATACCTATATGTGCCCTCGTGATCCAGAGACCGTTGTGTTGTGATTATGTTCTTCCGTTTTTTGTTCCGAGAGCTCCCCGAGTAATGCCATAATACATTATTAATCTGAACATTATCAACAAAACTTTGTTACCGTTGTATTTGTGAAATGTTTTATCAATACAAATGTATTGTACATTCTTTTAGTAGGTACTTTGTTTAAAATGTGTAAAACTGTAAAAATATATTATGTTTCTATTTGTGATAAAGATTTTTATTCCAACCACAACGTTATAAATGTTAGGAAATAAGCACTATCTAAATAATACAATATTAATCAATTATTTTTATTTACGTGGTAATTTCTGCTCGGAATCAGTAGGTCGATTGCTAATTAAAATATAATATACCTTCAATGCAGTCTCGATATGAACAAACAGCAAAACGTCAAACGCGTCCAAACACCAAAAACCAGTGTATGATATCAAGACAATTTATTATAATTCACTGAAAATAAATTGAAAGTCTAAGATAGGAGAATTGAGGTTCTGTAAAACTTTTAAGTCGCCAAATTGCCATCACACTTATGATTTGCATTTACGAAAAAATTCATTAGCATATAAAGAGATTCACCTCGAACAATCTATGCAAATTATGAATTGTCGTACGAGGGTCGTTTATCTGTAGTGTGGGCCCTTTATCGTGTATTGTGGCCCGTATGAACGGGTTCGGGCAGCTGCGCGCGCGCACTGATACGGGCAGGTGTAGCCTGTACTGGGTACACACGGGTGAGTACACCTCTGTTATACACATAGGGTTCCGTATGTTTGTAGAAATAATTCATTATATGGTTTCGTAAAAAATACGATTTTCATTATATTCTAATCTCGAGATCGGAGCGGTGCAGCTCGCAAGTCGAAGTTTTGCAATGAAACGTGTATATTTTTGTGTTAAATAAAGTTCAATTTTGAATCGCTATCTTATAACTCTTAGGGCTTGTAAAGTAAGTGCTAAAAATCATAACTTATTGACAATGTAAGCTATAATATGGTCTAGCCGCGATAACATTTTACATAGAATAATATACCCGAAGGTAGAAAGGGTACACAAAATTATGAAACTAGTTGGTTATTATATAAGTCCTTATTTTTAAGTTTCAGTTACCTGCATAGGCATTTAACTATCAAGTACCTCTAAGTATGCTTTGTTTCCTAGTTCGTTCAGGCGAACAAATGCGGGTACTTGGCATTATTTTCGCACTTTGAATTCGAAGTGTCCTTGTTCCGATCATACCGCTGCTGTTTTAACGAAATTGCTAGTTAGGTTTCTAAAAAGGCATGAGAATGGGATCGAGCTTAATTTGAAAGCTGCTGGATGCATATTTTATGAAGATATCTTTATTACTGTGCGTTTTTCATCGTGTTTTAATAGGCAACAAAATATGTTATGTTATATAATTATTATTATTACATATTATAATTAGTGGTGCCCAAATGCAAGAACAAGACGAGACTCAGCCAGTCTTGGTCTTGGTCTTGCGCCGATACACCTAGTTTTGGTCTTGGTATTGCGCTCCCAGTCTTGGCCTTGGTCTTGCTGCAAGAGGCTAGCAAGTCTCGCAATTACTTATTAGCCTATTGCTATTTATTAAGCATGTGTCGTTCGCTAACAAACGAACCAAAAAACCCGGGTTGCGTGGTTTACTTGGTTCAATGGTTCACTCGTATGAAATTGATTCGGTCGCTAGTGTTTAGTTCACTGATTTATTATTATCAAACCATATGAACCATGGCTCGATTGGCTCAGTTCGAGCCAAACGAACCATTGGCTCACTGATTTATGAAACGGTCAAACGAATCATAGACTTCGTGTTCCGTTTAGGATCGTGCGATCTCGGATCTTCTGATTGATATGATATAGTTAATCGGATTAATAAAGTATTAAGTTTAAGCAACTTTTGCTAATGAATGAGAGAGATACCTATTACCTACAAATATTTACGTTGATCCTACTTCGCTTAAATATAGTAATAGGATATTTAAAATTTGATTTTTTAAATATTAGGTCCTTACATATGAAATTGGCGTTTTGTCGTACTGGCCAGTTTGATCTCAAATATATCATATCTTCTTTGGTTAGGAATTCCAATTTCAAATTTATACCGCTATTTACTCATGCATTTGTGTTTCGAAAACCGTAATTCATTTGTTTTGTCCACTTTTAGTTTTTTATTTGCATTACTCTGTTTACAAAATAGAAAACTTGAAATATCGTATTATTTTCGAGTACGAGTTCCACCGTGGCACCAGTGCAGAAACGGCTATAAGGATTAATGATATGTATGGCGGCGGTGTCGCAAAAGAAAACACAGTGTGTTTTTGGTTCCAACGTTTTTGTTCTGGAAATTTCGACCTGCAGAACAAGCCCTGTGGACGACCGGAGACCAAATTTGATAATGAAGAATTGAAGGCTATTGTGAATGCGGATCCATGGCTGCGGTGTTAGTGATAAAACTGTTTTAATCCACTTGAATTAAATTGGGAAGGTGAAAAAGCTTGAAAACCTCATGAATTGAGTGCAGCAAACCGACAAACGCGCGTCGACTGCTGCGTTACATTACTCAACCGGCACAATAATTAAGGGATTTTAAATCGAATCATTACCTGTGATGAAAAGTGGATCCTGTACGATAATCGGAAACGCTCACCGCAATGGTTGAACCCTGGCGAATCAGAATAAGCCCCAAGCAAAAATTGACTCAAAAAAAGTTACTTATGAGCGTTTGGTGGACTAGTCCCGGTGTCATTCACCACAGCTTTCATAAATCTGGCCCGACGATTACGGCAGATGTCTATTGCCAGCAACTGTAAGTCATGATGGAAAAGCTAGCTGCTAAAAAACCGAGGTTGGTCATTCGCTCTAGGCCACTGCTGCTTCAGGACCAACGCTAGACCACACACTGCACAACAGACGGCTACCAATTTGAGGAGCTTCAACTGGAACTGGAATCAATGAACCACCTATGAGATGGCAAAAGTGCATAGATAGCAGTATATATACCATTTGATTTTTTGACATTTGACTTTGATTAAATAAATATATTATGTTTAAAAAAAATCAACTTTATGTTCCTCCTTTACAAAACGCCTTTCATATGTAATGACCTAATAATTTGAAATTTGAATTTCTGCCTGATGTGTGTCTATTTAGTAATGGGAGTTGTGTAATGTGTTAATATTAATTAATTTAATTTGATCCATAATAATAATATGATACTAGTCATAATGTTATTTAATCATACTTTCGGTTCATTTTACTTGTAAGTATATACTTACAGGTAAAATGAACCGAAAGTATGATTAAATAACATTATGACTAGATAATATTTATATATATAAATAATATTTATATATATAAAATAACAAGCATTACTAAATTATCATGCCTTCTTGTATGTATAAGCTTATATTAGTTAAGTAACCAATCTTTAATTATCCACTTGCAATTAAAATAAATAATATAACTATGCTCAATGCTCATGCACTTAAACTTAACTTTTTGTAGTTTCCGTGTTTAGTGGACAAAAATATAAGGTAGGTACTAGATTATGCGCGCGGCTCCGCCCGCGTAAATACAGTAGGTACACTATCCCGCGGGAACTACGTTAATCATGTTTGTGTTCTAATTTGTGTTTTGTAGGTACCTAGTACCTACCCTACCCTTTATGTAGTAGTTTACAATACAGGTAGGTAATCCTTATTCCTTACTAATTATATTATAAATTTAAATGTGAATTTGTTTGTTTGTTTGTTTGTTAAGCTTCCACATGAAATTAGGTTTTAATCTTTCATTGCCTATTTTATCTTCTTATAATGTGGTCTATACATGAAAGTTGTCTCGTGGGCTCCGTTATATGAGAGGAGAGATTATAATTCATCAAAAGGAAATTAAATTTGTCTGTTGATGTTGAGGCTTTGAGTGTATCTATGTTTAAGTCACCAGCTACAATCACTTGTTTTTTTAGATTTTTGTGAGATAAAATAGCATTGTGTCTAATTTGTTTAGAAATATATTAATGTCAGAACTTGGAACCCTATACAATCAAATGACTATGGATTTGCAGACTGGGACTTCTATTCCGCAACATTCGAAGACCTTATATGTTCCAAAATTACTTTTTATGTATGTCAACTCTTTAAATAGCATTCCATTTTTTATATTTATACACACACCGCCTCCATTTTTGTTACTTGTTCTACAGTAGCTTTAACAGTACGATAACCATTTAATTTAACATCTAGCTCGCCTTTTACATAATCAACATGTATTATTTTGTACTGATGTTCTGTTTTAGGCTATTGATTTGACTGTATCTCCCCAAGTGCAGTCTTACGATGGCTGCACTAAAAGTATCGGGAATGGAATATTTCCACTGTTCGTGTCATATTAAAATCTTTTTAATTTAAAACTCCTTGGTTTTAAAAATCGAATACCGTTTATTTATTTAAAAAAAGATTCTCGGTCTTGTCACAAGGTCTTGTCAAACTTGTTTAGTCGTTGAGAAAATGGAATTGACTCGAGAAAATTCTAGAGCGATGATTTATTATGACTTTCGAAGTGGTTTAACACAAAAACAGTGTGTTGACCGGATGATTTCTGCATTTGGTGATGAAGCCCCATCCAAAACCACAATTTATCGCTGGTTTGCTGAATTTCAACGTGGACGTGTCAAGCTCAGTGATGATCCCCGTCAAGGTCGTCCAAAAACTGCAGTCACCCAAGAAAACGTTGATGCTGTGCGTAAGCTGATTGAGGAAGATCGACATGTGACATACCGCGAAATTCAGGCATCTTTAGACATTGGCATGAGTCAAATACAAAAAATCTTGCATGAACAATTAGGTGTAAAATAGTTGTTTTCCCGATGGATACCGCATTTGCTCTGTGATGAGCAAAAAGCGGCTCGCGTTACTTGGTGCGTCAGAGCTCTCGAAAGATTCCACGCAGGTTCCTCAAATGCTGTATACAACATCGTATCAGGTGACGAATCCTGGATATACGCGTACTGTTATGGGGGACTTCCTAAATCCCTTTTTAAAAAAAAAGATTTATTTTACAACTAGAAAATATATAGAAATAGAAACACAGAATTAGTAAGTTCGGCACACGACCGTCAATGAATTAGGATGGATGAAGACTGACTGGGAACTTGGGAGGATGTTTATATAAAGGGTATAGGATTGCTGATGAGGATGGAAAGATTATGGATAGGGCTTAGGTAAGGGAAAAGGCTAACAAGGATAGGATATAACACCTCCCCCGGCCAGGACTAAACTTCGGGGAGAACCGAAGTTTGGTTAGGTGAGACAGGGTCTGTGACAGGAGATTGGGAATGGATTCTGCACCTGGGAGAAGCTGTATTGAGGTTTGTATCTGGATTCACTGAGGAACCAGGATTGGGTAAGTTAAGGGTTAAGGAAGGCGGAGTTTGAGTTTGACGGTTGTGCCCCTTTATTAAAAGATAAATTTTGAAGATAGCATAACATAAGACTGCAATGATTAGAATTAAAGTGATTATAGAGTAATGAGCCTCGTATCTGATTATTGAGTGTTTATTAATTATTTTGTCTGTTTCTTGTGCTATTGATTTTAATTTTGTTTTTGCTTCTAGGGTAAATGCGTCTAAATCTATAAATTTCCAAATGGATAGGGGACTCATCACTTTTACTTAATTTAAGGTTATCAAGCGTACAGCATGTATCATTCATTATATTAAAATCTGGTTGTATATTTACAGAATCTACTTTCACAGAATAGGAATTTGAAATAAGTTTTGTGCTTTTACAATAGGCTGTGCATCCTGTAGGCAAAAAGAAGAATCCTGTACCAATTATGTTTAATTTTACAATGGTTTGGTTAATACATTCGATATAGAGTTTATTAATTTCTGTTTGTACAAAAATCCACTTATTGTTAGTTATTTCTTTCCAGATGTCTAAATGTCCTTTGATAAAATCCGTTTTGCATTGTTGCGGTACACTATTCAAAACTTTAGTAATGAGTTCACTTTCACAATTAGGGTTTGCACTAGTAGAGAACACGGTTGTTACGTCACACACGTAGAAGCCTTGGTCTATTGTCGCACATTTTCCGAGTGACTCTAGTACACAATATTCTGATTTGGAATTATCTATAGCTATATACTTATTACTGGGTATTATATAACTAAATACACTATGATTGACACTACTATGGGCAACAGGCAGTGGTATGTTATGGTATATATCGAATACACTGGTTGATACTAGTGGTATTCTTAGTACAAAAGTAATCCTATTATTTAAACTAAAACTTATAACACTAGATATATTGATAAACTTAAACATATTACTTAACTCTAGGTCTATCGGGAGTTTTACAGTTCCAGATAAGTATCTATGGTTATCAATCAATTCCTTGTACAACACAGATGGAGGCAAAATGGCTGGATGTATAATATTTTGACTGCTAAACATTATTGCATTCATTATATCTTCCAGTTGAAATGACAATGTTAACATGGCTGCTTCCAAACTGCTCAAAATTGAATTTATTTCAGTTCTTATGTAAAGTTCATTAACTATTGTAGATAAATTACTTACTTTAGCTGCAAAATTATCAATAGTTAGTATAAGGTTTGCTTCATTCGATTTTATTTTATGTAATGTAAAGTTAAATTCTGTTAATGTAGATGTTGTTACTAAGATATTTTCTTTCAGTAGGGAACTTTTAGGGGAAAATTGTTTTTGATCATTTTGAATAGTTTGGATTGCATTGTCATATTTTACGGCATCATCTTCGTCCAAAGTTCCGAAAATAGTCTTGGAGATCATTCCAATACCACCAAGCCATGCCCCTCGCCTGGCTCTATTACTGGTCAAGTGAGATATGGATGCAAAGTCGGAAACTAACTCATTATATCTAATAGTTAAGGGTTCTAATATACTCAAGCATTTTAGGTTCATTTCATTTTGGTTTTCCAAACGATGGCATGTGAAGCGTAACGTGCCTAATACAGAATTAAGGTTTTTAATATGCGGTTGTATAAATGATATGTCACGAGGAGTCACCACATCGAGGTATCCGGTTCTTATTTTAAGTTTTCCGATTGGGTCAAAGTATATACCAGGACTTGACTTGATTTCTTTAACATATTCTTGGCTGTCCAAGGCCCATCCACTGTAATAAAATTTTAAAATAGTGTTACTATGCTAATATTTCTATGTTTACTAAACTACAAACTTATATTAATCTTCTTAACTACTAAAATTTGGGCTCGTTTGAGCTGGTACTGAGTCTTGGACTTCAGCAAGTTTGACTTCATCGTAATGGTGTCTTATGTGGCGTCTATTTATTAATAAAGACAATGTGTGGTTACCGTGTATCTTAACCACTTTGTATGGCCCTTTCCATACAGGCGAAAGAGCTTTTCTTAATCTTAAGTGATTTTTCAGGTATACGAAATCACCAACTTTATATTCTACGGATCGAGTTCGCGAATCATAGTAGTTTTTTGAACCCTGTTTTGATTTGTTAATGTGTTCTAGGGCATTTTCACGGGAGTGTTTTAAGCGATGTTGAAGCATTTTTACATATTCGGGGTAAGTTGTAGAAGAGATGTCATTATATACAGATGTTGGGATATATGGTTTGTGTCCGAATAATAATTCATAAGGCGAGTAATGTGTCGTGGAGTGAATGGCGGTATTATATGCTAGTACAGCCGTATATACATATCGTGACCAATTGTCCTGATTTTCATTAATGTAAGATTTGAGATATTCTTTTAAAGTGGAATGTGATCTTTCTAAAGCGCCTTGAGTTTGTGGATGATACGGAGATGAGAATAGGTGTTTAATTTTCAATAATTCGCAAGTCTTACTGAATAGTTCTGCGGTAAAGTTTGTACCCTGGTCTGTAAGAATTCGTTTTGGAATTCCAAACAGCGAGATACAATGTACGAGACACTCACTAGTTTCTTCGGCAGTTATGCTGCGCATAGGATAAGCTAAACTGAATTTGGTAAGATCGTCTTGCTTTGTTAGAATGTATTTTAGCTTTGCGGTTCCACATTCAGGGAGAGGTCCTACTACGTCTATCGCTAGTCTCTCAAAAGGAGCTGTAGATGTAGATGTTATGACCATAGGTGCACGATTGATTTTGCGTAATGCTTTATTAGTCTGACAAGATGAACAATTTTTTACGTAGGCTTCAATGTCGCTACGCATATTCTTCCAAAAATATTTTTCTTTAATGCGGCTAAGCATTCTACTACTTCCTAGGTGTCCGGCAATAGGAATATCGTGGTTTTCTTTTAAGATTTTCGGAATTTCTGATGGAACAGGATAAATTATATTATTATGATAAACATGAATTGTGATATGTGTTCCATCAAAAATGTGACTAAGCATATTATATATTTTAACGAAAGAAAGCCTATCAAATGGATTTCGAAAATCTGTTATACTTACGTCATTAACAGATGGATAATTCAACATTATTTGGTTTCTTATGTTTTTCAGAGATCTAAAGATATCTGGATAGGTAGAGGAATCAAAGTGGTGTACTTTAGTGAAAAGGAAGATATAAGTTTTATTGTTGTTTTCGAGGGGTAAGTACTCGAAAAGGGATCTCTCTTGTTTTTCAAACGTTTCACGGACAGGCGCAGGACAATTATTAATTATTTCCTGAACGTATGGGATGGATTCATCCATATCAATTGACGTTGGGATTATTATAAGTTTCTGGGGTCCCTTAAGGGGATCCTCATTATGTTGTATTATACGTGTATCATTAGATTTATTATTTAAATTTAAGAATTTTGAATATGATTCATCGTTTTTATCTTTTTCAGGTTGGTTCGGCTGCGGAGGACTTAAGGGTGGATAATCAGGTGAAGAAGGAAGAAGCGGCGAAGGCGGATTTGAAACTTCGGGTTCATTTACAGGATTGCGGAGTACGGGAGAGGGTGAAGGAACACTTGGATTATTTGTTGTTTCAGGTTCTCGGGGGAACGATGGATTTAGGTCTAGTGGGGAAGGGGTTTGTAGGTCAGGTTCAAGAGTTTGTTGGCTCGTGCCAGGTTCTGGTTCTATTAGTTCAGTCTCATCTAGGTTAAGGTCTGCTGGCGTTATCAGCTCATCAGGATCAAAGGATGTGGGGGATATAAGTAAATCCATCAGATCTCGGTCTAAGGTATTTGGATCTATTTCTCTAGTACTGGGATTTGCAGGAGAGTCTTTCTGTGGTAAGACAGGGTTAACAGGATATCGGGAGAGTGCGTCTGCTGCGGAATTTAATTTTCCTTTTTGGTAAACAATATCGTATTCGTATTCTAGAAGTTGAAGTCGCCATCTTTGCATTTTGCTACTTGGGTCAGTGTGGTTAAACAGCCATTTTAATGGTCGATGGTCTGTTACAATAGTGAATTTGCGGCCAAATAAGTATGGTCTAAATGTTTTGCATCCCCAAACTATAGCTAACAGTTCCTTTTCTGTTGTGCTATAGTTGATTTCACTTTTGCTTAACGTTCTAGAGGAGTAAGCTATGGGATGGTCCTTACCAACAGGACCTTGAGAAAGGATGGAAGATATAGCATAATTAGAGGCATCGCAGGTTAGGTTAAAAGGTTTCGTATAATCTGGATATATGAGTACAGGAGCGGTTAGAAGTTTATTTTTTAGAGTCTCAAAGGATAATTGATGTTCGTTTGTACAGTCAAACGGCACATCTTTTTTTAGGAGTGATGTTAGAGGTTTTGAGATTTTAGAAAAGTCAGGAATGAAGCGTCGATAATAAGATATTAGTCCCAAAAAGGATTTGATGTCTTTTTGACATTTTGGGATTGGAAATTTTTGTACACATTTGACTTTATTTGAGTCCGGTTTCAATCCGTTCTCTGAAATTATATGTCCTAAATAGCCAACCTCTTTTCTTAGGAATTCACATTTGTCTGGTTGTAACTTGAGATTAAATGAACGGAGTCTTTCGAAAATAGTGGTCATGTTTTTTATATGAGTGGATAAATCAGGAGAGTATATAACGATGTCATCGACATAAACGAAACAGCGTTCTCCTTGCAGGCCAGTGAGAACGTTATTCATTAAACGTTGGAATGTTGCTGGCGCGTTTTTAAGTCCGAACGGCATTCTAGTAAATTCGAAGTGTCCTTCGGGAACACTGAACGCTGTTTTGCATGCATCTTTTGGGGACATATTGATTTGGTGAAACCCAGACGCTAGGTCCAGGGTGGAGAAGTATTTGGAGTTGCCTAGTTGGTCAAGAATCTCTACTATATTAGGTATTGGGTATGTTTCACCGATAGTGATGTCGTTAAGCCGACGATAGTCGATCACAATTCGCCACTTTTTTTGTCCTGAGGCGTCGGTCTTTTTCGGGACTATCCAGATTGGTGAGGACCATGGAGATACAGACGGTTGGATGATCTTTTGGTCGAGCATTTTCTTAATTTGAGATTTTACCTCTTGTTTGTGTACTTCAGGAAATCTATATGACTTAACGTTTATAGGTTGATCGGAAGTGGTACGTATTTCATGTTGAATAGCGTCGGTTGTGGTAAGAGTGTCATTTGGTAAATAGAAGATGTCGGAGTATTTGGAACATGTATCGTATAGGGCATTGCATTCTTCTTGATTTAGATGTGAAACACGGAGTAATTCTAGGACTTCTTTGGTTCTATTTAAGCAGGGTTGTTGGCAAAAGTTAGTTTGGTAAGATGTGCTATCCATAGGATGCAAGGTAAGTAAAAGATTAGGGTTAAGATTTACTGGTTTTCCTTCGGTTTACCTTCGGTTTGTATTGACTCAACTGTTGGATCAATACCTTTTATATTGATAGTGTCTTTTTCTAATTTAGGACTCCGGGATAAACAGGAGCGTTTAATTAAGCTAACTGAGGATCCTGAATCTACGAGTAAGCTCAACGGAAGGTCAGATATGGAAGACTCTATTAGAACATGAGGTAAGAGAGTTTTTGTTGGGTCATTTGTTATTTCGAAAACATTTGATTCTTTGAATTTAGTATTTTTTTGTATATTATCAGGTTTGGTACTGAGGATTTTGGATTTATTGGTTGATTTCGAAATTTTAGTAGAATCATCGATTGTAGTATTAGATTCAGAGGATTCAGTGGATTCAGCAACTGCAACGTTGGATTTAGGAGATTCAGTGGATTCAGCGACTTTAATGTTGGATTTGGGAGATTCAGTGGATTCAGCGACTGTGATGTTGGGTTTAGGAGATTCAGTGGATTCAGCGACTGTAGTATTTGATTTGGGAGATTCAGTGGATTCACGGACTGTAGTGTTGGATTTAGAAGATTTAGAATTTATTAATTTATTTTTATTAATATTATGATTTCGTTTTTTGGTGTCAGGTGTACTGTTGTGTCTCATGTGACACCGCCACGAGACAGTGTTTAGTTTTTTTGGTTGTCTACTGTATCGTAACCAGGTTCTTCTGGCATTTGGACGGTGAACGGGTTTTGTGTGTCATCGTTCACGTAATGTGTATTGAATTGAATAGGTCTAATTCTGGGATTGTTATTGTTGTTTTGTTGTTCTTGGTTTGTTCTGTACCTATTGTTATTATATTCTCGCTTTCTGCAATTTTCGATGCTATGACCTGGGTTTTCGCAATATCTGCAGAAGACAGTCTGTGGCATAGGCGGACGAATACGTTGGATTGTTGGATTTATTGGTGTTGGAATTTTCTTTTGAAGCATATTTTGAATCTTCTCTTCGCTTAACGCTAAGTTAATGGCTTCGTTCAGATTTTGAGGGTCCCTACACCTAACCATGTTTGAAATATTTGGTTTGAGTCCTAATAAAAACGTGTGTAAGGCTAGATCCTCCATGGAGGCTACTCTACCTGGGAGTTCTTTCTTTGATTTGCTAGCAATTGAAATTTCAGTTAGTAATTTTGATAGCGAGGTTTCGATTCTTAATGAATATTGATGAATTGGTTCATTAGGTAATTGTTTGCAATTTTGTAATTCTGCAAGTAAATGTGTATAATGCTTTTTTTCTCCGAATTGGGTTTGTAAAAATTCTTTTAGTTGAGACCAGTTAGAAAATTCTTTAATGGATACTGCACTTTCAGCTTTGCTCTCTAATTGGGACTGAATAAATTTAAATACGATATTTTTTTGGTTGTCATTTCCGAGATTAATTGCATTATCGCAGTTTGTTATAAATGATTGAAGTTTTTCTCGGGACCCATCGAAGGGTTTTATAAATTTAAAAAGGACTCCAGTAGGAATTGCATCGTGATCATCAGAAACAGCAGCACGTGAGTTTGCTGCTGTGCAGCAGGGGGTTTTGTTTGCCCCTCTCTTGCCTGACCTAGTAACCGGACCAGACGGAGCAGGCGGCGGTGGACAAAGACAGTCCATTTGTGCCTCATCCTCCTCCAAGGCAATCTCGGGTTTTGGACTCGGTGCTCGACTTTCAGACATTATGTTTAAGTAAAATACTTACTACGCTAATTATAAACAAAACTAAAACTAATGCTTAGTCTAGAAATTTAACATCGATGTAAATATATCGTGGTGAATCTATGTAAGATTATTTTATATCAATGTACTAGAGTCACTTACTGCGACAGGAATGCGGCGATAAGAACGGCTCGTATAAACATCCCGTGCGTCCCGTCGACTGCTGGGCGTTCTCGGAACTCGGAGCGTTGGACTCGGCGAGATTGACGTAATCGTCAATCTATGATTGCTCGAAATTTCAGGAACCACAGACTTGTTGCACAGATTTAGGCTTTAGCACAGATTTAGGATTTAGCACAGAATTTAGTGATTTTTTTTGGGTTACAACTTGGAACACTGATTTGTTTCACTGGTTTTTACTTTGAGTTTGAACACTGAGCACTGAATATAGTTCAGTTTTATTAACAGTTCAGTTCGCGAGGCGTACCTGGGACTTTTAAAAATCCCCTTTAGCTGCCACCATTAATGTTATGGGGGACTTCCTAAATCCCTTTTTAAAAAAAAAGATTTATTTTACAACTAGAAAATATATAGAAATAGAAACACAGAATTAGTAAGTTCGGCACACGACCGTCAATGAATTAGGATGGATGAAGACTGACTGGGAACTTGGGAGGATGTTTATATAAAGGGTATAGGATTGCTGATGAGGATGGAAAGATTATGGATAGGGCTTAGGTAAGGGAAAAGGCTAACAAGGATAGGATATAACAGTACGAACACGAAACAAAAAACCAGTCACGAGTTTGGGTGTTCGAAAATGAGTTAAAGCCAACAAAAATTGTTCGTTCACGGAGTGTTGCATAAAAAATGGTGGCCACGTTTGTCTCCAAAACCGGCCATGTTGCGACTATTCCTCTTGAGGGACAAAGAACGGTTAATGCAGAATGGTGTGCTAACATTTGTTTGCCACAGGTCGTTTCTGAACTCCGTAAAGAGAACTGCAACCGCCGCATCATCCTCCATCACGACAATGCGAGTTCTCACACCGCGCACAGAACAAAAGAGTTTTTAGAGCAAGAAATCATACAATTATTAGACCAACCGCCGTACAGCCCCGACCTAAGCCCTAATGATTTCTATACTTTCCCTTAAATAAAGAATAAATTGCGTGGTCAGAGATTTTCATCACCTGAAGAAGCTGTGGACGCCTACAAAACGGCCATTTTGGAGACCCCAACTTCCGAATGGAATGGTTGCTTCAATTATTGGTTCCATTGTATGGAAAAATGTGTCAAATTTCGCGGAGAATACTTCGAAAAGCAATAAATACATTTTTAAATAGTAATGTTGTGTCACTTCCTTGATTCCCGAAATTTTCAGTGCCGCCCTCGTACAAGGTTTAAAGTTTAAGCAGATTTTGATTGATCATGTAGAAAAAAATTTGCTCAGAGTCTTACAACCTGTAAAGTTAAGATCAGGTAGTAAAATATATTTTATAAAATTGGCTTGCTTGCTACGCTCGCTCACGTCTTACATAAAGAGGATATTATGCTCACTCGGGGGCCCCGCGGCCCTGTTTATTGGCTATAAGTATACATTTTTACTCTGCGCTATTACTATATTACAGTAGGTATATTTGCTAAAGAAGTTTTTTACCACGAACACTCTCCCACGCGGGCGAAGCTGCGGGCAAAAGCTAGTTTATAATATAACTGTTGCCTTGCACCTTAAACTCACTTTTTGTAGTTGAATTTGTACTTGCTTTTCCATTTGCCTACTAAATGTCAGTAATAATAAATTAAACCAATAAATTGAAGTCCATAATGATCATTTTCACGAGTATCCTTTGATATGTATATGATGACGTCATTCAATACTCTTGATGCACTTCCACTAATGCAGGCGATCAGTGCTATTCGCATCATTATCATCAGTCATTAATACGAGTTCGTTTGTTACGCTTTCACGCCCCAACTTCATACTAAAATTTTGATGCCAAATAATGTCTCGATTACATAATATATACCAAATTATTTAATGTCGTCGTTTTTGTCTTTTGTTTCAAGACCATTAATAAAAATTAATATGAATGTAAATGGTTTTTTTGAAATCGAATTAGCGGTTTGGCTGCGCAATTGATAATAATATAACTGGTGCCTTTAAATAGTTGCGATTTCTATTTATAGCATGTCGTGTCAAAACTCAAAGTATCAATGTATGGAGACGTCAACTATCGCACCTTGACACTTGACACGCGGTTACTAAGTATAACGCATATACATAATGTTTTTATTGTCCAAATTAAATATTAGGCTACAATATTTCGTATGTAATGACAGTATGCATAATTAAAAAATTTCGTAATTTACAGAAAAGTTACATGATAAACATTTCCTGCCAACTTGCACTACGCATTGACACCCTCACACTGCCATAAAACGCGCCGGCTTTGACGGTCTCGCGCCCGCCGAGCAGTATGCGCTGCGCGGTTGTGAGTCGGCGTTAAGTATTTTATAGGATAATCTAGACAAAATTTAAGGTCACACGTTAGATTTTTGGAACAAGAATCGATTACTGATCACGCTCCTTGAACATCTAATTTCGTTTTAAAAACATCCTGTACAGTATCAATAAACAACTACGACGTTGTAACATTACTCTTGCAAAAAAAATACTTTTACGGATTTTATCGCGGTCGATTTTCATTTTTGTCTATACCGACGTTTCGTCTACTTTCTCTCTCTACTCCGGGAGATAGAGGTAAAAACACAATAGCGCAGAGGCAAGCATGCGGCGCGCGATCCACCCTACATCATTCCGCATCGGTGTCGGTAACACTTAGTTAGAGCATCGGTAACAATTTCGCGAGCTCAATGGTTTTTTCCCATCTTAAAAAAATGCCTAACGCGCCTAAAGCACTATTTACTAAAAAAAACGTCAAAACTTAAATGTAAATAAATCAAAACTACAACCTTATAATGATTAATGTGCGATATTATCAAGTGAACAGCTTAATAAAATGAAAGGCGTCTCCCCTAATTCTTAAGGGCACAACAGGTGTCGCCTTGACCTGGTTCTTGAGGGGTGCCGCATGTGACTTACACTTGCACTGTGACGTCACAGGGTATTCGCCAGGTACTTCATTATAATATCTTGTACTTACACAACAACTTTGTTTTTTAACCCCTGACGAAAACAGAGGGGTGTTATAAGTTTGACGTATCTGTCTGTATATGTGTGTGCGTGTGTGTGGTTGTTGTATGTGTCTGTCCGTGGCTTCGTAGCTCCCAAATGGGTGAACCGATTTTGATCTAACTAGTTTTTTTGTTTGAAAGCTGACATGATCGAGAGCGTTCTTAGCTATGATTCATCAGTCATCACCATCAACTCGCTCACTGCTTGATAGCCCAGGGCTTACTTAAAAATTTTAGTTCAGTATGTTATTTCTTCTCAATTTCTTTTTATTAAAGGAGAAACACTGATTGCAAATTAAAACCCGTAATTTTGTAGGTGAATTGTACAGTAGATAACCTGTATTGAATTAAATGATGAATCAAAAAGAAAAAAAAAATCACAGTGATTAATGATGCAAATTGACACGTCGTTAGTTATTAATATTTTTATTATATTCATGACATATTTTGACGCGTACACCGAACGAAATAGCTGTCAAAATTATTTTTATGCAAGCTTAGGTATAATATATGTTACCTACTTATTATATTTTTTTGTTTAAACAAAAGCGGGGGATGTGATTAGTTTTAACTATGATATTATCAACTAATGTTTATTTGCTTTTTGGTTATTAATTATCTGTAAGTACATCTTTTCATTTATCTTTCATCATCGCTCAACATATGGTGTATGATGTTAAAAAATATTACAACGATGTGGTCTGCACTCCCTAAACCGTATCATACAACTTAGGTGACTCACACTTTATTATTATTTATTATTACTTGTTTCTACCGGGATTATTGAATTATTCATTCAATCAATCAATTTGGCACTAATAAATATTAATACTTATTATGTAGGAAAAGGCTTCGTGTCGCTCAAAGCACTATTGAGAGGGCTATGCTCGGTGTCTCTCTACGTGATATAAATCCGTAGCAGAACCAAAGTTATCGACATAGCCCAGCGCATTAGCAAGTTTAAGTGGCAGTGGGCTGGACATATATCCCGTAGAATCGATGGCCGCTGGGACCGAAAGGTTCCCGAGTGGAGATCACAAACTGGACGTCGAAGCGTAGGACGGCCTCCCACCAGGTGGACACGTCTGAGGAAAGTCGCAGGGAGTCGGTGGACACAGGCAGCGAGCGACCGGTCTCACTGGCTATCTATGGACGTGGCCTATGTAGGCAGTGGACGTCACCAGGAAAACGACGATGTACGAGTATAATATATTACAGATACGTAATTCCTAAGCTATGTATACCTTCTAGAAAAAAGCGTAACTCCTTTCTAAATGGCCGGCAACGCACTTGCGACTCTTCTGGTGTTGCCCATGGGTCACGGTTATTACTTTCCTTTAGGTGATCCGTCTGCTCGTTTGCCCCCTAATTTATAGAAAACTATATGTAGTAGGTTGTTTCATAGGCTATAATTTGTGTATTACTTATGTGGGTCATAATATAAGCATTTCTAATGTAAATTATTGTAGTTAAGTTAATGTTAGGTAGTTGAACTTTTTATGTACCTACATACATGAATAGTACGTGAGTGGTATGGATGGCCGTGTTTCCTATAGTAAATCTAGGTCAGCACAGTACAACAAATTTCTTAATGGCCCTCGGCAGTCTTTGTAAAATGTATGAAAAACGTTTAATCCCGAATTACCTTACGTGGTTTTGCTGCACATACTTTTATTTCCACTTATCTCGGATTTACGTTAGCGTATAACATATTTATTATTATAAAACGGCGTATCTACATTAAATCTATACAAAAACCCCAAAAAACTCCAACTCCCGAAATCGCCCCATTGAACATCTGACGAGGTGAACGTAACGTAGGGGTGCTCACGATACAAAATGTACTACAGTCTACAACAATTACATTCCGCCACACATCTGTCAGTGCTTAGACAATCACGATACGTCACGCGATTTCGGGGGTAGCACGACTGGTTTTGATACTTGCATTGATACGCGAAGGAGTTTTCAAAATGTTGAGTAAGGCTTAGAAATAGATCAAACCACTGAAATTGTATCTTAGTTTAAATTCTGATGCTAATTTGATATATGAAGATACGTTAACAGCACTAAAACAAAACAGAAAGGTATTAATTTAATCATTTAGATTGTGTTTAGGTCATTTTAAACGCAACTAACGAGAACCTAAACTGACTGAAACGACGATAGGTAAAAGATAATCCAAAGACAATAAAAGCAAATGTTACTTTGTAGAGCTGTAAAGGTTTAAAAATGTTTTTTTTTAACCGAGAAAAATTAAAAGGCAAACAATAAAATAGTAAATAGTGAAAAGATTATCCGCACTTCATTAGGTATTTCCTTCGATCATTAATAGTTATTATTAAGGGTATTTCATTAAATTGGCACATTAGTAAATGACATTATACCAAATTAATATGTATCTTGAGGCGGATCAAGTATCAAAATGTGTCGGTCCTCACGCGAGCGACAGCTGCGGCGCGCACGCACCCGGTCTAATGTTCGCGTTTAATTACACGCTGATAAATCTGCGCGCGTGCCGTACCGCTCGCGTGGACACCGCCTTAGGTCAATCGTAAGTAATAATAAAATCGGGAGTTTACCTGTCTGCACCGCTCACACATATGTATGTAAACTCACACATATGTAAGCTATGTAACTTTCCGCGGATAGTAGAAAGTAGAAAACTTGGGTAGTATTTTGTGCGAAAACAGAGTATTTTAGTCGAGGGGTAGGTTATAGATAACTAAATCCTATAGTAAGTAATGTTAGGAAGAGGGTGTTTTTGTTCGTAATCAATTCACGGCAAAAATACTTAAGCAACCATCATATTAAGGTAAAGAAATGCCTAAGTAATATAAAATGTTGAGATTTGAATATTTTCTTTTGTACTGTGATGTGTGTATCAATTATTATTATCTTCCCAGTTCCCGGTTAAAGTAAGTATTAAGTAGGAAGTAGGTATACAACTGTTCCTGTTGTTGAACTATAAGTTATATTACTTTAAAGTTTCACCACAATTCATTCGGTAGTCTTTGCGTGAAAAGTTACAAAAATCCATCCTCACAAACTTTCGCATAGTATTTTATAATGTAGATGATAAAAAGTGTATGTAAAATTAGCTACGTTTCAGCTTTACCACCTCAGGCGTGTGCTAAATTATTTTCACAGGCGTCAATAAAGAAACCCCTGAGAAAAGTAAAGAGCAATCTCGTTACTCGATTTTGTTTATTACATGCTTATATTTTATGGTTACTCAAACTCCATGTAAAATGAAATGTAAAACATGAAAAATAATTTGGAAAATTCCGTTGCATCTTTTGACATATCTTCACCTCAAATCGCAACCACACTACGCTGGAAAACCTCATTCGCCAGGCCACATTGGACGAGTCACATCAATGGCCAAAAATTCGTACGGTTAATAGAAAGTTCTGCTAATATCAAATCAGGGCCGGAATGCGGGGTGTTACGAAGGCTACACACGTCCCCACACGTCCCCACGCCCCACACGGCTCCACACGTGTCGTAATAGCTCCGACATTCCGCGCCCATTACGCGAATAGCTCCCACATAGCTGCTGTGTCGCCGGCCCACCACTAATTGCCTTTATTAACGACACGGAGACTATTAAACCCTTATTATATTATCACCTGTGCAGGAAATACTTTACCAAATCACGGGAAATATTTATATCAATCCATATTGAATTGGACCGTAGATGAAATAAATGACTGATTGATTGATTGATAGAATGTTAAAATGTTACGTCGCGTTCTAATCTTTGTATCCTGTGCACAGTGCAGCTAGCACTAACACACGGTAGATACAGATAACAGAGCATTAAGCTAAGTTGCCATCGCTAATTACGTCGACGAGGTTAGAAAACAAAAAGTATGGGATTTGACATAAGCATCGCTAAGTGACAGAGCGATGCTTATGTAAAAAGTAAGTTTTATTTGCTGTAAAATTTATAATATTTCTGTCATGGGTGATATATTACTTTTATTTTAATTATGACATAATTATTATAATACTAGATGTTGTCCGCGAATCCGTACAGGCAAAGAGGAAATCCGCAAGAACAGTAAATTTTGCTGCGATAAAATGTAACCTATGTGTTAATCCAGAGTCTAAACTACTAGCTACCAATTACCATACCCAATTTAATTAAAATCCGTTCGTAGTTATTACAGAGTAACAACAACAGAGTATTAAAGAGTAACAAACATCCACACATTCTTACAAACTTTCGTGTTTATAATATAAGTAAGGAGTACCTGGGTAATCGAGCTTTGCTCGGAGTTCTGATAAATTGAAAATAAAAAGAATCACTATTTACTTAAATATTTATCTGACTGAGATTCGAACCCAAAACAGCAAAAACATTACCAAAATGCCATACAGAATGACATAATTGTGTCGAAATTTTTAATATATTGTTGTAAATTTCATGATAATATTTCTAGCCCTTATCGACATACCGATTATATATTATATACAAGATTGTCAAGAAGACGATTTACCTACCAGCTGTGTCACAAAACTTTTTTATAAATACTGATGAAACTTACAATACTGAACGTTAATATTTTTTTATAAATACTAATAAGACTTACAAAGACAAAATAAGATAAAATGCACGTCAGCAGCAAGATTTAAATCAGTAAGCTCATGCGGTGATCTGAAATCGATTCCTACGGGGACATAATGTTCCTGTGGGGATATCGCAGTGTTCCTGGCAATATCGAATATCCACAGGATATTACTGGACAACTTCAAAGGAACTATTACTGTCAAAGGCCCCTAGCACAGGGATGCCCGTGTACTTTATAATTTCTGTTCATACTAACATTCATAACTGTTTATTTGCAACGTAACAACAAATGATACACATAATGTCCACGTATATTTAAGACATAGACTAAACATAAATAACCAACACTAAATAACATTTAGAAATTAGTTTGAGTTAGAAATTAGTTCAAACTGACCATAAATGACCGTCAATAATTTTCAGGTACCTACTTAACCATTGAATGAATGAATGAATGAAAAAATCTTTCTTGCACCAAAAACAAACAGGACACACAGAACATAGAAAAACTAAACATAATTAATCACAAAAGGCGGTCTTATCGCTACAAGCGACTTCGGCCAGACAACCTTTATAATCGTGACACATGTTTACTTAAATGTATATTAAATTTAAATACTTATTGTATTTTAAGATTTCATAATACTTTTTATAATATATAGGTACACTACTTTATAATATTTATTAAAACATATACCCGTATAAAATATCGTTCTATAGAATAAATACATAAATACTAATAATTTTTATTTTTTTATTTTATTGCATGCATATAGGTTCAGAGTGATGTAATCGAATTTAAACATATAATAAGTGTTCACTCCAAACAAACGTATTCTTTAACGGAACAATTCAGTGTTATCCCCACTAACGGAAAACCATTACAGTATTACTGACCAGGTGCTAACAAATCGTTGATCTCCACAGAGACAAGGTGAGACAGCGTTCACACGAGGCCGGAAGCCAAGCTGCACCACCCCCGTAATGTACCGTGCGCTACGGAAGCCGGTGTATGTACACATCCCTTTGACACAACAAAAAGACTTACACAATTTACAACCCTATATTTACTGTCAAGAGGTCTAATACACGTTAGCAGCGTTGTAGAGGCATCAATGACGTCAGCGTTTTAGTAGAGTTCCGTTAGGGTTTGTTTACATGTTTACAATGATATAAATATCGAAAGTGGCCGCGATCGTAAACAATACGCTATTCTTTTATGTTCTTTTGTTTGATGTCTCAAAGACCTATTTAACATAATTATTATAAAAATACGTGAACTGCAACAAACATGACTAGTGAATTTATGGTACTTAGAAATATTACTAAAAGTAATAAACCTGTTTTAGATGCTTCTAAAATCTTCATGCTTGTAAATTGTAATATAATTTGTACCATTATTGGTATTGAGATGATGTTATTTAAATGTTAAGTGCAGTGTGTAGATACTAGGTAGGCACAGCGCTGACAGCTCCAGGCGTGCATTAAAGTGTAGAGTTACCTGCACGTATAACATCACTTGTGCAATCCGAATTTGCTTTTTTCTAATTTTGAGTTCGCAATACATAATATACACACACCGACCAAGGGAGAAAATACTTGTATACAACAAGTAGCGAAGTTTTTTTTCTCTGTATATTACAATAATCATAATATCAGTGGACGCTTCCACACCACGTCAATCGGGGCTCGTGCCCCGTGGTATGTTCTCGAAGAACTTGTGCTACGGGTGCCAGACAACGTATATATATTAAATACTTTTATACTAAACACATATTTAAGATTTTAAGTATATTATACACATATTAAATACACATCCGTGAGCACAGAAAACATTTTGTTCCCGTATGAAATTCGAACCCACGACCTCCGGGTTGAGCGCCAACGCGCTTACCAAAGCCACAGTGGTCGTGAATTAATGTATGCATTTTTGTATGGATTTTCTTCCACATAGTTTCTTATATTTCTACATTTTCAAAAAAGGTGTTGATAAACAGTTGATAAAGCCGTGTATTAATCAAGCTAACGATAATTTGAAATAATGAACGTTGAAGAAAAGAATTCTATTAACTGCGATACCCCGGATTCCTGACTAATGAAGTATTGAGTTGAAAGTTTGTTTAAAAAGCATCTTATAAAGGATGTTTTACATTTAATTGTTATTAAATTTTGCTGCGAGGTTGTAGCAGAGTTTATTAAGAGGCGAGAATAATTAAATTAAGCGAGTTTCTTTGACGCAAGCTACGCCTCTCCCGTTAGCAGCTATAATATTTTTATGAAAAGATGAAAATAAGAACAGAGAAAAATTTAATTGTCAACAAATACATGTTTTACGTAAAGTAGAAGTTCTCGTAAATTATTAATAGAAACTTTATTGTAGTTTTTTTCACCTTAGTTTATACGATGAAATAATTAATGAAATTTTTTGAAAGCAAAATATTGCATATTATAATGTACACTGTAGGTAGGCGTAAAAGTTCAAAGTAGAGGTCCAAGCGGCCAGCTTCATGTTAGAGCCAGTTAATTGAAACCAATCAACATGTTTATTACTTTAATTTTGTCAAAGGGCACCAGTTGGAAACATGAATGAAACAATTTATTTATATGTCATAATTTTATAAATGAAAACCTTGCCTAGACTACAAATGTGGTGCACACAGCAGGCACACACTTGCCTTGATTTAGGAACCTAAGTATCTTCTCCATGGCTAATAAAAATTCCAAATTTTGGAAGGTTTGTGCCGAAATAAGGAAGGTTTTTTTTTGTAATAATAAATTATTTAAATAATTAAAATAAATTTATCTTGAAATATTGTACTACTATTAAAATGTGAAAGTCTGTGAGGATGGATTGATGGATGTTTGTGATTCTTTCGTGCAAAAGCTACTAAACATATTTTGATAAAATTTGGTATGATAGTAGTTAAGGTACATTTTATCCCCAAAAATGGGAATGGGGACAATTTTTTTGGACGGCCCTTTAGCATACATATATAGAGTACACCACGAGGGAAGGACACAGGCTATTTTCTATTTTGGAAAAATGTACGGTACGGCGCGCAAAAAAAATAGACATCTCGTCTATTTTTTTGCGCGTACGAAGTCACGAGCAACATCTAGTATTATCTAAAGTGACCTTTGTGCTGACGCCTAAATTGTGCAGGTAACTTTATAGTCAATTAAGCCACCTGCAACATGGCTCTGCACAGTTTGCTTTTTTTTTTTGGTCTCTTTTATAAATATATATATATATATATATATATATATATATATATATATATATATATATATATATAAAAGAAAATCGTGTTAGTTACACTATTAATAACACAAGAACGGCTGAACTTATTTGGCTGAAAATTGGTGGGGAGGTAGCTTAGAACGGGCAGGATACGGACAAAGAATGCTTAAGTGCCCCGCTGAGTCTGTCTGTCTGTATGTTCGCGATAATCTCAAAAACTACTGAAAGGATTTTCATGCCGTTTACATTTACCGTCTGAGAGGTTCATTAGGAAAGTCGATAATAATTTGTTGAGGTTTTGTGGAAATTGTTTCATTTATGAAGGTGTCGAAAAAAATTAAGCCGCCTGGGAACTTTTATCGAAAACGCTGCCTAACCTAACCCGTTGGAGATAAATAACAAAACAATGTATGGTGGGATTGTTTCTCTTTTATAGGTCTACAAAAAAGTCCGCGATGGCATAGATATGTCTATCTTTGAAGGATAGGTAATTTTTTTTTAACTTAGAATGGATATAGTACCTATTTTAAGTTTAAAAAAAAGATGATTGGAAATATTGTAGTATTTTCAGAAGGTATTTAGCCGCGGATACAATTTAATTATCCTTATCTAGGAGATTATATCTAAGAGATATCTTAAAATTAAAAAGTACCTGTGAAAATTTATTATAAAGTATAATATATTTTTACTCTGTGCTATTACTATATTACAGGTAAATTTGCTAAAGCAGTTTTTTGCCACGAACACCTTCCCACGCGGGCGAAAGTGCGGGCAAAAACTAGTAATATGATAATAATAATATCTACGGACGCTTCACACCACGTCGATGAGGTCCCCTGGTAAGTTCTCGAAGAACTTGTGTTACTGGTACCAGACAACGGAAATATTATGTTTAATACTTATATATTAAACACATATTTAAGATTTTTAATATATTATACACATATTTAATACACATCTATGACCCAAGAACACGGAAAAACTTTTTGTTCCTTCAGCGGGATTCAAACCCTCGATCAACAGCACTCTCTTGAGCACCAACACGCTCAACCACTGAGCCACAAAGGTCGTCTATTGTTTCCTTTCACGCGAATTTCCACAGTAGGTTAAACTTTAAAGGTAAAAACTTTTCTTGAAACTTGTTTATTTAGGTAGTAGGTTCATGAATTTTATTTATTTTAAAACGTATATTTAAATTAAATTAACACGTGTTCCTTATAATTTGTAGCTAAATGTATGTTGTATGTGAAGTGGCGTGGAAGTTTTCCAGCAGTAGCCTCACGCCAGCGGACCCACTCGAGCGAACATATTGCCACAATATTGTTATTATTTGCCAGCTCGTTTATTGTCGCAATAATTTTTGCATGACATTATTTATATTGTGCATTTAATTTTACAAATTGCGGCGTATTTCAAGAAAAGAATTATTAATTAGCATGGGACACTCCTTCGTTGCCACGAGACAGTAAAAGTGGCTGGAAGTAAGTGGATAAGGAAATAATCATACAATTTTTATAAAAAACTGTGACCCTACTAAGTAAATTATATAGCCAATGTTACTCGGGATAATTATTACGAATCTATTGACACCTTATATAATGAAATGGGGACAGTAGTTTACGCCCTACGGTGGAACAAACTTACGTACATAGACTGCCAAAATCATTAGCCTGCCTTTTGGCTTCGCCGTAGTCGGGTAAAAAGTTATATTTTCATTATGACTTTAGAAAGTAAACCACTAGCGACTACTAGTTTCTTCTAGGTTATATAGCAGCTAGTTCAGTAAAATATAAATTTTATTTATTCAATAAATTTATAGGAATGTTACATTATAATTAAAATTTGTGTGGCGGCCTTTAAATAGATAGCACATTATTTACCTATCTGACACAGGCGAAGCGTCCATACAAGCCGGCGTCCCTTATGATTATTGCTTATTTTTAATACATGTTTATTTTTAAAATACAACACTAAAACAGAACAATAATTTGCGTCCAATGTACCCAGAACATTGCGCTTGACACCTTGTGACGAAACAATTCTGTTGGACGCACGAGATGCGCCGGGATTCATAAATAAAAATCACTATTAACTTACCGGCTTGTATGGATGAAAATGAACCTTATATTGATAGACATAAAAACAAATGAAAAATTACAAAAATATTAGATTTTATTATTTCAAGGCGGGTAAGGGTTCAGAAGGCGCTAAGCGCAATAAAAACTAAGTCTTGTTGTTCTGTATCTTAATAGATATTTGGTTACGCGGCTTACTATTCCGCGAATCTTACGCTTTGCTAATACCTATCTGGATTCTGGTGAGAAGCAAACAAAAAGGCGTAAACGGCAAACAGCAATCTGAGTCCCTCAGCCCCTCGGTCCCGCTGTTCCCAGTCATTTCCCGTGTCGCGAAACACACGCCCGCCAAATTGGAAGCTAAATGCTGAATAAAGTTATTTGCCATGAATGCCTCCGGGCACAAATTTCAATTATTGTCGCATCCGAATAGTTGAGTTGGGGTCCTTGGTACTGGTGCAATCAAAACTCTCAAATCAAATTGGAGTTCCCTTAGAACTGACTTGTTCACAATGTTAGTAGATACGTCTAGGAGCCAAATATGGTAAGGTAATTTGCTACTTATCATGGTCGCAGTTGCAGTTCATTATGTTAATTTTGCAATATTTAGGTAGAATTTGAAATTAAAACATTTACTTAGAAATTAAAAATAAAGGTAGACTAGTGATAGTACAATAATAATATTATGTTTGCATGACGCCTTCGTGGCCCAATGATTTTGAGCTTGGCTCACGAATCCGGAGGTCGTGAGTTCAATCCCAGAGTTGAAACAACAAAAAATGTTGTTTTCAAGCCTGTTTGATCTGGTTGTTCACCTGAACCACAATTCTCGTATTTAAAGTAGACTTTCATTTTACTTTGATTGTATTATAAGTGACGTGACTTGTTATCATAAACTGATTTTATAATGTTTCGACCAATCAGAACGCGTTTCACATTGGTTTAACGTTTACGAGAATACCGGGTTGGCAGTTTTAGCGTATCGGGACTTGATTGTAATTGTATTGATTGCAGGTTTTATTTAGCAGAATTGACCCTCTGACTGTCTGACAAGAAAGATGATCCATGCGTCGAATGGGTAAAAAGGTCCTGCGCCTGATCTCTCGCCAGTCGTGTCGATCATCCGCCACACTAGTTAACGAGAGTAAAGAAAGCGAGAGTGATCTTGTGTACTGCGCACACACTTGGGAACTAATGAAACCGGCCACCGTGTGTGGAAAGTTATTATTATCATGTTTTCATAGAGTATAAAAAGAGCGGGAAAGGTCGAAAGAGATTGTGAATATTTCCTAATTGAGTAGTAGGTAAACTATGAAACCTGTTTCATAGTTATAAATGGCAAGAATTCTAACGTAATTTTTCTTGCCTTGTAAATTGTGTGCGATTGTACTTCATATTGGGCGTATTCGTCTAGTAAAAGGGTCAAAATATTTTATTAGCCTTGCGATTTTAACTGAGTAGCGGGGGCGCCAACGAGATTAGGGGCCTGGGGCGACGCCAAATCGAGTGCTACTACAAATCGGCACCTTTCATATTACATTTACATTTAGTCGAGTTATTTTCTGTTAATCCACATATCCATAGTCCACCCGACATATTTTGACTAGAAATATTAGATGTGACCGGGCGATATATCGTGCGAGCCAGCCAGTAAGATACCGTACCATTAAACCAATATTTATAAATAATTCGTATTAGTATTTCGTTATGTTTGTACGAAATTTCCAAGGAAGCGCATTTTACTCTATAACTCCTGAACTAACAAAGTTATAAAAAACGTTATAGTTTTCCTTGAAAGTTCATCACATAGAATTATCATCATACATTTGTTTAGATTTTTCGAGCGGCTGGCTGAGTGAAGCTTTTATTTTTTCTTTTATTTTTTTTATTTTAACAAATAAGCTCATTGAAGTTGAATATCTCGCAAACGGATACCTAACTCAAAAAATCGTTTTAGCAAACTCTAAATTTTTTGAAATACCTATGTAACGATACCCCACTCTACTGGGTAGACGCGAGAAAAAAAAACCCCCACTACGTGTACCCGGGGTACACGTAGTGGGGGGTTTACGTACCTACGTACCTACCGCAAAAAAATATTTTTCGGGATTTTATTTTAGCACATTGTCGACGTGATAAATATACATATCCATGCAAGATTTCATCTTTCAAGCACTAACCGTTCATTGCAGCTCCTCAATTGTCCTTTGGCCATGACAATTCAGGAGCCAGGTAATAACCACATACGTAAAACAACGCTTTTAATAATCTTTATTTTTATTTATTTTTTAACAAGGATTTATATTTGCTCCACTCCATTTAGTAAATCTGTGGGATAAAACGAATTACCTAAAATATTCATAAGTTTTTCCCTCATGGTTGACGAGGTCTGCCCCTTTTAAGAGTCTTAAATCGTTCAAGATTGTGAATTTACATATTTTAAAAGAGGGTTGTTGGTGCTATATCCTTCGGTGTCCACAGTCCACACTATATAGCAACTAGCAACTTCATCATCACGAATATTTTTATTAAATATAATAAAAGACTAGCTGGTGCTCGCAACTTTGTTTGTGTAGGACTAACGGAAACGGGGTTCCGTTATTTGATATTTTTTTAAACAGATAAAAGTAGCGTTTTTCCTCCTTAAAAAGACAGACAGACAGACCGTATATATTGTCATATGCATTTAGTGAATATCTGTTATTTTAAAATTACAAACAGACACATCCATTTTATTTCTTTGTACTTAGACAGGACTTATAAATAGAAAATTTCAATCACAAATTGTACATAGAGCTCAATTCTCAAATGCTAATGAAAGATAGGGATCTCCTAAATCACAGGCTCTCACCGTCACAGCATGTGACTTGAGAGACGCCTAATTTAACATACGTTTGAGTATTCGGCCGTTAGTGATTCATCTATGAAGAACCAATTTAGTATTCATACGTAGGAATATGTTAATAATAATATTTTTAAAACTTCTTGTAATTTCACAATGTCTCGCTAAAACTCAAGAACACCTGGACGGATTTGGCTAATTTTGGTCTTGAAATAATTGTGGAAATTCAGTAACGGTGAGAAATATTGGAAAAATTTTGGGGATAATACTATTAAGCGACGATTGAATTTTCCCATACTAACTGTTCACTGTGTTCAGTTTGTCGCTTGAGTGTCAAATATTTATAATAGGTGTAGGGGACATTATTTTCCCACAGGATTTTTCCAACACCGGATCGGCTCGGACTCCAAGATACCAAGGTTACACCAATATAGCCAGAGCGAGGCGTAAAATAAAACGAGTGATTGAGGAAAACCATGGTACACAAAAATCGGTTTACTATTCTAGTTCATGGCAATGCCGTATAGAGTGCCGCCTCCTGTGAGCCTATTTGCAGCCTCACTTGTACTATCATATACGGCTATTTTCCGCCATTTTTCCTATTTACCACGAGCTAGGGATAGTGAAACACATTTTGTGTATTTCTTTATTTACTTTTCCACATATATAATGCATTATATAAACACACACTTATGTAATATCAGAAATATTTATATACAAAGTTAAAAGCACATCCAAAATATATATTTTCATAACTATTTTTGTAATAACTTTTTAACCATTTACCATTTACTATCCAGATTTTTACCATTTAATTTACTAAAAACTTTTTTCTATGTACTGTAAAAAGAATTACGTTAAAATAGGCCACTGTTTTTAAGATATGATCAACATAAACATACGTTCAAAAACAACTATTACACACTGAATCTATGAAATTAACACTGATATTTTTCACTAAATTTTCACTCTTAGAGTTTATAAAACGTTTTTAAGCACTATATAGCGTCCGTATATATACTCAATATATGTTATTTAACTGCGAGTCTGCTGTCCTTAACGATAGGTGCATTCAGTTTACAATTTAATATCAAAAAATTTCGGCCGGTCACTGTAGATTGGATGTAGGTGTAGATGTACCTGTAGGCTAAAGGTGTAGGGTGTAGGTGATAGGTGTAGTTATTTATTTATTCCAGTTCATAGTTAAGACAGAACAACGTGTGTCAGGACTCCTGAGTCAGGATAGCTAGTTTGAAATAAAATAAAGTAATAATGAATTCGTTCGTTAACAGTGGGAATGTCAGGCCGTCAGTCGCAGCGTAACAATTAGAGAGTTTGACGGAGTTCATAATGCAGCTTGCGTCAGGCGCACGCTCCGGCTGTGCTGCGGCGCGGCGTCGCTAATGACGATACGCCTACCTATTAACAATAATAATAATGATTATTATTTGAAAAGGAGGTGTTTGTTGTGAAACGCACCCAATTAGAACAAGTGACAAAATATATGTTAGCTACAAAAATGTTTAACGATTGTCGATTAATACGGAATCGGTTGAATGAGAAGCGATATTATGTTCTGAATTTTAACTGGAAAAAAAATACTGTAACTTAAAATAAAACAGTATTTCCCCAGCGTGTTTTCTCCGTTCGGCGTGTACTTTGTATCCAGTAATGCAAAATACATAATATTATGTAGAGATTGAAAGACACACATGACAAGTGCGTCTTTCCAATCACTACATATGTACGATATTAAATATACAAAAAATTATATTAATTATTTTTCTTTTGTTTCTCTTACAGTATCTTATGAAAACTCAACAAAAACACTATTTTGTAAGACAAATGTGAAAAACATTAAAAATATCTTCAGTAAGATCATTTTAAATACACATTCAATGAGTCAGTGTGTTCAAAACGTTGAGGGGCTTAAATCTGAAGACGCCAGTGCTCGCGTCCCCGGGGACCGCCGCCTCTGATGTGCCTTGAAAAATTCAATGTTTCATACAACGACTGAAATGTGATAAAAATCCATAAAATGCGAAACGTAATCTGTCGCGAGATGCGCCTATATAACATTATTGGGCAAATTTTGGCGACAGGTATAATGATATAAAATTCACGTGTTGTCTAAAGAAATGTTGATTTTTTTAATAAATCAGTAAATTAGTTTTAGAGTCTTGGGAGCGTAACCATGAAGTACAGGTATTATTAAATTTTTGATGCTTTACAACAAATATTTTAATTCCTCGCGTTCATTTTTAGGACAAAATGTATCGCCATAAACTAAAGTTTACACAGATCCAACTGTTCCGTAAAGTATAAACTTTCAAACAGCATAATATTATGCCATCACCGTGAGGCTTATAAAAACTAAAAGGTCGTCACAAAAATGGCCTATTTGTAGTAAATAAATGTTTAAGCCGAGGAAGAGTGCCTTACACCCCTGATAGTTATTTGATATGATTTATTCATACGAGTCGCGCCCGCCGCGTCACATGGAAGCTTATTTAATAGAAAATACTTTCCGAAATCTATTTATAAAGCCATTAACCTCGCTTTTTATTATAAAGCTGCTCCTGACGCGTTATGCTAATATGTTGGGGTTGCCAGTGTTTGTTCTGCAATATGTATGTTTAAACATGGTAAAAACTTAAAAATAACGTGGAATAAAGTGCGGGTATAGAGTCAGATTACAAAACAGCAAGACTAAACGCGGCAAACGAAAAATCATATTTCGGAAATTGTACTCTGCTACCGACCCATAATCACGTTAGTTCACCACAGGGGTCAGTATAATTAAACATTATGCTTAACTAAATAATATAACATAAATTAGCCAAGAACTGATAAATAAAGGAATGTAGGTAGTTTTTGGCGTAGCGTGGCGGTATCACACCGTAGAGCTTCGTAGAACCCGCGTAGAACCTGAAAAAGGGATTGTTCAACGTTTTCATAATATTATGCTTAATAACAAAAAATAATAATTAAGTAACCTCCGTATGAGCGAGCTGATGATGATGAATCATACGCTTAGAACACTCTCGATCATGTCAGCAGCAAATAAAAAAAAACGATATCATATTCGGTTTCTTCATTTGGGAGCTACGATGCCACGGACACACAACACACACAAATAGACACACGTACACGCAGTAAGACACCTCAAACTAATGAGACCCTTCTGTTTTCGTCGGCGGTTAAAAAAGGTCTTTTGGATAGTGTTAAATAGGCATTGCTATTATTGCGAAGAAAACATCTATTCTCAGGCGCCGCTATATGCTCAAAACCTTTCTTTCGCGAGTTTCTTACGCCGGTTTTTCTCGCCAGGCTAGTTTCCGAACCGGTGGTAGGCATCATGTAGGGCAATTCTATAAGTGTTATTTAATAACCTATACGGGAATTAAAAAAAATTGAGTTTAAGTTCAAAACCAAAATCGGGATCCAAATCATTATTTTTTAATATCAATAATATGGTCGTAAATATAATATTATGTATTGAAACTTGTCCATTTGTCGGCGTCAAAGGACCTCTGATCAAGTATGCACAGTCCGCCCCCATAATCCGCCAGTGGTGGATCGCGGCCCGCCTCCGCGGTGAGCCTCATACTCCGTGCATACCTCCCAGTTCCCACATAAGCCTTCAACATATTCCATTATGCTTATATTTTAAAAACTACAAACTAATGATATAGTTCTTGCTTGAATAAGCTATTCAAATTTGTATTTCAGTGATGAAGGGTTCATTATGCACTCACGAAAGGTAAATTCTTTAAGGCATCCGACTTAGGCATCTTCTTTGTTAAGTGAAAGAAAAAGACCGGCACAGAAAATAAATGACATTAAATAATCTTCTAACCATCTATGAAGCTATTTTTTTGTTTTTTAGAATGGGTCTATGCTAATAGCGGAGAGCCGTTTAAATTTGATCGGGCTAAGCTTAAAAATTTTACTTTTAATATACCTGCAGAAACATCTGCATTGTGCGCGATGTCAAAAACATACAACCTGCGAATACGAAGTAACTACTAAAAGCGATCCTATAGTGAACAATGGACATTCGCTCATATTACTTATATACCATACCACAATAATTAAAGCATCTCCCGAACTGACGCATTAGTCTGGCCGGAGCGGCAGCTTCGTGAATATTGTATGACGTTTAATGTGCGCGCCCGTAAGCCGATTGCGGCTGATGCCATTTGCTTTGGTGCTCATCTAATACCTTATGTACATAGCTGTACCTTGTCATGTAAATATGTACAGTCACGAAGTAAGCTCCACTTTAACGTCAATCCTTTCGGCTATTAGGTGTTTGGTTTTAATGCGGCGAATTAAATTGACAAGCACAAGTTTGTAATTTGAATACTTTTCAAGGGCTACAATTTTTTGAAAATCTGTCTAGGCTAGAAAATCTCATACTTTTTACCCGACTGGGTTATGTTTTTCGCGCGTATCTATTATGTATGTATGTATGTTTGTTAGTAAATTCCTAAAGCTAGATGGATTTCGACAATTAAGGTATCGTTAGATTTGTAGTTTAAAGACAAAATACAAAATGGCGGACTTTGGCACCAAAATGTAAGTAGTTTTTTTTTTTAATCAAATCTATTGAGTAGCGTATACAAAATAAAGGAAATTAAAATGAATTATCTAAAATATACATATATCATGTATTTAAATTGAATCAGGAATAATTACAACCATTTTAATGAAATAATTCGAATAAATTGGTAATCAATGCATTCAAACAGAAGTATTTTTGCTTTGAATCGACAAGTGTGTGTTGGATAAACTAAAATATCTAAATTAAAATAAATAAGAAATAAAAAAAATTAAAAATTACCACTTATAAAAAGTATGAGCACTGGCTCGTGTCTGTGAACCTTAAAGTAGTATAAAGTAGGAGATGAAATTAGCCGAGCCCGTCTCCTAAGAATGTTCCACTTTATTAGATTCCATAAGCTCTATTCATCGTTTTTTCGCCCTCTCAGAGGGAACCTTTGAAGGCATCAGTACGTATTAGCGAATAATGCGATCACTCGATCTCGTATTACACGCGGTCGGAGGCGAATTATATAACTGATAATAGGCTATAAGTATTAGCCGATCATATGTATCTACTAGTTATTCTCAAAGTTTTCTATCCATATTGTACATATACTTATAGAAGCACTGTATACACATGCTATGTGGCTCCGTTTTTATGTACTTTTTTTATATTTTAGTGTTTTGTCTAATTTAAGTTTTTTGTCAATTACGTACTGCACTTTTTATGGCTCCTGGAACCTTGATCTGAAATATAAGACCCATCACCGACACAATTTTGGATGTCATCGGAAAGCTACTTATACTTCTTACATAACAACTTTCTAAAGTACAGCTCAATACACAGATGGCGCTTAGTGTACAAATTTAATTTTTCTATTTTTTTTTAAGGTTATGTATTTTAGGCACGATAAGAGTATTTTTGGATTATAAATTATTTCACTTCTGCCGCGTGTACTCTGTGTCGTGCTTTTTATTTATTTATATGTGCAAGTTGGACCAATCTTGTAATAAGTAGTCTTCTACTATGTTGCGAGTGTCTATAGATTCCATAGGCTGCGGTAATCACTATTCCTCGGCGGCAAAAAGCAGACGTCAAAGAAAATAAAGTTGTAGACTAACCCACTTACTAATAAAAATGTTTACACAACGGACAAGCTATTCAATGACAAAGACAGCATCATTCGGTGTCTTTGTCTGATGTGTTGGAAAAGTCACTTGACAGACATTGAATACGGATAAACCGTTGTGTAATGAATTCTTGAGGGTTGTGCCTCAAGATTAGAAACTATATATACTTACATACAGAGAAACATTTTTCATATAACGGTTTAAAACGATCCTAATTTAAAAAAAAATCGACGGCCCCTTCAACGGACCACGAATTTTTCACACAATCGTGGACACACCGTATAGTGGGCACGGCGTGTACATGGAAACTGTGACTATTTCACTAAAAGTTTGAGATTCAGTGCAAGCTCAGAAAATATGTGGGCGATCACCTGTTTGATTCCATTAAGAATTACGGAGGATTACAGATAAGTTGCTTTGTGTTACGGGAATAGGGTACGGACTAGTTGGGCGGAAATAATAATAGTTCACTATGAATATAGAGTGATAAAAATACTTTAACTAGATAGCTTTGCCCGCGGCTCGCTTAAATACAGCGATAAAATGTAGCCTATGTGTTAATCCAGTGCTTAAATCAAAAACCGTTCAGCAGTTATTGCGTGAAAGAGTTACAAACATTCATCCATCCATTCATCCATACATCCAATGATCCATCCATCCTCACAAACTTACACATTTATAATAGTAGTAGGATATACCACACTGTTAATAAAATCTTATGCTGTTCTTATTCAAAATGGAACAAGCTATTGCCTAGGTACCTTGCCGTGTATTTTCATAGATCAAGCAGAGAAAATGAATATAAGAATTTCATCATTTACAGAAATTAGTTTTATTCTTCTTATTTTTATAAGTAGACACGTGTCTAAATACTAATTCCCGATTTTAAGGAAAATTTATGAATAATAAAAATACAGAGCTTCTAATCATTTTTCATTTTCTTTTACAAATTACAAATGTAAGAAAATCTAATACAAGTAAAGACTCCGACACTGTCGCTTTGGAAAAGTTAAGCCTCCAGATATTGTGCTTCTTCCCAATAAGCCAGCCTTTGTGTGGTAATCTTATAAGGCTCGGAGGCTCTGACCACGGAGGTTTAAGTAAGCTTTGTATGGGCATCTCTAATACCCGCATTGTCATGAATCGAGATGGCTTTGTCAAGCAATTTGTTGCTATATTCAATTACATTTTCAATTTCTAAGGAAAAACAATTGTTTTCCGTAGGTAGCTACGAGTAGCTACTACTTTGAAATCAAACATTTACTCATGTTTGATTTCAAAATCTGACCCCGACGATACTTTGGTTAAGGGACATCTAGTCAAGCTTTGAAATCTGATTAGGCTTTAACATAATAGACCAGGCTTTTTTTGAAACCAAATTACAGTAGGATGAAACCCATTGGAAAATGAAGAAAATATAACAAAAATGATAGGAAAAATAGTTTACGGGCGATCTGTGGTCCGGAAGTGGAAGGAGGTGAGTTTTTAAGGGTAAAAAAAGCTTATCTCGATTTCTGGCAAAACTACAATTGCCCTATGGAAAAAAGTTCAATGGCAAAGTTGTAGGTGATAAAAAGATCTACATATCACATATAAAGTTTTTGTATGTTTGTAATGAATATATTGGCAATGTTTGAATTTTATTTCACTATCTTCAGAATTGCTGAACACTACTAGATAAACTATATAATTTCTTATTAGCTGCATAAATTATTGTGTAGAATAGTAAGTATTTAAAAACCGGTTAAGTAAGCCATCTTTCTCACGAACGCATTTTCATGCTTCCATTCCATTCCTTTCCAACAAATGCATTTCCATGTTTTTTTCAAACAGCAGTATTTTTTTCCGCGCTTTTTATGGTGCAGTGACCGTTAACTAGAGATTATAGACCACAAATTAAATAAAATATAAAGTAAATGCCATAAGTAGACCATAGAATTTATAATGAATAACAGTCTCAAGACATCTCAAGTTTTTACTTTGTCAAGTGTCAATTTAAGTAATGAGACGATTATTTTTTTCACACAATGAGACATTACATCAGAAATAAAACAAAGACTACCTACATACAAAAATCATAAAAACAGGACAGAAAAATCAAGATAACATGGATAAATTAAAAAAAAAAAAATTAACGTAAACATAAAATTACGTACCATATGTGCACCATGAGTATTAGACCTTACACTTAGCACTAGTTCGCACGAGCTCTTTTTTGGCCACATTTTTATTTAAATGTTCCGACGGTGACACTTTTAAATCACTGTTTCTAAACTATGGCTTAAGTAAATATGAAAAAGGTTTCTGCTTAATTACCTAAGTAATAGAATACCTAACTAATAGCGTTTTGTATTACTAAAAGATGGAGAAGGCAAAAAAAGGTTTTCTGAATAGGTACATGCTCTGAATGAACAGATATACTTAAACCTTGTTACACTGTATGAAGATTAAACAGTGTATGAAGACTCTAAAATACTTTAAATTCGATTCTTTGTCATAATTAAGTACATTATGATCAGAATAAATTGACAAAAAGAATTTAGTACATTGTACGGGCGCTTGCTTTAACATAAGTTTGTACTTATAATAAATAGTCTACTTATTTGAAATGAGCGCTTACCTTCACAAGTATTTTTTTTTATACAAACTAAATTATGAAAATCTTATTATGGTACAACCTATTAGGTTGTACCATAATAAGATTGCCTAATTTTTTTCCGCGTATTAATAGTAAGTGAATAGTAAAATTTGTATTAACAAATAATAATAAACATGTAAATAATAAATTAGTCTGACGAGTACAAGCAGCTGAAATATAATAGGCATCTGCCAAGGTATAGAAAGAAGCTTATGAAAACCTGAGGTTCAAATTATATTTTAACCGACCACGGAACATATGGTACATTAAACGTAGCTCATGTCGAAATTGACATTCGAACCTGATTCGAAGCTTAAACTGAATAATATGAATTTGAATAATTATTATAAAACCGGCCTGATAAAAATAATACTTAGGAGTTTCCTAATTAAATTCATATGACTACATTTAACTATTCTACTTTACCAGCACTTTAGGTAGTGACATTCGCCAGTATAGTCACCTACGTTCTAATACCAGTATATGGTATAACATTTTTGATTCGGAAAAAAATTATTTAAGAAAACTTTGAAGATGATGTCCGCAAAGGTAAGTAGGTACTGCAGGTAATTTCGCAGTTGGAATTTTTGAAGAAATTTATGCATGTAAAGTAAATTGTGTTTTTTTTTTGATTTGATATGTGAGCTCAGTAGCACCAGGGTCGGCTGTCATATTGATGGAGTGTGTGCCAATAGCATCAGCTATGCGGACGACATGGTGCTACTGAGTGCATCTGTGTGTGGCATAAGAAAATTAATTTTAATTTAAAAAGAGTCAGATAATGCTCTTTGGGGTCGGGAGCAAGTGTCCACCTAACATCCCATATGTTTCTATTAATAACAGCTTACTTGAAAGAGTTTATAAATTTAAATACTTAAGACATTACTTGACACCTGACCTCAAGGATGATTGTGATATAGAGAGGGAACGGAGGGCGCTGTCGGTGCGGGCGAACATGCTCGATCGCAGCTTTGTGCGTAGTTCACATAACGTCAAGGTGACCTTATTCAGGGCGTACTGCACCTCCTTTTACACGTGTAGCCTGTGGCCTAATTATACCCAGAAATCTTATAGCGCCCTCCGTGTCCAATTTAACAACGCGTTTAGAGTGCTGTTGGGGCCGCCTCGACGTTGTAGTGCGTCAGAGATGTTTGCGGAGGCGCGTGTGGACTGCTTTTACGCGACAATGCGAAAAAGGTGCGCGTCCCTGGTGCATAGGGTGAGAGGCAGTATCAATAGCATACTGGACATGTTTGCTGGAAGACATGACATGTGACACATGGGTGATGTAATAGTGAGATATGTCTGACTATTATAATAATGTGTGCAATATGCATGATAAACTTAAATGATTTTAAAATGTATTAAAATGTATACTAACACTAGTTGAAGATTATTGTAACTAACATGTGGACCAAAGTTGTCCGAAACAAAGCTTATCATTATTATTAATATTTACCTATTTAATGTCTTATAAATTGTAATCACAATAATTTCAACCTTCAACATACTCATAAGTTTCAATTATAATATATTCAAAACAAAATAATCTACAAGTATCCTAATTGAAATGTTACCCTGTAATTCCTATTTTCACGCTTGTGGTTCATGAGGTCATTCAGTGGTTGAAATTAAAGCAATTCTAAGAGGGAAGTTGTGTATATACTATATACCTAACCATCAAGTGCATCAACAACCAATCCAAATATTATATTTACGGGCTTATTGAAGCTTAAGATATATTTCTATTTTTGACCATTTAAACTACTAGCTAGCACCAAATTAAATTAGTATACAAAAAAATTAGTAAAACATAGCATTCTAATGATGTAAGAAATCTGTCGTGTAGTTTTTAAGGTAAATATTACAAACAAAAAAGCAAATATTTCCTTTTTCTAACATTAGCTTACATTCTATCTAAGATACTAGAGAATCTAAGTACCCAATGAAAAACTATTTTACTTGTTAACTAAAATTATAAAGAAGATATTAGTGTTAAACTGCGTCCCGGTTGATGCACATATTCTGTTCCCATGTCCGGGTGAGGCGGCGAGGCGGGCGGCGGCCGATTTCCACGGAATTTTTCCATTACGCCGACAAATTGCGCGCCCGCCTTCAGCGTTTTCATTTATCAGTTTTTCCAATAACTTACTCAACACATTTATTCATAGTGAACTATATTTAATTACTATAACTACCAAAAATAGCCACAGCAGGCAACACCTAAATTCGCGGTTTTAGATTTACGACAAAAATGAAAAAGTGCGTCACTACGTTAACATTGTAATTTTGGGAGGTAATTGCTTATTACACATGTTTTCCTTACTTTATGTGTATAAAAGTATGCTTACGTAACCCAGAGCTATGATAATATTATGGTAATTACAAACATTAAAATAATAAATCTAAAAACACCAGAAATAAATTTAGATTTTAGCTCTGAAATTCAAGAAACAATAACAACTGTTGCAGTAAATTACTTTTCGGCAAACGGCTGTTACTTTTCGGGTGTCAATTTGAACACTTTTCCACGCATTTGAACATAGAATGCGGTTTGTTTGATCAAGTCGTGGACTGGACAGTGGACAGTGCACAAAGGGTAACGATGCGGCCGGTAAAGTTTTACTTAACGCATGACTATTATTGTTTTAATGGCCACTATTATGTTCCAATTTCTTGAAGACCGACCGACCGACCGACCAAAAAGAAATTACGGGTGAATTTTTCGCACAGTATTTATTTATGGTCGAATGAGGTGTAAGAAAACTTAAAAATACCACCCGCTAAGGGTCATCATTCGTCATCATTATCGTCATCCATTTTTCATCGTTAATGATCTTCTTAACTAAATAAGAAGGTACTCCGAAACAGCTTTTACAGAGAAAGGGACTTGTATGTTATTACTTCTTCTGTCGCGTTATATTCTAATCCTACAGACGTTTGTGGTTAAGATGACGCAGTGATGATAGGGTCGGAGGGGTATACAAGGGATTCGCGCACGACTTCTTCATAGAAAACCGTCTCGAAACGTAAGGGACGTTTGCGATAAAACAGTTCCGTGTAATTTTGAATATTATAAATATATTTTAATTGTTTTGTGAACAAATCACAGTGTTAACCTAAAAAATTGAATAAAAATCGTTTATATTTTGTCTGTACTTTGTTTTTGTACGTATATAAGGGCCTTCATCTAAATTCAAGGTACATTGAAAGGTACGACTCAAAGTGCACACAACACAAAATTATAAAAATATAATAAAATAGAAAAACAAACATATTTATAAGTTTTGTAAACTTAAGTCGCTTTTAAATGCCGGTAAAATAAAAACATCTGTTTTTAAAGAGATATTTCTGATTCATTATTTTATAATTTAAACGTTGCTCAGTTGCCTTATGCTGCAGCTGAACAAAGGTCTAAGAGGTCCCGTACGCTAAATTTTATTTTCTTAGCTTTGGTAGTTGGTGAGAAAAATAGGCATCCCCGTAACAAAAATCTCTCTTGCTTCCTTTTAAGTCTGCTGCAGAAGTTTTCGCTTTGAAAAAGTAGAGCACGGATTAATGAAAGAAAATTAATTAATTCTTTTGATTTCATAAATTATGCCCGACTTCATATGCCCATTTATCAAATTTGTTGTACACAATACCTTATTATCTACAATTGTAAATTTTGTCATAGATATACCAAAAGAGAATTGAATTTGAGTCTTGTATGTGAAGTACTACGATCCCTTTTCGAAGTGAGTGTAAAACATGTATGAACATTCAATTATACACACCAGCGGCGGTCAAGTATTTATTAATTAACCGACAATTTAATACAGGGAACATTCTGGCATGTTCAAGGGAAATTCCACACTGATGACATCTGACGCAATATCACAGTTACCGAACTTGTATTATTTACCATGTGCAGTGTGCTTATATCGAGCAAACTGATAGAAGAATTTGCCTACATCACAATATAAAAATGTTCTAGGTACTGGTCCCATAAATTTATTTATTTATTTATTCGGGGAACCAACAGCTTATAATAAAAAGTAGAAATCAGACAGTTTAGAGTTAAGCCAATAATAGGTTTCCACTAATAGCTATAAAATATAAAATTAAACAAACTTAACAGCAATCACAAGCCACCAATAACAATAAGATATGAACCTAGATCTAAGTACATGGAAATTTGAGCTTAGAAATTTAAGACAATATACTTAAAAATAATACAAGTACCATACTCACATTATGCATTAATATCAAAAATAAAAAAATTATTATTAAATTCCGATCTTGCTTTAGCAACTTTAGTAACAAAGGGATCCAAGTCTAGTTCCTTATATAGTGCATTAAAGGTAATACTTGCTCGCACCAAAAAGGAATTTCTTCTATAGTTAGTGTTGTAAACTGGGACTAACAGTGGAGGGTTATATCTACGGGATCTGGAAGGAATATTAAAGTTTAACTTATAGAGTAGATTAGGACAGTCAATTTCGTTATTTATGATTTGTAGGATGTATGTGCAATCAGCGATACGTCGACGGTTAGCTAAGGGCTGAATGTGAAATCTCCTACAAAGTGTAGTATAGTTATCAGAGCTATATTTAATTTTGAGTCGGTAACTAGAAATCTAATAAATCGTTTTTGAATATTTTCGACTCGATCAATATCTAGGTTATAGCATGGATTCCATATTTGAGAGCAGTATTCAAGATGGCTTCTGACAAAGCTACAGTAAAGTACTTTGAAAGTTTTAGCTAGCCTGAAAGAAGAACTTACTCTCATTATGAAACCAAGAGCCTTTGAGGCCTTCACGATGATTTTATCAATGTGCGCATCAAATAGCAGTTTTTCATCATGATATACACCGAGACCCCGTACTATTGAACTTCTAGGTATTTCATGTCCCTAGGATACGGAATACGGAACCTGTAGGTCAATAATATATTAATTTCAGACCGTTGACGTTAAACAACCTCTATATCTATGATACGTCTTTTCTGCTTATATGGATCACAAATATTAAACATTGTTATAAAAATGGAATCCATTGTCTATTTTCTATTTTATTAATGGAAAGTTAGAACTAGAACTAGTAGAACTCAAATATTTACCTGCTCTACATTTGTGCAACAAAATGAATATGATTGGAGCTTCCATCCACATCAATGAATAGGCGGTGATTCCCGTGACCCCTCGACATTCAGATGGCTAATCTATAAGAGGGTTCGCTGTAGTATATTCAACAAAATTAGATAAATCTTCTTCCTCTACTACAATGCTAAATAATCTCCCGACATATTAATAACCTTCTCCTTTTGGAAGTCGGATAAAACACATCAGTTTTCGTCCTGTAACACTTATTTTTTATGCTTTTTTGCTGCATAAACTACCTTTTTCTCCCATAGCTACCCCTTGGACTCCAGATCCTTTAGTACCCAAATATAATGTTGTTAATATATTCATAAAGTAGATGAACTACCAACTACTCAATTCCAATTTATTTTTAATTTTATTGTTCTTTTCAATACTGTACATGTATATAAATGTAAATAATTTTAAAAACGTGACAATTTAACACTACGACCAAATAACAATATCCCCAATTAAAGTCAGATAACTACATAAATATTTTGAATCGAGTTATTTGTCATTTTTCGATATACAAACCCTAAAAATTCTTTTTCATGGACAATTTAAAATGTAATATAGTTGTCGGCGGTGAATGCCCCTCCCGAATCTAATTTGCGCCTGTATGGACGGTGGGTTTCTGAAGTGTCCTCCATAGTGTACCCAATAGAGGTGTGCAAAATGTGTCATTAACAAAAAGATCAAATGTGTATATATCTTTTGATCTCGTTGAATATAAAACTCTTTTAGTTTAGTAGTACAATTATAAGTCCACTGGGCTCTGTCCAATGGACAATGGCTCAATCATATCTCACTGTTCGCCTCCTCATAAAAGCTGTTTTAATTTTCTCATTCATTCAAGTTGTTTATTATCATCTGCTGCCATTGAGTATATTATGTCGCTTCGTCCATCACATTAATTTCAACGTACAGTAATGTGCAAAAGTGGTGTAACACTTTTGATCCTTATTTAAAGTAAGGTTCAAAAGTGCTATCAGAGAATCTAAGCTTTTATCGGTACATACACAGGTTGACCAGTCTCGTAATTTGTTCAACATTTGACTACATTGAAGTTAATCAAATAAATATAGTAGGATTTAGAAGTTACACTTCGACCTAGACTAGAAAAAAGTTTTATTTCTGAATAAATTTGAAACAAATGTTTTCAGAATTGTCTTACTTGTTGACCTACCACCAATTTTGGAACGCAGGCCACCTTTTAGAAATAAATTATAATTTAAAAAAACTAAAAAACACGCTTTTATAGAAAATGTAACTAAAAAATAAAAAATAAAATTTATTAAATTTGGATTAAAAATAGTGTAAATGAAAAATAAATGTTTATTATTGTAAAAAGCGTGGGGTGCAGTGTCTTCATCTGTACGTTTGTTTGTATGTAACGGACTCCAGTGGATTTGATTTTGATCCACTTCAAACGGTCAGGTTTCGTTTAAAGTGATTTTTAAGATATTATCAAAGTGAAGATCCTTCTCATATCTGCCAATAAAATGTTTATAACTATTGACACTATGCACCCCACGCTTTTTTACCATAATAAACATTTATTTTTCATTTACACTATTCTTAATCCAAATTTATTAAATTTTATTTTTTATTTTTTAGTTAGATTTTCTATAAAAGCGTGTTTTTTTAGTTTTTTTTTTTAACTATACTTTATTTTTTGCTTTTTAGTACGATTTGCCAAAGAGTTAGCCCGGAACTGCACGCATGCGTAGTTCGCGCACTAGTTCTATCTCTCTTACTCTCATGCAAAGGATGCGGAAAAAAATTGATGAATCCTGGCGAATTTAATCAGGATAATCGGATATTTTAATCGAATTATTGCATTGTCATCGGTCTTTGACAGGTGTGCAAAGTTTGAATTAAATCTGATCGTTCAAAGTAGGACAAAATCAAGCCCAAACATACAGGTGAAACTAATAAAAGCGTTATAAAAAATTGTTATTTTAAAAATAATTTACAATGTAGTAACTTAATCTATATATATATATCAGCAGATACACGTTGAGTACAGATACCTATATATAATCTATATATATATATATATATATATATATATATATATATATATATATATATATATATATATATATATATATATATATATATATATATATATAATAACCGAATGCATAACCGCATCCTTTTTTGGAAGTCGGTTAAATTCTACTTATAGTATAATATATATAAGTACATAGAAGTAGCCTTGCATGTGGCCATCTTATTCAAGATGGTGGTGGTGAGGGTTGTGTGCAAGGTGTGCATTTTTCAATAAAATCATTGACCCTATATTATTATAGGGTCAATGATTTTATTGTAAAATGCACTTCGTGCTAAAGCACACAAACTTTCTTTTTCTCTACTCTCTACTCTTTCTTTCTTTGATCATTTTCTAGGATAATATGGAATAGGCGTATACTATATTATATTTTACAATGACCTTTTAAATATTTACTTACTTTACTTAGTCTGGTGACCGGTATATGTAGCTCGTGCTTATATTTTCTAGTGTGATTTTCGCTATTCGATTTAAAATGACCTAGATTCTTTTAAACACATTGTTGTGTCTGTATTGAAACTGAATAAATATATAAACTACATGGCGCAAGTGAACTAGTTCAATTGAACGACTCATCCGCGAACTACCAACCTAGTCTAGTTGGTACTACTAGTCTCCGCGTCTAAAGTAAGGCCAACGAGACGAGATAAAAAACGTAAATAAACGGACCGCTACTGAGTTGCATTATGAAAGTGAGTTAATATAATATCTGTCCTTATCACTCGTATGCAATAATGACCTCAGTTGGTCGACGACAGCTGTCGTAGCGTGTTTCGTGGTACAGGAAAGCGGCAAGTGGCGCAGTTGTCAACATTTGGTCCGCCAAACAATTGTGAACAAGTTCATTCCTGTTTGGATTGCGTTTGAAGTGATACATATTTTTTCGTCTCCATTGAACTCGTATGGGCTGACATAAAGGGACACGTAGCTCGCAATAATACTACATTTAAATTTGAAGATGTGAAAAAACTGCTACAAGAGGGGATCCAACGTGTATCTGCTCATAAATGGCGAAATTGTGTGGATCATGTAATAAAAGTCGAGGACAATTTTTATAGCAATATTGACAACATGATTGATAATACAATAGATAGTTTTATCATAAACACAGCTGACTCGGACTCTTCCGACGAATCATCTTTGTCTAGTACAGACGACAGCGATTAAAATTCAAACTTTATAATAATTTATTCAAATAAAAATATTTTGGACCCCTGAAAATTTGTTTACATTCTTTATATCTCGTCTGGTTGGCCTTACTTTAGTACCCAACCACACACTATCAGTAAAGAAAAAAAGTAAACTTATTTATACTGTACTGGTCGCCTACTGGTCCAAATTCAACCATAATTCGTATTTTAACTATTAGGTTTCTACTTTTTTAGGGTTCATATGCTTCCTAGGACTATATAAATGTTGTATGGAGTGTGAAGGAAGGTACAAACGCATGGTAATGTAAGTTATTAATCGGAGATAGTGTGTGTAATTTTATATTTATACATTTATGGTATTATGCATTATTATTTAAAAAATGCGCCTCCTCCATTTAAAATTTAATTGTGCCAAATTTCATACTCCTCCGTTCGCATAATTTTCGTAATAAGGGGTATAAAGTTTTTGCTTTACATATTAATCTAATACACTTATATAATGATGATAACCGAATTTAAGACTATGGTTAATAATGCAACTGTGGATTTTGACATTTTAAGAATTACTTTAAGACTAAATGGCCCAGTAATGTAAATGTAATGTAAAATTCTGTGACTGGTTTTAGATTCCAAATTCGAACAATCATTGTCATATCTCTTAGTTGTACATACGTAACATATACGTAATATCTAAGTAATCATTTAGCATGCAGAGATCAATGTCAAGTGAATAACTAAGAAACATGTGGGGTTCCCAATGTTATCGCTACTTTGTTGTATACTTAATTATAAGGACCTACTGTTACCGACAAATCCGTTGAATGACATTTAGCACTTAATAATATTATTATACCAATTTTCCAAAGTTGTACACTGCACTCCGCAGGTATTTGCGATCTTATATTGAGAGAAATTAACAGAAATATGCAAATTTTTACAGAAAGCCGAACCGCGTGTCTGCATTATCGGCGCTGGGCTAGCAGGACTGACTTCTGCTAGATATTTGAAAGAAGAAGGTATCAACTTTACGGTTGTGGAAACTACTCGTTATGTGGGCGGTACCTGGCGGTATGACACAAGAGTTGGGACCGATGAGAACGGCATGCGTCTGCACACCAGAATGTATAAATATCTGAGGTTGGTAACTTGGTATAATTTTAGGCATATTATGTTATCAAAAAAAGGTTAAAAAGTGCATGCGCGTACTGACAATGAAATTCTACTGTCGCCCACCATTTGCATTCCGATTATGAACTTTAGCGCACGCAAAATAGAGTTAATTTTTCCGCAAAACATGATTGTTTTCCTATACGGTCATGTTTTGCGGAAAAGTTGACTCTATTTTGCGTGCACTAAAGTCGAGAATCGGAATGCAAATGGTGAAGGAAAGAGACAATTTTGTTACCAGTGGGCGCTTAACTTAAAATCGTACCAAGATTCTTTTGAATCTCACTAGTTGGTGTGACATAAGTTTTTAAATTAATGCTTTTTATAGCACACAACTTATAGTTGTATTAAATTAGTAAAATGTCGATAACTCTACGAGTATAATAAATCATGCATTGCTTCGCAATACCTTACTTCGTAATTTAATTGTTTTTTGGGACTACTACTCAACCAATTCAACCGTACAACGGTGATGGGGCGCCCGAGAGACGTTGAGCGTCAAATCCCATACTGATTTTGTAGGGGGTATCGCGCCGAGCGGAGAGTATTGATATTGGATAAAAAATTGCTATAAATATTTGAGGCAAAATTTGCAAAACCTGAAACGACGTTCCCCTGAGTCTTGCCTTACTTAAAAGGAAAGAGCCAGACAGTAATCATATGCAAACTGACATTAGGTGGTTTAGGTGGCTGACATTAGACATTAGGTGACATTATTAACAACTGAGGTTAGGCACAAAAAAAATAAACAAAAAAAAAATTGACACATTCGTCCGTATTATAGAAGAAGAGAAATAAGGTTTTATATTTATAAGGCATTAGCATATTTTTAATCAATATAAATTTAAAAATTTCAATTTATAAAAAGACAATCTTCGGCTAAATATAATGCAGATTGACATATATTTCTTTTTGGGATTTTTCAAACGACTATGACTGATAAAAAAGGTTTCAAAGAACTCCAATTTCCAGTTCTATCGAGCGCACAATCCCTTAATTATCTCCATAACATTTATGTTTTAGAACAAATTTGCCGAAACCCACAATGGAGCTCAGAGGCTTCAAGATGTCTGACGACCTTCCGTCTTTTCCTAGCTGGAAACAGTATTATGATTACATCCAGGAATATGTGGAGCATTATGATTTAGAACCACATATAAAGGTAAAGGAATCAATTGACCGAGAAAAGATACTACGGCCGCTTGAAGACTTGACGAGACCGCTGCCGCGTTCTGGATATATTTACCCGACTGTCAGGAAGGGTTATGTTTTTCGCGCGTATCTTGTATGTATGTATGTATGTAAATTCCTTTATTCCCAAGTATCTTCCAAACGGCTGGATGGATTTCGACAATTAAGGTATCGTTAGATTTGTCTCAATAACCCAAGTGTCCTTAGATAGCTTTTAAAAAAAAATGACAAAATGGCGGATTTTGGCGCCAAATTGTAAGTAGTTCATTTTTTTTAACCAAACTTATCGACATTGGTATCAAAATAAAGGAAATTAAATGGAGATTTCAAAAATATACATATATCATGTATTTAAATTTAATCAGGAATAATTACAATCATTTTAATGAAATCTATCGAATAAATTTGTAATCAATGGATTTAAATAGTCGTATTTAGCTTTAAATATATAAAAATGTGGGACCCTATTGCGCATTTTTGTTATACTCGGTAAAGTTAATCATTTTAATTTTTATTGATTCACACGCTATAATAATAATAAATTTTGTCCAATTTACAAAAGTCATAATAGAACACACTCTAGGTCATAGAAATGTGCCGGACAGAACACTAAAAAGTCTAAAATAAAATAAATAATTAGAAAAATAAAAAAACCCGACTGCAAAAAAAAACCTAATATACCTAAGATACCTAAAGCACTAAAAACACTGTAACAAGACTGTAAAATCACAGTACTAAAACCTAATTCAACCTCTATTTTAGTTTAACAGATTAACAGTAGATGGGTTGAAGATTATGTGAAGTGAAATATTTGTCATGGTGTTTGTTAGCAGGCGGGACCCATTTACAAATTATATATCGTACGAAAATAAATGGGTCCCACTTGCTAACAAACACCATGACAAATATTTCATTTAACATAATCTTCAACTCATAGTGTAATCTGTTAAACTAAAATAGAGGTGCTAAAACTAAACTAAAACTAAATCACAGTGCTGTGATTTTACAGTCTTGTTTCAGTCTTTTTAGTGCTTTAGGTATCTTAGGTATATTAGGTTTTTTTTTGCAGTCGGGTTTTTTTATTTTTCTAATTATTTTTTAAAATCTTTTCTTAACCTCCACGAAATTTAACATTTACTGATAATTCTAGCAAAACGCTTTTTGGCTATTTGCTTGTCATAAAGCAATAACCATACTATAATAATAATACTATAATAATTTGTCTGGATACATATATCACTTACTGCAAAAATCCGCTTTCATTTCATTTTTAGCTTATTTAAATGTTGCAGTTCTTGCATAATGTGGAATCAGTATCAAGAGTTGAATGTGGTTGGAGGATTAAATATCAAAACGTGGTCACTCACGAAGAGTTTGTCGAAGATTACGATTATGTTTTCAATGGAACGGGACGTTATACCAAACCTAAGGTGCCAAATTTTCAGGGGATGGAAAAATTTGTTGGTATGTGACAGATTTTTCTGTGTCTCCATTCTTTTGTAGTTTAATCGCTCTGCGGTCTACCATTGAACCATTAAGCGCATAATTAATCCATAAGGTCCACAAATCTGAGACCTGGGTTAAAGTTAACCCTGGGTTAAATATCAGGTTATCTCTCTGGTTCTTCGTATTGATGAAAGAGAAGGCATGATATTTTAACCCTTAGGGTTAACTATATCCTGGATCTGCGTAATTAGGCCATAGTCATAAATTTGATAACCATTTTAGTACGCCATGTAAACAAAAACTCATAATTACTAACCATTACTAATTTCTTTATAGGGTCAATAGTACACAGCCACGACTCGACACGACAAGGAGCCCAGCAGATACAGGGGTCGGAAGGTTATGGTGGTCGGAGCCGGTCCGTCCGGCCACGACATAGGGATAGACATCGCCAGGGCCAGCAGTAGGCTCATACACAGCCATCACTCCAATACGAACTTTATAACGGGAGATTTTCCTCCGCACTACATAGGAAAACCTGACGTGAAGGAGTTTAAGGAAATTGGCGTTGTTTTCGATGATGGTAGTTATGAGGAGATCGATGATCTTGTTTTATGTACCGGTAAGCATCTTACCTTTATTTTCTTTTTTTCCCGACGGACGAAAATGTATTTGAGGATTATTTTTTGAAGCATATATTTTACGAATAATATCTTCGAAACGTCCTACAGACAATTATATTCGTCTCAATCGGGACAATGGCACTGGGTAAGTGTACTAAAATCGGGTATTTTGATTTGATACTACTTTAATGAATTACAAATTAAGAATTCTAACGTAATTTACAAATTAATTATAACTACCATACCTACATTATTATACGAGTAACTCATGGCACGTTTAGGTAAAAATGTGGGATTTAATACCAATTGCTAAAGCTGCAACCTCCAAAGAGCATATTACATTTTCAGGCTACTACCTGGACTATCCGTATATAGACGAGAGTTGTGGACTGAAGTCCACCTTAGACAGTGTGACCCCCCTGCACAAGACCATCGTCAACATCAACCATCCCACCATGATGTTCATCGGCCTCATGATCGCGGCCTGCAATGTGGTCGCCATCGATGCCCAGGTAACAAAATGTTAATACTACTTTTTGTCTGCTGTTTTTAGTAATACTACTAGAATTTACAAGCCCCCTTCCTAAAAAAAATGTTTACACAATGGATATGCTATACAATATTTGTATGTCAAGCTACATTTCCAACGTATCAGACAAGGACAAAACATTGTATAGCTTATCCATTGTGTAAATATTTTTATTAGTAAGGTAGTTAATCTATACTAATTCTATAAAGAGGAAAAGTTTGTTTGTTTGCATTGAATAGGCTCCGAAACTATTTTGATGAAAAGGTTATAGAGTAAACCACAGGAAAGAACATAGGCTACTTTTTATCGAAGCAAAATGTACGGTTTTCGCGGGATTTCCGTTTGCGCGCACGAAGTTGTTGGCAACATCTAGTCCTACTAATATTATAAATGTGAAAGTTTGTGAGGGTGGATGGATGTTTGTTACTCTTTCACGCAAAAACTACTGAACGGATTTCTATGAAATTTGGTATGGTAGTAGTTTAGGCTCTGGATTAAAACATAGGCTACTTTTTATCCTGAATAAGTACAGTGTTCCTGAGGGATACTGTATTTACGCGGGCGGAGCCGCGGGCAACAGCTAGTATACAATAAAATGATGTAGGTACTGGTTGAATTTAAAATATTATGTTCTGAGGACCATAGTAAAATGACGTCATTAAAAGACGCTTCCTCTTTGTTAACGTTTAATAGTAAACTTATCAATTCCTGGCATGCTTATATTTCAGGCAAGATATGCAACTGCTTTGGTAAAAGGAAAATTCACTCTTCCATCGAAAGAACAAATGTTAGAGGCTTGGCAACAGAAAGCTGAAGATATTCTGAAAAAAGGCCGACCGATGGCAGATATGCACGTCCTTGATGATTATGAAGTAAGCATTTTTAACATATTAATATAATTTAAGGTTTTATATACAATACATAATATAAACCTTCCGCTTGAATCACTCTATCTTTTGCTGAAAACTGCATTAAAATCCGTACGAGTAGTTTAAAATATCTAAGCGAACATGATGCGGAAGCGACTTCATTTTAAACTACTTATGTAAAAATTTATTCATTTAAACTAATATTATAAAGAGGAAAGATTTGTTTTGCATGTTTGTTTGTTTGCATTGAATAGGCTCCGAAAGTACTGGACCGAATTTTATGTGCCAAAGCACAGATGTAGAGATCACGGGAGATCACGGAAAAGGACATAGGCTTATTTTTGTCGCGGCAAAATACTGTACATCCCGCGGGATTTTCACTCGCGCGCATGAAGCCGCGGGCAACATCTGGTAGCAAATAAATACTCGACTTAGATAATTAATATCAATAACTGATGTTGGGAATAACTAAAGGAACCGTACAAAGTAAATTTGATTATGTAAGTAAATTTTATTTTGAAAATTGAAATTTCAGGATGAATACTACGGTGAACTTTCAGCTGAGTCTGGAATAGAAAGAGTGCCTCCGGTGTTGTTTAAAATCAAACTCAAAGATGCTTCAGATAAGAGAAGTAACCTGTACACGTATAGGAAGTATATCTACACTGTTATTGACGATGCTAACTTCGTAATGTCAGTAGAAGCCGAGCCTAACGGTCTCGTGGACGACAGTTTATTTAAACTTTAAAATAAACCTTTTCGTTTTGATGCATTATTATTATTGGAAAGTGTGTGATAAGTATAATTAATTAATTTATTATTAAAGTAAAGCTTTCAGGAGTCGTATTATTTAATGACCACCGTCACGTAGCAATTACTACTGGATAACAGAAGTATATGATCTAAGCCAGGGATGGCGAACCTATGGCACACGTGCCATTGAGGGAACGCTGCCATAGGTTCGCCATCCCGACGTGACACAATATTTTGGGCACGTCACTGATCACAAAATTTTGTAATTATGTAGTACGAAAAAAGTATGAATTAGGTATTTTAATATGACAGACCTATGTTATTTGTCATCTATTTTGCTACAATAGAAGTTACACTAATTTTACTTTAAATTAAATTACAAAATGATCGTATTTTCACAGACTCTAAGGATTTACATTTTGAACAGATTTAACCTGTTAAATAGGAAAAAAGTTTTGCTCGCTCGCTTCGCTTGCTAGAGAAAATTTTAGAGTTAGATAGTGCCTGCAAAAAATATAAATAGCATTTAAAACTTTTATCCCCTATTTTACTTTCTTAGGGGTTGAATATTGAAAAACGCTAAAATACGTAACTCATTATTTTTCCGAACTCATTCCATACGAAATTTCATGCGAATATGTCCATGGAATAAAAGAAAACATACAAACTTTTAACACCAGCTTTCGTCAAATGAGAAATATGGCACATTTTTTAAAAGGTTGAAGAGATAAGGCTGGGACTATATTATGATCCGGAATCCGGAAGGCCGGAGAAAATTCAGAGGGGTAAAAATAGAACTCCGCGTTAATACAATAGAGCTGAAAATCGAACACACAAGTGTCGAGTCGAATGTCAATGTCATATATTATGACAGTTTGACACTCGACACTTGGATTTTCAGCTTATTAGCGCAGAGTTCTATTTTCAATGCTCTGAATTTTTCCCGGCCTACCGGATTCTGAATAATATAGTCCAAGCCTAAGGTCGTGATAACTATGGGCATCAATACGCACACTTTCCACTTTTCTCTAAAATTTATTAAAAATTTAACTCCCCAGCTGAGTCTGTCTGTATGTTCGCGATAATCTCAAAAACTACTGAAAGTATTTTCATGTAGTTTACGTTTACCGACAGAGTGGTTCTGAGGAACGAAAGGAAGGTTTAGGTCGATAATAATTAGATAAGGTTTTGTGGAAATTGTTTGATTTATGACGATAATTGTTGAAGGTGTCGAAAAAAAATCAAGCCGTCTGGGAACTTTTATCGAAGACTGTGGAGATAATTTATAAGAAAACAATGTATGATGGGATTGTTTCTATTCGTTTATATCTAGAGGATATATGTTTTACTCTGTGCTATTACTATATTGCAGGTATATTTGCTATAGAAGTTTTTTGCCACGAACAATGTCCCACGCAGGCGAAGCTGCGGGAAAATGCTACTTTGTAAATAATTTCTTATCTTTTAGGTATTATTTCATTACAATCAACCGATTGTAATGAAATAATACTTGGTGGTTTGATTGGTGTTTTATTTAGTTTTATTTAACACAGATACGTCTTTCTGTAAAATATCACTTCCTTGGAGATGAAAAAAAATCTCATGTTAGTACGGGTCATACTTATTGTGAGCAAAGAATTAGCATTTATAAATAAAATTGCAGTAGAAATGGCGTAAGTCTTCTATAAGGCACATTTTGCGGTTTTTCCTTTTGACTTTACATTAGTAATAGTATCAGGAAACTCGCAAATTATAGGTATTTCTGATTTATATTTCCAGACTGAGTCTAGAATTACTCGTAATTTGGAACGAGTGATAATTTTCAGGCAGAAATTAGTTTTATTGGGTGACATCCTAAATGGAATTTATTATATCATTATGGAATTTATATGATCGGAGTTGACCGATTTATATACATAATTACATATAAGGAGTTAGCAAGAACGGACAGACAAAAGGGCGGGTAGTGCGAAACCACAAATAGTTAATAATTGGTATAAGGGTTGCTTGTAGTACTGTGAACCCGTAAAATAGTGAAAAGCTGTGAAACCGCAAGCAAAATGTAAATTTAATAAGGTATAACATACACAATATATTAGGTACTGTCCTCATTTTGCTTCTTGTGTGGTAACCCTACTCTGTATTTTCATAGAATTAAAAAATTAACATTATCTCAGCTAGGAAGCAATGAAATTAAATATTTTATGTGCTAATCCAAAAGAAAAAAACTTGTACAAAAATTTAAGTACAGTAGACTTTCTGATATTTTTCTCGTTCAATAGATAATAAAGTTTTTCTTATACACCAGTGTGTGAACTGAGGGACCCAACATAATGGTTGATATCTTCAAAATGCGCCGATAGATGTTTATGAAATTTTGTCTACAAATTCTACAAATTTTGTACAAAAATTCTACGTAGAAAAATAATTAAAAAAGTCAGTAATATAACGCGAAATGAATATGTCACTTTTGTGTGAACTGAAGGACCATACTTCGGTGGCTATAGATATTTTATTTCTGATGCTATGTATTTGATAAATTTGTAAAAACTTTTACAAAAGTTCTGCTAAAATTCTGTAGTGAAAAAACCATAATTTTCCACATTTTTTTCGAGATCTGGAAAAAAGCGGTGTGTTAACTGAGGGACCACACTCTGAGGGCTGTAGTTCTTAAAACTATATTTTTAAATTCAAACAAATTCCCAGATTTGTTCTACAATTTTTTTTAGACTTCTACAAAAATTTTCTATACCTATTTTGGGGAAATTCAGGTCGGTCCCTCAGTCCACACGTCACTAATCGGAAGTACAATGTTCCCGCGTATATTTCGGTATATTGCATAACAGATTATAGAGTTTGCATCACTATTAAGGAATATAATATAATTAGAGCATAAGTAATATGTTATTATCACTCTCGTCACATTAACCGCTTGTGGTTTTCTGCTCTGTACAAATAATTTAACTTTAATTTGTAAGTTTAATAACTGTTTAGTTATTCAGAAGATAGGTTTATAGCTACATAATAATTTATTTTGCTTGCAAAATGAAGTGTGTCGTTTTCTTGTTTGTGTTGTGTGCGATGCAGATTGATAATATAGACACAAGTGAATATGCAAAGGTAAGATAAGAGTAATTTAAGTTGGTAGTACAGAGAAATATACATTTTAATGAGTTTCATAATGGACAAATACCAGCATTTAATCATGTTCATTGTACAGTGATAATGTGTATTTGCTAGCAAATGCAGATGTAACTGCAACAGGAGATTAATGGGCGGTTCTAGTATTTGAATTTTGAGGTGATCAAAGGGCGTAGGTTCCGAAACTTTTTTGAAGAACGGGTGGCAACTCGTTCAAACTCAACTATATTCTTAGTTGGTTGAACAAAAGTAACGATAAAATTGTTTTTTTTTACTGAATTATGTGTTTGACCTGAATACTTATCGTAGAATCAAAAGATGGAATTGACCTATTCAAATTCAACAAAAATCTATAGACAAAGTTTCAAAAACACTCAATACTGAATATTAAACATGATTAATTTTGTAGGCACATCAACTATTCCAAATTAGAAAACTGCCAGAATCCTGTTTAGACTTTTATTCTCTCTAATGCTTTGGTCAAAGTAGGTATTTTCGTCATTTATTCATCATAAATCTAATGCGACCTCCAATATACTAATTTGGACGACGTTAACTGCGACGGAATATTTTGTGTTCTTTATTATAATAAACTACGTAAATAATATAGATTTGTAATCTATTGACACCTCCATTATTGAAATCGGGACAGTAATTTAGGCGCTACGGTGGAACAAATAGACATACATACATAGACTGCCAATATCATTACCCTTCCTTTAGGCTTCGCCATATTCTGGTTCCGCGTAAAAAATGTAACTCCTATTGTCACCATATTTTTAACAAAATATAAACATCAATTTATTTCAATGCAGGTACCTGAAACTTAAAAGCCATATAGATATTAGATACGTAGGTAGGTTGTACATGGAAACTTACAAGTTTCTATCTCCTATAGTTTAGAAATGCCAGGGGGGACCAACTTATAAACAACTTTGGAGGCCGATTACTCAAAAATGGTTGACTTTGTAAAGAAAACATTTATCAAATCTTGTCTTTATTTTAAAAGACCTATTCAACGATACTCCACATGATGGGGTAGAAAACAAAATATTTTTCATCCCCACTTCATGGAGAGCCACCCCTAAAATGTTAAATTATTATTATTTTATGAAGCCGGAGCCGAGATCTATACACAATCTTTAAATTTACCAAATTTTATCAATTTATATTCATAATTAAAGAAGCTAGAAGTGCGCACAGACAGACAGACAGACACACATAAAATGACAGAGACAATTTTTTTTAAACAAATTTCACAATTGAAATGTTTTGTTCACTAATATATGATTCTATTTATATTTTTATAAAACTATGTACTAATATTATTCCATGCCCATAAGGGCCGAAATTATGATCAATTGTAATTGTGTTTAAAGATTTATTATCGCTTAAGTATCTACCTAGTTAATAAGCTGTTAATGTACATGACAATACACAATCGAATTGTTTATATTATGTACCTACAGATAAGTAATTTGCTTTGATAAAGTATATAGATATAGGAATGTATTAATATTACGTAGCTATACGAAATATGCATGTCATGTTAGTCTGAATCTTCTCTGTTTACAATTAACATCTTTAGGTACGTTCAAGTGTTTCAATTAATATGTGTTTAAGTTTAATAATTTAGCATCGTCAATTTAAGAGTTAATAAAATATAGCAACGATTTTCTCCAGAAAACTTATGCGAAGAATAATAAGACTTCCTAAGAAATATTGTAAACATGGTAAGTAATGAAGTCTCAGATTTCAAAAGGAAGAAGACGATTGTACCTACTTATAACATAACAATACATAAATTTCAAGTGCGCAAAATAATTCTACTTATTAGATTAATTATTCATAACGTTGTTATTAGAAATCTTAAGTAAAAACTAAAAGCAATATTAGATAGCTGATTACGAACTCTTTTTCTTCTTCTTTCGAGTATTGCGCATTAACACTGACAGTAACAAATGACAGATGACAGATAAATCTTTTTATTTTATTTATATACGGCATCGGCTTATAACCATTTGCCAGTGTCAAGTTAAAAAGGCGGGAAATAGAACTTTCGTTTCAACTTTCAACACCGTATTCCTAAATCGTCAAGTCTAAAGTCTAGTCAAAGTCCAAATAAATAGTCAGTGCAGTCCATGAGTCATGTCAGTCGATTCAGTAAAGTGGTAGAAGCTGTACTGAAAGTTCCTAGGGAGTCTTGGAGGGAAACTCAAAATAGCACGTTTTTAGAAGTTGTACCACTTGCCCACACTTGTGCACGTTAAGGAATATTTAATGGTTAATATTCTAGCAATATTACACATTAAAAACCGAAATAACACAAATTAATGAAAAAAATAAAAAATGCACAACGTCACCCATTGAATTCCCCGGCAAACCTCCCAGTTATGTCTTCTTCTTTAAAGTTTATAGATACAACTGAAAGTTTTAAAAAATCTGCCGATATACCTGCTGTACAATGTGCATAACTTTATCATACATTTTTTATCATTTTCAGAGGAGGACGCGTGTATGTGTCATCGGTGCTGGGCTAGCTGGTCTAACTTCAGCTAAATACTTGAAAGAAGAGGGTATCGATTTTACAGTATTAGAGGCGTCAAATTACGTCGGCGGGACCTGGCGATATGATCCCAGGGTTGGGACAGATGAGCATGGCATGCCTCTCCGCACTAGCATGTACAAACATTTGAGGTGAAAAATATTTGCCTTTCTTGAAAAGAACCAAAAAATTGTTTTAGATACAAAAATGAAACGGTGACTGGCATTGAGCTTAAACTTTTAAGTATGTGGGTAGTACTGAGTATAAAATATTTTAAAAACGTAATATTTTCAGAACCAATTTGCCGAAACCTACAATGGAACTCAGAGGTCTTAAAATTCCTGAAGATCTGCCGTCCTTTCCGACGTGGAATCAGTATTATAATTATATTCTAGATTATGTTAAACATTTTAATTTAAAACCACACATAAAAGTGAGTATATTTCGATTTCCATTTCTTCTTTACCGTCTTCCTTCCTTAAATTCAGAGAACTTATATTTAACTAAGCTACTTTGTTTCAGTTTCTTCACAATGTGATTTTAGTTTCAAGAGTTGAAAATACTTGGAGGGTGAAATATCAAAATATAGTCACCGAGGAGGTGTTTGTCGAAGACTACGATTTTGTTTTCGTTGGTACAGGACATACAACCACGCCTCTTCTACCGAATATTCCCGGCACTGAAAAATTTAATGGTAAGTGCTTGGATTTCCAAGCATCTGGTTAACACCGTTAGAAATACGGAAATGTATGTAACTCTGATAGACCTCTACAAAAATAACATGATCCTCGTGATGGCTTAGTTTAAACTGCGCAACGGATTTTAATGTAAATTACAGTACATGTACGGATGTATTTAAAAGTAAATTCTAATGTCGCAGGAACAGTCATCCACAGTCACGATTACCGAGAACCAGACCGCTACAAAGGTCGAAGAGTTCTTATCGTGGGCGCGGGTCCGTCCGGAATGGACATCGGCTTGGATGTGACTGAGGTATGCAAGACATTGTACCACAGCCACCACTCCAAGGTGAACTTCAGAGCGCAGTTTCCCCCGCATTACATAAGGAAACCGGACGTGAAGGAGTTCCATAACACTGGCGTGATATTTGTTGATGGTACCTACGAAGAGATAGATGACGTCATCTTTTGTACTGGTAAGTCTTTCTACACTTTTGAATAGGTAGACTGGAATCTTATACCTTAAACGAAATAATGTTGTATATGTATATTTTATATATTAGGTTTCTCGAAAACGGCTGCAAGTATTACCATGAAATTTAGTATGCAGGGAGTTTTGCGGGACAAAATCTAGCTAGGTCTTATCCCTGCGAAACTGCGCATTTTTAAGCTATATATGTATGTTTTTTCGTTGTGCAACAATATATCAATAATTTACTCTATTATGTCAGTCCGCTTGGCAGTTTGGTATGCGTATGTATAATTTTTGCTTTGTTCGAAAATTGGGAATCCCGGTCAGATAAATATTTTTGTGATTTTGATTTTTTTTTAATTTATCAGAACTCCGAGTAATGCTCGGTAAGCCAGGTAATAATAATAATATGATAATGTACCTACTTAGTTACTACTTTTCAGTCGAGATGTTTAGCAAAATTTCACTCATATTCACTAAATCCCGGAGAACCGTAGTTTTTGCTGCGAATAAAAGTAGTCTATATGTTACTCCAGAGATTAAACTAGTACCATACCAAATTTCATCCAAATCCGTTCAGTTGTTATTACGTGAAAGAGTAACGAACATACATCCAAACATAAAAATGATATGATGGATATCTTCGTCGTCGTGTTTTAATGACTTCGAAAATCTTTTGAATAGAAAAACGTTAGTAGGTCTAATACCTACTAACGTTATTTCTATTCAAAAGATATAGATTTTAACCTTAAAATGTAATATATTTGTAAGGTCAAACGGATAATCTATACAACGTTGCTATCTTTGTCTGATACGTTGAAAAAGTCACTTGACAGACAAAGATAGCGACGTTGTTTAAGTTATTCGTTGTGTAAACATTTTTATTAGTAAGGGGGTATACGTATGATCTAGATATATAGATATAGATGTATAGATACGCGACGTCATAATACGAACAAACTTTGAGGATGATCAAACTAAACAAAGGTAATATCATAACTTCCGTAAAATTTGTCAGGTTACCAATACTACTACCCTTTCCTGGACGAGAGCTGCGGGCTAGAAATCCACCCCCGCAGCGTGACGCCGCTCTACCAGTACATGGTCAACATCAACCAGCCCAGCATGGTGCTGATGAGTCTGGTCGTCCGCGCGTGCGTGGTCGTCGCCATTGATGCGCAGGTAAGTACGCTAGATAGGTACTAGTTACCAGGGATGTAACGGAAGTGATGATATCGGAACCGGAGTCGGATTCTGAGTGTGTAAATTTGTTTAATCGGAACTGGAGGTGAAAAAAAATTTAAAAGAAGGCTGTTGTGATTGTAAATGTTTCTTTTCCGATTCTAATTTAATTAATTATCCATATTCAGTAACATCAAGATTGAAGAGACTTTAAATGACTTTTTAAAGAAGAAGTGATACATTCCGTGAATATAATATCTTTTCACAAAGTTTACACTTTGCTGTCGTCGGACAAACATCGTAAAAATAATTCCAAATAAAACTTGTTATTGGTGTCATTGTCCAAATTAAATAAATATGTCATATTCCAATATTTACCCAAACACACCAACACTTATTAACAACTCTAAGTTTACTTGAAACCACGATCACGAATGCAAAACAATAATAAATGAATGAGCTGCCGCTCTGCCGACCTCCGATATACCTCCGATTCAAAAGTTTCGGAACCGGAACAGGAATCGGAAGTGCAAATCAATCGGGGGGTCCGACCTTTCGGAACCGGAATCGGACCTCCGTAATAACCTAGCGTCTAGCGTCAACTAGCGTCAACTAAAAGCAGTTCTTATTTATCGCCTTTATATTTTTATTTTTTTCGTAATAAAATCGTACAAACTAATAGGCCGGCTCGACTGCCGCAGGTACCTCGGCTTGACAAAATTACAGTTTTTTTTTGTTGATTACATTATTAAAATCAAATCAAATTAATTTTTTTTTATTTTTAAATTGGTATTTTTAAATACTCTTTTTGAACGTCGATACTACGTGATGCCTACCACCGGTTCGAGAACTAACCCAGCGAGAAGAGCCGGCAAGAAACTCGTCTGGGGCCATCTTTTACCAAAAAGATGGAAAATTATTCTTTTAAAATCAAAATTATTACAATATTTACTTATGTCTATGTAACAAATAATAAGATAAGATAAGGAGCCACCTTATTCCCAAGGTGTGCCGTCTTGAATGAAGTCATTAATTTTATAATACGCTTTGGCACACAAACGTTCTTTAACTACTTTTTTAAACTTATTAATGGGAAAGTTTTGAACCTTTTCTGGGATTATATTGTATAAGCGTATACATTGGCCTTTAAAGGATTTACTAACTTTGCTTAGTCTGAACTTTAGTATTATTAATTTTGTATACGAATTACGAGTGTTTAGTACCTAAAATAACATACTTAACTAGCTGTCTGACATACGTTGTGCTGTCTTAGCTATGAACTGAGTGCTAAGTGTGAGTTTTTCTTTTGGTTGCGTTTGGTGTTTACTAGGAATTTGTATGTGATTTGACCTAGTTGTCGCGTTTACAACTAGGTGACGCTGTAATGGAACACAGTGAACAGTTAGTATGAGAAAATTCAATCGTCGTTTTTAATATTTTCCCCGCAGTTGTTCCAATAGCTCTCACCGTTTAAACCTTCTCTGAACTTCTACAATAGTAGTCCAGTCGTTCTCGAGTTTTAGCGAGACATTGAAATTGCAATCCATTTTTGTATATCCATATAATGCCTATGTAACGTGTGCAGCAATTTTATATCCAGGCTGAAGTCTGATTCTAATTTTACAGGCGCGATATGCAACTGCACTAGCCAAGGGGAACTTCACTCTGCCGCCCAGAGAGAAGATGATGGAGGAGTGGCAGAGGAGAGTTGACGGCATTCGTTCCAGAGGACGACCGATATCGGACATCCATTTCCTGGCAGAAAAAGAAGTAAGCAAATACTTCCCCTTTTTTATCTAAATTTCTATCTCCTGTTTTAAGTCGACAATATTAATATAATGCAATAAGTATTTCTAAAGTACTACGGAACCCTTAAAAGCGCTCTAAACCAATAAGGTCCAAACCCTCGGCTCATTTTCAGACTCAAAAGCTGAGAAAGACTACTTTGTTAAGGAGAGTTACATCTTATATTTTAAACGAGTAAATCTTGTAAGTTTATATATAATCGGAATCTCGGAAACGGCTACAAGTATTTCCATGAAATTTAGGTAGTTTTGGGGGAGAAAAATCGATCTAAGTAGGTCTTATACTTGGAAATCTGAGCAATTTTAAGTTAAATATCTTTTGTTCTTTCGTCGCGTGATAAGATATGTCATGTGTGATGTGAGTGATTTCGATTTCTTAATGTTAAATCGGGTTGGCGGTTTGGTTAGCATTGAACTTTTTGCGTTGTTGGCAAATTGGTGTCTCGGGTTCGGATCCCTATCAGACGGATATTTTAGTGATTCTTTTTCATTTATAACTTCCTACTAAGATTTTAAATGTGAAAGTTTGTGAGGATGGATGGATGGATGTTTGTTACTCTTTCACGCAAAAACTACTGAACGGATTTTGACGAAATTTGGTATGGTAGCTTGAGTTCTGGATTAAAACATAGATATACTACTTTTTATCCCAAAAAATACAGTGTTCCCGTGGGTACTATGTTTTTTTAATTATTTTATAGTTATAGTAAGCCTCCGAGCAAAGATCGGTCGCCCTGGTAGCTCAGTAACTAAATCGGTAGCCCAGTAAAATCGGTAGCCCAGTAACTAAATCCGTAGCCCAGTATAATAGGTAGCCCAGTAAAATCGCTGGCCCAGTAAAATCGGTAGCCCAGTAACTAAATCCGTAGCCCAGTATAATAGGTAGCCCAGTAAAATCGCTGGCCCAGTAAAATCGGTAGCCCAGTAACTAAATCCGTAGCCCAGTATAATAGGTAGCCCAGTAAAATCGCTTGGCCAAGTAAAATCGGTAGCCCAGTAACTAAATTATAAACAAATTAAACATGTTTTTTTATTTATATTTCAGGATGAATATTACGAAGGGCTCTCAATTGAGTCGGGGATAGATAGAGTGCCCCAAGTCATGTCCAAAATACGCCTTAAGGACACCGAAGCCAAAATAGAGAATTTTTACACGTTCAGAAACTACGACTACAGTGTTGTAGATAACGACAACTTTACGAGAAGACTGATCGATGAAAAGGATAGATATAAATACAAGTTCGCTCCTTAACTTTTAAATAATACAGGTGTCTTATGGGCATGTCCACATATAAAATGATTAATTTAGAACCATTGATATTGTATCTAATAAAAAGATCACGTTAAAATATTTCTCACCATTTCCTGTGCATGAGTATTTTAAAGAAAAGTAATTAAAATTAATTTGTTACTGTTTTATTTTCTAGTTATATAAAATCCCTACAGGCTGTATTTCTTTACAAGTAGGTATTCTATGGATACTCAACAGTCCGCCGGCGTGGCATTAAGTAAGTGGTAACATTTTACGTCATTATTTCAGTAAATTATTTTCATCGCAACAGATGCGACTAACAAATACAGATATTTACATTTTGTTTTAATTAAACAAATCAATTCGGTACCTACATAAATTATTTTAATTACTAACAGTCTAACAAATATAATATAATATCTTTGTAAGTTTTGTTTGTTTAATTCTTAAGTTATAACTATTTAATATTATTAATTATATTACAAATCTTAATACTTGGAATATATTACACGAATGGAATATAATGCGAAGATGTAAAACAGAATTTCACCAAGTTAGAGAAAAGAAAAAATACCTATTATACCCTGTTTCTCTCGAAACGGAATAAAAAATCACCCAGTTTAATGGACATACGATCTGCAATCCATATTAATATTTAAACCGACTTACAGTAAGGAGGAGGTTACAATCGACCCGGGGATATTTTGCTTTTTAATGACTGGCCAAAACTAAATTATAACCTAAATCTATGTCTCGATGGGACAGTGCAAGCTCCTGGCGCCGCCGCCCGCGTACGAGCGCCGATAGTCGTACGGGTCGAGCACTTCGTAGTCGTAGTCTCTGTAGTTGAGCAGGTCGTCCAGTCTGTTCACCGCGTTGAAGTCCCTGATCTCCTTGTATATGGGTGGGATTCGGGCCACGCCGGCCTCCGCTGTTAAGTTCGCGAAGTAGTAGTCCTGAAGAAAAAGGGATAATTTTCCAATGATAAATTGAATTAAAATAAATTTTTGAAATAATGGGATCTTATAATTTCACCGTAAATAATCATTTAATGTGGGTCGTAAAGTCAATTAAGGCTATGAGTTGTGGGTACCTATTATTCCGGATAATGACGGAAGGTTTTTTTTGTGCACTACACGGAATTTTATCGAACAGCAGACAATTTTTTACTTATAATGCTCTATTTATATTTTAGTAATATAGCCATTAAAAGTAAAAAATTGGCGTATAATGCTCAAAAAACCTACCGTATTTATCCTGAACATAATAAAGCTTGGAGATTGATCCGTTTGTAAACTATACGTCACCCGTACTACGGCCAACTGTTTTATATTATATCCTCCTATAAATATTTTTTCTGCACTCTGCGCAGTAACTTATTAAGTATTCTTATCTCATTGATAAAAACTATTCAGTCACGTATCTTATAGACTCGTACATAGTAAGATCATAATATTGTTAGCATCAGTCACGATTGCAATTATAAAGCTGTCAAGTTCATGGTCGTGTTTAAAGTTTATGGACGCATTTAAATGAACAATAAATTTGATCTATGTAGGTAATTAAAAATTAAGCAAAAGGTTTCAAATTCATAAATTATCCTATCGAAAATTATGTTTGATTAACTGAAAAAGGTACAGAATTACGTACCTACAAAGTACAAACCCGAGTAAACAGTGGAAGTATTGAGAAAAAATTGTATTTGTAAGTTAATTAACCATGCTACTACATAACCTTTGCACAATTGCAATCAGTAAAGGCACAGTTTTATCTCAGGACATAGGTGAACCAAATCAAGTCATCAAGGAATTAAATGCAGAGCTACGAACCTAATACCTACGTATGTACATACACGTACGTACCTACTAACTCGGATCAAATAAAAAAGGGGAAAAGCTTTGTCAAACAAAAACTGAGTCCGGTTTTTATGTACATAGTGCGCGTGTGGGTACGCAGTACGCACAACATACATGAGAAACCACACACCGCGAGACGCGACAGCTCGCCTTACAAGGTAAGGCGCAGTTTAGTATCATTACATGTGTGTGCGTGACACTGTGTAATTACAGGGCGAGGAGTAGCGCGTAGCTTAGACCGGCCTCACTGTGCGGTTCGCAGAACTCTGTTTTCACATTTTTATTTGGTCTGGGCGTACTAACGTCACTTTGACGTTTTTACCCGACTGGAAAGAAGGGTATTGTTTCTTTATAACTTGAATTAACCGTACTTTACTTCAAGATTGAACGCCTAAATGAATGAAGTTGTAATATTTACCATGTCATCTCCTACTGTATTGACGTCGACGATCTTCTTATAGTTGTCTTGCAGCGTGTGGACGTGGTCCAGCCAGATCCGAAGCATGTCCTCCTGTGAGGGCAACTTGAATTTACCCGCGATCAGCGAGGCTACGTACTGTGCCTGTAAGTAAATATTTTCTTTTAGCGACATATTTATAGGAATTATATATCTATACAAATAAATAAAATTTAAGTGTTTATTTGTAATTTCAAATTGAGAGCTTTGCACTTAAGGCATATTATGATAGAATATACGGTACCTATTACTACCTACACCAAAAATCTAATCTTAAAAAAGCCGTGTGGTGTCGTGGGACACCGGATAGGAACGAAGTTCATAATTACAAAATATTAATTTTAAGTTCTATTCCAGGTATAAAGAAAATAATAAAGACTATACATAAAAATCTTACGTTACGGACGTTTTTTCCCGGCTACCTTTTTTACCTCTCCGCATCGACCCATAAGGAATTTCGTTCCAAAGTATTATCTGTTCGTCTGTCTGTCTGTCTGTTGCTTCCGATAATTGTATAAAACGACTAGGCCGATTTTCACATGGCTGATGTTATAAGGAGTAACTTAGTCTTCTTCTTCTTCTTCTTCTTCTTAGGGTTCCGTTTAAAAATAGGTTTCTATTTCTATTAGTTCCAACAAACGAAGTTGCGGGCACCAGCTAGTACCAAATAAACCTGATCCTGACTGATGATATAGACCTAAATGCCTCGAAACATAATGTACAAAATATTTATTTTGATTTTTAAATTAGGATTTTTTTATAAGATAAAATATTTAATAAATTGATTAGGGTTATCGAAAATCTTCAACGTTTAGAGGTGCCAATCAAAAGCATTGAAGTTAGTTTCACCAAATTTCCTATCCAAAAAAAATATATATACAGCCGAATGCATAACCGCCTCCTTTTTTGAAGTCAGTTAATAAAAAAAGCGCTCCTTAATCAAAATTACAAAGAACGCTAAAGCTACCTATCTGGACACTCGTAAGTGATGATCACATTGACGACGCCGAGAAAGGTCATGCTGGGATATCGGATGTTGACAATATGCCGGTATAGCGGCAGCACGAACTTGCTAGAGAGTGGAGAGGGCGAGAGGGTTAAACCAGTCTACAAGAATGAAGAAAGTATACCTACAGAACTAGCCTAACTCGAGTCTAGTATGTCAGTCCGATTGGCAGTTTGGTATACGTATATGTAATTTTTACATTGTTCGCGAATTCGGAATGTTCCACAGTTCCCAGTTAACATTTTTTGTGATAGGTTTTTTTTTAATCTACTGGAGCTCCGAGCAAAGCTCGGTTACCCAGGTACTTACTGTAAGTTTAAGAGTGCTAAAACTGACCTGGACATCCATAGTCCGAGTGATGACAGTATTCACCACGCCGAGGAAGGTCATGCTGGGGTGTCGGATGTTTACGATGTGGCGGTACAGCGGCAGCACGAAGTTGCCGGAGAGGGTTAGACCGGAGCTCTTGTCCACGAAGGGGTGGCTGTAGAAGTAACCTGGGAATAGGGAGAAACTAGTGTTAATTACGGTGAGTGGAGGTATTGACTAATAGGGTCAAGTGAAGCTACTCCTAAATTAATCATGATCTTACAGCAGTTTAAGTGGTGGAAACGAAAATGCAATCTATAGCAAATTGGTAAATTGGGTAACACGCAAAACCAAAATGTTTAAACGAGGTTCTAAGATCTCAAGACCAGTCATTATCTGATGGCGCGGCCGCGCAATCGCCAAGTCTTAAGTTTGTATTCTGTACTATACGATAAAAATAGCCTTAGTAGATGTAACAATAACTTACCTGTACAAAATATGGCATCATCAACCTCCTCGAACGTGCCATCTTCGAATATCACGCCATTAGGAGTAAACTCCTTGATGTCCGGTTTCTTCACATATCTGTCGCCGAAGTTGGGCTCGTTGTACTTTTTGTGGTGGCTATGGACCAGTTTGGCTGTGACGTTGCTGAGGTGTATGGCCAGGTCAAGGCCAGACGCACCAGCACCTAGCAGAAGAACTCTGCGATCCGCGTATGTCGCTGGGTCTTTATAGTCGTGGCTGTGGATGATTTTGCCTGCAAACACAATAATAAGAGTTTTAAGAACGAAAACAAAATTTTAAGTCACCTCCGAATTGTCAAGCAGCAAAAATGGCAAACGTGATTTTGATGAATTATTATAGCTAAGAACACTCTCGATCACGTCAGCTTTTAAACGAAAAAGATCGCATTTAAATTGGACCAATCGTTTAGGAGCTACGATGCCACGACACAAGTACAGACAAACAGACATATCAATCTTATAACACCCCTCTTTTTGCGTCTAGGGTTGAAAATATAGGATTTATTAGGGACTCACGTTTGTCCAATAGGTACGTAGAAATAAATAGATTCATCCTTATTTTAATCGACTGGAAGGATACTTCCTGATTACTGGAGAAAGCTTAAGTTATGAGAAAGTACTTCTTAAATCTCAAGTAATTATGTTCACGTACATTCTACATAATACATACAAAGTACAACCAACTTTAATTACTATATTTTGCGTCACGGAATGTTTTATGTTATGACTGTCTTCTGCACTTACGAAAGTACCGTGTGAAATTTTACTAACTTCATTGCCTCACAACATTTTATATAAAATATAATTAGCACAATGTAACTAAATCGTAATATACCTACATAATAACGTAACCAAGAGCATGTCAGGACATGTCTAAGAAGGGTTCCGTGACTATAAACGCGCAATAGGTTTTATTTAAAGTTATTATATTATTTATGATGTCAACCCAAGACATATATACACAATCTATGACTATACCAAATTTCAGAATCGAAACTATAAGGGTGTACTACAACGGAACCCTAAAAATGTTCCTATTACCTAAGATATTCTATTTCAGTAGCTGCTAAGTAATTATTTTATTTATTTATTTATAGCCCTTATTACAGAGCTTAACTAAATAGACTAAACAATGTGTAACTTAAATTATACTTATGTTTACTTAATCTCGTCTTTCTATACTTTTTAAAAAGATATTTATCTTCCTGTCTGTCGCTCCGTGTGCCATTTGGCAAATGCCTCCTCCAGCCTCTTCCATTCAATTATATCTCTAGCTACTCTGCTCCACATTATCCCTGCTGTGTTTGAAGTCAAGAGGAAGACAAAACAAAAGATGGGCAGATGCCCATCTTTTGTTTTGTCTTCCTCTTTGTCTTTTGCCGTTTGTAGGATACCATTCCGTTACATTTTTAGTCCATTTGTATTTACATCTTATCATTTGTCCTGCCCATTTCCATTTAAGCCTAATTTATCTATTTTTATTTTTCATCATTTCTTTTAGAGCCCAGTAATTTTTCCAAGCATTTGCAACTCTTCTTCCCAGTTCTTTATTAGTTATATCTATTATTACTTGACCTAAATATATTTAATTATTATAAAACGCACTGTGTTTTCTTTTGCAATACCGCCCCCATATACATCATTAATCCTTAGAGCCGTTTCTGCAGCACTGGTGCCACGGTGGAACTCGTACTCGAAAATAATACGATATTTCAAGTTTTCCATTTTGTAAACAGAGTGACGCAAAAAAAACCAAAAGAGGAAAAAACAAATTAATTACGGTTTTCGGAACACAAATGCATGAGTAAGTAGTGATAAAAATTTTAAATTGGAATTCCTAACCAAAGAAGATATATTTGAGATCAAAGTACAAAGTACGACAAAACCCCAATTTCATATATAAGGACCTAATATTTGATGACAGGCTTATTGAACTATAGTTATTAATTTGGTTCTTCCCACCTTTCTTATGTAGTATTTTAATCGTAGAAGATGTCCATTGTTTTGTGATATACTCTTTTATGATGATATTATTGAATAATCTTGTATGTGAAGTGAGTATATGCTTTAATATCCCTTTAAGGAGTTCATTAGATATCTTATCATCTCCGTTGCTTTTTTTGACTTAGGATTGCTTTCCTACTTCACAACTTAGGATCGGAGTGACTTCATCTTAGTTTTTTGTATTTTTTGGACTATCATAATCAGTATTGTCTTGATATAAATAACAAATATAATGAAAATAGCCACAGACTTCTTTAAGACGTTAGTCTTAAAGAAGTCTATTGCTATTTTAATTATATTTGTTCTAACCATTTCTGTTTTTCCTTTATTTATTTTAACTTTAGGAATATATGATGTGTGACCTTTTAGTTCTATAAAAGCCATTTTAATACAACCTGATTTTGTATATTGTATTTTATTTTATTTGTTCATTGGTCTTTCCTGTTTCCTAATAGTTTTATTAATTTCTTTACTAATTACGGCTATTTCGTTTTTGGTGTCTTTCCTGTTTTTTATTAACTTTTTTCTTTGAACTAGTAGCTCTCTTGCTCTTGGTCCTATCTTGTCTTTGTATTTGGTTTGGTCGATTATTTCACTATTGATGCTAAGCAGTGCTATTTCTATGTTTTCATATTCTTTTTGTGTGTCACCATTTTCATTGTATTCATTTAGACGTGTTACGAGCGTTTGCTCGTAATAGGCGATGATTCGTGTTAAAATTAAGATTGTTTATGGTGTCAACAACCTTAAATGCTCGTAATTTATACTTAAGTATGAAATCTATTTAATTTGTGTATTTTGTAACTGGTGAAACCCTCGTCTATTTTCTGTTTTTTCGTTTCTTGAAGAACGTATTTGTGATATATAAGTTGTATTGAAGAGCGAGGTCTAATGAATCTTTGTCCATTGTTGTTACGTTTTTCAGTACAAAATTTTCCAGTTACTCGTAACGAGATTCCATTGTATTCGCCAATTTGAGTATTGAGGTCTCCCATAATTATGAGATACTTGTGTGTATTTTTAAAACTGTACCTAATAGTTTGTAAAAATCATCTTTCTGGTTATTATCGGAGGGCTTAGTTGGTGCATATATTTGTACGATTGACCATGGTTCAATTAAGATAATATTAACCACTGCTATTCGTTCCGATATACCTATAAACTTTTTTATTTTGTCTTTTAGGTGTTGTTTTATAAGAAATCCTATCCCATATTGGCCTTGTGTTTCGCCTTTATAGTACATGACGTAGTCTTCAAAAGCCAGTCTTTTTTCATCCAGTCATTGCACCTCGGAGAGTCCAATAATATCCTATTTCATAGTTGCTAGGGCTTGTTCCAGTTCGGTGAGATGTTCGTCTGTTCTTAGAGTTCTGGTGTTGAGCGTTCCGATAAATACGTTTTGTTTTGCAGAGATTGGAAGGGTTTGGTCGTAATCCCCACGGTGATCAACCCGGATTGGGGATACGGGGGGTGGGGGGGGGGGGGGGGGGGGGGGGGGGATGTATGCAAATAGTAGACAACGTAACAGGTAAAACATAAAAATATTATTAAACTATATATATTACAGCTATCTGTTACATTTTTCATTTATTTTTCTATTATTAAAGACTAAGTTCGAACATAAAATAGTAGGTAAAGGAAAACAGAGGAATTATTTGGCATCATGATATAAAAAAACATCGGTTTAAATAAGTAGGTAAAACTAGAGTTCAGACATTGAAAAGAAAAAAATGAATATAGGTAATACAAGAATGTCATAAAAATGTTGCAATAAGGCGGACGTAAAATATGTCTTCGAGTAATCAAAGATTAAAGCTTCATTACACATTAAATCAATTAAATGATATAAGCTACATAACTTAGATACTTATAAAATATAATTATATTGTTTCAAATATGACTTAGACACAGTATAACTTATCTAGTATGAATAAGATCTTACAACGTGACCAAGACCATACTTTAATTGCTATGCATGTACTGGATCTTTTTTATTCCGTTTCGATAAAAACAGGGTATAATAGGTGCATGTAATAGAGTAGGTACCATAACTTGGTGAGTTTGACAACATCGCACTACTTATTTAAAATTATTATTTACAATGTTATAAATTTGATAAAGTTATAAGTTTAATTTGTATTTCAGAAAAAAATACAAATAATAATTGTTATCCTATTGACCCCTGTTGGCCACTATGACATTGTTCATGATTGGAGCGTACGAAGGCGCGCGGCGCGTGGGGTGCCACCCCGTCGTGTAGGTGTCCACCCGGTTGAGTGACCAAAATTCATGACTTTTTTAGATTTTCCAACTTTCAAATACTTGAGCTTTACACAAAATATGTAAATACCTTTATTTTATTTTTTATACAAAACATGTCCTGTTTCTCTCGAAACGTAATCAATAATAGTCACCCAGTATAGCTATAATTATGTATAACATAATGATGATAGAAGCTCGTACTCATAACATGTTGGACACAATATGGTCGGACGACAGACATAAAAACTCTACACTTCCGTGGTCTAATGGTAAATCGGCGAGGACGACGGCTTTCTCTCGACCCCAGGGGTCATAGGTTCGACTTCCGCAGCGAGAAACAATGAAGTGTTTTAGTGTCCTATTGCGAATGTACGATAGAAATAGAAGCCTTTTATGGTAGGTCAAGGGCGAAATATGCGATGTATTTGGTATTTCTGCGGGAGACCGTATAGGGATAAAGTATAGCTCCAAATACCCAGAGATACTTCAATTAAATAAAGCTGGCTCTTCCTTCTACCTACCTTCGTTTGTTGAATCCGTTTTCGAGCCTACCTTTGAAAGTGTCCATTCCCGGGAAACTGGGCATCTTCGGTTTGACGTACTGCCCGCTTCCAATGATGACGAAGTCGCAGGGCACGGTGTAGTTGACCCTATCTGCCGTGTTCATGTACGTCAGCTCCCAATGACGATTAGCCCACTTCACCGACATGACGTAACTGCGGAACTAAAACATACCATTAGGGCCACTTAGGGCTTACGTACTGCTAAAGACTGAAGTATTCAGTCTTTTTTTTTAGGTAAAAAAATATATTTGCTATAAGAGTCTATTCGACTTTTTTATTGCGGTTGAAAAAATAATCGGCAATATTTGAAGAAACATGGCATCTGTTTATTACCCAAGTTTCGGAACCTCAGCCTAAAAAGTAGAGCTATCAATTTCGAAAAATATTCCGTTGACAAAATGTTTTTTTGGTCATTTAGAGGTGAATGCCACCAATTTGATAATTTACTGTCCATTAAATGTTTCTTACAAAGGATCAGATTCCAAAATATCATTAAAAATATTATCAGTATTATCATTTTTAAAACATTAGGATAGGTACAAATATGGGTAAGCTTGCTATATTTTAAGCTCAACAAAGATTATTATTTATTTGGATCTTATATCGACACCCAAACATACAGTGTCATTGATCCGAACTCCTGCTGAATCATCGCATTTATGGATATTTATTGTCATCAATACAAATACAGTATATCAGATCGAATATTCATTATTTTCTTTTAACTTTAATATAAATCACGTAAACTAATATTAATTATGGTTCCATATTTGACATAAACTGTTATTTTATATAAAAAAAGGTAAGAGCTTATATCTATTAAAGAGTTGCGAGTAAAAAAGGCAATATATTATAATAATGACCTCATAATGATGCATCATTTGTTATTAATACTCCATAGTTCATTGGCATAGGTTTGAAACTTTATGATTACAAAAATAAAAGAAATGTCTGATGTACAAACATTATTATAAAATCTTACCGACCTGTATATTGTCTTCAAAACCGAAGTGTTTCACGAATGATTTCAAATATTTATAGAAACATGTTCCTGTGGGATACGAAGGAGTTCCCTCGGGGAAGGGATAACCTCCGAACTCCATAGTCTGTCGTGGTGTATTTGTCCTGCAAAAGTAGTGCAATTTTAAAATAAAATACCCGTCTTCTAAATTAATTTCGTGATCTTTGTCAGAAAATCGCAACTTTTTAGGAAAACTCTGTCATAGCAAAGATGAAACGATACTTGACAAGCTTTTTATCAGAATGTGTTGCTTATAGAAGAAATCAATCTTGAAAATAATATAATAAACTAGCTGACCCGACAGACTTTTTTTTTTTTTAATTCTTCATAGGCTCTTCATCATATGATTATGTCAGCCTTAATTTAACAATGGTAACAATTAACTTAAATCTAATTCCCTTAAATGTAACGAACTAATTACATATCTTAGAAATATATCACTAAATTCCATTTTAAAATTTGACGATGCAACGCTATGTACGAAAAAATACAAGTTGGTACATTTAGTGTGTTGAACAAATTCACGCCTTAAACTTTCGTTCTTCTCACATTCCATAAGCACGTGATACAGGTCCGCGTGTTGCTCTGTCTTAATTATGAAATGTAATAAATAAATAGCTACATCTACATCTACACCTACAAACTACATCTACACCTACACCTCCACCGACACTTACACCTACCAACCTACTGAGGCCGCCCGATTTTTTTTTAATTAAACCAAACAGGTATACTGAACGCACCTATAAATATTTGACAGTCAAGTGGCAAATTGAACACAGCGAACAATTGTGGGAAAATTCAATCATCGTTTTTAGTATTATTCCAATATTTCTCACCGTTTAAACCTCAGAACTTCTGCAGTTATTTCAAGACCAAAATTAGCCAAATCCTTTCAGCCGTTCTCGAGTTTTAGCGAGACATCGGAATTTCAATCAAATTTTATAAAATATATAGAAAGAAGATATAAAGTACATAAGAAGAAGAAGATCAAGCATTATTCCAATTATTTTCTAAAACAGTACTGCGTCCTACCACAGAATAAAAAATAAAATTCTGTTACTACCTAAGATTCTTATACATGCTAGTGAGCACGGGTATGCCATCCTCGTCGGTCCCCACATGGGGATCGAACCGCCACGTGCCGCCGAAGTGGCGTGACGCCTCGAACACCGTGAAGTTGACGCCATACTGCTTCAGGTAGCGAGCTGCAGCCAGCCCGGAGTAGCCAGCACCGATTACGCATGTCCGGGAATCTGGCTGTGGGTGTAGAAGGTAGTTTAGTATTTCATCATGATCATCACTATCAATTGGCCATGGGCGATGGTAATCGTTATCGATCAGGCGGTTCATTGGCTTGTTTGTCCCCTATTTTATACAAAAATAAATATCGAATTAAATTCGATTAAATTGCGTATGATAGTAGTTTAGGCTCTGAAAAAAATATTCTACGAAGTCTTTGGCTTAACTTTACGAAGAAAAGCTAGGGGTTATTTGTGAGCCTGCTACATACTGGTACATTGCGTCATTTGAGCCACGTTTTGGTAACTTTAATCCGACTGTGGCACAAAGTTTCAATTGAATTATGTTACTCGGCCAACTACTGTGACATTGAATATCTACGTGAGTCCAGTACAAATAAGGAAAGATCGGAGGAAAGACAAAAAATGTAGGTAGTTATTGTACTTTTTGGGGATAAGAAGTAACTTACCTGTTAATCCATAGCTTAAACTACTACCTTACGAAATTTCATCAAAATCCGTTCAGTAGTTTTTGCGTGGAATGTAACAAACGTCCACCCATTCATACATCTATCCATCAATCCTCACAAACTTTCACATTTATAAGAGTATTACGATCTTTAAAATTTTGGGTTCTAATTTCGACCGTCGGAAAAAAACACAACTTTTTTTTAACAACTTGAAAATCATTCAAATCATCAAATCATTGTTTTAAAGAATCAAGTAGGACATAACAAAGACTATGTACGTTAGGTTAAATTCACATAATAGTGTAATGACCACCAGTGTATCTAATGAAATTAATATTAGCATGCAGAGCCAAATGCCTCTTAACCCGCTTTTCTCATTGCATAATACGAGTATGTTACGTATGCATTTGCGGTACAAATTATGTATTAATTCTGTGGACAGTTTTTGTCGTGAATTACTAATATGCAAACATAGTGTTACGATGCATTAGCGTTAGGCTGGGAAAAATCTGAGCATTGAAAATAGAACTCTGCGCAAATTGGACAGAGCTTATATTCGAACACACAAATGTCGAGTCAGATGTCAATGTCATATATGACAGCTCGACACTCGACACTTCGATTTTCATCTCTATTGTATTAACGCAGAGTTTTATTTTCAGTGCTCCGAATTATCCCGGGCCTGCCGGATTCTGGATCATATAGTCCCAGTCTTATACTGCCTTAAACGTTTATCTATATGAGTCAAGTTCTGTCAGGATTTGCTGCCATAAGAACTTGATAACATAAGAACTATTCATCAGAATAGGCACAAGGTAAGTACAACAGGACGTGATCATTTTAAGAGCTAATTATATGATACTTTACATATTTTTTCGAATTTGTTTTCACTTGTCCCGGGTAAATAGAGTAAATGTTGTCGTAATGTCCCAGTAGCCTGCTCGCACGACAAGGTAGGTGCAGGTAAGTTAGGAGTTTAAAAAAATCGTTATCACCTTAATGACGACTAACCTAGTAACAAAACGTAAAGCAAAAGTGTTGAAAAATAAAATTAAGTCGGTCACAATGATAAAGTACAAAATATTTCAAAAACTCAGATACTTTGCAGTTGCGTTGAAACTAAGTTTCTATTATAGCCGGTTAAAAAACCCAAATACATAATAGCTATGTAATTATTTATAGTCTAATTCGTTCTTGAGTAGCACAACAGTGCCGGCTCAATTTTGTTATGAGGGCAATATGTTTTTAATTACATACCTACTCACTATGATAACAGAACTGGAATTCCCACTATTTAACATTAATTCCATATAGGACTAACCAAAATATTTGTCATAAGACCCTCAGTGATCCTAGCGACGTAAATAATAATAGATATCTAATGATTCATTTGGATAAACACGGAACTTCGGCGGCGGAATTTCCATTCCGATTTTCGTGAATTCCGTCGCGACGTAACTTTCCTTAAATCTTCGCCAGAATACGGTATATGTGTTGCTACTGATAATAATTAATAATAGCTTTACAGAACGAATCACTCCGAAGTTCCGGCGCGAAAATTCCGTCGAATGTGTATAAAGTTTAAACTTTAAACACACCAAGGATAGGAAAAAATTAAATTTTTACACCACAACTTAAGGCTGGGACTAGGTATATGATCCGGAACAGAACTCTGCGCTGATACAATATAGCTGTCAAGTCAGATGTCAATATCAATTATCAGGCAACTCGACACTCGTGTGTTTGATTTCCAACTCTATTGTATTAGTCCAGAGTTCTATTTTCAACGCTCTAAATTTTCTCCTGCGTTCCGGATCCTGGACAATATAGTTGCAGCCTAACAGCAGTCTCTACTCTCAACATGTATAGAAAAGACGATATGTTCTGAAGTCAAAATTATTTATTATATTTCTTTTATTTTTATTTACCTATTAATTTAAAAATCATCAAATAATGCTTTTATATCTGTTCCCGTTAAAAGTAGTCTTTTATTTACATATTATTATGTCTTAATACTAGAATTTCGCCATGTGGTCGAAATTTGCTCATAATAATTCATGTATTTTAATTTTGAATTGTATAAGGGTTCTCTTGGGTTCTCTTATATATACATAGTAATATAAAAAAATAGGTCAGACTGGATAACAACGGCATAGTAGTCTCATTCACAAGTGCCATTTCGTCCAAAACCTAACCTGGACCACCGAACATTATGATTTTGGTCTAATTCTATTCGGAATGGCATCTAAAACAAACTATCAAAATTCCAAAAGGGGCTGAAAAGAAATGCAGAAATTATATAAAAACAATAACGTAAAGAAATGGTTTGGTTTTTTGGAAATATTTCAAAGACTGCCTTCTAGGTACTCTGCCTGGTGGGGACGACCTGGGAGATTTCTTTGTTTTGTAGCATTTTAAGTTTTGGAGTAGTTATTTTTTTTTAGTACTTACCTACTTTTATGGTACAATTGATTTTGTTATCATAACTAGTTTTTAATTCTTCTTTTTTAATATTGTAATGTGAACCTTTTCAAAGACTATTTGAGATAATCGAAAAGATCCCTAGAGAGCAAAAAAATTCCTAAAAAATAGTCCTACCCCTATGTGCGTCTAAGTGAAAAATTAAAATTTTTGAATTTTTCCAACGGGGATCTTTTCTAAACCCTTTTCAGATTAGCTCCGAAAAGTAAAAAAAATCTAATTTAATCAAATTAGATTTTTTTTACTTTTCGCAGCTAATCATTACAAATCAACGTTATGATTATACGTCAAATCAATGTTAACTTTCAATTGGTGAAAATCAACTAATTAACAAAATAAAGATAATTTAAAAATTAGAATAATGTTTTGGTGACGGATTATTGTTTATTGGTATGTCTACATAGTACCTACCTAATTTTTTTATTCCTTAATATTTAGTGTTTTTTTTTTCATGTGTCTGATTTAGGCGATGCACGCGGCAGCCGAACCACACCGTCCCGAAAAAGTACAGTGTTCCCGTGGTATACTGTATTTACGCAGCCGCAGGCAACAACTAGTAAAGGTTATAAAACAATAAAATGACTTCAAGGATTTTCGCATGTTTAAGCACTTCAGCTAGCTTTCCTTGTGCATAAAATATGATGTCTTCGTGGTACTCTTGTGTCATGTGTCATCATATTTCCCCTTGACACTGTTACCTTACGAAGCAAAGATATAATTCTGTAGAACAAATTTTAGTATACGTATCCACAACTTTTAGTACGAGTATTTAGACTATAGGTTACGATAGTGTTATTGCTGTCAATGCCATATCAAATTTCATCAAAAACTGTTCAGTGGTTTTCACGTGAAAGAGTAACAAACATCCATCCATCCTTCCATACATCCATCCATCCATCCATCCTCACAAACTTTCACATTCTACTACTAATATAAATGTGAAAGTTTATGAGGATGGATAGATGTATGGATGAAAGTGCCCTTCGCAACGTTAAAAAGATTTTAATGACAATTTCTAACAAACGATTTAAACGAGCGCTGCGCCGCGTAAGCAGTGAAACTCGACCGAATTAAAGCTATATTTTTTTTAATACGTTTTTTATACCGATACTATAATATAATTTATTACCGATACACTTCGAATTTCAATACAATAACAAAAAAGTTAAAAAAAAACTATAACCACTCTGTGCTATAAAAAAGGGGTCTAAAAAGGCCGTAACAACAAAATAATTCAGATAGAAATCCAAAAATGCATAGGTATATAAATAATGTAAATAATATAATATAAATTATAGTATATAAATTAAAATATGGTCAAGCTAAAGCCGTGGTTACACCCACTAAGCTGCGATTTGACATCGACTGTGCCGAACCTTATAAATCAAAATCAAATCAAAATCAAAAATTTTTTTATTAAAAATTGGTATTTTTAAATACTCTTTTTGAACGTCGATACTACGTGATGCCTACCACCGGTTCGAGAACTAACCCAGCGAGAAGAGCCGGCAAGAAACTCGTCTGGGCCATCTTTTACCAAAAAGATGGAAAATTATTCTTTTAAAATCAAAATTATTACAATGTTTACTTATGTCTATGTAACAAATAATAAGATAAGATAAGGAGCCACCTTATTCCCAAGGTGTGCCGTCTTGAATGAAGTCATTAATTTTATAATACGCTATGGCACACAAACGTTCTTTAACTACTTTTTTAAACTTATTAATGGGAAGGTTTTGAACCTTTTCTGGGATTATATTGCATAAGCGTATACATTGGCCTTTAAAGGATTTACTAACTTTGCTTAGTCTGAACACTGGCATATCTAACTTGTTCTTATTTCTAGTGTTTACACAATGATTATCACATTTCTTTTTGAAGTTGTTTAGATTCTTTCTTACATATAACACATTTTCCAAAATGTATTGAGATGCGACGGTCAGAACTTTTATTTCTTTAAACTTTTCCCTTAGAGATTCAAAAGTCGACATCTTATAAATAGAACGTATAGCACGTTTCTGCAGCACAAATATTGTATTAATGTCCGCAGCGTTTCCCCACAAGAGGATGCCGTACGACATTATGCTATGAAAATAGCTAAAGTAAACTAATCGCGCGGTCTCTATGTCGGTAATTTCTCTAATTTTTTTAACAGCGTATGGTGCAGAACTCAGCTTATCTGCCAATTTAGCAATATGTGGTCCCCACTGTAACTTACTATCTAATGTTATACCTAGAAATACAGTGCTGTCTACTAATTTCATTTTCTCATTATTTAATAGTATATTGGTTTGTGCCTGCGTAACATTTGGCAAGCTGAACTTTCAACATTTTGTTTTATTAGAATTCAACAGTAAATTATTAGCATTAAACCAATGTACTATTTTTGAGAGAGCACTATTTACCTCGTCATTGTTAGATTGTCGTCGCTTCACATTAAAAATTAGTGAAGTGTCATCAGCAAAAAGTGCTATCTCATGCTTATCATTAACTAGATAAGGTAGATCATTTATATAGATGAGAAATAGAAAGGGCCCAAAATAGACCCCTGTGGTACTCCTAGTTTAATTTTAGTACCATTAGACCTTTTGGAATTAACTTCTACAGTCTGTGTTCTATTTATTAGATAAGAGCTTAGAAGCTTTAGTGCCGTGCCCCTTACACCATAATGGTATAATTTCCTGAACAGCGTATCATGCTCCACACAGTCAAATGCTTTGGATAAATCACAGAATATACCAAGTGCATCCTGTGACCTCTCCCAAGCTTCAAATATACTGCACAGAAGACTGATGCCTGCATCTGTTGTGCGCCGACCTTTAGTAAAACCAAACTGATTACTATGTAACAATTTATTCGAGTTGAAGTGAAAAAGTAATTGATTTAGAATAATTTTCTCAAAAATTTTACTTAAAGTCGGTAATATGGATATTGGTCTATAGTTAGCTGGGTCTGATTTATTCCCAGCTTTAAAGAGAGGCATCACCTTGCTGTGCTTCATCAAGTCAGGGAACACGCCACTTTTAATACAATTATTAAAAACTAATGCTAGGTGAGGGGCAATGATGTAGGTGCAACCACGGCTCTACCTTGACCATTTTTTTGCCAATGCATTTCTGGATTTCTATCTGAATTATTTTCTTGTTTCGGCCTTTTTAGACCCCTTTTTTATAACGTAGTCGGGTTATAGTTTTTTAACTTGTTTTTTTATTTCGTATTTTTCTGTTTCCCAATCGAACATGTTTTTGGGATAATATCATATAATACCTAATCAAAACACTTGAAATTTAAAATAATATCTTCTTCACGTACGCGGAGCGAGCCAATTTTTGTTCTAGATTTTAAGAACAATTATTATATTAATATTATAATATTAGGTCCTTACATATGAAATTGGCGTTTTGTCGTACTGACCACTTTGATCTCAAATATATCTTCTTTGGTTAGGAATTCCAATTTCAAATTTATACCGCTATTGACTCATGCATTTGTGTTTCGAAAACCGTAATTCATTTGTTTTTTCCTCTTTTGGTTTTTTCTTTGCGTCACTCTGTTTACAAAATGGAAAACTTGAAAATCGTATTATTTTCGAGTACGAATTCCACTGTGGCACCAGTGCTGCAGAAACGGCTCGAAGGATTAATTATGTGTATGGCAGCAGTGTCGCAAAAGAAAACACAGTGCGATTTTGGTTCCAACGTTTTCGTTCTGTAAATTTCGACCTGCAGAACAAGCCCCGTGGACGGCCGGAGACCAAAGTTGATAATGAACAATTGAAGGCTATTGTGGAACCATCGCAAACCATGTCCGAGTTAGCTGCAGGCTGCGGTGTTAGTGATGAAACTGTTTTAATCCACTTGAAGCAAATTGGGAAGGTGAAAAAGCTTCAAAGCAATGGTATATACTTTGATTAAATAAAATGTATAAGACTTAATACAAAAAATATATATTTATATATTGTTATATATGTCTCATATTGTTATGTAATGTTCAAAAATTGGATAACTGGGTTTGTACCTACGACCGCATTTTAAACGTTTATTTTGACATATTTGTGGAAGCACGCCACAAAAATGTATAATATATAATATACATATATAGATATATACATTTTTTGTGGTGTGCTGGTTGTTTGATACCAAACACTTGATGATTATCTCGGTTCAATATTTTTAGATGATTTGAGGTTCAATTTTCGAAATACAAAATTTTGAAAAAAAAATATAGCCTATGTTACCCGCGGCATCATTACAAATCTATTGATACCTCATTTATTAAAATCGGACCAGTAGCTTAGACGCTACAAGGGAACAAACAAACATACATACATACATAGACTGCCAAAATCATTACCAATCCCATTGAGTTATAATGTACTACGTAGTACATTATAACTCAATGACCAATCCTTTTGGCTTCGCCGTAGTCGGGTAAAAACCTGAATATGTTGTTATCGATCAATAAAAAATAATAATATTTATTATACTCGGAATTATAAGTCTCACATAAAGAATGAAACAACAAAAACTAACAACAATTATTATTATCATTAGTAAGAAGGCTTACATTGAATAAGAAACGAGTTTAAGATTACTCGCTAGTTAGAGGTATTCTTGTTGAGTTTTTACGTAATGTACCTACTCGTATGGTGGATAAAATAAACTATGCCAGCCTTACTGACATAGTTTATTAACCGATATTTCTAATAAAATCATAATAAGTTCAATAGTTATAGTAATAAGTTCATAGTTTATTAACCGATATTTCTAATAAAATCATAATAAGTTCAACAGTATTAATGCTTCCAAGCTCCTTATTCTACTAGTGCCTTTAGGTTTTATAATAACGCAGGACCTACTGGAAAAAGTTATATACAAATTGACTATTGAGTTTCCGAAATCAATAAGACCTGACATCTGACATTTGACACTTGACACTTCGATGTCTGACTGTCGTTTAGTTTGGATGCTCTAAGGACTTCCGAGACCACAAATAACGCTCGTGGGACTACTTCCCTTAAAGCTCTTATCATAAAACGGCATTATCGATTTAAATTTTATATACAATTTTAAAGCCCGGTTTCGCGTAACGCGTTTCGCGTAACGCGTTTGCGTCATCCAATAAATAGCGCAATTGAATAGATAAATTACCGACAAAAAACATTAGAATCCGGGCATAAATGGTGTGCAACACTCGCAGGGCAACCGGTCCTTTTTATTCACGAGCCCTATAACTTTCCAGCTCTGCCTACACAGAACTCGAATTCGCCAGTTTGGCCACTATTTCATCAAACCTTCATATTATTCTAATAAGGTTCGAAGGACCATTAAGCCCAACCAATTAACCCAACGTTTATTTCAGTCAGGCCCCTTTTTATTCCATTCCTAAGCTATTTAAAGCATATTATTGACTTAAATTTTTATTCTTCTTCAATCTTCAAGGAACCCTTATAGTTTCGCTCTATCCGTCCGTCTGTCTGTACGCCCCTGCTAACTTTTTTAGAAAGTGAAACATTTTCGAGTGATCGGCGCCCAAATTGGTTAACAAGTTGGTCCCCCTAGCATTTCTAAACTATAAGATGTAGAAACTTGTAACTTTTCATGCTGATAGATCGTGGTAAATACTCTTTAGAAAAATTTTGAACGAAATCGAAAATAACTTTTGAAGTAATTTGAATAAAACCTATTGCTCGTTGATAGCGACGGAACTTTCCTAAGACAATATATATTACTAACGTACCTAAGACGTGTCCTGACATGCTCTTGGTAACGTTATTATTTATAAAAAGGGGAGAAAACAGTCTGACCGATTACCTGATTAATGGTAAGCAATTATAAACACTGTCCATGGACTCCCGCAATACCAGAAAGCGATGCAACGCCTTTAACATAAAACAACGAACATTAAAGAGTATAGATCCGTTAGCCAAGTTGCTATGGCTAATTACGACGACGACGTCCGAAAACAAAAATTTATGGGATTTGACATATTAAGCATCGTTAAGTGACATAGCGATGCTAAAGTCACTTAAATCAAAGCAAATACATTTTTGTTTTAGTACTTCGTCTTCATAATTAGCGATGGCAACTTGGCTAAAGGCACCGTTTTTGTCCCTTTCGATGCAGTATTTTAAAATGACTAGGCAAACATTAATTATCGTCTCATCGCATACGATACCGACCTTCTCGGTAAAATAACGAATAAGGCGAGACTTGAAGTGAATTATTGGCGATTACAAAACGTTTCCTGCACGAGTTGCAGCAACTTTCCAGCGACTATCTCGATAATGATTGAGTTAGATAATTTTGTAGAAAATAATTGCCAGTTGCTACTATGGGTCAGTTTAGACCGCGACGCGACGCGGCGCGACGCGACGCAACGATACTTGAAGAAAGTGACTGTTCGCTGCGCAGCGCATAGCCGCAAAGCGCATTTGACAGCAATACGCCGCGTAGTGCCGCGCGTACAGCCGGACGTGTATCTATGTAGCGACAGTAAAAAACCTCCTCTTTGGATTCGTTATGACGTTTCTTTGACGGTGGACGGCGACCTCAGGCTGTCTCGCGGCGTCGAGCTATGTCGCGCCGCACATCACGCGGGTGACGGCGCGCATATACCGCCGCGTCGCGATGCACCGCTCTACGCCGAGAGCTGCAGAGCTACGTGATGCAATGTATTGTGAATTGTCACAATGAAATATGTATCTTTTCGTGTAGTGAATAAAGTTCAATTTTGAATAGATATTTTAAAAATGCATCTCCGCGCAGCGCCGCGCCGCGTTGCGGTCTGAGCTGACCATTAAGGTCAAAATATTTTTAACCTGCGTTGAAAACAGAGGGGCGTTATAAGTTTAACGTGTCTGTCTGTGTGTGTGTGCCTGTCCGTGGGATCGTAGCTCCCAAACGGATGAACCGATTTTGATCGATATAATTTGAAAGCTCACACAATCGAGTCTGTTCTTAGCTATAATTCATTATCATCATCTCGTTCACTGCTTGACAATTTGCGGGTTACTTAATTTTTTTTGTATTTAATTTTAATTCATATCCTAGTTATCGTTATTATATCCTAGACAGATATTCAGTTACGCTACAAACTGCACCAAGTCGAAGAGATGTAATTGATTTAATAATATAATTTATTGATCTCAACATTCTAAACACACCGGCATATTTAGCCGAACACAAAAAAAAGGTCAATAATTTAAAAAAATATGGTTTTATTTTAAAATCTACTTACTACACTTCTTTTGTTATTTAAAGTTTCATTTGTTTTACTTAAAATGAGATCACATTAAGAACAGATTTTGCGAGTAAAGGCTATTTGTGAAAAATGGTACATTTTTGAACTTTTCATGTAACCGGGAAAAGTGAAAATTAATATTAAAATAACAATTAATTATTAAATTAGAAAAATGGTGAGTAATATCGCGTATTTCCTCCACGTGCTCTTATTAAAGTTTCTACCCGTCTAGGCATACTGAGAATGATGTTATCGATGGTCTCCGCCATTCCTCAACTACGGTGATTCGCAGTTCACCCACGTTGGCAGGAGCTGGAATTCTGGACGTAACTTTTCTTTTCAGCAAGTCCCAAACGTGCTCTATTGGGTTCATATCCGGTGATCTCGCCGGCCACTCCATAGCAGTGATATTCATATCATTAAGATAAGCTTGAGTTACCCGAGCGGTATGCGGCCGAGCATTATCCTGCATAAAAACAAAATCGTCACCGATATGTGGGGCAAACGGTACGACATTTTCTTCTAAAACTTCTCTGATATAGCGGTCTGCAGTCAGACTCCCTCTGTCAATCACTATTAAGTCTGTGCGAGCTCCCAAACAAATGCCCGCCCAAACCTTTATTGATCCACCACCGTATGCAACTGTAGTTTCAAAATTTGGCTGAATGTATCGTTCTCCTTTGCGTCTGTATATTCTTTGCCTGCCGTCAATTTGATTTAAGAGAATTCTGCACTCATCACTAAACAATACCTTACTCCATTGGTCCGCGTTACAAAGTCGATGTTCCTGAGCAAAAGTTAACCTGTTTCTACGATGATTTACCTCGAGCCTTGGAGCCTTGGCGGGCACAAATAAACCCAAACCAGCTTCTTCGAACCTTCTTCGTACCGTACGCTCACTTACGGTTACACCCCGCACTGCTTCTAACTCATGTCGGGCTTGGACGGCCGTCAAACGGGGGTTCCTACGTACACGAAGCCGAATGAAACGATCATCCCTACTCGAATTGCGTCTTTTTCTGCCTTGTCCTGCTCTTCTCACATAAGTACCGGTCTCCCTGAACCGTTGGATACTGCGATGGATCGTTGAAACTGGTCGACGAATATCTCTGGATATCACTCTGTAGGTTTGACCATTTCTTCGCATTTCGAGTGCCCTGGCAATCTCCGTTGGGGCTAAGTCAGGCATAATTCAGTCCTCAACTCCAAAAAGATACGCGATAAAAAAAAAAACTAACAAAAAACAGTATTTCAATGAAATTTTAAATCAAACTGAGAAGGAAGAAATACTCGAAGTTCGCTCCAGATAAGGTGTATTTGAATAAAATTAAAACAATTGCATAAAATGTGATGTTCAGTTGTTTTCTTAATTTGAAATTATTTCTTTTTAAATTAAATGACGTATAAACCAGCCAGCAACCTTATATGATACGAGGGCGGCACTGAAAATTTCGGGAATCAAGGAAGTGACACAACATTACTATTTAAAAATGTATTTATTGCTTTTCGAAGTATTCTCCGCGAAATTTGACACATTTTTCCATACGATGGACCCAATTATTGAAGCAACCATTCCATTCTGAAGTTGGGGTCTCCAAAATGGCCGTTTTGTAGGCGTCCACATCTTCTTCAGGTGATGAAAATCTCTGACCACGCAATTTATTATTTATTTTAGGGAAAGTATAGAAATCATTAGGGCTTAGGTCGGGGCTATACGGCGGATGGTCTAATAATTCTATGATTTCTTGCTCTAAAAACTCTTTTGTTATGTGCGCGGTGTGAGAACTCGCATTGTCGTGATGGAGGATGATGCGGCGGTTGCAGTTCTCTTTACGGAGTTCAGAAACGACGTGTGGCAAACAAATGTTAGCATACCATTCTACATTAACCGTTCTTTGTCCCTCAAGACGAATAGTCGAAACATGGCCGGTTTTGGAGACAAACGTGGCCACCATTTTTTTTTGTAACACTCCGTGAACGAACAATTTTTGTTGGCTTTTACTCATTTTCGAACACCCAAACTCGTGACTGGTTTTTTGTTTCGGGTTCGTACGCATATATCCAGGATTCGTCACCTGATACGATGTTGTATACAGCATTTGAGGATCCTGCGTGGAATCTTTCGAGAGTTCTGACGCACCAAGTAACACGAGCCGCTGTTTGCTCTTCACAGATCAAATGCGGTATCCATCGGGAAAACAACTTTTTTACACATAATTGTTCATGCAAGATTATTTGTATTTGACTCATGCCAATGTCTAAAGTTTCCTGAATTTCGCGGTATGTCACATGTCAATCTTCCTCAATCAGCTTACGCACAGCATCAACGTTTTCTTGGGTGACTGCAGTTTTTGGACGACCTTGACGGGGATCATCACTGAGCTTGACACGTCCACGTTGAAATTCAGCAAACCAGCGATAAATTGTGGTTTTGGATGGGGCTTCATCACCAAATGCAGAAATCATCCGATCAACACACTGTTTTTGTGTTAAACCACTTCGAAAGTCATAATAAATCATCGCTCTAGAATTTTCTCGAGTCAATTCCATTTTCTCAACGACTAAACAAGTTTGACAAGACCTTGTGACAAGACCGAGAATCTTTTTGTAAATAAATAAACGGTATTCGATTTTTAAAACCAAGGAGTTTTAAATTAAAAAGATTTTAATATGACAGGAACAGTGGAAATATTCCATTCCCGATACTTTTAGTGCAGCCCTCGTACTGATATCAAACCTTTATTTTATGTTCCGCTAAATATGCCCGTGTGTGTATTATGTACCTAAGTACTACTAGAATTTTTTTTCTAAATATATAATATAAATTTTTCTAATTTCTATCAAAAAAAAAACTGTAATGTGTCCATTTTACTGTTTAGTTGAGTAAGTCATTTCTTGTTTTTCTTTCGATGATAAAAAATATAAAATATATTGTTAAATCATAGTTCACGTAGCTGTCTCGAACATTAAAATAATTTAAATCTATAACTCGCGTGAACTCTACGACTTCATATTGTAAGCAGACTTCAGAAGTATGCACATAATGAATAATCAGATATATCAGATTATTCATTATGTGCATCGCGGAAAAGACCTTTAAGGTGTACTTATTAGATCATTTCCAACTATACTAGTTCCTACAAAATTGCATTTGATTTACTCATGATATGTCATAACTCATAAGGATTTATTTATTTAGAAAGGACACCAGCAGCGCATGCATTATACACTCAAGTTACAAATTAATTTATACAATATTCCTGATACATGCACCTTTATAGGTGACACAACATTGACAAGAGTACAAGTAAATCATAATGTTAACTTAGCAATACGAGGGCGGCACTGAAAATTTCGGGAATCAAGGAAGTGACACATCATTACTATTTAAAAATATATTTATTGCTTTGCGAAGTATTCTCAGCGAAATTTGACACATTTTTCCATACGATGGCACCAATCATTGAAGCAACCATTCCATTCGGAAGTTGGGGTCTCCAAAATGGCCATTTTGTAGGCGTCCACAGCTTCTTCAGGTGATGAAAATCTCTGACCACGCAATTTATTCTTTATTTTAGGGAAAGTATAGAAATCATTAGGGCTTAGGTCGGGGCTATACTGCGGATGGTCTAATAATTCTATGATTTCTTGCTCTAAAAACTCTTTTGTTCTGTGCGCGGTGTGAGAACTCGCATTGTCGTGATGGAGGATGATGCGGCGGTTGCAGTTCTCTTTACGGAGTTCAGAAACGACCTGTGGCAAACAAATGTTAGCATACCATTCTGCATTAACCGTTCTTTGTCCCTCAAGAGGAATAGTCGAAACATGGCCGGTTTTGGAGACAAACGTGGCCACCATTTTTTTTTGCAACACTCCGTGAACGAACAATTTTTGTTGGCTTTTACTCATTTTCGAACACCCAAACTCGTGACTGGTTTTTTGTTTCGGGTTCGTACGCATATATCCAGGATTCGTCACCTGATACGATGTTGTATACAGCATTTGAGGATCCTGCGTGGAATCTTTCGAGAGTTCTGACGCACCAAGTAACACGAGCCGCTGTTTGCTCTTCACAGATCAAATGCGGTATCCATCGGGAAAACAACTTTTTTACACATAATTGTTCATGCAAGATTATTTGTATTTGACTCATGCCAATGTCTAAAGTTTCCTGAATTTCGCGGTATGTCACATGTCAATCTTCCTCAATCAGCTTACGCACAGCATCAACGTTTTCTTGGGTGACTGCAGTTTTTGGACGACCTTGACGGGGATCATCACTGAGCTTGACACGTCCACGTTGAAATTCAGCAAACCAGCGATAAATTGTGGTTTTGGATGGGGCTTCATCACCAAATGCAGAAATCATCCGATCAACACACTGTTTTTGTGTTAAACCACTTCGAAAGTCATAATAAATCATCGCTCTAGAATTTTCTCGAGTCAATTCCATTTTCTCAACGACTAAACAAGTTTGACAAGACCTTGTGACAAGACCGAGAATCTTTTTGTAAATAAATAAACGGTATTCGATTTTTAAAACCAAGGAGTTTTAAATTAAAAAGATTTTAATATGACAGGAACAGTGGAAATATTCCATTCCCGATACTTTTAGTGCAGCCCTCGTACTGATATCAAACCTTTATTTTATGTTCCGCTAAATATGCCCGTGTGTGTATTATGTACCTAAGTACTACTAGAATTTTTTTTCTAAATATATAATATAAATTTTTCTAATTTCTATCAAAAAAAAAACTGTAATGTGTCCATTTTACTGTTTAGTTGAGTAAGTCATTTCTTGTTTTTCTTTCGATGATAAAAAATATAAAATATATTGTTAAATCATAGTTCACGTAGCTGTCTCGAACATTAAAATAATTTAAATCTATAACTCGCGTGAACTCTACGACTTCATATTGTAAGCAGACTTCAGAAGTATGCACATAATGAATAATCAGATATATCAGATTATTCATTATGTGCATCGCGGAAAAGACCTTTAAGGTGTACTTATTAGATCATTTCCAACTATACTAGTTCCTACAAAATTGCATTTGATTTACTCATGATATGTCATAACTCATAAGGATTTATTTATTTAGAAAGGACACCAGCAGCGCATGCATTATACACTCAAGTTACAAATTAATTTATACAATATTCCTGATACATGCACCTTTATAGGTGACACAACATTGACAAGAGTACAAGTAAATCATAATGTTAACTTAGCAATACGAGGGCGGCACTGAAAATTTCGGGAATCAAGGAAGTGACACATCATTACTATTTAAAAATATATTTATTGCTTTGCGAAGTATTCTCAGCGAAATTTGACACATTTTTCCATACGATGGCACCAATCATTGAAGCAACCATTCCATTCGGAAGTTGGGGTCTCCAAAATGGCCATTTTGTAGGCGTCCACAGCTTCTTCAGGTGATGAAAATCTCTGACCACGCAATTTATTCTTTATTTTAGGGAAAGTATAGAAATCATTAGGGCTTAGGTCGGGGCTATACTGCGGATGGTCTAATAATTCTATGATTTCTTGCTCTAAAAACTCTTTTGTTCTGTGCGCGGTGTGAGAACTCGCATTGTCGTGATGGAGGATGATGCGGCGGTTGCAGTTCTCTTTACGGAGTTCAGAAACGACCTGTGGCAAACAAATGTTAGCATACCATTCTGCATTAACCGTTCTTTGTCCCTCAAGAGGAATAGTCGAAACATGGCCGGTTTTGGAGACAAACGTGGCCACCATTTTTTTTTGCAACACTCCGTGAACGAACAATTTTTGTTGGCTTTTACTCATTTTCGAACACCCAAACTCGTGACTGGTTTTTTGTTTCGGGTTCGTACGCATATATCCAGGATTTGTCACCTGATACGATGTTGTATACAGCATTTGAGGATCCTGCGTGGAATCTTTCGAGAGTTCTGACGCACCAAGTAACACGAGCCGCTGTTTGCTCTTCACAGATCAAATGCGGTATCCATCGGGAAAACAACTTTTTTACACATAATTGTTCATGCAAGATTATTTGTATTTGACTCATGCCAATGTCTAAAGTTTCCTGAATTTCGCGGTATGTCACATGTCAATCTTCCTCAATCAGCTTACGCACAGCATCAACGTTTTCTTGGGTGACTGCAGTTTTTGGACGACCTTGACGGGGATCATCACTGAGCTTGACACGTCCACGTTGAAATTCAGCAAACCAGCGATAAATTGTGGTTTTGGATGGGGCTTCATCACCAAATGCAGAAATCATCCGATCAACACACTGTTTTTGTGTTAAACCACTTCGAAAGTCATAATAAATCATCGCTCTAGAATTTTCTCGAGTCAATTCCATTTTCTCAACGACTAAACAAGTTTGACAAGACCTTGTGACAAGACCGAGAATCTTTTTGTAAATAAATAAACGGTATTCGATTTTTAAAACCAAGGAGTTTTAAATTAAAAAGATTTTAATATGACAGGAACAGTGGAAATATTCCATTCCCGATACTTTTAGTGCAGCCCTCGTACTGATATCAAACCTTTATTTTATATTCCGCTAAATATGCCCGTGTGTGTATTATGTACCTAAGTACTACTAGAATTTTTTTTCTAAATATATAATATAAATTTTTCTAATTTCTATTAAAAAAAACTGTAATGTGTCCATTTTACTGTTTAGTTGAGTAAGTCATTTCTTGTTTTTCTTTCGATGATAAAAAATATAAAATATATTGTTAAATCATAGTTCACGTAGCTGTCTCGAACATTAAAATAATTTAAATCTATAACTCGCGTGAACTCTACGACTTCATATTGTAAGCAGACTTCAGAAGTATGCACATAATGAATAATCAGATATATCAGATTATTCATTATGTGCATCGCGGAAAAGACCTTTAAGGTGTACTTATTAGATCATTTCCAACTATACTAGTTCCTACAAAATTGCATTTGATTTACTCATGATATGTCATAACTCATAAGGATTTATTTATTTAGAAAGGACACCAGCAGCGCATGCATTATACACTCAAGTTACAAATTAATTTATACAATATTCCTGATACATGCACCTTTATAGGTGACACAACATTGACAAGAGTACAAGTAAATCATAATGTTAACTTAGCAATACGAGGGCGGCACTGAAAATTTCGGGAATCAAGGAAGTGACACATCATTACTATTTAAAAATATATTTATTGCTTTGCGAAGTATTCTCAGCGAAATTTGACACATTTTTCCATACGATGGCACCAATCATTGAAGCAACCATTCCATTCGGAAGTTGGGGTCTCCAAAATGGCCATTTTGTAGGCGTCCACAGCTTCTTCAGGTGATGAAAATCTCTGACCACGCAATTTATTCTTTATTTTAGGGAAAGTATAGAAATCATTAGGGCTTAGGTCGGGGCTATACGGCGGATGGTCTAATAATTCTATGATTTCTTGCTCTAAAAACTCTTTTGTTCTGTGCGCGGTGTGAGAACTCGCATTGTCGTGATGGAGGATGATGCGGCGGTTGCAGTTCTCTTTACGGAGTTCAGAAACGACCTGTGGCAAACAAATGTTAGCATACCATTCTGCAATAACCGTTCTTTGTCCCTCAAGAGGAATAGTCGAAACATGGCCGGTTTTGGAGACAAACGTGGCCACCATTTTTTTTTGCAACACTCCGTGAACGAACAATTTTTGTTGGCTTTTACTCATTTTCGAACACCCAAACTCGTGACTGGTTTTTTGTTTCGGGTTCGTACGCATATATCCAGGATTCGTCACCTGATACGATGTTGTATACAGCATTTGAGGATCCTGCGTGGAATCTTTCGAGAGTTCTGACGCACCAAGTAACACGAGCCGCTGTTTGCTCTTCACAGATCAAATGCGGTATCCATCGGGAAAACAACTTTTTTACACATAATTGTTCATGCAAGATTATTTGTATTTGACTCATGCCAATGTCTAAAGTTTCCTGAATTTCGCGGTATGTCACATGTCAATCTTCCTCAATCAGCTTACGCACAGCATCAACGTTTTCTTGGGTGACTGCAGTTTTTGGACGACCTTGACGGGGATCATCACTGAGCTTGACACGTCCACGTTGAAATTCAGCAAACCAGCGATAAATTGTGGTTTTGGATGGGGCTTCATCACCAAATGCAGAAATCATCCGATCAACACACTGTTTTTGTGTTAAACCACTTCGAAAGTCATAATAAATCATCGCTCTAGAATTTTCTCGAGTCAATTCCATTTTCTCAACGACTAAACAAGTTTGACAAGACCTTGTGACAAGACCGAGAATCTTTTTGTAAATAAATAAACGGTATTCGATTTTTAAAACCAAGGAGTTTTAAATTAAAAAGATTTTAATATGACAGGAACAGTGGAAATATTCCATTCCCGATACTTTTAGTGCAGCCCTCGTACTGATATCAAACCTTTATTTTATGTTCCGCTAAATATGCCCGTGTGTGTATTATGTACCTAAGTACTACTAGAATTTTTTTTCTAAATATATAATATAAATTTTTCTAATTTCTATCAAAAAAAAACTGTAATGTGTCCATTTTACTGTTTAGTTGAGTAAGTCATTTCTTGTTTTTCTTTCGATGATAAAAAATATAAAATATATTGTTAAATCATAGTTCACGTAGCTGTCTCGAACATTAAAATAATTTAAATCTATAACTCGCGTGAACTCTACGACTTCATATTGTAAGCAGACTTCAGAAGTATGCACATAATGAATAATCAGATATATCAGATTATTCATTATGTGCATCGCGGAAAAGACCTTTAAGGTGTACTTATTAGATCATTTCCAACTATACTAGTTCCTACAAAATTGCATTTGATTTACTCATGATATGTCATAACTCATAAGGATTTATTTATTTAGAAAGGACACCAGCAGCGCATGCATTATACACTCAAGTTACAAATTAATTTATACAATATTCCTGATACATGCACCTTTATAGGTGACACAACATTGACAAGAGTACAAGTAAATCATAATGTTAACTTAGCAATACGAGGGCGGCACTGAAAATTTCGGGAATCAAGGAAGTGACACATCATTACTATTTAAAAATATATTTATTGCTTTGCGAAGTATTCTCAGCGAAATTTGACACATTTTTCCATACGATGGCACCAATCATTGAAGCAACCATTCCATTCGGAAGTTGGGGTCTCCAAAATGGCCATTTTGTAGGCGTCCACAGCTTCTTCAGGTGATGAAAATCTCTGACCACGCAATTTATTCTTTATTTTAGGGAAAGTATAGAAATCATTAGGGCTTAGGTCGGGGCTATACGGCGGATGGTCTAATAATTCTATGATTTCTTGCTCTAAAAACTCTTTTGTTCTGTGCGCGGTGTGAGAACTCGCATTGTCGTGATGGAGGATGATGCGGCGGTTGCAGTTCTCTTTACGGAGTTCAGAAACGACCTGTGGCAAACAAATGTTAGCATACCATTCTGCATTAACCTTTCTTTGTCCCTCAAGAGGAATAGTCGCAACATGGCCGGTTTTGGAGACAAACGTGGCCACCATTTTTTTTGCAACACTCCGTGAACGAACAATTTTTGTTGGCTTTAACTCATTTTCGAACACCCAAACTCGTGACTGGTTTTTTGTTTCGGGTTCGTACGCGTATATCCAGGATTCGTCACCTGATACGATGTTCTATACAGCATTTGAGGATCCTGCGTGGAATCCTTCGAGAGTTCTGACGCACCAAGTAACGCGAGCCGCTTTTTGCTCTTCACAGAGCAAATGCGGTATCCATCGGGAAAACAACTTTTTTACACCTAATTGTTCATGCAAGATTATTTGTATTTGACTCATGCCAATGTCTAAAGTTGCTTGAATTTCGCGGTATGTCACATGTCGATCTTCCTCAATCAGCTTACTCACAGCATCAACGTTTTCTTGGGTGACTGCAGTTTTTGGACGACCTTGACGGAGATCATCACTGAGCTTGACACGTCCACGTTGAAATTCAGCAAACCAGCGATAAATTGTGGTTTTGGATGGGGCTTCATCACCAAATGCAGAAATCATCCGGTCAACACACTGTTTTTGTGTTAAACCACTTCGAAAGTCATAATAAATCATCGCTCTAGAATTTTCTCGAGTCAATTCCATTTTCTCAACGACTAAACAAGTTTGAAAAGACCTTGTGACAAGACCGAGAATCTTTTTTTATATAAATAAACGGTATTCGATGTTTAAAACCAAGGAGTTTTAAATTAAAAAGATTTTAATATGACAGGAACAGTGGAAATATTCCATTCCCGATACTTTTAGTGCAGCCCTCGTATTAGATATAGCAATGATTAGATAGTTGATGATTTAAAATAAGATATAGTTAAATAAATTACATGTCATTGGGGGCAATTAACTTACGTTGCATCAATTACTATATATACATATTGATTAGAGCGTCAGTAAAATTATACAAATAAATGGATTAATAATGATAGAATCAAATTAAGTTAAACTTAAACTAATTTTAAATACATAGTTACTTAAACTAATTATAAAATAATATGAAACAAAATTTAGTGATAATTATTGTTCATTTAAAATACCTAATTGATTTTTGTATCATGCAATACAAATAAAATTTAATTGAACATAATAGCAAAGAAGTGAAGATACATAATAGGAATTTGAATTTTTTATTATCGTCAATCATTCATTTTTGACTTCTTTTTGATTTTATAAAAATAAGCTAGCTTGTTTTTAAATTGGTTGTGGCACATACCGAAAATATCAATGTCATTGTTGAGGTTCGTGCAAACGTTACTGTATAAATTACACATTCTGGAGATTGGTGCTTGCATCCCCAAATTAGTTCTGGAAATGCACAGGATATTGGTCATCAGCTTCCGAGGTAAATTTTATGGAACAGCCAAGGAGAAAAGATTTAGCAGATCACAACAAGAGGTAAGGCCGTTAACTATTTTATGTAATAGGAGCAGGTCGTGTATTATTCGCCTTGTCCTTAAGTTGGACATCCCAAAGTAGTCCAGCCGTAGCTCGTATGGACACCTATGCGAATTTCCCGAACAGCTGTATACGAGGCGTCTGGTGAAGGACCTTTGGATACATTCGATCCTTTGTGAATGAACGGCGTATGTTGGGTTCCATATCGAGCTGGCGTATTCTAGGTGGCTGCGTACCAGATAATTATATAAGAGGATTTTCGTGCTGTGATGGAAGCCCGATGAGTTGCGATTAATAAAGCCCATCATCTGAGCTGACTTTTTTACAACAGATTCAATATGGGAAGTGAACTTCAGTTTAGAATCCAGGATCACGCCTAGGTCACGGATTTCAGTTACCTCCTAAAGTATGGAGTTCTCCAGGGTGTAATAAGAAGAAAATGGACATTTTTTCCTGGTAAATTTAATGTGATAGCATTTTTTTGCATTTAATAGTCTTAAAGTCTTAAAAAGGATATTGGATTAACATAATATGGTGCCCTTAGGCACTCCTCACAACTTTTATAATATGATACAGTCAGCTAGTACCAAGATGCATTATTAAATACATACATACAACCATATAAATAAATTTGAGGTGTCTGTTTGTAATTTTAAATTAACAGCTTTGCACTAAATACGTATACGTACCTATGATACCGACGATACCTAGACCAAAAATATATTTTTTTAATTTTTGTCTGTCTATTCGTCTGTCAGTTTGATCCAGCAAATCTCTGAAACGGACCGACCTATTTTGAACGGACTTTCACTGGTGGATAGCTGATGTTATAAGGATAACTCCTTATCTGATCTTATCCTGAGGCTACTTTTATCTTAATATGGTTCCGTTATAAAAATAGGTTCCTTTTCCATTAATAGTTCCACGTAAACAAAGTTGCGGGTACCAGATAGTTAATAATAATATCGTACCTCAGTACCGGATTATCCATAAAGGCGCTCTCCATCGTCTGTCCGGCCGCATCGACCGCGGAAGCGTAATAAATAATTTTCATACATAGTAATAACAGCGCCGAAAATAGCGCGGAGTTTTTCGGATTTAATTTTATTTTCAGCTCTATTGTATTACCCAATGGAACTGAAAATAGTTCTTAATACAAAAAAAGTATTTAACTAGCGTTTTACCCGACTACGGTGAAGCCAAAAGGAAGGGTAATTATTGTATGTATGTTTGTTCCCCCGTAGCGTCTTTACTACTGGTCCGATTTTAATATATGAGGTGTCAATAGATTCGTAATGATGCCGCGGGTAACATAGGCTATATAATTGTTTTAAAAATTTTGTATTTCAAAAATTGAACCTCAAATTCTAACATCTAAAAAATTTTACCGATATATGTTTGGTATCAAAAGAAAGGACTTGGCAAGCACACCACAAATATGTCAAAATACACGTTTAATGCAGTCGTACAAACTAAGTTGTCCAATTTTCGAACATTACGTAATAATCTTATATTACGTAATGTTCCAAATATACAATTTTTATATTATACATATTATTTTATGTTCATAAAATATATTTTATTTTATAAATATATATAATATTATATTATTATTATAATTATCGTTCTTAAAATCTAGAAAAAAAATTGGCTCGCTTCGCGCTCGTGAACAAGATATTATTTATAATTTTTAAGTGTTTTAAATAGGTACTTAATAATATTATTCCAAAAACATATTCGATTGGTAGACGGAACAATGCGAAATAAAAAAAAAATATTTAAAAAAACTATAACCCGTATAACGTAATTAAAAAGGGGTCTAAAAAGGCCGAAACAAGAAAATAATTCAGATAGAAATTCAGAAATGCATAGGTACAAAAATGGTCAAGGCAGAGCCGTGGTCGCACCTACTTTATAACCCTTTTTAGGGTAACTACTAAGTTCAAACTATAAAGTTTCGCTCTGTCCCTCCGTCCGTCTGTCTGTCTGTCCGCGCCTCTAGCGTCTGTAATTATGAATATAAATGGATGAAATTTGGTATAGTTTAAGACTGTGTATAGATCTCGGTTTTGGCATTATAAAATAATAATTATTTTACATTTTAGGGGGGGCTCTCCATACATGTGAAGTTGTTATGATAAATATTTTTTCATTCTACCCCATCGTGTGGGGTATCGTTGCATAGGTAATTTAAAATAAAGGCAAAGTTTCATACATACATGACAAAGTCAACCAGTTTTGAGTAATCGGCCTCCAAAGTGGTTTATAAGTTGGTCCCCCCTGGCATTTCTAAACTTTTTGAAAATTGCAATTTTTTGTGCTGAAAGATTATGCTAAATACTCTGTAGGAAAATTATTTTGAACGAAATAGGACAGTAACTTTAAGTAGTTTGCAAAGAAAAACCTATTTAGTGTTTATAGCTACGGTCCCCTGCTTAGACACGTCCTGACATGCTCTTGGTTAGGTTAGGTTAGGTTACTTATTACGGACTCGGGTTATAGTTTTTTATTAACGTTTCATGTTAGCAGAGGCGGTGCAAGGTGTAAACGGTGTGGGCCTGGCATGGTAGTCCAAGCCTCAGGCAAGCCTCCAACCAGGCCTCGCGCGCCCAACAGCCGAAAAAATATTAATTTGTATAGAAAATCCAAAAGTACACGCCACAAGGTTTTTCTTATAATGAAAACATAAGAATTAATTCTCAACTTAAACATAATTCTCGAAGTCGTAAACAACAGAAAATTAAAACTTTCCATAATCGTGTGTATAAATAAGGTTTGGTGAAATCAATTACGGATATTTTGGTCATATGATCTACTGCATAAGTGAAGATTTTCAGGCAGAAAAATTATTTAATTAAATAAAATTAGAAAAATATTTAAATATGCTCGCTTGTTATTTACATAATCAACATATTATATTATTTTTAACTGACGCGGATGTTATATTTTAGGCTATCGATTTCATTGTATTTTCCCAGGTGCAGTCTCTTAGGGTTATAAACCCTATGATGAATTTAAATAGATTTTAATTGGCCAAATAAAGGCTCGCTCGCTCACTTTTAACATAAACAACATATTATATTATTTAGTCCGATGTTCCGTTATGATCTCTTGATTGTATTATATTTTTCCGAAGTACACAGTCTTTCAGGGTGTAAAGTTTAGTTCAGGTAGCAAAATACAAAACGAAATTTGCTCGCTCGCTTTTAGCTCAGGGGCCTCGCGGCAGAATTGGTACGTGCCCAGCGCTGGCTTAATCCGCCACTGTCGTACCTACTTCCTATATACCGAAGGAACAAAAATCTACAATCGTACAACACAAGGATTGTTTGAATATAAGAAAAATAATCAGTTACTCGGTCCAATGGAAATAAATGGATTACTGTGTCAATTTTCCAGTTAGTCTAATAACTCTTTAGTGTATTCTACAAAAACTTATTTTAAGATAAGTGTTATATAAAAATATTATGTTATGTGTGACTGCCGGTTTGAGCGGAAAAGTTACATCTATGTAGAAATGATCAAAGTTAATTATTATTGAGCTTTCAAAACACACCAATTTGGTAAAAAAACTGCATTTGTTATGAAGCAAAATAATTTCAAAGATTATTTTCAAAACGTATAAAATATGATTAACGTAATTTTATATTTACGAATAAAATAAAATTAGCAAGGCAGGACAGACGGACAGACATGTAAGGAAAGTATAAGGGTTCCTTGTAGTTACTATGGAACCCTAAAAAATAAATAAAGTTAAGTAGACTATAGATTCAACTATTGAAGCTCATTCAACTATTGAGTTCATCATCATAGTTTTATGTACTTATTTAAGATATCTAAGTATTTAAAACTTTTTAAAACCAATACTTCCCGGTCTTTTACTAAACTTTAAAGTTAAACCGTTAATAACACACAGTTGTCCGTACGTAGTTCTGTTGAACATAAAGCTTTTAATATTCCTGGGTCATGGATGTGTATTGAATATGTGTATAATATAATAAAAGTCTTAAATACATGTATAGTATAAAAGTATTGAATATACTTCCCGTTATCTGGTATCCCGTAACACAAGTTCTTCGGATACTTACCACGGGAACAGATTGACGTGGTTTTAAGCATTCATATATTATTTTCAATTTATTAATCTTAAAACCGACCATCTCAGCTTTATTTAAAGTAAGATTCATTTGATTTTAGTAGCTAATTAAAAGAATTCTGTTCAAACAGATAGATCACTGATAATTTCAGGTATGTTAATTCGTAAACAAAACATAAACACAACAATTACATACCGAAAGCAAGTTATGCCAATAACTGCAACCTGTTCCTTGCACAATAATTAATATTGAAACACGATTAGCTGCACTCAATGGATTAGGCTATATTTATTTCATCTGAGTTGATAAAGTAGATTAAACTTAGTTGGCTAATTAGGTTCAATTATCTGTAGTTCTCTACATTTTAGGTTTAAGTACTTGTACAATTACGTATTCTGTGGTTTAAGTTTACAAATGAGTTTAATTACCTAATTATCGAAGTTTATCTTTCTATCGCGGTTTCAATATTTTTGCATCGGTGGATGAAACCAAAAAGCTTCATCCCCTGAAGCTTGATAAGTTCGGTGAAATTTTAATTAATGTTGTGATAGCAAATAAAAGAGAATAAATTGATAAGTTTTAAAATTAAATAAATATCAGAAAAAAATTGGTCTATTAATTAAAAAAAAAAAATCGTTCATAAATTCACTTACCAAGGCAAGTCCAACTGCATATTCCAGAAGGGGACTTAGACACAAAAGTGTTAAGGGAAAATTATACATATTATACGACACTATATCACTTGCGACTAGTGAGCGGTTGTGCCGTTGCAAGTGTGAGGCAGAAATGATTGTCTGGGGGCTGTGGAGGGATCAACCTTGGCAGTCAAGGCTCGCCGGCCGCCGCTGACTCGCGGTCACTTTAAAAAATAAGTTAGGCTCGATAAAAACTTGTGTATTGTTATGTTAATCGCGAATGAGGAAATGTGTGGAGCATTTATATCTTATAATACCTTGTAAAATTCTAATACCTGTAATCAATGTATGTATGTACTTCTAAATTCTTAAGCTACACACAATATGTACTTTGATGCAAATATTATAAATGGCAAGAAGAGATACTTACTTACTAGTTTGGTTGTTTGTTTTATTAAACGCGTTAATCTCTGGATCAGGGGAGAAAAATTGATCCACTTTAATAGTCCGAAAATAGTGTCTACATAATATTTCGATAACGACTCACTATAAACATTTTTACGGTAATCAAAATATTATGCGTTCATAAAAAATGCATAATATACTGGTGGTGTTTTTGTACATGCAGCACAATACGTATCACAAAAAAAATGTTTGTCTCAGTGATGCGACACCGTAGTGAGCTTAGTCCATTTACTGAAGAACTCTATTTCTAGCTACAGGTATTTCTAATTTAAATCCTTTGGAACGTACATACCTACGTAGAATTATTAGGGACTTTAGATAGGAACTCCCCACAAAAGTAATGCAATATTCTTAGAGAGAGAGAGCAAGTACAGTCGAGGAAATTAAAATTTAGCAAACTAATAAGTAGGGGAAAATGTTGTACCAGATCCAGTTGTACCTTGGCCAGTTGACTTTCTAGGTATTTCTGAGCTTTTGAATTCTAATGCTTAGGGTGTTCATTAGATCTGTAGGTACTGATGTTCTTAAGTACTGGGTGATTTTTTATTCCGCTTCGTGAGAAACACTCAAACAGGGCATGTTTTGTTTAAAATAGAATATATTTATAAAAAAGCATTTGAAAGTTGGAAAATCGTAAAAATATCATGAATTATTGGCATATGGGCACCCTACTGAGGAAAGGACGCGCGACGGGACGCTGCCTCATGCGCCGCGCGCCGTTGTACGATCCAATCACAAACAAAATATCCACGATAGCTGCTTACGGCTTTTATTACAGCGCTCGTTCCATGTTTATTCTTCTTCAAATACCCATTTTACGTCCCAAAGCATGGAATTTTGCCATGGAATTCAATGGGTGACGTTGTGGTTTTTGTATTGTTTTCTAAAATTTGTGTTATTCCGATTCTTAGTGTGTAATATTGGTAGAATATTAACGATTAAATATTCGTTAACGTGCACAAGTGTGGGAAAGTGATACAACTTCAAAAAACGTGCTATTTTGTGTTCCCTCCGAAACTCCCTAGGAACTTTCAGTATAGCTTCTATCACTGTACTGAATCGACTGACTTGACTCATTCTCTGCACTGACGATTTTTTTGGACTTTCACTAGACTTCGGACTTGATGATTTACAAAAACGGTTTTGAAAACCTTAAGCAAAAATTAAATTTTTCCGCGTTTTTAACATAACACTGGCAATGATTTATGCCGTGTCGCCATTTATATTTATATAAAAAATATGTATGTCAACTTTTTGTGATTTGAGTTTTGACATTGAAATTTTTCTAAATTAAAAACTTTAGTTTTTAATAATTATAATAAAATAAGTTCAGTGAAATAAGCTTTATATATGTAATTGATTTGATTGATGAACATTTTTTAATAAACTGTTTAAAATGTCCTTTGATACAGAAGAAGATGTTTTTGCTGATTTTAAGGTAGGAAAACATATATTAACAGTCGCTGATTTTTACCTAAAATTATTTGCAAATATTACAAAATAAACTTATGTTACAGACTCCACCGATATTTGAAGATTTAAGTGATCGGTTGAAAGATTATTTACTTGAGCCTGAAAGGTTGGCAATTCACAGATGGGATAGATCACAAACTCATTGGCACAGAACCCCAGATGTTGAATCGTTGTTTAAAATTGATGATGATGATCTCGGCCCCAGCACTACTCTCGAGGTAAGAAGTCATCTATTTTATATTCTTAAGAGTTCTCAAAACATTACCAAAATATTATACTTAAAATAAACAGAGGGTAATAGTGAATAACAAAAAGATACGTTACGTTTCGTATTTCTAAGTACGATTTTACACAATATACCATAACAATTACTATACTAGTAAAATGTCTAAAATATATTAAATATAAGAAAAATTCCAGGTAGTAAGAGATTTAGTCACAGGCGAAATAATAGACTTGGAAGAAGTAAACATACTAGTAGATGATGATGACGAAACTTTGTCAATGTCCAGGGCGCCATTGCCTCCTAACATGGCCACAAGAGGAACTATAACCCAGAACCCCTTCCTGCCAGCTGGCTTTGAGGAGGAGCTACAAAAGATACTTGATGATGCAGCAAAATCAACAGATATCACAATCGATGAGTCTGAAGAACCAGGCAAATTTTTGGGTCAAGGTAAACAAATTAATAATAGGGAATATTCATGTGACACCCAAATTGATAAAATATTTTTATTTTTAATCTTTATTGCTAAAAAGACATATCACATACAAATGTTTTTAAAATTTATTGTGAATTAATAGTGAAATTTAATCATCAAAGAGTGATTTTTTTTAATCCTACACAAATTTCAAAAAAGGATATGTACTGGCGGAACAAAAAGTGACTTCACCGAACAGACGAACATGTATCAACTTTCAAAACTGTTTTTTTTTTATATTTAAGGCGGAAGGTATTAAACCATTGTCAGTGTCAATTTTCATTATGTCAAGTGAAACAGAATTTTCGTATAAGGCTGGGACTATTATTATGATCCGGAATCTGGAAGGCCGAAGAAGATTCTGAGCATTAAAAATAGAACTCTGCGCTTATACACTAGAGTTTAAAATCGAACATATGAGTAAGTAAGCGAGGGAAAAAGAAAAGTGCACCGCGACACAATCCATAAGTGTTTAAAACAACAAACATATGAGTGTTGAGACAAATGGCAATGTCATATATGACAGCTCGACACTCGTAACTTCTATTTTCAACTCTATTGTATTAGCGCAGAGTTCTATTTTCAATGCACTGAATTTTCCAGGACCAGGTGGATTCCGGGGGATATAGTCCCAGCGTAATAAATCTAAGAGTAGCTGGGAAATCTCGATCCTCAAAATTTATGTTCTTTTTGTAATTTGTATAATGATAATGTAAATAAATAAAATCGAAAAAAAATCTATAAATTCTCGACACTGGCTTCTGGTGCAAAACCTTTGCAACTGCCATTGCCATAAATAAAAGAAGAAGTTAATTCATGTTTTCTATGATTTGTTGTTTTTTAAAATATGAATATTTATTCATTAGATTTATTTAGTACCTACTTATTAATAGGATATTACATAAAAATAATGAATTAAATATGTTTACGAACTTTTCGTTAACTATGTTGTTTTCTTTGAGGTTTGTAAGTAAAACAAGTATGCTTAGGAAATCTATTTCAAGGTACTGACTAATCTTCACAACATAGTATAAAGTGCTCAAACAAGATACACTGTGACTTCTTATCGCCTTGCACCACATTTTCTTACAAACTAGCACCTTTCGGAATAAGAAAATAAACTTTGTCAGGTGCAGTTTTTATTTTATTTTCGCTATGTGCGAAACATGTGGGACGACACAATATTTATAACATGGGTTGCTGTGCTTTTCCATGGTAATAAGTTGATTTTATCACTTATTTTTATAACTTGTGAACTAATTACTTGTTGTTTGTTTACATCGAACTTGTGTATCATCAATCATACTGTATGTCAAAATCAAATGATTTTAACTGTCAACTGTCTATTTTAGGTATTCACCAAACATTTTTTCCAGCATAATGGATAATATTATGTTGGATGTGTTATATATATATATTTGGTAATGGTATAACCAGCAGAAACGTTTAAAAAAATACATGCATATTCCCTATTATTACAAAAATAAATTGTTTGAACTGTGCAAATTGTTATTAACATTTCATCAGGTTTATCTAAATATGTAGTTAACTTTTAAAAAAATATTTCAGAACTACTAACTACACCTCCTGGATGCACAGAAAGTATTGTTTTTGCAGAAAATGGATACACACTTTTAAATAGAATAAATAAAGACGAATCTGAAGAAAACATAAATGGAGACGACGAAGTACCTATAAATATAAATCTTGAAGAGGTTGTACATAATAATGCACATTTAGTAGGTAAAAAATATTACTTAAAATATTGTTAATTTCTACTATAAATACCCATCGACCTTAGTAATTTTAAGTTTACGTTATTTTTATGTTACATTTTTTTTTTAATTTTTTTTTTTAAAGCTTTTCAATTTTCCTCAAACTTTTTTAATCAAAAGGCCACATATGACAAAACATTGTTTACAAGTAATGCAAAAAAGGCCTCTGTGGCTCGGTGCGCCGACACTGAAGCCTGAGGTTGCGGGTTCAATCCCACCGAAGGGACAAAAAGTTTTCTGTATTCCTAGGTCTTAGATGTGTAATAAATAATTTATGTATCCTATAGTAAAAATCTTAAATATATGTATGACGTATGTATAGTATAAAAGTATTAATCATTGTACTAGGTGATTTTTATTCTGATTCAGAAGAAAGTAGAAACAGGGCATATTTTGTATAAAAAACAGAATACAAAAATAAAAATTGGAATATCTTAGAAAAATCATAAATTTATGTCACCCTACCAGCGCCGGCGACATTTCTGCCTCTTAGTCCCAAGTAGGCGAAAATTTTAAGTTATTGACACTAATGATGGCTATAAATACTGTTGCTGGATTTGCAGGTTGGACTGTCAGTATGGCCCTTAAGTATTTCATAGGTACTATGAAATACTTAAGGGCAATACTTGGGCAAGGGCAAGACAATAATAAAAAATACGAGATAGTACTCTATTTTATGTACCTATAAAATATTATATGTAATAGGTACCTAATAACCTGTTTTTACTAAAATGCATACACCCGTTTCCATTGTCTGGTGCCTGTGATACAATTTCTTAGGATGCTTAGTACAGGAAATTTTAGATTCTTCCCAGTTTTTTAATTTAGATAATATTCAAATATTATTTAGAATAGAAAAGAGTGTAATCTTGAAAAGCCAGCAATACACTTGTGACTCCTCAGGTGTTGTGGGTGGGGGTGTACATGAGCGATGGTAACTGCTTTCCATCAGGCGATCCCTTTGCTCATTTGCCCCCTCGTTCATAGTTGCAGCAAACTTATTATTTGTAATATAAACAAAATCAATTAAATTTCCTGCTGCTTTTGCTGTTTGCTTTATCTAACGGATTTAATTACAATTCCTGAAATACATTTATGTTACAGGTCTCTGGCAAGATGATGAGGTGGAAGATAAACCAAAACCAGCCAGAGCAGTTGAATTATCTGCTGACTCGGACACTGACGATGACAACTTCCTAGAGAGTACAGTTATTAAACCACCAGAAGATTTTCCGGAAATACCCATACTAAATATAACTGGATCATCAGTTAGGACTGTAGTGACTTCTACAGAATGGGCCGAGGTTATAGACGTCACACAACCCGTGCCAGAATTCAAGGAAAAAATCAAAGATCTGGCCCATGCTTATCCATTTGAACTAGATAATTTCCAGAAACAGGCAATATTAAAACTTGAAGAAGGCCACCATGTGTTTGTGGCCGCTCATACATCTGCCGGCAAAACAGTTGTTGCTGAATATGCTATAGCTATGTCAAGAAGAAATTGCACAAGGTATTTTAATTATTGCTATGAAGGAAGTTAATTCTTAGCAAAATATTACAGAAATGTTTGGGAAATTATAAATTTTGATACAATATAATTTTCAGGGCCATTTACACATCACCAATCAAAGCTCTATCAAATCAAAAGTACAAAGATTTCAATAAAATGTTTGGTGAGGTGGGTCTCTTGACCGGTGACTTACAAATCAATGCCACAGCGTCGTGTCTTGTCATGACAACCGAAATTCTGCGATCAATGCTGTACTGTGGCTCTGATGTCACCAGAGACTTGGAGTTTGTCATATTTGATGAAGTCCATTACATCAATAATGCAGAGGTATTTATATTCTATTTTATATGAATTTATCACCTTTTTTAACCCTTACTTAGACATAAAATCTAACCTGGAGCATTTCAGGAGGGAGGGGAGGGGAGTCTAGGGAGGGTTCCATAACTATCAATGCGCAATAGGTTTTCTTTAAATTACATCAAAAGTTATTGTCTTCTTTAGGTTACTTAGGGCACAGTACATTATGTGTCTGAGAAATGTGCAAAGTTCAATCTCTTTTCAGCGTGGCTATGTGTGGGAAGAAGTTCTTATATTGTTGCCAGCTCAAGTCAGCATTGTGATGTTAAGCGCGACAGTACCTAACACTCTACAGTTCGCCGACTGGGTGGGCCGCACTAAGAAACGGAAAGTGTATGTCGTGTCCACACCTAAACGACCCGTTCCGCTGTGCCATTATCTATACACAGGTACAATTTTTTTATTTCTTCATCATCATTATTACTAAACAACACCTTTACAATCTAAGATTTTATGTTATTACTTAGTATTTTAAAATGCTTCGGACTAAAGCATTTTAAAATCAACTTAGATAAACCTACCTAACTTTTGTGATGTAGATTTTTTTTTAATTACTGTCGGTTTTTATTTACCGACAGCCTTGTTTCTTTTTGTTGTGATGTAGATTGCAACTTTGAAGTTCTTAAAAATCTACGTATGTAAAATCTGACGAAAGTATTTTGACTAACCAATTTCAGGAACTGGCGGTAAATCAAAACACGAAAGATTCCTAATAGTGGATCAAGAGGGTAACTTCCAATTACGCGGCTACAACGAGGCGGTGGCGGCGAAGAAAGCGCGGGAAAATGACAATAAAAACGCCTTCAAGAAGAGTATGGCGCCGGCGGGAAAGCAACAGTTTCTGAACCCGAAAGCGGAGCAGACCATGTGGGTGGCGTTCATTGACCATCTGAAATCCAAAGACAAGTTACCAGTCGTCGTGTTCACACTGTCGCGAAATAGGTTAGTATCCCGAAGTGAAAACTTCAAAAATAAGTATACTTTCTATCTCATTCTTTTGTTTCACCCTATGTAATATTTATATGGTTGCCTCTTTGTTCTGTCGCTTTTCGTTTCATTTAGTTTCAAATAACTCGTAAAACCCTTGATTTAATTTCAGATGTGACCAAAATGCTGAAAACCTTATGTCTGTGGACTTGACCGACGCCAAAGAAAAAGGGCACATTCGTTCATTCTTCGCCAGGTGTCTACAAAGACTAAAGGAACCTGACAGAAAATTACCTCAGGTAAAAAATCATATCATATTTAAGTGTATCAAATATATAGAATTGTTTTAGAATCGAATAAAATTTGTTTATTCCCAGGATTTTTTTTACAATGTTCTTAAAAAAGTAGGCTACTTGACCTTGTTTTTATGTATGTCCTAAACACTTCATAATTGTTTGGTTACACAAAAATAATACATTATTTGAAACCTAAAAAGCTACATAAAAATATTTTAAAAATACACTTTTTTAACATTTCCGAAAACACTATTCGCCATGTTGGTTGATAGATTATCTGTGCTGTGACGTCATACTCGTACTATTTGTAATCTATGCTATAGTCCGTAGTAGTAATATGACGGTGTTTCGTTCCATTTGACGTAAATAACTTTTTAATATGTCATGAACTATTTATTTACAGAAACGTTCCGTTTCACTACTACATATGTGTTTAGTGTGCTTGTCTTGCCGGAAGTTACTTCGAGGTGTGTTCATCAGTAGAAATTAAAAAACATAAATACGTATATTTTAAATCAACTTTATTTATCTATCTTAAGTTTTTAATTTATGATATCGCTGGAATACGTTTTCCTAAGCCAAGTACTAAAGGAAACACTCCTTCAATGTATGAAATTAAATATGAGTCAAGTAGCCAATTAAGTACAGTATCAAAATTTCTTCCTGGAAATATTACATTATTATTATTTACAAAACGAATGCATGCTGACTATGAAACAATACATTACAGTTATTAAATATTAAATTATTTAAGTTTTAACCAAGTTATCCTTATTGAATATTAAAAATAAATAAAAATATGTTTACAGATTAAATAAATGATGTGACAATCCTTTCTTCCAATACTAAGACTGATGAGTTTATTACATTTAAAAATGTTTATTTATCTAATACACAATAATCTGATTTAAAGGTAGTGAGATTGGGACGGGTTCTAGAGAATGGGATCGGTATTCACCACAGCGGTATATTGCCGTTGTTGAAGGAAATTGTCGAAATGCTCTTCCAAACTGGCTATGTAAGTATGTGTCGATTTTTCCTTTTCTAATTCAGTCATTCATTCAAAAACTGGGTGGATTGAAAACAAAAGCGTGAATAAAAATCAGTCATTTTTGGTCGCAGTATGATACAAGGCCAACAAACGATGAGACGTCGAAATGGCGGGGTCGATGTTGTATTTCAGGTGAAGATACTATTCGCGACGGAGACTTTCGCCATGGGCGTGAACATGCCGGCGCGCACGGTGGTGTTCGACGACATCACCAAGTTCGACGGCGTGCAGTCGCGCGCGCTCGCGCCCGCCGAGTACATCCAGATGGCGGGCCGCGCCGGCCGACGAGGTTAGTGTCGGAACTTACAATGGTGACTCAGCTAAGTCTGTTTATAAAGCCTTGCTAACCATTTGTGCTATATTTCCAGTTTAGTTACATACAAGTTTTGCGATATATTCAACATTAAAGCGCATTTTTTTGTTAAAATAGGGCATCCCCTCCCCTCTAAGAGCTTAAGAGCCCTATAACAAATCTGCACTCTGCGAGATTAGGTATTTGAAGCGTTCCCGACATTTCGCATTTTGTAGTAATTTTGCAGTTGTATTTATCGTTTTTATTGAAATAGGTTAATAAATTCATGCTTTAAAATTATAAAATCTTTACTCCTCATGAAGTAACAATTGTTCTGGTATACATTTTGCTTAGTAATATTATTGTAGATAGTAGGAGTATTTCTCAGTTAACTTAAAGCTATTTTCGAAGTTTTTTTGGCTTAGAATAAGATTTTGTTCTATATGAGATCAAAGATATTTCAAAATTCTAAGGCCGCTACGAACTATACGACTATATAGGAGATAATATTCTCATTTTATTATTCAATTTGCTTAGAACAGTAGTTCAATCCAGGAGCTAAAAAAAGTGCCTGCGCGCAGTTTATAAAAATTTTTCTCTGCAATTTTGGGTTTAATTAAAAAGTTAAGCAAAATTTACAAAAAGCGAGGCCGCTACAAACTAGCCAATAGCTATTCTGCACTATTCAATATGTCAAAATTGTTAATCTATCTTTGTTTCTGAGATCAAGAACGCCATAATTGGCCATTTTACGCAAAAATCACAGTCGAGATGTAATATGCCTCTTAACGGCTGGCTCGAAAAATGTGAAAAATTCATGATGGTAGTCCATGTGCTGAACTTTGAAGGAAAACTATAACGGCTCATATAACTTTATAAGTTCAGGAGTTATAGTGAATTGACTTGTAAAATGTGCTTAGTTGGAAAACTTCGTGCAAAATTAACGAAATAATAAGTGAACATGTAAAATATTGGTATAATGGTACGGAACGTGCGCGAGTCCGACTCGCACTTGGCCGGTTTTACCCATTGGTTACGGAACCCTAAAAAGCTGAAAAGAGAGAGATCTCTTGGCAGCTTGGACAACCGGTGTGCGATCTACATTTTTATCATCTGTATGTTCCAGGTCTGGACGACACGGGCACGGTGATTATTCTGTCTAAGGACAGCGTGCCCGACCAGATGACTCTCAAGAGCATGATGCTGGGGATACCGCAAAAGCTTTCCTCGCAGTTCCGACTTACATATGCGATGATACTGAGCTTGTTGCGGTAAGTAAGAGTATTTAGGGAGTATAAAGTACATAATACAGGATAAGCAAACTGAAGTGGCAATGAGCGGGGCATATTTGTCAAGCAGCCGATGGCCGATGGGGCAGAAAGGTTTCGCGAACAACCCGCCCCGTAGGACGACCTCCCACGAGGTGGACCGACGACCTTAAGAGAGTGGCAGGAAGCGGTTGGATGTGGAAGGCAGAGGACCGGGTATGGTGGCGCGAAATAAGAAAGGCTTATGTCCAACAGTGGACGACTACGGGCTGACGATGATGACGATGATGATGATGATAAAGTACATATTATGATGTAATATAAAATGTTAAGTATGTAGTTTCAAAAATACTTTAAAAAAATTTGCCGATGTAGACAGAAGAACGTATGTCGGAGCAAGTAGTGATTAATAAAATCAATTCCCTGTGAATCGATTTTTCAACTTACATTGGATTGAAATACAAAGTCTGAATATCTTAAAAACTCACAAAAAGTACTTCTTTGCTGTTATAATTGTATTTTCTACTCGGTAACGGTAAAAACACTTTATAGAATAAACATTTATGTCTCAACGTATTCCATCATAATTAATATTATGAAGTCTATGATTTGCAGAGTAGCCACCGTGTCAGTCGAGGGTATGATGCAGCGTTCATTCCGGGAGTTCCATCAGATGTGCCAAACGGACAACTACCGCAAACAGCTACAGATAGCCGAGAAAGAGTACTCGGAGAAATGCAGCACCCTCTTACCCTCGCATTTGACCCCCTTAGCCAAGTTTTACGATACCGCCGTGGCGTATATAGATATACTTAATGAAGTTATGCCGATTTTGCTCAGTCAGTCTAAAGTGGCTAAGGACTTAACGGCTGGAAGGGTATTGATACTGTCTGCTGGACCTTATATGAACCAGTTGGGTATCTTCCTCAATGCTAGCGGTAAGTTTACTTCAAAAATTATATTACAGATATTATGTAACCATGCATAATATCTTTAGACTTTGGATGACTCCGTACTCGGATATATGAATGGTACTCTTAAAATATGAGTTATTTCTCAGAAAAAACAGTATATTAAAAATTAATATTTTCAAAGGTACAGCGATTTGTTTGCAAAATTTCGCAAGTCTCGTAAAAGTGCTCCATAGAACCTATGACAACACTTATTACTAAAGTTGAATGATGTAAGCCTGTAAGGGTCGCTAATATCTCCGAAATTTCTGCGTTTAAGTTCATACTTACTGTAATGAATGTTTTTTTGTACGTTGTAAGTTTTTTTACGAATATAGTAAACATTTTTTAAACTTTTCTGTAATTTTTAGATCTGTAAGTATCTCGATACAAAATGACGCAATATTACTTATTATAGGTTATTGAAACCGGCCGTTAATTGTAGAATTTAGCAGTATAGTCATCGGGTATTTTTGTTTAAAATAAGTTTACCATACCACTGATTATTTTCTTTTTGTTTTTATATGTAAAGTTTATTAAGTCTAGTCTTGACATAATTTTCCCCCATAAACTATTGACTAAACTTTCTAGTTTATCCAATTTAATGTACCATAGATTATTGGTGGGTTGTACTTGTACACAAGTAATATTAGATACTGGAAAAAAAAATACTCCTTTGTTAAAGCTTGAAAAGTGGAAAAAAAATTGTGTATCGAATAATACGGAGTTTTAAATCAGTTGTATATATAAAATGTGCGAAATATATCTATCTACTTCAATATTTCTGAACATATAAATTAAACTAAATATTTTACTTGTACTCAATTAATATTATTATATTAATAAGGGTGCTATTGTGCTTGTATAAATATCAGTTCACGTAAGTCGCGACTACATTACATTGAATAATATCAGAAAAATCACTTTTATACTACAGTACCTAACAATATTACTTGAATATTTCTGAATATATAAATTAAACTAAATATATTACTTGTAGTCAATTAATATTATTATATTAATAAGGGTGCTATAGTGCTTGTATAAATATCAGTTCACGTAAGTCGTGACTACATTACATTGAATAATATCAGAAAAATCACTTTTATACTATAGTACCTAACAATATTACTTGAATATTTCTGGATATATAAATTAAACTAAATATATTGCTTGTAGTCAATTAATATTATTATATTAATAAGGGTGCTATAGTGCTTGTATAAATATCAGTTCACGTAAGTCGTGACTACATTACATTGAATAATATCAGAAAAATCACTTTTATACTACAGTACCTAACAATATTACTTGAATATTTCTGGATATATAAATTAAACTAAATATATTACTTGTAGTCAATTAATATTATTATATTAATAAGGGTGCTACAGTGCTTGTATAAATATCAGTTCACGTAAGTCGCGACTACATTACATTGAATAAGATCAGAAAAATCACTTTTATACTACAGTACCTAACAATGTGAATATATTCGCCTAGGTCCAAGACAAACGCCGTACAAAGTTTTGGTGTTGAACACCGTAGAAAAAGACCCCACGCGGTACAACTTCGAAGTCGACGAAAACTGGTTCCGGATGCTCAGTTTTACCGAACAATATAACAAAATAGGTAGGTAATTTTATAAGTACATTCATCTTTTCTAATCCTTCCTTATACATGAAAAATATATCATTGCATGGTACGTTTTGTTTGTTTTTATTATTGTTTAAAAAAAAACTATTATAATTTCACAGGCACAGAAGAAAGTACTCTCGACCACACTATATTATGCCTCGCGCCTAAGAACATTGTAGCAATTACTAAACTCAGTTTCAAAATTGATGCCAACATAATAATACAGAACTGGGAACAGAGACAAATGCCGAGGTATATATTCTTTATAATTTTTAAGCAGATAATGATGTATAACTTAAAATGTGGAAGTATAATTATAATATTCAGTTTAATATTAATTTGAATTTCAAATGAAGGTAATAAAAATGTAACAGAACAGACTGTAAGCGCCTCAACATCAAGGCTAACAAGATTCTGCACTTATAGACTTAGTTTATTAATTATTTTTGTACCTTGATTAAATAAAAATAAAATAAAATATACTTCACTTACGTAACTGCACTGCTCAAGTTTTAACTACGTATTCCACTAAGGTTCAAAGACGCGCCTGTGGGTTCGACGTGCGCGAAAGCGGTGCAGGAGCTAGCGCGCGCGTCGCATTCCGCGCGCACCGGCACCGCGCCGGAAACTACGCCCCTCACGCAAGGCCTTGCAGTCACATCTGGGGAGATACTCAAGTCACTCGACCGGATGAAACAGCTTCAGGTGATATATTATGCAGGACCTGTAAATGGTTTATGTAGTATTTGCAAGTTATTTTAAAATTCAGCAAATGATCTAATCTACTGGCACTAAAGTAAATTGTAGTAAAAAGCTAGTCAATATTAATTCATATAAAATTAAATTACAGGCAGAAATAGAAGCACAAAGGAAGAGTACAGATATAGCGAATTTCAAGCGGGAGTTTGCGATAATATACGAACGTAAACAAGCCGAGAGGAAAAGAGACAAATATAAGCGGTTACTATCCTTTGAAAATTTAGCTCTCTACCCTGACTACCAAAGGAGGTTGTGTGTTCTTAGAGAATTGAACTATATAGATGAACACGACAGCGTTATACTAAAAGGCAGAGTGGCTTGTTGTATGGGGACGAATGAGCTTATTATATCTGAGTTGGTATTCCGAAATGTGTTTACGGATAAAACGCCCGCGGAAATAGCGGCGCTGCTCAGCTGTTTCGTGTTCCAAGCGAAAACTCGGGTAGATCTTATAGTTCCTGATAAGCTGGCCGAAGCTGTAAAAACGATACAACAGATAGATCAGGAATTAACTGCGATCGAATCTAAATACATGGTAAGGACTAATACATCAAAAGTAACCCTAGTAACCACATAAATTCAATAAAAATTATGACATAAATAGTCATCAGATTACATGAGTATGTGGAGTGTAGAGGAACTTCCTTCCTCCATACTCCAGTTTTAACCTGTTAATTGACATTTGTCATGGAATGTCAGGTGTTTATAGCCCGCTATAATTTTTTTAGTTGGACATGAACCTGCGGGGCTTTATTATGAACTTTCACTTTCGTTGGTCATGGTCATCATTTTGACATTACAACTTTTTAAAAACACAATTTAAAAATAAATAAAATGACAAAAAAGATTGCGCAAGCCTACGGGCATGTCCAACTAAATAGTCCGCCTTTTTGTCCTTAAGAGAACGAATGACCCCCCTTAGACCAATCAAATCGTTTTACGTAGTGCATTTTGACATATTTTAGTATAACTTATTGTTTGGCAGGGTTTGGAATTTTGAAGTAAAGCGACAATATTGCGTTTCGACATTACACATGATGGCCTTTTGGAAAATTATATAAATTGTTTTAAATATAAAATTAAAACATCGGCGGTGTTTTAAAGTACACAATTTATTTGAAATTATCTTTTTAAGTCCTTAATAATTTTTATAATTTATTAATATCATAAAATTTAAATAGTTTACAATATGGTGCTAATACACACAACAAAACGCAAATGTCAATACAACAATAGTTCACTCTTCGTGACCAACATAGTTTCATAGGTAAGTACATAGTTGCGTAATACCCCGCCATCAATTGGCTGGAAGAATTTATACAAGCATTTACATGAATTCCAACGATGTTAGGTAACAGCCCTGCTGTTGAGCATCCCGCTCTAAAAATGTCAAGCAGATCACGCATCGAGCCTTCGAGGGTAGGGGGGCGTGGGCGTCGACTATGTAACTGGAATTTTAAAAATACTAAATGAATACAAGCAATCTTGATGTGAACACAAAAACCCTTCAAGTGTCGCGTGGCACGATACGGCAGAAGGCATCCGCGCTTGTTATTTCGATTTTCATTGATGAATTGTGAGTAAAACTTTTTTTTGGCAAATTGACATGTTATATATTTTTGGAAACTAGAATACACATTCTACATATTTTATAAAAAAATTGCAAGAAATATAACGTGTAACATGCAAAATATCAAATATGATATCACCGGGAATGAAATTTTAGTGCCTGTTTGTGAAGCTAAATTATGGCGACACACAGACCAAAGTTTTTATTTCATTAGTTAAATATATGTTTAAATAACGATTTATATAAAAGATAAAATAAACATACACATCAAATATTGCAAGTTAAGCAATCTGATTTCGACGCCATTACAAATTTTAAAATTTATATTAAGTTTTACAGAGATCTTTCCTTCTACTTATCTTCTTCTTCTCTTATCTTATATTAGGTCTTTACCTATGAAATTGCCGTTTTGTATGAAAAAATTTAAACGAATTTTTTTCATGTATTTTTTATTTGTATTTAATCGAAGTAATCACCCATGCAATCAATGCATCTTTGCCAACGCAGTGGCAGTTTATTGATGCCCTTCTTAAAGAAATCAGCTGGACGGGAGGCAACAAATTCTTCAAAGGCATTTTGTATTGCCTCTCGGGTATTGAATTTTTTCCCGCCAAGAAGTTATCCAAATTCTGGAAAAAGTAGTCTGTAGGCGCAAAGTCTGGTGAGTGGGGCGGATGACGGAGAGTTTCCAACCCCAGTTCTTGCAACTTGGAGACCGTCTGCTTTGCAGTATGAGGTCGCGCGTTGTCGTGCAGGAGCAGCGGAGACGAGCGATTGAACAATTCTGGTTGGAGATGTGCCAGCTTCTCCATCATTGTGTTCAGTTCTTCACAGTACACCTCTGCAGTAATTCTCACCCCGTTTGGTAAGAAGCTGTGATGAATCACACCGGCGCTAGACCACCAAACAGTGACCATCACTTTTCTAGGGGTAAGTTTTCGTTTAGGGCATTGTTTAGGTGCTGAAACAGGATCCAACCAACTTGCTGAGCGCTTGCGGTTATCAAACAGAATCCATTTTTCATCGCAGGTAACAATGCGGTTCAAAATTCCTTCATTTGTGTGTCTGTTGAGCAGTGCAAGGCACGTCTCGACGCGTACTTCGCGCTGGCGATCATTGAGTTCGTGGGGCACCCATTTGTCAAGCTTTTTTACCTTGCCAATTTTAAGCAAATGGACCAATATTGTTTGACGCTAACGTCGAAAGCTGCTGCTAATTCAGCCGTAGATTGTGTATCATCAGCTTCCACAATCGCCTTTAATTCGTCATTGTCGACCAAAGTCTTCGGACGACCGCGAGGTTCATTTTTCAGGTCGAAATTTCCAGAAAGGAAGCGAGCAAACCTATAACAGGTGGTGCGTTGGTTTGAAGTGCGTTGGTGCGTCCGTAAACGTCGTTGATGTTGCGTGCCGCTTGTGCCGCGTTGCTGCCACGACGGTACTCATATTCCATAATTACTCGAATTTTTAACGTATCCATGATGACGAAAAAGATTGAAATGCGATGAAAATGACACTAATCAATAAACAAATGACTACTTTTGGAAAAAGAATTCCATGTTTTTAAAATAAAATTAATTTGAAATTAGAATTCTTAGCCAAACAAAAATTATTTTGATTTGAAATGGCCAGTACTGCAGAACGGCAATTTCATAGGTAAATACCTATTATATAAAAATGGTTTGCTTTGCTAAAACTTCAGAACGGCTGGACCGATTTGGCTAATTTTAATAATAATAATAAAAATAAAATATCTTTATTAAACACATAAGGGACATGACACAGCCAAATTTTAACAAAAGCAAGTAAATTATACACTAACGCACTATAACATTCAAAGAATACGAAAAGAGACAGTTTTAAAAATTGTGGCATTGCACAGCTGATTAAGGCTATGCAATGCCCACACCATGTGTTTAAAGGGATGCCACTCAGGCTTCGGCCGCGGCAAGCCGTGGCGCCTGATCTTCCGTGACCCCCTTGTAAGTTCGCGATCTCACGACGGCACACAATCATAATTATAAAGATACAGAAAAAATAAATAATAATAATAATAATAAAATAAAATATATAACACAACGCATATATATAATATGTAATCTTTGTATATTTTGGTCTTGAAATATTTGTGGAAGTTCAGGGAAGGTTTAAACGGTGAGAAATAGAGAGATTTATAAAAAAGTTAAGATGAAAACGTGTGTCGGGACAACTAGTTATATATAAAAACCTAACCAAAAGTATGTCAGGACATGTCTAAGGAGGGTTCCGTAACTATAAACGCGCAATAGGAATTACTTCAAAAGTTATTGTCGGATTTCGCTTAAAATAATTTTGCTAAAGAGTTTTTAGTATGATTTTAACCATGGAAACTTACAAGTTTCCATCTCTTATAGTTTAGAAATGCCAGGGGGGACCAACTTATAAACCCCTTTGGAGGCCGATTACTCGAAAATGGTTGACTTTGTAAAAAAATTATTTATGAAACCTTGCCTTTATTTTAAAAGTCCTATTCAACGATACCCCACATGATGGGGTAGAACAAAAAAATATTTTTGATCCCCACTTTCATCCCCACTTCACATGTATGGAGAGCCACCCCTACAATATTTAACTTTAACCAAACTTCATCAATTTATATTCATAATTACAAAATCTAGAAGCGCGGACAGACAGACAGACGGACAGACAGAGCGAAACTATAATGGTTCCTTAATTACGGAACCCTAAAAATGGATTGCAATTCCAATCTATCACTAAAACTCGAGAACGACTGGACCGATTGGAATAATTGCGGGGAAAATACTAAAAACGGCGATTGAATTTTCCTATACTTTCACTGTGTTCAAAAATGTATAGATGCGTTCAGTTTACCTGTTTGGTTATTTATTGAATCGAGTTCATAGTTAAGGCAGAACAACATATGTCGGGACTGCTAGTAATAAAATACAGTTGCAAAGTAATTTATATTTTTTCAGGTTGGACAGTTCGAGGGTCAAGCTGAAAGACTGAACTTTGGTCTGGTTAGAGTTGTCTACGAATGGGCTCTAGAGAAACCCTTCTCCGAAATCATGGACCTAACAGACGTTCAAGAGGGTATCATAGTACGGTGCATACAACAACTGCACGAGGTAATTAGATTTTGTTTACTGTTTTATTGCAATGTTTTGGTAATTCAACAACATAATAATAATGTTTTGTTTATTTATGAGATTTTTAATTGAATAAACTTTTTATTCTCAGCTCCTAGTCGACGTAAAAGATGCCGCTGTAGCAATCGGTGATCCAAACCTACAAGCTAAAATGATGGAAGCCTCAACAGCTATTAAAAGAGATATTGTATTTGCTGCTAGTTTGTACACTACACATCGTGAGACTGTAGTTTCATAATCATGGAGAGATAAGAATGTGTATTTTAAATTTATTAAATATTGGCAGTGTAAAAAATATGTAATAAAATGTAAACAAGATATTTATTTTCTCGTGTTACTTTGCAAACCTTATTTTATAATACTTTATTTTGACACTCGCACTTTAAGTAAACCTTACTAAACCTAAAGTGTTTTGTTACGACCGCGCCACTCACTCTAGAGTTAGGACTATGAGTGCACGATTCAATGAATTGAGTGACGTTTGTGTGATGTCGGGTTACGTACATTAATGGATTTTAATCATCAGTCATGGACTCATGACCTCCTGAGTCCTGACTCCTGAGCTAAGAGCATTAATCCAAACGTGGTAGCCATTGTCAGGCGTTCCCGCTGCTAAAGGTACGAGACCGCCGGTCATATAAAACTAGTTGCCGCGCGTTATTGACGTATTCGCCAAATCACAGTGAGGCGGGACAAACCGGAGCTATAAATGCCGAATTGCTGTGTTTCTTACTGTAAAAAGAGATCGGAAACTTCTGATAAATAAAAGGAGAACGTTACTTTCCATTTGTAAGTATTATTTCGTCTAAATATTAACAAATAATGCAATAAATAAGCAAAAATTCAAAACAAATTATCGGTCAATAAGTGTTGCCACTGAATCGTACAAGATCTTAACTTAGGGTAATATTTAAAAGTAGTCATTTATAAAAACTTTTATTTCATATTCGTTCTTGTTATTACTGTTTCAAAATAAAGAAACATAACTAATTAATTAGTATACTAATTAGAACTAGTATACTAGAATAATTGCGGGGAAAATACTAAAAACGGCGATTGAATTTTCCTATACTTTCACTGTGTTCAAAAATGTATAGATGCGTTCAGTTTACCTGTTTGGTTATTTATTGATTCGAGTTCATAGTTAAGGCAGAACAACATATGTCGGGACTGCTAGTAATAAAATACAGTTGCAAAGTAATTTATATTTTTTCAGGTTGGACAGTTCGAGGGTCAAGCTGAAAGACTGAACTTTGGTCTGGTTAGAGTTGTCTACGAATGGGCTCTAGAGAAACCCTTCTCCGAAATCATGGACCTAACAGATGTTCAAGAGGGTATCATAGTACGGTGCATACAACAACTGCACGAGGTAATTAGATTTTGTTTACTGTTTTATTGCAATGATTTGGTAATTCAACAACATAATAATAATGTTTTGTTTATTTATGAGATTTTTAATTGAATAAACTTTTTATTCTCAGCTCCTAGTCGACGTAAAAGATGCCGCTGTAGCAATCGGTGATCCAAACCTACAAGCTAAAATGATGGAAGCCTCAACAGCTATTAAAAGAGATATTGTATTTGCTGCTAGTTTGTACACTACACATCGTGAGACTGTAGTTTCATAATCATGGAGAGATAAGAATGTGTATTTTAAATTTATTAAATATTGTCAGTGTAAAAAATATGTAATAAAATGTAAACAAGATATTTATTTTCTCGTGTTACTTTGCAAACCTTATTTTATAATACTAACTAATATTAACTAATATTAACAAATAATGCAATAAATAAGCAAAAATTCAAAACAAATTATCGGTCAATAAGTGTTGCCACTGAATCGTACAAGATCTTAACTTAGGGTAATATTTAAAAGTAGTCATTTATAAAAACTTTTATTTCATATTCGTTCTTGTTATTACTGTTTCAAAATAAAGAAACATAACTAATTAATTAGTATACTATTTGCAATTTTGTTTTTCTTCATAATGTTATGTCACTAAACACATAAAATTTTGCAAATGATTAAAAAATGATTATTCAATTTTATTATAAAACATTTGTTTAAATTCCTTATTCTTTATTAGGTACAATAAAATATGTGTGGATAAACTTATCCTGAAATTTTGCTTTTTAAATTTATAAACACAAGAATATCGATATCGACTTTATTCGTAAGTATGTTATTCTGAATATTAAATATTATAGTAAAACAAAATTCGGTTAAAATTATTTGTCTCAAAAGAGAACTCGTGTTTCCAAAATCATTTTTGTAGTATATTTATTTTAAATACATTTTAAATAAAGATTATAATAAGTTTTCCAGTATAACTTATTTCAATTTTTCTGCAGACTAAAGGATGTCACAGACGTCGAAGATAAACTAATTTTTTATCTTAAGATGCCTGGATATTTATTTCATATTAGGTATAGTACGTAACATGAAAACGTGTAGTATCTTAGCCGTCTGTGATAGTTCAAACAAACTGTATACCTAGCAAGCTATATTTCATCTTAACATAAAATTTTATAGTATCCTCGCCGTAATATAAAAAATATAATAGCTTAAAAGGCTTGTCACACACTCATTATAATAAAACACGGTTTTTTAAGTACCTAGATGGAGAGCTACTAGGACTAGAACTACCTAGTTAAAATTTAAGACGAATTTGAAAGGGGAATCCTACTACTATTATAAATGTGAAAGTTTTTGAGGATGGATGGATGGATGTTTGTTACTCTTTCACGCAAAACTTTTTGCGTGAAAGTGCATTTTTAGTTCAGAAGTCGGTTTTTATGCTCTAAACTCATAAATTTTTCGAATTAGTAATTAGTTCCTACATTGTGGCAAGAATGAGTGTTATTCGTGTGTGGTAGAAAATTGTAAAAGTAATGGCAATAGAACTCCAGAAAAGTTGTTCATTATAGTGCCGGAAGATATCGAAATGAGGAAAGTTTGACTGGAAGTTGAAACTCGCAAAAAGGTATCCTAAATCATTTACAACTAAAATTTGCTTGTATATTGTGAAAATCACTTCAATGTAAGTAAATCTCTATTTAATGGTACATCTACATGCTATAAATCAACATAACTATTCATCCATAAAATCAATATTATAACGAGTGCACCGGAGACCGTGCCTTCTCGCTCCCACCACAGTGCAAACGCGCCGCTGGCCAGCAACGCTTCCTGCGGGTCGCGTCCGACGCGCTCTCGCCAGACTCCCGCGCGCTACCGATCTGACTAGATAATATATTCACTGTGTACTGTTTCCCGCGTTTTCGCCTTTGTAAATTGTTTTATACTTTTAATTTCGGCCTTTAAGTTAGTAATATTATTTGTAATAAGTGAAAGCAATGTTAAAAACGCTATGTTGTTTTCATTTATTAAAATGGCGCCCAGTCTCTATTATCGAACTAAGTATTATGACGCGATCAAAACGAATTTCGCGTCGCCGTCAATTGGATCCCGACAGTCCGGAGGATAGCGGCTCGCCCATGCCTGCTTCCACGCGTCCGACGCCTTCACCCCCGCCGCCCGCGCCGTGTACCGACGCCGGAGCGGCCGCGGCATCGTCACCCATCGACGCTCAGAGCCTCACAGCGACGCTGTTGGCTATGCAGCAGAGCCAAGCCGCCACGTTCGAGATATTTACGAAAATATTAGAGCGAACGTCGTCCCCCGCAACGGTCTCCGAGACGCAACGCCACGCCGCTTCACCTTCGCCAACGCCCGCTATTCCTGCAGGGAACCTTGCTGCCTGCACGGCACGCTACAGCGGTGCGCTGCAAGAGTCGCTAGACGCTTTCGTAGACGCGGTCGAATCCTACAAAGACTACGAATACCAGTGATGATAATGCAGTGCGCGGTTTATCCATGCTGCTGACACACGACGCAGCTACGTGGTGGCAAGGGGTAAAAACCACCGTCACGTCGTGGGACCACGCGTTGCGGTTCTTACGTTGTGATTTCGGCACCCCCCTCACTGCATTTATAGAGAACTTTTTGCGAACCCGCAGATGCCAGGTGAAAACACGGAGTTGTACATTTCGAAGACTCGAGCCCTTCTCGCTCGCCTTCCACAAAATGACCTTAGCGAAAAGGTTAAACTGGATATGTTGTACGGCCTGCTCCATACGCGGACGAGGCGAAGCGACGAAGGCGCTGTTCGCCGCGAAAAGTTGCGACAATGGAGGCGCTTTTCGAAAAGATACGCCAAATAGAGGACGCGACGGAGAAAGCAGCTTCGCGGACAACGAATTCGTCGACGGTGCGCACAGATGCCGCCGCCGCCCGCGCCGCTCGGGTTTCGCCCTCGGCGCGCTCCGAGTTCTCGGCGCCACCCCTACAACCGTTCAGGCAAATTTGTCCAAGAACATTCATAACAACGCTCGATTACGTTTTTGTGTGTATTGTAAGCACCCAGGACATACTCGCGACGAGTGTCGAAAATTATTATCGAAAGGTGTAAGTGTTATGAACAGTAGTACGAAAACCCCGTACCTACATGTTATGGTTGCGGGCAAACCGGTGTCATCCGGTCGAATTGTAAAAATTGTAATGTTAATAATTCAACTTTTTGCTTAATAGATAATGGCGCGCGCGCAAGCGTCATTACGCTGATGGGGGTAAGAATGCACGGACACGGTAATAATTCGGTAAGTCACTTTTTTGCAACTCGCAAAAAACCCTGAAATAAAGAAAATTATACTAGATTTAGAAAACGTCGATGAACTAACCTCCAATCGATGGTTGGAGCGAGAATATGTAATGTCACACGGTGTGTTATATCGTTATGATCCAGACGCTGAATCAGAAGTAGCACTATTAGTGATTCCTGCTTCCAAGAGGGAAGAACTCTTCAATGAATTTCATAATTCTGCTACCGCCGACCATCAAGGTGTTGATCGTACACTTCATCGCCTCCGTCAAAATTACTATTTTACAGGCATGCGGCGATACTCGTATGTATCTGAGTATATAAAACGGTGTATTGAGTGCCAAAAATACAAGACAAGTAATCTTAAACCAGCCGGTCTTCTGCAAACTCCAGTTCTCAGCCAACGCGCTGAAGTTCTTGCCATAGACCTTTTTGGACCACTGCCAGATAGAGACCAGGGGGAGCGTTGGGTGCTCCTCGTCGAAGACGTAGCTACCAGGTGGGTCGAGCTATATGCTCTAAATGATGCTACCGCTGAAAACTGTTGCAAGACTAATAGAAGAATATTTTCTTTGCTACGTCTTCCCAGGCGAGTAATATCCGACAATGGCTCGAAATTTATTTCAGCCATCGTGCAGCAGTGTATGTATGTATTTGGTATTAAACAGGAGCTGATCCCAGTGTATCTTCCTGAAGCAAATCCTGCGGAGCGCAAAAACCGCGATTTGAAGGTGCAATTGTCTTTGCTCGTCAAGGCCGAACATCGAAATTGGCCCAAGTATCTTGCCCATGTACGCTTCGCATGAATAGCGCTGTATGTGCCAGCACAGGTAAGACCCCTGCATCCCATCATGATCTTCACAGCATAATCAACAAATAAAATTACGTATCACAGGTAACTCCTTATTTACTAAAATTTATTGAGATATTAAAGGATATACGAGATCGTGTCGAGCACAAACAGGATGAACGAAACACTTTGCTGATGCGACACGAATCCCTGCGCCTAACTACAAGGTACTAGGTTTTATACTTTTAATTTCGGCCTTTAAGTTAGTAATATTATTTGTAACAAATGAAACCAATCTTAAAAACACTATATTGTGAAATTGTGTTCCGTTCAATAAACATTTTCGACACATTTTCGGAATTCATTTATTAAAATATGACTATAAAAGCCATATTAAATCACATATTGCATCTTTTCCATAAAATTTTAATGAAATAAAATTAATTTATTTATTTAAACCATTACGAAAAAAACACAAAATGAATATAATATTTATTTTTATTTTTTTATATTCGCCGAACTCATCGATAGTGTCAAATGACATTTATCGGCACTGACAGGCTGTTTCCTCTGTGTGTTTGTAGATGCTGTGTATGTTTGTATTGGACGATATTTTCGTGTGCGTGCGTAAAGACGTGATTGAAATAGCATTAGTGTGTAATCACTATTTGTGTGCGTTCCTCGTCGCCCCCGCAGAAAGTGCCAGACTTTCCCATAGAAATTAGCTGTCATTTCGCCTCCGTTTGGTTGGATGATCTTTGCTCTAAGCTCCTGAGTGATGGTTTTGACCGTCTACCTTGCGTTTATTACGTGGCATGAATCTATTATGATACCTGCATGTATGTTGCCTAAAATTTTTTTAACCTATTCGATGTTAGACAATATGTTAATAAACAATCTAGAAGCCATTTTCGTATATCTAAAAAAATAACGAAGATACAAACAATTTAAATTTACATTAAGAAAGAGAGCGATATATCAGCCGTGACGTCAAGTGTTGCCATACATTTGTCATTACAAAATGTATGGCGGTTGCAACTTGTGACGTAACAAATCGTTTTGCGAGAAAGAGTTGAGCAATATTTTTTATTTGCTTATAATTTTTTATCTCATCAATCTAAATACCTATTTCTTTTAGCTTTATGCATCTATAATCATCAATTTTTAAATTTAATTTATAAAAATGTGATATTCCACACTAGGCAATATCCCTATTCTTATATAGGTCTTTACCTATGAAATTGCCGTTTTGTATAAAAAAATTTAAACGAATTTTTTTCATATATTTTTAATTTGTATTAATCGAAGTAATCACCCATGCAATCAATGCATCTTTGCCAACGCGTGCCAGTGGCAGTTTATTGATGCCCTTCTTAAAGAAATCAGCTGGATGGGAGGCAACAAATTCTTCAAAGGCATTTTGTATTGCCTCTCGGGTATTGAATTTTTTCCCGCCAAGAAGTTATCCAAATTCTGGAAAAAGTAGTAGTCTGTAGGCGCAAAGTCTGGTGAGTAGGGCGGATGACGGAGAGCTTCCTACCCTAGTTCTTGCAACTTGGAGATCATCTGCTGTACAGTATAAGGTCGCGCGTTGTCGTGCAGGAGCAGCGGCGACGAGGATTGACCAATGCTGGTTGGAGATGTGCCAGCTTCTCCATCATTGTGTTCAGTTCTTCACAGTACACATCTGCAGTAATGCTTTTTTGCATCCCGTTTGGTAAGAAGCTGTGATGAATCACACCGGCGCTAGACCAACAAAATGTGACCATCACTTTTCTAGGGGTAAGTTTTCATTTAGGGCATTGTTTAGGTGCTGAACCAGGATCCAACCAACTTGCTGAGCGCTTACGGTTATCAAACAGAATCCATTTTTCATCGCAGGTAACAATGCGGTTCAAAATTCCTTTATTTTTGTGTCTGTTGAGCAGTGCAAGGCACGTCTGCTTAGCGCTGGCGATCATTGAGTACGTGGGGCACCCATTTGTCGAGCTTTTTTACCTTGCCAATTTGACGCAAATGAACCAATATTGTTTTGACGCTAACGTTGAAAGCTGCTACTAATTAAGCCGTAGATTGTGTATCATCAGCTTCCACAATCGCCTTTAATCCGTCAATGTTGACCAAAGTCTTCGGACGACCGCGAGTTTCATTTTTCAGATCGAAAATTCCAGAACGGAAGCGAGCAAACCAATAATAGATGTTTGTAGTGTTAGCTCCGTAAACGTCGTTGATGTTGCGTGCCGCTTGTGCCGCTTGTGCCGCGTTGCTGCCACGACGGTACTCATATTCTATAATTACTCGAATTTTTAACGTATCCATGATGACGAAAAAGATTGAAATGCGATCAAAATGTAACACTAATCAATAAACAAATGACTACTTTTGGAAAAAGAATTCCATGTTTTTAAAATAAAATTAATTTGAAATTAGAATTCTTAGCCATACAAAAATTATTTTGATTTGAAATGGTCAGTACTGCAGAACGGCAATTTCATAGGTAAAGACCTGTTATATTTACCAACGCTCAAATCTTCGACAAATGACAACAAATAAATGGGCATGGTTAGACGGGATTACCCCAGGTCGCTTATTTGCGTAAAATATAATTATATGTAAACATGCAAATTATCACATAAAAATATAGGTATTCATAAAACTCAGGCATATGTAGAACGGAATAATAAATGACATTACCTTTTTGACGGAGTTTTGCCGAGGAATTCAATGGGTGACGTTGTGGAATTCGTATTTCGCAATATGTGAAATGATCATAAATTTGTGTTATTTCGGTTCTTAATGTGTAATATTGTTAGAATATTAACCATAAAATATTCATTAACGTGTACAAGTGTGGGCAAGTGGTGCAACTTCTAAAAACGTGCTATTTTGTGTTTTACGCCAAAACTCCCTAGGAACTTTCAGTAAAGCTTCTACCACTTTACTGAATCGACTGACATGACTCATGGACTATACTGACCTATATTTTTGGACTTTGACTAGACTTTAGACTTGACGATATAGGATTATGGTGTTGAAAAATGAAACGAAAGTTCTATTTCCCGCCTTTTTAACTTGACACTGGCAAATAGTTTTATGCCGATGCTTGATTTTTTGACACATTTTTAAAGAAGAAGAAGATTTTTTGACAGTTGTAAATTAGAATGACATCGCAGTCTTGTTTCAAATGTCAATTGTGTTAAACGTAACATTTTTGGAAAAATAGATGCTAATTCGTAATTATTTTCGATATTACAGTATTCATTAGCAGTGTCGAAACTATAATAACGGATACAATTGAGTTTAGTCGGTGCTGTCATGTGAAAAATTATTGATAACAAGTATAACAGCCATCCACAAATATTTTCTTTAAAGTGAGAAAACGCTTAAAAAACCATCATAATGTTACAAGACGATGAGTTCGAGGAGTTGGTCAACACTCCGGAAAGAATAAAGGCTTTGGGATTCAAGCCCCAGAAGGAAATATTAACAAATCATTTAACACCATATGCTGACAAGCTCGATGAAGAATCGCAAGTGTTTCTTGAACAGGTCAAAACAAACCTGGCCAAATCCGTCATGCTCCGAGAAATGAAACCAGCTTGCGGAGTTTGGACATCTAGACTTATGAAGTAATATTGTTATTTACATTTGCATAAAAGTTATATCATAAGCATACAAAAAACAAAGTCCTCTTTGGCTTGTTTTGAATATTCTTACTAATTTGATTACTTATAGTTTATTAAGCATTTGTAAGATCGGGGACAAACTTTAACTACTCCATCACCAAGACACAATTGTTTTAATTTCATGTTAACCTTTGGCAGCTTTTCATATGCAATAAGTGTCTGGCTGCAACCCAGAACTTCCTAAATGATGCATCTGACATTGGTATTTTGTAATGCATTATTATCATTAGAGACCATTCATTGTTATCTAGATATATGGTCAATTTCTTTCAGATAAAACATTATTTATTTTAATACTAAAAACATTTAGCTATAAATGTCTTAACTAATAGCATCCACAAATTTATTAATAATCAGATCAGACTACAATGTGACCATTCATAAATAATTTCTAAATAAATGATAACTATGGCTTTTGGCTAATAATAACTTTATTTAAAATTACTCAATACTAAAATACCACTATGAGCTAATTTTATTTTATTTTATTTGCTCGGAAAACTTACAGCTACTTTTACAATTCACTTTAACTAGTTACTAACTACAAGCCATATATAAGTTTTCACAAATAGCAATAAAGAGAGTGCACATAAAGGCATAAGTAATCAGTGAAACATAAAAGCACATAAGTAATATATAGTAAATAAAGAGTACATACAAGCATAAGTAAAAGCATGAAAGTAAAACAAGCTCAAGACGCAAATGTACAAGAAACAGATACTTAATCTATGTATTAGGTGTGTTAATTAGTGTAAAGGTCTTTTAAGAATTGCAACATTAGCTAGTAAATTATAAGTAATGCAAAAAAAACAAACTCTAGTATAAAATAATACAATGAAATAACATTAAAAATCATACCAATACGAAATAAAGAAAATCCTTTGCTTAATATTTAAATATCATTCAATATTCAAAGTACTTTGTGTTTTATACACTGTCATTTATTCAGGCTGACTCATCAAATTTTTTATTCTAATGATGACTTGATAAAAATGAATTGAAGTGATTTTTCAGTTCAATAACATGCTACAATTAGTGCACACTAAAAGCTTATGTCCATTCTTGTATTTAAAAAGTTTTGGCAGTGGCATAGCTACAAAGGGGTAAGGTGCCCTGGGGGCCCCAGCTCAGGGGGCCCCTTGGACTCTGATTTACAAACTATAAATTGAAATTGTGAAAGTGGAGAGTGGAGAGAAATTGTGAGGTTCCCCCTCATTCGGAATATAAATAAATAATATTGGCAATTGACTATATGTGCATTTATCTCAATTCACGCCGCCGCACCGCACAGTGTGTTTTTTGCCCCAAAAAAGTGACATCCTAATTTTATTGGCCTCATCCATAGATAAAGGTACTGTGAATTTGAGAGTAAAACACTGGTGTGCCATTTTTTAATTGTTTATTTTAATGCAAAATTCTATACGAAATAATTACTTAATATTTTAGTTAAAATTATTCATAGAATCGAAATTATAAGCAAATTTGTGCTTATAGATTTTGCCATTTTACTCTGCCTGGACGGAAAATCTGCGTTAGAACTAAAATGAAAAGAATATAAATCATAAGAATACTTGGAAAAGTACGAATATGATTTTGTATATACAAAATATGCCTGATGTTCAGCCTTCTTTTCGTTTTAGTTTGATCGCAGATTTTCCGTTTAGGCGGCGTAATATGGCAAAATCTATAATCATAAAATTGCCTATAATTTCGATTATATTGACAATTATGATTAAATTATTTAATAATAATTTGCGTGTCTATATATTCATATTTTGCAGTTTTCTAATTACAATTAATTTTTTACAAAAACGTTTTCGCCACAGTTATTTCATGATTTAAAAAAAATAAACTATTCAAAAACAAAAACTTATTGATTGTGGTATTTTAAATTAATGTAACAAATTATTATTTTCTAAAATCTGCATGTAGAACTAGGACGTGCCCTGCTATGCACAAGAAAGAACTGTTGATAAAGTAGATTTGCAACTTTAAAGTATTTAAATGTAAATAATTAACTATATAATAATTATGTATACGTTTTATTTTGACTTGTGTATTGATAATAATATTATGATAATCTGGATTACGACAAATCTGGAGAACAACAAATTTGAAACACGACGAATACCGAACAAATTATTATAAATGGTAGGTAAGATTTGCCTCGTTCATTTACTGCCCCAGGGCCCTCTGCTACCTAGCTAGCTATGCCACTATTTTGGATATTAGATACTAGATGTATAATAAGTATATATAGACTATTATTGTTACACATATTTTATAATAATATAAATAAATAATGTTTTTGTGATGATTCTGCAATTAAAAAATGTATATAGTCTTGATAATATTATGTTCTATGTTAATTTACTTTCTTTAGCTATCTAATAAATATATGATAACTATTTTCATACTTTTTGGAAATTGTAAGCATTTTAATGAAATGCTTTGGGAACAGATAGTCAGCTTAAAGACTTGAAGAAACTGATGTCGCAGACTCAAATTTATGTTTTATGTTTAGCCTATATCTTATTTAAGTGTTCTACAGATTGTCAGTACTAACAAATTTGTCATTGTTTCAGGTACCTAAGAATATATGGCTTCAAATTCAGTAAAGAAGATCATATAACTTTTGTGAAATTGACATATGAATTATTACTAATTCCAGATTTAGAACCGAATAAAATCAACAAATTTGCAACTTTATTTTTAATGCTCACAAGGTAGCATCTATTTTTGTAAACAGCCAAGAATTGTTTTTCTTTTATTGTATTTTTTATCTTCGCCATTTTTTTGTTGCAGGAAAAAAGATCTTATTTCTCCAAAGGAACTGACATTGCCTTGGCGGCCACTTTACGAACTTAGTCTAAAATTATTTCATAAAAATTCTTCTGCTCTGGGATTGTTTCACTATCACACGTAAGTTACAAAATTTTTTAACAGATTTAACATATTATGTTCATATCAAAATGTTCTATAAAATAACTTCTGCAAGCTCATTATTATGATAACTAAATTTTGAAAAATTAAAATCTTGAAGCAGGTAAATTATGATAAGGGTAATCAACATACAATATTTTCTTTAGGCGAAAGCGAACTGAGACTCAAGAGGGAGTTGTGATAAATATGATTAAAAAATATATGTCTGGATCAGGTCTGGACAGTACGCTTGCGTTATTTGGGCTGCAGAAACAGGAAGACACAGAGTGTCCGATGTAAAGATATTTATGATATAGCAATGTAAACATGTTGTGCTTAGTTTTTGGTGACAGGCTCTTGGTTCATCATTCATATGGGATATTATGACTGTTTCGTCACTGGTGCTCAGGCCATACATCGTCTATATTTGATTAATATCGCAATAATTCCTAATTGTAAATATGCGCCCGCATTACGGTGGTTGTTGGTGAAGTGCATGTGAAAAAACTATATTTAGGACATTACATCAATATGATTCGTTTATTTACAGGTCTTTGGAGAACACATACACAGTGCTGGTCAGAAGTGCTCAGACGTAAGTATTTTGTGCTTATTTAAATTCTGATCTTGTAAAAGAAATGTGTTGCTCGAGGGTAGCCGGTTGTCTTCGTCTACCTACCCAACGTTGAGCCTTTTTAATTCAAACTAGAACTTGCGATAAGTGCGTTCAAACAAAAACCCTTCTAGATATTTCGACCTGGAAGCCACTAAGGAGATACTCGAGGAGCTTCTACCGCGAGTTAACCCCTGGGCTGCAGACGGAGAAGTCATTACTATCATCGCGACTTTCATACCAGTGGGTCTGCCGTTGAAGTTCGCGGCGCATGGACACGAGCTGTGGTTCGACAAGATCATGACGCTGTGGGACACGTGCTATAACGCGCATTGTGGGACTTCGGTAAGACAGGTTTTTATGATATAAATAAGGCTGGCTAAGACTATATGATCAGGAATCCGGAGTGCAGAAGAGAATTCAAAGCATTGAAAATAGAACTCTGCGCTAATGCAATAGAGTTGAAAATCGAAGTGTTGAGCTGTCATATGTCATTGAATGTCAATATGACAGCTCGGCACTTATGTGTTCTATTTGCAGCTCGATTGTATTAACGCAAAGTTCTATTTTCAATGTTCTGAATTTTCTCTTGCCTTCAGGATTCCGGATCATAATTATAGTCCCAGCCTAAGACAGTTTATAAGGACATTTCCAAGTTCAAACGCAAATGTGTAGTAAAAGTCGACTTGTAACGATAAGCGATAATAATAATTATTGATTGCAAATTAGCAATGCAATGTGAATTATTGTTACTTTTTAATTAAAACTGAAATCCTACATGAAATCATAGATTACAAATGGAATATAAATTTTTAAGATTAGATTCAAAATTAAACTTTATTCACTACACAAAAAGATACTCGTTTCATCGTAAGAGTTCGAATGTCAAGTTGCACAGCGCATGTGCAGTGTATGACTGACGTCATATATGAAACGTGTATGATATTATATTATAAAATGAAACACTTGAAGTTTACTTACATGACAATAACTTACATACTACACGCGTATCTTTTTGTGTAGTGAATAAAGTTCAATTTTGAATAGCTATCTTAAAAATGATGCGCCGCGTTGTGTCGTGTATTGCCGCGTAGTTAACTGACCCTGAATTAGCATCTGGCATTTAAATATTTCAGGACCTTTTATCAATGTTCGCTGGGTTGGCCAAGCGAAACCCAGGCGCTGTGGACTGGACCCCGCATGTGCCGAAAATGTTTATGAGGTTCCTACACTCCCTCAACCTACCTGTTAGCTACAAAGACATGCAGTATGCGCGAAATCAGCCCCTAGGTATATAAAATAGATTTAAAACTCTTTTATGTAACAAACATACATGTCACCAAAACTTTGTCATTATTATCAGGGTCCCATAGTTTAATTGGCGAGGATATTTATGTGAGGCGAGATATATTTCGTGTGCTGTCGACATAGCTATCTCTCACCGATAGTTTTCTTTGGCGCGAATAAGCTGTGTTGATATTTCGCTTCATATATCTCGCTTTGTGTTTTTGGCAGTCGTGCTTAGGAGGTATATCATTGTTTAGCTGAATTTCTATAGGGAATTAATGAATAATCGCATATGTATCTAACAGGCATCAAACACATGGCCACATGGATCGCTTGCACCATTAACCCCGATGGATTGGTCTTAAGGCATTTAAGGTCGTTCCTCGGAGGCATTGAGAGCTACTTACATAGTGCTAATGCGGGCCGATGGTCCTTCAAACTCAGAGACCTTTTGCGAAAGTTGACTAAAGAGTTTCTAAGCAGGTAAGACTAGTGTATCCCATATTGTATTGCACCAATAAAGCTTAATTTTATTAAAAGTAGTAATAGTAATTTTAACATTGATTTTCGTTAATAAATTTCAGAGTCCGTCGAGAGCGTGAAAAGAATTTCAAGAAGCACTATCCGAAAACTAGAGAAGATTACAAACTGCGAGATGAAGATATAACCGAGTTTGTTTCAATTGTTCTAGAACCGACTCTCCAAGCCGTCAACAACCGGAGCGGCACCCTAGACATTTCTGTAGCTTTACAGAACTTGGCTATACTGAGGCCCGATATTGTGGTACCCCCGCTAGTGGACAGACTTAAGACATCTTTGACATCGTTGACTGAGCCGCATCGTGTTACCGCAGCTATGTCTGCAGTTGGGGCGGTCGCTCGCCCAATGCTTCGTGGTGCTCACGCGAACTACCCGGAAGGTCCAACCCATGTAGTCCCACTTCTGATGGCCGTCCTCCCCGGCCTGGACCCCAACGACATGAAAAAGACCCTAGTGACTCTTCACTTCATATTCATATTCAGTGATATGATACAGTTCATAGACTGCAGCTCCGCGCACGAACACTGGAATGATCTAACAGAGGAGGAACTCTTGATATGCGAATCGACGGCCCAATTTGAAGATTTCATACTAATATTTTTAGATAGACTTTTTGTTATTATAGAATCTAGCGTTCACGAGCAGGTACGTTTGGACACTAAAGATACTGATCTAGTGAGGAGCAAAACCGATGCTGTCATGGAAACGGCAGTATCGGCTGCGGCGACGTCTGTGCTCATGCAAAGTTCCCCGAAGATATTCAAAGAAGCGTTAAGAAAGTTCAAAGCGTTCGCAACGGAGTCTACCTTCGAAACCAACGTATCGGGCAGCATGGTCGGGCTACTTCTGAGGTCGTTTGCGCGTGTCGACGCCGAATCTACTTTGGCCGCGTTCGTCCCCAAATTGTGCGAGGAATTGCAGGAACTCGTGTCTACCGATGAGGCTTTGAAAGAAGAGAATCCGTCCCGGGACCTCGTGTACAGAATCGTTTTACTGCGCAACGTGGTAGACTGCGACGGAACAGCTCTGCTAAAGTACATGCCTCAGATATTGCCAGTAATGGATCGCATACTAAAGCTCCACTCTACTTACGCCCTGGATCGCGCTTGCAAAGTCCTCAACCAGTTATTTGCTAGCTTGTCCCGTATAGATTTAAACGAGTGGAGAAGTTCGTCGAACGATTATAGTTCAGCTCCGGAGAAATGGCTTCCGATTAGGGAATGGGGCAGTGGATGTATGTTAAAAGATGCAAATCTAAAATGGCACGTGCCCAACGCAGAAGAAGCGGCTTCTGCTCAAATGCTATCGGATAGGTATCTCAAGCCAGAAGTTGAGAGGCTGAAGCAGTGGCTGAGCGGAGAGAGAAGCATGTGCCGCGATCGTCGGCTAAGATGTTTCCATGTTATTAATGCCGTCACTTCGTGCAGCAACTTCCTACCTCAACCGGATGAAACGCCGATAATTTTGTGAGTATCATTTACGTACTTCATATATCTTATTTATATTAATGCATTATTATCTCTTATCTATTGTAATTTTATAAAGGGGAAATATTTGTTTGTATGTTTGAATGCATTGGATAGGCTCCGAAGCGGGTGAACAGATTTTGACGAAATTTGGCACATATATAGATGAGACCACGGGAAAAGACACAGGCTACTTTTTATAGCGAAATAATGTACAGTTTCCGCGGGATATTCTTTTTGAACAGACGAAGTCGCGGCAACATCTAGTGTAAGTATAAAAATTATAACCAGTCCATTTATTCTAGCTTCGAGTCGCAAGTCCCAGCAACGACATTCCCCCTTGCGCGGGGCACGCCATACTCTATAACACTCGACGGGGAAAATATGAGGGTCGCCCTCACCGAGCTACTGCTCAAAGTACAAGCACGCATGTTGGATGACAAAACTGATGATACTAAAGGCTTGGAGCTTCTTATTTTGGTTTGTACTTACAATAATTATTTACTAATTATTATGTCTGTAACGTACCGGACGTTTCAATCTGTTAGAGTTATTCGGTAACTCTCCAATTATATATTTATTATTGTAATATTTAAATGGATTAATATTTGCTTAATTTTTGTATAAATAGATAATGCTACTGATAACCTAGTATGTAACGCATAATTTCAACAAGTTATTGTTTTGTGGCAGTGGCGAAGGCTGGTTCTCCTTCAGAGGGAAGCCCTAATCCGCAGATGAGACATCAGCGGCAGAACTTATTTTAAATACTTCTCTATATATCTTAATAAATTTAGTACCTCGCAAAAAAGTTTGTCGTGTCCGGGAAAAGTTTCGAATTAAGTACAAGTAGTTATTCAGAGCTATACAATGTTTCATTAATGTCTATTCATGAATTCAATTTAAAATGTAAATACAAGAACATTGAAATTAAATGGTTTTTTAATGCCTAGTATTAATTAAATATTTCTTACTGTGTCCGATTCCTGTGTATGCAATAACATAATATTATATTGCAATTTGCACGACTACTACTAGGTATTTTATAGAAATTATGTTTTGAGCTCGATCCGCAATGATCTTCAGGAATTAGAAATGTACTGTAAATTATTTTTTTAATATTTTCGACATAGTTGCCTATGCGCCGCGAATAGGTGGCGTATTATATATTTCATACCTAACTATATTACTTATTTATAGATTATAATTATTATATTCTCTCCCCCTTACTTATAAAAATATTTATACAGTTCTTGTCCTTCAAGCGACTTTTCCGACGTATCAGACAAGGTAACATTGTATAGCTATTTATTTATATTTTTTATTTATTTATTTATATATACACTGTATAAATATTTTATTACTAAGGGGGTATATCTAAATCTATGTCTCCACTACATCCCTTTATCTTTGGATCTCTCTGGCTAGATGAACTAGTGAAAGAGAGGGGTAGTCATAGAGCTCATCTACATAATCTCTCTCTATCAGGCGTGGGAGCGCGTCGTGGTGACGCGAATGCGCGCGAGCCCCGGCTACGAGACGCGCCTCCGCTCGTTTGGCGTGCTGGAACGCTCGCTGGAGGGGCGCGGGGGGCGTGAGGCTGAGGGGGAGGGGACGGCGCGCCTCCGCGTCGTGTTAGCGGACGGCGCGCGACTACAGGAGGATGCTAGGCTGGAACTCATGTGCGACGCGGGACTTCCTCTAACGGTCCATCGCGCGTTGCACGCGTTATTAGACCTAGCTATCAACACGTATAGCTCCGTGAGTATTAGAATGTAGATAATAATTCAAGCTTTTTTAAGCAGCAAACGGTTACATTAAAAAGCTAGCTAAAAAAACTAGCCTATAGACAATTATAACAGCAGTATATATTACGTTTTTGACCGATAAAAAAAAACAATATAACTCCGAAAGTCATACATAATAGGTGTTACAGGTTACACCTATTATGTATGACTTTCGGAGTTACATGTGCTCTTTGCCTAACTTATTTCTTACAAACTTTGTATACCTAGTATTGCCGGAAGAAAACATTATTTAATTTTGTTTATTATTAAACAATTTCCTGCTCACGAGAAAAATGTATTACATTACAATTTCCAAAGGACGAAATTTCTTACAGCAGCCCTACGGAGATAGATGGGATAGAAGATAGCAGATAGTAGGATGTGCATAATTACGCGTTCTTGTCTGTAGCCTGGGGCATTGTCTGTAACCAAGGTTAAATCACAAATAGTAACTTTTCTATTTCCAGGTACGCATATTGGCGCAACTAAGGATATATTGGATACTGAATCACTACCCTTATTCCTATCGGGATCTCGTAGAAAAGATCGTAGATCTGATCTCTGAGAGCGGTGAAGGCGAGGAGTGGCATTCCCGGCGTAAAGGCGCCTTGTTCCTCATGCTGGGACCAAAAGCTGGGCCAATTGTGACTAAACCGGACTGGGAGGCTGTGAAGGCTCTGTGGCCTGCTGTGCTCAAGTCGCCGTTGAGTGAGAAACCGAGTATAATCAGGTGAGTCTTGCCATAACATAGGGGTACGTAGAGAAGTACCTACTACTATTATGTTACGTACATACTAGTATTATGTTCTAACTTCAAAAAGTACTTTATTGGCAGAAGTATTGTTAAATTCAAATAATAGCCAGCAGTAACGTCGGCTGGTTTTCCTTCATAGGGCCCTAGCCCTAGCCTGTATAATAGGTAGGGATTTGGATGAGTTCTTCTTGAAGATGGATTGGAGATGAGAGACTTCAAAAGGTAAGTGGTGAGGCTGATAGGAATGGAGTATGAACCCGACGCCACTGGTAGCCAGAAATAAAAAGTAACATACAAACTTAACTTAATATTTTTATAATTATTAACACCACAATTTAATTCTCTAAAAAGACATTGAAAACTAATTTCTTTTACATATTTTTTACTTTGAGTCCATATTTGTTTGTTTGATTATTGTTAACTTTTTACAGACTAGAGCAAGCTATAACTGAAGCTATACACCGGTGCTTTATGACTATGAACACTCGCTTGACCATGACTCAGTCAGCTATCGACGCGGCCAAACTGTTGCTGAAGGAATCTGACCTCAGCGATCCAGTGTTTACACAACAAATCGCTAAAGCTGTAGATATAGAAAAGGAATATTCAGACAAAATGGAAAATGCTTATTTGGACCTAGTCAATGAAATTGTTAACATAGCTGAATCTTCTAATGTGTAAGTAATAATAAGTGTTATTTTTAATATTATGGTATATAAATTACTGGTTTAAATACGTAGCAATAACTAAATTAATAGTTAAGATTGGATAATTCTAACCTCAAAAAAAAAAGCAAAAATACAATTTTAAAATTTTGTTATAGGCAATGGCGTCGCCTCGAACTAGCTGCACAGATGCTGATGTTCTTGCCGCAGCCCCAAACGTCATATCCCGCACGCGCCGTCCGTCTAGTACTTCGATTGCTCATACACGACGATATAGCTGTGCGTCGCACTGCCACCAACCTCACGCTTTACGTGCTCAAACAACAGAAACGCAGTATCAAGAAGGTGGACGCCGACCCTTACGAGATCGCGGGGGTTCCCCGATCGAAGATTCACGTTCCGGGTAAGTCCCTTAAATTCAACATTAAAAAAGATTTTTATATGTGCACGTAAAATTGTGATTACGTTTTTAGCACCAAAAATGTATGCACTTTCATGAACAGTCCGCAAACCATGGGCAGATTTTGGATTTACACAAAAGACGCGACAATAAGTACTTTAATGAATCAAATGTTAATATCATTCACAGGATATAGAAAGGACTTGGAATGGTCGATGTGGTGTAAAGATAATGAGACGGTCACCGAAAAAGATTGGGACAAACCTTGGCTGCGGCATCCATACTACGGCTTCTACGCGTGGCCTAAGACAATCAAAGCAAGTTACTTAATTTTTTACTAACTGCAATCCGCGACATAAAACGTTTAAAAAATAAGTACCTATGTGGTGACATAGTTAGATAATTCCGTTACTATTTTGAAATCAAATAACAGAATATTCGTTCGAATATACATTTAGATATTTTCAAACATTTTTACATAAGAGGATTTAAAATTGTTATTATTACACAACAAGAAGTAATAAGCTCTGTCTTAAACCGACAATGATATAAACATCCTTATACACCACACCGTTAATTTTCCCACTTACTTGAACCCTTACCAGCACGCGTAGCACGACCGCCAAGAAATGCGTTTTGTCTACACAAAAATAGACATACTGACAGATTTTGTAGACAAAGTGACAGATTTCCTTTATCAATCTGTCATTTTATCTATTCTTCCGTAGAAACAAACCATTTCTATGGTCGACATACTACGCTGTACGCGTGCTAGTGGCAAATCCAAAGTATGATACATTTATTTACTCATTTTACAGGTGACTGCACCACCTAGTGAACAAGATTTGGCGATAGACCTGCCTCGGGATAAGATGACAGAAGCGGAGCAACACATATTGGACTTCTTCAGCGATGAGGCCAACGTAGACAAACTTGTGTCCTTCCTCACTGTAGAGGAAAAGAAAGGAAAGGACAAATTTAATGGAGTACGCTATATCGTATTTAAGGTATATATTCTTATATCGAACACACTCGTATAATTATGGTATTTTAAATTCATCCCCTGGTTGGTCAACCCCAACAGTGGTTAAAAGTTTGTATGGTGAAATATCAACCACTGGACGAAATTTTGCAAGCAGATACTTATTATGTGGTAGACATCTATTATGAAAAGATTTCTCGAAATTCATCTCGCACAGGGGTACAATTGGAGTTTTTAAATTCGTGACATCTGACAGCTTTTTGACACGACAAGGACCGTCGGGCTACGAAGCGCCGCTTGGTGACAAAAATAATCGAAAATTCTTATTTACCGTTTTTGATACCACTTACGCCACCAGATGACGCTTTGTGTGCGTTGGGGCTGCCTCCTAACAGCAGAAAAAATATCAAACGCCCTCATTGGGGTCCACGCGGACGAAGTCGTGTGCATAAGCTAGTTCAGTATAAAAAAATATTCGTTAGTTATAGTATATATAACCTCCAGATATTTATACCCCCTTACTAATAAAAAGATTTACACAACAGATAACTGAGACAACGTTGCTGTCTTTGTCTGATGCGTTGGAAAACTCACTTAACAGACAAAGACAGCAACATTGTTTAAGTTATCCATTGTGTAAATTTTTCTATTGGTAAGGGGGTGACATACTATTTTATCATCACGTCTGACAGATGGTGTTCGCCCATTTCGGCATGCGCGTAGCTGCGCGGTTCCTGCGCGCTGCGGAGCGTCACGCGGCGCTGCGCGAGGAGGCGTCGCAGCGGTTCGCGGCGGAGATCACAACCGCCGCTATCACCGCGCCGCGCCACCACCCGCATCACGCAGCTACCGACATGATGGATGCCGCGCTGCGGGCTCTCACTATAGGTGCGTGAAAGTCTATCTTCCCTATATATAGGAATATGTGCGATTATAAAACGAAACATTGTTTTATCCCTTTGGGAGTGAATTCGGGAATATCTTTTCTAAACGGATGCCCACGTCATAATTATTTTTGTGCCTTGAATATCAATATTCATATGGACGAGACAACAACAGGAGGTTAGGTTAGGTTCCTATTTCATTAGGTCCAGGTCGGCCACCTGTCACTCAATTATTTGGCTAGTTGTCTTTGAACCATATTTATTTTATTCAATCGATTGTTTACATAGTTTAATTTTATATACAATAATACGATTGTAAACCGGTAGGACTGAATTCTGTGACGCCGGAGACGATGGAGGAGTGGGGCACGTGCGTGGCTACGGGCATGGAAAAGCTGTGCCCGCGCCGCGCCGCGCCCGCTCTGGCGGCGCTGCTGCGAGCGTGCGCGCCGCGCGACACCGCCGCCACCAACGACGCGGACGGTTCCTTCCTCATTTGTGCGAGACTGTTCGCGCTACAGGTGATTTGGATGAATTATTCAAATTTGAGGTGTAACACACACGTATATTATTGTTTTTATAATATGTTCAATAATAATATTCTTAATTTAGTACTCTACCAAAGACAATGGAAAATTACTCCAACCTGCACTTAAACATGGATATTGGAACACATTTTGCACTAGTCGTCGTTCCGTTTGATAATAAATATTTTGTACATAAAACAGGGAGCGTTTAGTTCTCTGTCGTGGCGTCTGGCTCCGCTCGCAACGGAACTACTGAAGAAGCTCGATGCCACGGACTTTATACAACACCCCTACCAGAACGTTCGAGAAACCGTTGGAAGGTTAATATATAATTTAAATAGAGTTCTCTATTGATGAATTTCAAAATTATTTCCAAATAAATAAAGATTTTTTTCAGTTTGCTGATGACAATGTTTGACACTGAACTTACATTCCCGGGCGGTGAGAGTGGACCGAATCCGAAACTCAAAGATTTTCTTGCTACTGTCATTCCTAAATTTGCTGCACTTTACGACGAAAACGGAGATATCTGTACGTAATGAAATTCAATATAATAATTAAATAAATAAAAAATAAAATTATTATTAGATGTCTAACTATTTGAAACTCAAAAGCGTTGACTCCCGTACCTACTGACGTTTCTGATTATTTAACTTTCTTTGTTAAACATATTTTAATTTAATAAATGTTTGCATGAATGTATATTTATGCATGATTTTTTTGTTCTTATGCAGTGATCGCGAGCGCGTCCTTGCCGCCCGGCGGCGTTGCGGTGCGTGCAGGTAGTGGGAGCGAGGTATGTGGCGTGGCGGGCCCGCCGCCGCGCGCCGCGCACGTTGCACACCTGCCCGCCGCGCCTGCATCACAGCCTACGCAAGCTCCTCAGGTAAGCCTTAAGCCACACTTCACGAGAGAATCGCGCGCGACACTGCGAAAGGTCCGCGATCGCAATGCGTGGAGCCGATTCGCACATTTTTCGCGGTGTATGGAGTGTGGATCGGCCAAGTGCTAATCGGACTAGCGCGCCGAGGCTTCCCTACAAACTTTTGGTTTTTTGGAGATTGAACTACAAATTTACGGTTTCCTGATTTTTACCTAACATTACTTCATGACAAACTTGATTCTAGGTCAACGGGACGAACCCTATAAATGAGAATATTGAAAAAATATGTATACTATTTTTGCGACATAAACATCCAAACAACAAGCCTCGATGTGATAAAAGTGATTTGTATTTCAACTCGCGTAGTTTTGTTAAAAAATTAGATATAATTATACCAAATGTTGTATGCAGGCGGACGAGGGCGAGGAGACGGAGGAGCGGGGCGTGATCGGCGCGGGGATGGAGGGGCGTAGCGTGCTCGGTGGCGGGGGGACGGACAAGCTGTCGGAGCGGCTGCACAGCGCGCTGCGGCTCGCCGGCGACGCCGCGCCCTGCACGCACGCGCTCAACTTGCTCACCACCGGTCAGTCATATTATGTAGTCACTTGCCTGCGAAATTTTTCGTGTATAACTAAAATAGACTCCCAATATAAGTTACCAATATATGCGCGTTTAAACAAGCTACACAACATCTCTTGCGTTTTATAATATTAGTATCTAGATGGATAGGTACGAGCCAAAGTTATTTTAACACATAAGCATATTGTGACTGTCAATTAATTTTAGTTCGTTGGTAAATTATCCAGCACTCATGACTGCATATAGAAAGTGATAGTGACTTGGTAATGATACATAAATATTGATAATATTATTTATAAGAAAAGTAAATATTAAATTTCATTTGTAGTTTTGCGATGTTGTCTGGGCTTAATCATCCGAGCCGTCAATGGGAACATCGAGACTCAGTACGAGCTACTTCCCATCGCCTGCGCCTTGGCCTCCAGAGGCGCTCCCCAAAGTAACGAGGAGCTGCCGCGCGCGGCGGGCGGGTTCCTCGGCAGTCTTTGCCTGGCCCACCACTCGAGTGCGGCATTCGACAAAGCTCTGGACGTTTTGGAGAATCTTGCCGACGAAAAATCGTGGTGGGCTCGCCTGGCTTGTTTGGACTTTGCGCAGCCGCTGCTGTTCTATGGGCTACCCCTCCTCTGTGATCAGCCCGACCGAGCCATCCGGGCGGAACGTTTCGCCTTGAAGCTAATGAGAGATTCCAGAGTCGAGGTAACGCTGTGATGAGGAGTGCTTACTGCTACCAAATTTTTTCCATTATATTCTCTTTAAAATAAATGATTGCGTTCACAGGTACGGAAGTCGGCCGCCGAACTACTCACGGGACTAATGCACTGTCGAGCGTTACCTGACGAAGATAATACCATCAAGTTGTTCAAGAAAAGTTGTCGTTCCAAAGAATTAGTGGAGAGGCACTGTGGAGTGTTAGGGTTGTGCGCGTATTTGTCTTCGAGGCCGTACAGTATAGGACCCAAGTTGGGCAATATTCTGTCAGAACTTGCGAAACACACGAGCGCGCCCGACCCCATACCTGCCACCATTCGGAAAGCGTTAGCAGACTTCAGACGAACGCATCAGGACGATTGGCCCAAGCACAGAGAGCAGCTAACAGAAGAGGAACTAGATCTGTTAGCAGACTTAACGGCGCCTCCTTCGTATTGTGCATAGGAATTCAAATAATAATTTGTTTTGTTAATTAGTGCTGTTATAGGAAAATTGTTAATTTAAAAATATTTAAGGGAAATCGAAAAAATTTTCGGGGATACTGGTGCATTACCTGGTGATGGCCATTCATATTGTTTATTCAACATTACAGCTAACTGCAATTGTCATTATAAGGTGAAGGCATTAATACACAAAACATTATACAGGAGTTACCAGTCACAAACAATTATTTTTTATCAATTCATAAAAAATTATTATTTTAAATTATTTTTTAGTTATAAATATTATGTATACAAAAAAGAAACATTCGTTTCTTGTACTTGCGAGAAAGAGTACAATAATTGTGAGACAAAACGTAACATAACAAAAGCTGTCTGTTCATGGCTTCCATGAGTGGCATGATATTGTATTTCCGATTACCTCAATGTGTAAAGTTAGATTTTATAAAAAATATTTTTATTTTTTGCATTTGTTTATATACGGATTGTAACAATTTTGAACTATGTATATTTATTAACCTATTATATAATATCTTTATTTTTGTGGCAATTTATTTTTAAATCAAATGTAACATGTGGTATAATAGATTTTACGAATCGCAAAATATAAAGGCATCAAATAAATATTGAACAAAATCTTTTTTTTAAGTTGAGTCCCAGATCCTATAGTATATATTTTTAAATGTTTTGAATTTTTTTATGTATAGGAAATGCCAAAATTTTGTACCTTTTTGCTACTATGTGATTTAAATATTTACCTTACTGATCAAAATATTTACACAATGGATAAGCTATACAATGTGTTGTCCTTGTCTGATAAACATATTATATATTTTTATTAGTAAGGGGGATAGTACCTAAATATTAAATATCTTAATCAGAAATTACAAAGTAAAAATTTATTGCAACAAAAATCATTTTTGTCCATTAAGTGCCAGATCTAACGGCAACCTGCAAACTTTTCCAAGTGTGTAGAAACTCACTTGGAAAAGTTTGCTGGTGTCATATACTTAATACTACCGACATAGCCACTGTAAAACTAGATACAGGCCCATACAGGCTCTGTAAATTGAGTGTACTAGTCTCCCATAAGAATCAAGTTTCTCTCTCCTCCCGTAATTATTATTTACTATGCGTGGATCCCCATTGCACTCCTGTGGCGTATGTAATTGACTATGTATCTAAAAAAATCCGTCAAACAAATTTTTTACGGATTTCTACGTCATAATAACTTTCTGCGTGCCAAAATTCAACGTCGTCCGTTCAGTTGTTGATATTTCACTATAACTTTTAACCCCTATTTTACACACCCAGGGGATGAATTTCAAAAAAACTAATACTCAATTTTTTTTCCTTGGCTCGGATATTAAAATTCATAGAAAATCGGTAAAGATTTTTAATTTATAACTGAAAATTTGAATTTGTCCAAGGAATAAAAAAATTACTACAAACTTTTATCCCCTATTTCAACACCTTGGGGTGTTGAATTTTGAAAAATCCTTCCTTAGTGGATGCTTTCGTCAAATGAGAAATATGGCATACTTTTTTGAAAGGTTAAAGAGAATGGCTGGGACTCAGTGGCGAGGGGTGGTTTTACTTCAGAGGGAAGCTCTAGTCGCTAGTGAGTTGTGCAAGTTTTTTTTGAATGGAAATTTAGCACCATATTATGTATGATGGTCATGGTCGTTACAAGCGTGTAGAGTTGTGTTATGTCCGAGAGAAATTGTAAATACTTAGGTAACTATTCTTATAGTTATACCTACGGTTCCTATTCCTATAGTATATACGGTATTCTTATACCTACAATTAGGTATATTTCAAAATACAAAATAGGTACTTAATAATAAAACGTTTTTCTGTGTAGTAATTAACTATTGTAAGATAATCATATTAAAATACTTCCACGGTACTACCGCCTATTAAATTATAATATAATATGTATTATGATCGTCTATTAGTATGATAACTATAAATAACAATTGATAGTAGGTACGTATCCAACTTTCCGCTTACCGTAAAAGTCAATTTATTCAAACGATTTATCACCAACAATAAACACAACACAAGTACTAAGTAGTCTCACATTCAATATCCACATATAAGTACATAAAGACGTATTCGTTTAGACTTTAAGACGAATTATATTTATCACTTCTCACTGCTCAGTATAATTTCAAAAAGAATAGTTGAACAATAATTATTATTAACGTAATGTAATAACATGATTTGACATCCAAGGACGCGCCGGATGCGGTACCGCCGAGCTACTTTTAAAAATTCATTCGTCTCATGCGCGTGATATCATCTAATAACGGCTCCTCATTGGTGAATGCTACAAAATTTAAAGCGGCGGCACGGACGGGTTTTAAAGAGATCTCTGAGTGCTAAGTGTGAGTTTTTCTTTTCGCATTCGTGAGCGCGTTTGGCGTTTACTAGGAATTCGTATGTAACCTAGTTGTCCCGTTTACAACTCGGTGGCACATACAAATTCCTAGTAAACGCCAAACGCGCTCACGAATGCGAAAAGAAAAACTCACACACAGCACTCTGAGATCTCTTTAAATCCCGATATATTCGGAGTTATGGTGGGAGATCATAGGATAATAAATAATAATAATGTAATTGTTTTTTTCTTGTGGCTTTATTAAATTTATGAGAATAATTTATCAAGCATTCAGTGAATTACAAGAAAAAAATATATTAACCCAGAAAAATTACAAATTAAATACAGAACCGCAAAAGAACATAAACCACTCCTGTTGTCATCCTGCAACAACTTTTTTTATCAACACAGAATATTATCTGTTTCTAAACTCGCATTTTTGATAGTTTTTTAAAACAAACCTTAAAAATTATCTTAATAAATAATTAAATATCCATTATTATCTCCGCTCTTCAACATCTGAAACAAAAAAATAAACTTTAATAATAAATAAATATAAACTGGCCAAGTGCAAGTCAGACTCATGCACGAATGGTTCCATACAAATGGCAAAAAGATCATGTTTGTTGTATGAGAGCCCCCCCCCTTAAAGGGGAGGGCATTTATTTTATTGTTTGTAGTATTTGTTGTTATAGTGGCAACAAATCTGAAAATTTCAACTGTCTAGCAATCATGGTTAAGGAGATACAGCCTGGTGACAGACTATCGGACAGACAGACAGCAAAGTCTTAGTAATAGGGTCCCATTTTTAGGGTGCCGTAATACTCAAGGAACCCTTTAAAAATATTTTTTCATTGTACCCCATTGTGTGGGGTATCGTCGAATAGGTCTTATTAAATAAAGGCAAGGTTTCATATATGACTTTTTTATAAAGTCAAAAATTTTGAGAAATTGGCTTCCAAAGTGGTTTATAAGTTGGTTGGCCCTGGCATTTCTAAACTATATGAGATAGAAACTTGTAAGTTTTCATTCTGATAGGTCATGCTAAAAACTCTTTAGGAAAATTATTCAGAGCGAAATCGCATCATAATTTCTAGAGCAATTACATAAAAACAAATTAACAAAGCAAATCAGAATAATAATGCATAATGTGAAATTATTATTTTAAAAGTATGTTTCAATATGTTTTAAAACTGGTTTCATAATTAAAAAAAAAAACAAACTAATAATAATTTAAAAAGAAACCTGTAGGATTTGAACCTAGATTCGAACACACAGTGAGTGCTTGACTGAGCTGTAATAACTTTAACGAACGCAGCTAATATAAGTTTCTTATTCAGAATTAGAGCTAAGTTCAAGGCACATGTCATAATATTTTTAATTAATAATTAATTTTACGAATATGTGGCTCTGAACTTTTACCAATTATTGTTATAATTTGAATAATACTGAAAACACATCAATGTGTTTTATTAATTACAATAATTCAATTTCGCATTTAATTTGATAGTAACTGTACGAAAACTAGATGGCGCTAGTTTAACTATTTAACTCGCGGATTGTTATTGTAAAATAATATGTCGCTGTGTTATTGGATTTAAATTTTGACTCGCGGTATAGGAGCACGGTATCGTATAGAAAGTATCGATACTGTACTCATGAGTAGTATCGATAAAAAAGTATCGTACTCGGAAAAGTATTGACATAATTGACGACTCTGTGGCTCAGTGGTTCAGCGCGATGGTTCTCAAGTCGGGGATCGCGGGTTCGAATCCTCAGCAAAATGAAGAATGAAGGAACAAAAAGTTTTTCCGTGTTCCTGGATCATGGATGTGTATTAAATATGTGTATAATATAATAAAAATCTTAAATATATGTATAGTATAAAAGTATCCAATATACTTCCCGTTTTCTGGTACCTGTAACACAAGTTCTTCGCATACTTAGCACGGGGCCAGATTTACGTGTTGTGAAGCGTCCATAGATATTATTATTATAAAGTATCCAGTGCTTTTCTCAGGGCCTAATGTGTAAACGTCAGCTCGTCAATGTTAGTCAGTAGGTATCATCTGTCCCTTAAGTAGAAGAGAAAATAAAAAAATAGAACAAATAGAACATAAATATAAGATTAAAAAAACAACCTGTAAAGACACAATCTTTGAATCATAAATTTTATAAATTCCATTTCTCCTCTGTACAATGGCTCAAAAAAAGAAGTTTGTCGAGCCGTTTTGGCGATAGGCGGTTTAATAATAGTGAGTAGTGAGTACTTTTAGATTTCAATAAATCGAATAACAGTAAAGCAAAAAAATCGATAAACATCTAAATGTTCTTCACAACAAACAACAAGTCTAAGTCCACACACAACAATTGAACGAGTAAGTGTATGTATGATTAGATTGAACAAGTGAACTGTGAGTACAACAAGAGAGTATGGAACTAACAATTTCGAACTCTATGAATACTAGTATTAGGTCTTTACCTATGAAATTGCCATTTGTATGAAAAAATTTAAACGAATTTTTTTCATGTATTTTTTATTTCTATTAATCGAAGTAATCACCCATGCAATCAATGCATCTTTGCCAACGCAGTGGCAGTTTATTGATGCTCTACTTAAAGAAATCAGCTGGACGGGAGGCAACAAATTCTTCAAAGGCATTTTGTACTGCCTCTCTGGTATTGAATTTTTTTCCCGCCAAGAAGTTATCCAAATTCTGGAAAAAGTAGTAGTCTGTAGGTGCAAGGTCTGGTGAGTAGGGCGGATGACGGAGAGCTTCCAACCCCAGTTCTTGCAACTTGGAGACCGTCTGCTGTGCAGTATGAGGTCGCGCGTTGTTGTGCAGGAGCAGCGGAGACGAGCGATTGACCAATGCTGGTTGGAGATGTGCCAGCTTCTCCATCATTGTGTTCAGTTCTTCACAGTACACATTTGCAGTAATGCTCACCCCGTTTTCACACCGGCTCTAGACCACCAAACAGTGATCACTTTTCTAGGGGTAAGTTTTCGTTTAGGGCATTGTTTAGGTGCTGAACCAGGATCCAACCAACTTGCTGAGCGCTTGCGGTTATCAAAGAGAATCCATTTTTCATCGCAGGTAACAATGCGGTTGAAAATTCCTTCATTTCAGACACATCTGTTGAGCAGTGCAAGGCACGTCTCGACGCTTACTTCGCGCTGGCGATCATTGAGTTCGTAGGGCACCCATTTGTCAAGCTTTTTTACCTTGCCAACTTCACGCAAATGGACCAATATCGTTTTGACGCTAACATTGAAAGCTGCTGCTAATTCAGCCGTAGATTGTGTATCATCAGCTTCCACAATCGCCTTTAATTCGTCATTGTCGACCAAAGTCTTCGGACGACCACGAGGTAAATTTTTCAGGTCGAAATTTCCAGAACGGAAGCGAGCAAACCAATTATAGGTGGTGCGTTGGTCTGTAGTGTTAGCTCCGTAAACGTCGTTATGTTGCGTGCCGCTTGTGCCGCGTTGCTGCCACGACGGTACTCATATTCCATAATTACTCGAATTTTTAACGTATCCATGATGACGAAAAAGATTGAAATGCGATGAAAATGTAACACTAATCAATAAAAAAATTACTACTTTTGGAAAAAGAATTCCATGTTTTTAAAATAAAATTAATTTGAAATAAGAATTCTTAGTCAAACAAAAATTATTTTGATTCGAAATGGCCAGTACTGCAGAACGACAATTTCATAGGTAAAGACCTATTATACAGAGTGTCCCGTAAATCGATGTCAAGCCATAAACCCGTGATAGGCCAAGTTACAATAGTTATCAGAAAAATAAAAAAAAAATCCAAGTAAGTAGTGTGTTTACAGGATTTTTATTATAGTTATTATTTATAACTGAACATTGCAGATTTTTAAACCATATTTATAAATATCTTCTATGTTTTTGGACACCACTGTCAAAATTATTAGCCACCCATTTAAATATTACCATAATTTTAATAAATTAATATAAACAATCTTACTTTTGCCGTCACATGCAACGATTTTCACTCTATCCACTTTAGCAATTTCTTGAACTTCTCTAAATTCCACATTATTCAGCATAAATGTCCATACATTGTCACAAAACCTAAAAAACATTAAATAAATTACTATAGTTTAACGTGTTATAGATTAATATATTAATAAGGATTAATACTCACCTGTACGTATTCAGTTTCCCTGCCTTAAATGTTAAACGAGATTTAACCCTATTTGATAATGCTTGATTTATTGACTTATCAAATTGCAGCAGTACTTTTACCGCCAGTGTTGGCGTTATTTGTCCATACTGCAAAGCAAAATAAGTATTAACGCAATCATAATACATTGCTAGCAATGTAAAATAAATGTTTTATTCAACCTACTTGAATCAATTCATCGAGGCTTTCTTGTAGTGTGTTACCGATTGTAGTGTTTCTATATAGTTGGTAAGACATTGTATGTAAATGATATAATATTACAAATTATATAAATCTTCAATTAAAAATAAGTCACTTATTTTAAAAATATTAAAATCTAATCTAATGGCAAATGCAACAGGCGTCAAACAATTTTCTACAGACAGATGACTGACGAGTAACGACTAGAGCTGTAGCAAACCGGATGAGTAACGGTGCGCCATCTAGTACCGAGTAACGAAACGTCACACACGAATACATTTCGTTACTAGCATTTTTCGTAGTATGGGTACCTACACTGTTTCACATTGGGTGTACCTACTGGATCCGTGTATGGTCCTATTGGCTATATAATGCATGTGAACAGCATGGTTAATGTAGTGAAATATAGTGAGGTATACATGTATGCAGATGACACATGTTTATTAATATCAGGCATAAACTTGCAAAACATGATAGTGCAGTTACAAAATGATTTCGACCAAATAACAAAATGGGCCCATGATAATGGAATTATAATTAACACGAGTAAAACTAAAATCATGCATATTTGCTCTCCCTATAACAGGACATCAAGGACAGGGGGTAAAGTACGCATCGTAGGGCACACATACGACTGTTTACATAACAACCAGGATTGTCAGTGTAATGATTTAGAATTAGTAAGTACTATTAAATATTTGGGCCTGCTTATAGATAATAACTTGAGCTGGAGGCCACACATAGACTTGGTATGTAATAGGCTAAGATTAGTCCTCAGTAAATTTTATATCCTTAAAAGATTATTAGACAAGTGTACTTTGGTAATGGTCTACTATGCATTGGTGGAGTCAGTTATTAATTACGGGTTAAGTTGCTATGGGCTAACATTTAAAACCTATGTTGAACAAATTAAAAAGATACAGATAAGATTCTTAAAAATAATCGCAGATAAAAGAATAAAGGTAAAGTATAGAGATGACTATAATAAGCTATTTCAGCAGTGCGAAATTATTCCAGTGAGTGAAAAGGTTAAATATCTGATAGCAATAGAAACATATTATAAAGAGGAATTTTAAACAAAGAAAATGTATAAATATAGTATTAGAACAATAAATAAAGGAAAGTTAGAGCAGATAAAAGTTAATAATTATTATGGGGAAAGGACTAGAAAGTATATAGTGCCAAAGATATGTAATAAATATAAATTATTAAGAGAGGAAAGTAAAATTAAGTGTAAAATTAAATTAAAGCAAAAATTAAAAGAAATTCTTGGATTTTCTAACAATTGTAAGTTATAATGTCATACATATACCTCAGAACATAAAATATAGGATATTTTCAGTATTCTAAAGAATACAGTCACTAGATATATAATATTAGAGTGAAAAATTTATGTATTAGTATAGTAGTATATTAGATGTAACCTGTAAGTGTAATTGGCATGGCAAACCTTAAAGTATTTTGTTATTGTAGTAATTTAATCAAAAGTATTTAAGTGCCTATGTAAGTGTAACAAATTGAGCGGAACGCTTACAAACTGCTTGATCAGTTTGGCGGATTACAGTATATTGTAAAAAGTGTAATCTTAAATAAATGAATAAATAAATAAAAAAAAAAAAAAGTTCACATAAGTAGCGTTGATGCGAGTATTGAAACATTTGCTGATCGTATTCTACTAATTTTAGAATAACTTAAACACATGTCTGGTTCAAAATACGTAAAAGTGACAAAATGCACCTTACGCAGCTTGGTATGTAATGTATAAGTATGTTTTCTACAAATTACGAAAGTTGCGACACTGCTAAATCATACTATACGCGTTCGCATACGACTTGATTTGTTGCTCTAACATAACATAGCATGATAAGAGGTATCACAAGTAACTAGTAACATAACGATACTATAGTAACGAGTACTAATTGTTAAAGTAACGAATACATCCAGGGACGCTTTTTTTCGTTACTTTCACCTCTAGTGATGATACTCGAGCTCGACAGTGACAAGCAGTAAGCACAAGAATTGAAGAATTAGACATGTGGTTTTTTTAAATATATAGCGGAGGTATTAAATCATTGCCAGTGTCAAGTTAAAAAGGCGGGTAAAAGAATGTTTTTAAAAGATTTCACCAACGTCGTCGAATCGTCAAGTCCAAAGTCTAGTCAAAGTCTACATCAATCGTCAATGCAGTCATTAAGTCAAGTCAATCGCTTCAGTAAAGTGGTAGACGCTTTACTGCAACTTCCTATGGAGTTTTGGAGGAAACACTTTCATATGTAATGTCCTAATATTATACTCAGAGCAATAGCTATAGCAGGTATGGGCAACCTTTGACATGTTGAGGGCCAAACTTTAGCGTGCAAATACGTTCGGCCGCGTTTAAAAGTACTTAGTGCATTTTAAAGTAGTTATCATATTTTTTGCGATAGATATTAGACTTGAAATAATACGACAATGTTATTATAGTACAATTTAATAAAAATAACAAAATGAAATTAAAAAAAATGGTACATTATAATTAAATCGTTAAATTTGCAATTGTTACAAACTACGAAAGTTAAACACTCCGAAATCAATGAGACACTTGAGTTTGAATTTGGGAAACTAATCCATCGATATTTGGATTAATTCCACTGATACAAAGACGTAAAGAATTTTCCAAATTATCGTCAGTCAGTCTTGTACGATGTGTTGATTTATTAACTTTCATCAATGAAGAGAACTGTTCGCATTATAAGAACTGCTAAACGCACAAATCAATCTTCTTGCGAATTTTCTATGCTGCGGAAAATTGTCTTTTTCTAGTTTTTTTGTGTAGAAATCGCACAACTCTACGTCTTCAAATTTGGATTTTAGGAGTGAGTTTTCTTGAATCTCGATCAGAATTTGTACATTACATTTTGTAGGAGTAGCAAATAAATTGAAACAGTCTTCCATGTTTTTGAAGTCGCTAAATATGTTCGAAAATTGTTCCGACAGTAACTTGAGTTCTTCAGCATATTGAGCATAAGCAATATTTTCATACGCAGAGAACGCGTTGAAATGGTAACTGTTACCAGACAGCATCTGTGACTCCCACAAGCGTAGTTTGATCTGAAACACTTTCAAATGGTTGTAAAAATCATTTAATAACTGTCCTTGTTTTTGAAATTTCAAATTTAAATCATTTTGGGTCACTTAATTCAGATAGTGGTTTATCTTTTATTTTCGTAGTCTGCTATCTAATTTCTAAGCTCGTAAAACAGTTTCAACATTTTTCTTTCGCTCAGCCATCTGACTTCACAATAATATTTTACGTCGTTATATTCAGCTGATATTTCATCCAAAAACGCCTTGAACTGGCGATGGTTAAGCCCTCGGGATCGAATAAAGTTGATGGTTATTACCACCACATTCATAACATTCTGGAGTCGAATGAACTTAGAACATAAGTTCTGTTGGTGGATAATGCTATGAAGGTCTATCAAATCATCTTTTTGCACATTTAATTCTGTTGCTTTTTCATTCAAAATTCCGATGAAACCATTACGTAAGTCGACCATACAAGGTGCGCCATCAGTGCATAAGTACTCCAATTATTAATTTTGACCATGGCAAGCCAAAACTTGTGAATACCTTTTGAACTTCAATAAAAATATCCTCTCCTGTAGTGGTTCCTTTTAGCGGCTGTAAAGCAAGCAATTCCTCAGTAACAGTGAACTCGTTATCAACACCTCGAATAAATATAGCCAGTTGAGCTGTGTCAGACAAATCGCTGCTCTCGTCTAATGCTATGGAAAATCCAGCCATACGGTCAGTCAATGTTGTTTTTATATCATTAGGCATAATTTCTATACGTCGAACAACAGTTCGTCTTGACATTTTTTTTCAAATTCATTTTTCTTTTCAGGACACAAAATACCGCAAACTTCTAACATACACTCCTTGATAAATTCTCCTTCGGCAAAGGGTTTTAATGCCTTTGCCAATTTTGAACTAACTATAAAACTAGCTTTCACAACATTATCAAGTTGTGTTCTTTGTTTGCACTGCAAAAACTAGGAACTAGGACATGTCCTGGGAAAACCTTTAACCTTTTTTTTTCCGTCCCCCTAACGTTGTCAGGGCTGTTTCTTTTCTGTTTTGTTTTTTCTTTCATTTTTTCTTTTTTATATTGTTTTACATTATTATTGTATATTGTACCTATACATTCTTATCGTATTACAGTCGTATCTTCTACCTTCAACCTTTCGTTTTTTAACAATTCCAATCATTTTTAATACATTTAATAATTTTCTTATTTAGATAGGTACCATTCAATAAAATAGTACTGTCAAAAATATAATAATATCAATTTGATAGATGTCAATAAAATAATAATTCCAATAAAACATTCATTCTAAATAATAATTCCAATTAATAACTCAATAAAATACAATTAAAAATGTCAACAATAAAACGACGTGGGCACAAAATAAAGAGACTTTCCTAATATCACAGCTAACATATACATTATAACCTAACTAACATCACACAAAATATCACAATTTTTCTTACATACTACACCCACTATCTTACTGCAAAAAGCCTGAAAGATATCCCTCTTTTTCCCCCAGGATGGAAGGCAGATTCTCACCAGCTATAGATGTGCCCAATTTCTGCTCAATATCATATCTATTGCTAGCAAAAATTGGGCACTCTAGTAACAGGTGAGGAACCGTCTCCTCAACTCCCGGCTGACACAGACAGTACGACGGATCCTCCTTCAGCTTGAATCTGTTCAAGTAGAAGGCGAATCCGCCGTGTCCGGTCAGAATCTGTGTGGTGTAGTGTGTGATGTCTATTTTCTTGACTATCTTGTATGCAGCAGCAGCGCTTGGTAAAAAGAGCTTCGTAACTCCGGCCGTCCCTCCCACTTCGTATCTCCTGTCCCATTCCTCAACCGTATCCTCTCTTAAGATACGCTTGACGAATGAAACAGGACACAGATCGTAGTCAGGTTTCCTTTTCAATCCCAGCGCGGCCTCCTTGGCTAATTCGTCAACCCTCTCATTCCCTCTCAACCCTGCGTGCGCCTTAATCCAAAACGGGGAGACCTCCCGCCTCTGCGATGCAGCTTTTCGGAGGGCCGCCCTTATTTGCACTGCCAGGGGATGAGGGAAACTAAGGGTGACTGCCTGGAGAGCCGATCTGGAATGGCTAAGGATACCGACCTTCGCCATTCCACTCTTGCAGGCTATACTTACTGCTCTCTGGAGCGCTAGAAGCTCGGCTTGGTAGACGGTACAATACGGCGGCAGTGCAAGCTTGACGGCCTTCGTCTCGGCCTCACCCTCCCATACGGAGAGTGCGGCTCCGACTCGACCCTCAATCTTGCTACCGTCCGTATAGATCCTATGGACGTGGCTGTTAGCCTGTTAACCACGCCTGCATACGAGCCTTCGTCTACCAACCCGAACCTCAGTATTTCCTGCTCTGCCGGATGTGGGTCCTCAATCGCAGGAGCCATTCGCTCCACCTCCCTGTCTTTCAACACCGGGTGTGTTACTCCCTTCTTGATCTCATAGAGCCTCGAAGCTTCGAGTATCCTGAGATTAAGAGGGAGTATCCCAGCCAACAGCATCGCAGAGTTCAGGGAGACGGTCGGATATGCTCTGCAGATCTTTTGGGCAAAACCCCGTTGAACGGTGTTAAGCCCTTTTTAGGACCCCCATCTTTTCCACGGTGGGTGCCCACGCTGCTGATGCATACAAAATAGTCGGTTCTATAACCGCTGTATATATAATTCTAACTATTTGGGGGTTAAGCCCCCATCCTACTCTCGCTGCTCTGGCTAGCTGTTTGTATCGTGCTATGGCTTTTTTACAAACGTCTCCTACATGTTTATTAAATGTAAGGCCTCCATCTATAGTGAGCCCTAATATTTTACTTCGACACCCCCCATCGAAAGTCGAGGCACATCATATTTTAATTTCCTGGTTGATAATAAGGCCTAGGTTTTGTGGGGAGCGAAATTAAATAGTATAACCTTACGGAACATTACGTGCGTGAGTCCGACTCGCACTTGGCCGGTGTATTTACTAAAGAGTAAATATGTTTTCAAAATCTACGGGTTTGAACTTTGGCTAGCTATGAATATAAACAACTAGCTGTTGCCCGCTACTCCGCCCGCGTAAATATACAATCGGGTATCCCTCGGGAATACTGTACTTTTCCTGGATAAAAAGTGGCCTATGTTTTAATCCAGAGCCTATACTACTACCATACCAAATTTCATCAAAATCCGATCAGTAGTTTTTGCGTGAAAGAGTAACAAACATCCTGTTACAAAACTCACTTCCGGATAGATTTTAATAATATTATTTAAGTTTGTGACTATTTTTGCGTAGCTTCCGGTTTATCTTAATTTGATTTTAATAATTATTAAATCATTTATTAATCATAGAATAGTAATATTTAAATACTAATATTAATAATTAAAACTTATTTACTATATATAAACATTTAACTGTTTATACTCATAAGATGTATAAAAAGGGCGGTAACTGAAAAATGGCCCTTACTCTACTACCGATTGCTGACCAATAAAGGTGAATCCATCCTACAAGTGTACCTTTTGTTGCTGTTACTGCTGCCGCTGACCCGATTTCTATTTCAATCCATCCATCCTTACAAACTTTCACATATTTTAGAATATTAGTGCGATTTATGTTAAGTAAGTACATACCTATTTGGTACAGTTATAGATAGTGTTTAAGTTATAATTTGGGCTCGAAGCTATCATTACTGTGTGATAAATGATATTAATGTAATGTTTGTATGTATTCTTTTTCTTCATCATTCAAGAGTTATATATTTAGTAATAGATATATCGTCGAGCACTTCAGAAATAGCAGAGACAAGTCGCCAGTCGCTACGTACGCTCTCAGGCTGCGCCGGTCTTGCATGTCACGCCTACAGCTACAGGCTACCAGCGATACATCATTTATATTTAGTATTTGTTGTTATAGCGACAACAGAAAATCAGAAATAAATCTGTAAAAATTTTAACTGTCTAGCTATCACGATTCATATGATACAGTTTGCGATAAAATCTTAATGAATGGGGCTGTTGGCCCATATAAATATAAATGATGTAGGTACGGTATCACAATGAAATGTATACAATATACATATATTCATTCATTGGTGTAGTAAAATATAAAGGCCTACGCCCAGCGGATCCCATGTCTGGGAGACTTACCTAAGTGATGCAGAGAACAGTAGAATATATTTCAACATGTAGGTACGAATAGGTAATATAAGTAAAATAATAGTCGTACATAAATAGTTTAAATTTTATTAATTTAGTGTAAAAGTTACAAAAAATGTCCTTAAGAGAAAAAGTCCGCTGACTGGACGTTCCTTTGCAGCTTGATTGTGGTTGAAGAATGTTTTTGTTTTAGTGAACAGGACAATTACAGATCTAAAAGTCGATTTATAATCAAATCAAAAAAAATCAAAATCAAAAAAAATTTTATTCAAAATTGGTATTTTTAAATACTCTTTTTGAACGTCGATACTACGTGATGCCTACCACCGGTACCTACTATAGTTTTTATACGGAATTTTTTTTTATAGGCACGGAACAAATTCTGTTTTCAGCATAATTTAGTAGAACATATCCATCTAATTCTCAGCACATGGGATCCCGCTGGGTGTAGACACTAAATAAAGTTGTATTTTGAAGTTATGTTAAAATGTACGTGCAGTGTTTCGTCGCGTCTCGGTGTGAACTGAGCACACACACAATTACAGCCTAAGTGTACGTGTGGACTGAGGGACCTTCCTGAATTTCCCCAAAACAAGTATAGCAAATTTTAGTAGTAGTTTAAAAAAAATGTAGAACAAATCGGGGAATTTGTAAAAAGATAGTTTAAAACTACAGCCCTCAGTTCACACACCGCTATTTTTCAGATCTCAAATTGCTCAGAAGTAATTGGAGAAATTCAGGTAGGTCAATCTCTCTGTCAGTCCACACGTACACCAGCTTAGGCCTCCCCCACATTAGGAATGCGCGTTCCTCGGGCGTGTCAGCGATGCGGGCGCTGCTCGCGTCACTTACACGCCCGAGGAACGCGCACGCCTGTGGTCAGCCATAACAGAGGTAGGTAAAATAAAAACTATTGTAATTAAATAATTACAATATTTATTACATTTCTATGTTTCAGAAACACAAATCTTGGTGTTTGTGTTGATATTCATAAGCACTAATTAAGTAGGTAGTTATTGTGATTTGTGAGTCACTTCTTTGTCTTGTGACTTTAGGTTTCGACTCCATATACTATATTACGAGTATGACTCGATACATACTCGTACCTAAATACATTTTTTACTCTGTTATTAAGTCATTTATTTGAGGACAATATATCTCCTCTCTTAAATCTTCGTCTACCAGTTTAGTATTGCAGCCTTTATTATGTTTTTATTGGTCTTTTATCTTTAGCCTTTTTTGTTTTCGGTATTCAGGCTTCATCTTCAAGCCTTGAAGCTTCGACTTCAGTCTTAATGTGCGAATTCAGTTTTGAACGTCTTCGGTCTTGAGGCTTCGTCTTCGGTTTTAAGGCCGACTGCAGCTTTTAATGTTTCAGATTCTTCTTCAGTAAAGCTTAAGGCTTAATAATATATTTTAGTCTTCTGGCTACGTCTTCGGTTCGATCATAAATCTTTACCTTTGAGGTTCCAGCTGTCTTGCGGTTTCGTCTTCTGTCTTGAGGCTTCGTTTTTTCAGTCTTGAGGCTTCGTTTTCAGTCTTGAGGCTTCGTCTTCAGTCTTGAGGCTTCGTTTTTTCAGTCTTGAGGCTTCGTCTTCAGTCTTGAGGCGTCATTTTAAGTCTTGAGGCTTCGTTTTTTCAGTCTTGAGGCTTCGTCTTCAGTCTTGAGGCGTCATTTTAAGTCTTGAGGCTTCGTCTTCTAGCTTAGTTTTCCTTTTTGAGGCATCCTCTTCAGTCTTACATCGTGTCTTCCTTCAGGCTTTGTTTTCATTCTTCAGGCTTCGTCTTCGTTCTTGAGGCTTCGTCTTCGGTCTTGAGGCTTCGTCTTCGGTCTTGAGGCTTCGTCTTCGGTCTTGAGGCTTCGTCTTCGGTCTTGAGGCTTCGCCTTAGGTCTTGAGGCTTCGTCTTCGGTCTTGAGGCTTCGTCTTCGGTCTTGAGGCTTCGTCTTCGGTCTTGAGGCTTCGTCTTCGGTCTTGAGGCTTCGTCTTCGGTCTTGAGGCTTCGTCTTCGGTCTTGAGGCTTCGTCTTCGGTCTTGAGGCTTCGTCTTCGGTCTTGAGGCTTCGTCTTCGGTCTTGAGGCTTCGTCTTCGGTCTTGAGGCTTCGTCTTCGGTCTTGAGGCTTCGTCTTCGGTCTTGAGGCTTCGTCTTCGGTCTTGAGGCTTCGTCTTCTGTATTGAGGTTCGTCTTCTGTATTGAGGTTCGTCTTCTGTATTGAGGTTCGTCTTCTGTATTGAGGTTCGTCTTCTGTATTGAGGTTCGTCTTCTGAAATGAGGTTCGTCTTCTGTATTGAGGTTCGTCTTCTGTATTGAGGTTCGTCTTCTGTATTGAGGTTCGTCTTCTGTATTGAGGTTCGTCTTCTGTATTGAGGTTCGTCTTCTGTATTGAGGTTCGTCTTCTGTATTGAGGTTCGTCTTCTGTATTGAGGTTCGTCTTCTGTGTTGAGGCTTCGACTTCAGTCTTGAGTCGTCATTTTAAGTCTTGAGACTTCGTCTTCTAGCTTCGTTTTCATTTTTGAGGCATCCTCTTCAGTCTTAAGGCATCGTGTATTCAGGCTTTGTTTTCATTCTTCAGGCTTCGTCTTCAGTCATGAGCTTCGGTCTTGAGGCTTCGTCCTCGGCGGCGTTGATAATTCTTCTTCAATTTTATTTTTTTAAGCTTAAGGCTTCATATTTAGTCTTCTAGCTTGGTATTCGATTCGATCATAAACCTTTAACCTTTGATTGATTTTTGATGATTGATTACCGTCTTGAGGCTTCGCCTTCCGTCTTGAGGCTTCGCCTTCCGTCTTGAGGCTTCGTCTTCCGTCTTGAGGCTTCGTCTTCCGTCTTGAGGCTTCGTCTTCCGTCTTGAGGCTTCGTCTTCCGTCTTGAGGCTTCGTCTTCCGTCTTGAGGCTTCGTCTTCCGTCTTGAGGCTTCGTCTTCCGTCTTGAGGCTTCGTCTTCCGTCTTGAGGCTTCGTCTTCCGTCTTCGAGGCTTCGTCTTCGTCTTCCGTCTCGAGGCTTCGTCTTCGTCTTCCGTCTTGAGGCTTCGTCTTCGTCTTCCGTCTTGAGGCTTCGTCTTCGTCTTCCGTCTTGAGGCTTCGTCTTCGTCTTCCGTCTTGAGGCTTCGTCTTCGTCTTCCGTCTTGAGGCTTCGTCTTCGTCTTCCGTCTTGAGGCTTCGTCTTCCGTCTTGAGGCTTCGTCTTCCGTCTTGAGGCTTCGTCTTCCGTCTTGAGGCTTCGTCTTCCGTCTTGAGGCTTCGTCTTCCGTCTTGAGGCTTCGTCTTCCGTCTTGAGGCTTCGTCTTCCGTCTTGAGGCTTCGTCTTCCGTCTTGAGGCTTCGTCTTCCGTCTTGAGGCTTCGTCTTCCGTCTTGAGGCTTCGTCTTCGTCTTCCGTCTTGAGGCTTCGTCTTCGTCTTCCGTCTTGAGGCTTCGTCTTCCGTCTTCCGTCTTGAGGCTTCGTCTTCCGTCTTGAGGCTTCGTCTTCGTCCTCCGTCTTGAGGCTTTGTTTTCGTCTTCCGTCTTGAGGCTTTGTTTTCGTCTTCCGTCTTGAGGCTTTGTTTTCGTCTTCCGTCTTGAGGCTTTGTTTTCGTCTTCCGTCTTGAGGCTTCGTCTTCCGTCTTGAGGCTTCGTCTTCCGTCTTGAGGCTTTGTTTTCGTCTTCCGTCTTGAGGCTTCGTCTTCAGTCTTGAGGCTTCGTCTTCAGTCTTGAGGCTTCGTCTTCAGTCTTGAGGCTTCGTCTTCAGTCTTGAGGCTTCGTCTTCCGTCTTGAGGCTTTGTTTTCGTCTTCCGTCTTGAGGCTTCGTCTTCCGTCTTGAGGCTTCGTCTTCCGTCTTGAGGCTTCGTCTTCCGTCTTGAGGCTTCGTCTTCCGTCTTGAGGCTTCGTCTTCCGTCTTGAGGCTTCGTCTTCCGTCTTGAGGCTTCGTCTTCAGTCTTGAGGCTTCGTCTTCAGTCTTGAGGCTTCGTCTTCAGTCTTGAGGGTTCGTCTTCCGTCTTGAGGCTTTGTTTTCGTCTTCCGTCTTGAGGCTTTGTTTTCGTCTTCCGTCTTGAGGCTTTGTTTTCGTCTTCCGTCTTGAGGCTTCGTCTTCCGTCTTGAGGCTTCGTCTTAGTTGATGACAAGTCAAGTTTTGAGTCCCTAACATGTCTTGCCTGCTGACGCGGCCATCATCTTCCAGTATGGGGAAGGCGAGCAGAAAGACTCCCGCTGACAGGAGACGAGCAGACTTGTGCCCGCTGACAGAAAGGTGAGTAGACCGGCACCCGCTGACAGGGGCGAGCAGACTGGCACCCGCTGACAGGGGCGAGCAGACTGGCACCCGCTGACAGGAGGGCGAGCAGACCGGTACCCGCTGACAGGATGACAGGAGGGCGAGCAGACAGTCACCCGCTGACAGGACGGCGAGCAGACCGGCACCCGCTGACAGGACGGCGAGCAGACCGGCACCCGCTGACAGGACGGCGAGCAGACCGGCACCCGCTGACAGGATGACAGGAGGGCGAGCAGACCGTCACTCGCTGACGAGGGCGAGCAGACCGGCACGCGCTAACAGAAGGGCGAGCAGATCGGCACCCGCTGACAGGTGGGCGAGCAGACCGGCACCCGCTGACAGGATGGCAGGAGGGCGAGCAGACAGTCACCCGCTGACTGGAGGGCGAGCAGACCGGCACCCGCTGACAGGAGGGCGAGCAGACCGGCACCCGCTGACAGGAGGGCGAGCAGACCGGCACCCGCTGACAGGAAGTCGAGCAGACTGGCGCCCACTGACAGACGCCCGAGAACACCAGCTCTCACAGACAGATCGGACAGACCTCCACTCGCTAACAGGTCGAGTAGAACGGTGCTCGCTGATACGTCAAGTAGAGCGGCGCTCGCTGACAGGTCGAGAAGACTTGTCCTCGCTGACAGTATGAACCCAAGGAATACCTGTTAACTAATAAACTGTGCTCGAAAGCTATATGGGGACATACCAGATGAAAGAAAGCGAAATTAGAAAATAGTTATTATGGTTCTCAATAAGGAGTTTAAGAAAGTACCACCACGCCTTCATGTTGCCAGTTACCAACCAGACTAGTGTCCGCTGACGGGAGGGCGAGTAGGCCAGCTCCCGCTGACAGGATGACAGGAGGGCGAGCAGACAGTCACACGCTGACAGGAGGGCGAGCAGACCGGCACGCGCTGACAGGAGGGCGAGCAGACCGGCACGCGCTGACAGAGGGCGAGCAGACCGGCACCCACTGACAGGAGGGCGAGCAGACCGGCACCCGCTGACATGGGCGAGCAGACCGGCACCGGCTGACAGGAGGGCGAGCAGACCGGCACCCGCTGACAGATGGGCGAGCAGACCGGTACCAGCTGACAGATGGGCGAGCAGACCGGCACCCGCTGACAGGAGGGCGAGCAGACCGGCACCCGCTGACAGGAGGGCGAGCAGACCGGCACCCGCTGACAGGAGGGCGAGCAGACCGGCACCCGCTGACAGGAGGGCGAGCAGACCGGCACCCGCTGACAGGAGGGCGAACAGACCGGCACTCGCTGACAGGTCGAGTAGAACGTTGCTCGCTGATACGTCGAGTAGAGCGGCGCTCGCTGACAGGTCGAGAAGACTTGTCCTCGCTGACAGAATAAATCCAAGGAATACCTGTCAACTAAGAAACTGCTCGAAAGCTATATGGGGACATACCAGATGAAAGAAAGCGAAATTAGAAAATAGTAATTATAGTTCTCAGTGAGGAGTTTAAGAAAGTGCCACCACGCCTTCATGTCAGTTACCAACCAGTGTCCGCTGACGGGAGGGCGAGTAGACCAGCTCCCGCTCACAGGAGGTTGAGTAGACCGGCACCAGCTGACAGGACGAACAAAGTGGTGCCAGCTGACAGGAGGCGAGCAGAACGGCGCGCGCAGACAGGTCACACACACTGGTGCACACTGACAAGAGGCGAGCAAACTGGCGCTCGCTGACAGGAGGGTGAGCAGACCGGCAACCGCTCACAGGAGGGCAAGCAGACTGACGCTCGTTGACAGCAGGGTTGATCAGACCAGAACACGCTGACAGGAGGTCGAGCAGCGACTCTAGCTGACTGGAGGGTCAGCAGACCGGCTCCCGTTGACACAAGGGCTAGCAGACCGGCACCCGCTGACAGGAGGGCGAGCAGACCGGCAGCCGCTGACAGGATGACAGGAGGGCGAGCAGACAGTCACCCGCTGACAGGAGGGCGAGAAGACCGGCACCCGCTGACAGGATGACAGGAGGGCGAGCAGACCGTTACTCGCTGACAAGAGGGCGAGCAGACCGGCACCCGCTGACAGGAAGTCGAGCAGACTGGTGCCCACTGACAGACGCCCGAGAACACCAGCTCTCACTGTCAGATCGGACAGACCTCCACTCGCTGGCAGGTCGAGTAGAACGGTGCTCGCTGATACGTCGAGTAGAGCGGCGCTCGCTGACAGGTCGAGAAGACTTGTCCTCGCTGACAGAATGAATCCAAGGAATACCTGTTAACTAAGAAACTGTGGTCGAAAGCTATATGGGGACATACAGACCAGCTCCCGCTCACAGGAGGTCAAGTAGACCGGCGCTCGCTGACAGGTCAAGTAGACCGGCGCTCGCTGACAGGTCAAGTAGACCGGCGCTCGCTGACAGGTCAAGTAGACCGGCGCTCGCTGACAGGTCAAGTAGACCGGCGCTCGCTGACAGGTCAAGTAGACCGGCGCTCGCTGACAGGTCGTAGATACTTGTGCCCGCTGACGAGATGACGAGCAGACTGGTGCCCGCTGACAGGACGTCGAGCTGACAGCCGCTTGCCGACAGGTCGAGTAGACCGGCGCGCGGTGACAGAGAAATGTGCCCGCTGACAAGAGGGCGAGCTGCCTGTTACCCACTGACATGAGGTCGAACAGACTGGAGCACGCCGGCAGATGGCTAAGAAGTCTAATCTTCACTACAAAGCAGGCGAGCCGACTGGTACCCGATGACTGGCGTTGGTCGAGCAGACTGGTGACAGCCGCGCATACAGGAGCTCTGGCTGACTGGTACCCGGTGATAGGCGATCGATCGCCATCGTGCAGACTGATCTTCAGTATCAAGCAGACAAGCCGTCTGGTCCCCGGTGTCAGGTATTGTCTGCACTCAGGTGGGGAAACATATTAGTGTTGTTCGGCAGACAGCAGCAGGCCTGGTTATACTGCAGACAAGATCTAGACTAGGCAATCACATTTTAGACTTACAAAGCGTGTAAGGTATGTTGACTGGTAGACGGCGTCAAGCTGACGGACAGAGGCCTGCAGTCACAGTGCCGAATTTAGTGGTGCCAGACGTCTGGAGGGTGCGTCGACTCCCTCTCTCTGAAGGCAATCGGACTGGTAATCCGAATAATAATGGTAATACCGCGGATAGGGAAGCGAGCAAACCGGAACACACACTAGGGACAACATTTTACCCTCTACTTAGCTGGCAGGCCGGAAACCAGTAGGTGGCCAAGAAGACTGTCGATCACCGAGGTGAGCGAACAGACTTGTATCGGCTGGCAATCGAGCTGCTCACACCGCTGTCAGACAACCTGCATTAGTAGACCTGCTGACATATATAAAGTAAACTGACTGGCGTCTTGCCCTCGTTGTTTAGCAGGCGAGTAGACAGGTGACAGCCGGCAGGCATCAAGGGCGGATCAGGTAGGTAATCAAGTAGTCAACGCAGTTCGAAGGGCAGGGTGGGGTGACAGACAAGTGTGCAGATTGTTCCCAGCGGCCGACTTTAAGACGAAAGTACGATCTTTATAGTCTAATTCACTAGTAAAATATTTATGTAAAGCAAAGAGTAGTTTACTTACTTCTAGTAGCGGTCAACGATCTCACGAACCTGCTTTTACCAACGTGGCGCATCAACATTGGTAAAAGCAGGTTCGTTGCTAATTGAAATTCACCAAAATAGACGAGTCCTTTCAGTATACGACATAAAGATAAATAAAATATGTGGTAGGTACACATAGTATGTATAAGCATTAAGTATGTCCAGTAAAATTTTACGTACTTAGTACCTACATTAACATAATATTAATGAAATAATGAACTTGTTTTTATTTAAATCTTGCGTTTGAGAAAATTTCAGAAAACGGGACTCTGGGCAAGCTTGAACCTTAATGTAGAAACAATAACCACTCTGAAATTCAATGCTTTGTCTTACATCAGAATTCTTGGCGTTCAATTTTATTTTATTAATTTAATAGCATTGTTATATTTAAATAGTAGGTATTGTCACCTTTTCATTAATTAAATAACCTATTACCTGATATTCGCTGCAGCAGGTATTCCTTCAAAGGATCTGGGCAATCAATGATCATTGTAATCATCAATTCTACTTTTCTTAGTCATTGTTGGCAGCTATAAACTTAACTCCTTTGCAAAGCCCCGACATGGAAATAACAAAGTTTCCCATACCTACACAGTTGCAGTTGCTCAAGTAGAATCTCATTATATTATTAAAATGACAAGTGTTCTCTCCTAAATGAGTTTAGATAAAAGCTATCTGAAAGTATTTCGTTAAAACTTACACCTCAGTAAGTACCTACTTACTAGAAACAAAAACAGCATCCACCAGTAAGTATAATAAATCTAGCTACCTATTTAATGCAATTTCCACATTGGCACTAAACTATAAGTAAGTACTTACCAGAAACCTGTAGTTACTCAATCAAAAAAAGTTAAACACTTAAATAATTATTATCGACTGGATTAATTTTTAATTTTTACTAGTATTAGAAAATATATCAATACGAATTACTAACACATTAACTACTAACCATTACTATTACGTACACCTTTTAACATTGGCATCACACAGCTTGCTCTAAAGTATACGTACTAGTACCTACCTACGTACGAACCAGGTTTTTTTTTACCTTTTTACATTATCTACATGTTTTGTAGACAAAAACATATTTTGTGTAACATCGTGTCGTTTGTTACAGATTATTTTATTAGTCTGATTAGGAAATTCATCGCTAGCTTGGTTGTGAGCTTGATTTTCACATTTCCTTTTATATTTGCGTCGCAGTAGGTAAGCAAGTAAATATAGACATATAGAATATAATTGAAATGACCATGCATTATGCAACCCATGTAGATAAATCCATTAGGATAGATACTAACGGCTAAGTTACCTGAAAGAATATACTTATGGCTTCGTGTTTGTGTTTGTTTCACAGTTACGTCATTTACAAGTTGTATAATTTCTGTATTATCTACGTAGGATCTTTTGAAGGTCAAAAATTCGCATGGATGAATCTGGAATCTTGATATGATTGTGGTCATTTAATTATGAAGTTTTATAGTTTCTCCGTGTTAAGTTTTAGGTTCATTCAGTTAATTTATATAGCTGGTCATAATAATTTTAATTGTGCTTGAAAAAATGAATTATAAGACGAAAGTGTGATGATCTGAAAGTAAATTGTTTCAAATAAAAATATGATTTTAAATAGATCTAATGTAGGTACGTATAAGATTACAAAATGTTAATTTGCTTACCAGGGATATTTTACGATGAAGATTTATATTATATTGTCATAAAGAAAGAAATTTGGTACACCATTATAGGTCGTCCAAGTAGGTATCCAGTTCTGGACAAATATATAATATGATACATCTGACGTCCACAACTTTTAGGATTAGTGTTGTAAGATTTTAATTATTCAGGATCCATAGATATTACATAGATTTTCCGAATGAATGTGTATCCGTACTCATTATTCAGAAGTAGAAAAGTCTTCACAAAGCAATTATGGTGCATGGTGGTATCAGGTAACAAGATTTTACTTTTTCTATACGACCCATGTACTTTTTGTCCATTTCAGCAAACAGGACTAGGCTATAATATGCACATAATAAATAATATTACGAGCAATCAAATGTCGCTCAAAAGGTAAAACATAAAGCAAAAGTATCCATTGGAAAGAATATTGAATTATGTAACTTCACTCCGGCATTTCGCTTATTGTTGCAATGGTTGCAGGTGTTTTTTCAGGACGCATTTTTGACTATTCAAAGGAAACGTAAAAACTGGATACTGCGTGACTAGTACCTAGTAGTAGACTAATACCTACTTATCTTCTTGATTTTATGATTACTAAGAAACCTTATTTAGGTAACTGCGATAAAGACGAACATTGAAGGAATTACAGCGTTTGCTTTGTAGTTATCCATTTCGTGTAATTTTAACCGTTTTCAATTTAATTATATTTCACTTTCTCCTTTGCGTCATTTGACGAGAATTAGGCACTCAGTGTTATTAATTGTTTATGTAATAACTGAAATTGGCGTTTTAATAAAATTAATTTACTCAAGTAGATAGGTGTCCAATTTGGGCATTGCTTATTTTTATTATTCTTTCATTCATCTTATTATTCTTTCATTGAAAGGTCACATGTTAAAATGGAAGAAATATCATTTTTCTGGAAAATAATAGAAAGGTACATTGAAATACATGGTTCTTTAGAAAACAAGAAATTGATGGAAAATAAAAACTAGCTAGCTGTACGTTTGACTTTTTAGTGTATTCCACTTCATTTTTACCAAAAAGATTTTTAGCTAAGTATAGTGGTAACTTACATATTGTACCTATAATTTTTTTATTGCATGGAAAATTCTTAAAAAATGCAATATCGTCATTTGAAAAATATACCTTCTTTAATAATTATTATTAAACTAAGCCCCGATTTTACCAAATTTCTTTAACGCGCTTATCGCAACACTCGGATTTGATGTCTCTCTTTCAATGCTAGAATGAGATAGAGTATTGATCTTAAACTAAGCTCAGCGTTCAATGCCGTTTCAATACGTTGGTGAAATTGGGGCTTACGTCTTTTTTTATATGTAGGTATACTAGGCCGAGGGCCTGTCTCATAATCTTCTATTAAGCTGTCTAATACTTAACTGCATGTTTTGTCTCTGTAGCTCAATAGAAAATAAGCAGCGACAAACACTGCCAGATAAGCTTTTATAAGTAGGTATACTAGGCTAGTGAGGGCCTGGTCCCATGATCTTCTAATAAGTGTCAGAGAGCTTTACTACATGTTTTGTCTCTGTCGCTCGATATAAAGTAAGCAGCGACAACTGCCAGATAAGCTATTAGGCGATTGTGAAACAGGCCCTGGATATTAAAGAGAAAGTTTAAGTTATTAAAGTGAGTTTCTTTGAACTTACCAATATAATAATTGTATTGTCTTATTCCATAACTTTGAATTCTCAAACTTGAATATCGAATTGAAAATACATCTATAAATTGGTATGTCGAGTTTGTCGTTCTGCCACTTATCACTTGAATTCTTATTTTCTTAGGAAGACCACAAGGTCTTAAATTTTGATGCTTAATATTTTATGGGGAAGTAACTGCTTTAAAATGTTCCAACATTAATTTTAACTACTGCTGTTGTTGACAAGTCTTCCAACTTGCCATTCTCCATGCTTACAGCTTTAGCCTGCACATATTTGAGGAAACGCACAACAAAAGTATTGAGCGACGAATGTCGCATTCAATGTTTGTAAATCGATAGATTAATAAGGTCAACAAAAAGTTTGTCAATCGTTACCAATTTCCGTGGCCGAGATAAGTTGTCAGTGAATTGGGGCCGAGAGCAGCTAGTGCGGGTCCTCCAGCAGACTCCAATACAACTCAGCTGTAGTCTGCTGACGACTTGCCCGCCCTGTATACATAAACAGAACAATGCGGCGATATGCGCCAGAATGTAAGTCTATAGGGCTCTTAGCTCAAATTAAGCAATTTAGCTCAATGTTATCGTAATGCTTATTGTTATAAGATATTATACATTATGACTTCACAAACTGAATCTCATCTTTCTTGATCTCGAAAACTGATAGGCTTTAAAAATTGTATTTGCATCATCCTAAGATCTGAAACGAATAGTTAGGTACCTACCGAGAAAATTTTGTAGGTATGAGTTACCAAATTCTTAAAAATGGTAAATAGGCTAAAAGTTTTATCTATATAATGTTATATAATGTTCTTCATGTACTAATACTTAATAATATTTTAGCAGAAATATTACTTCATGTAATAATTCTGCTAAAATATTATTCACTGGATACCTCATAATTCCAGTTTTATTTAATTATAAAACGATGAAAATTATATTAAAAAGAATTTGTTTCTTATTGTATCTTTCTTATGTTCCCTCTAACCAACTCATTTTCTGCGGCAAAATTTCCAAATAACGTTAATAAAATTACTTGCAAATAATATGCTTCCTATAAATAAACCTGGACACGGGTTTGCAGAGCCACGTGTTGAGTAGACAGGCTGTAGGTGATAGCAACGGGTGACGTGACAGCCTGCTTCTCTCTCAGATTCGTCCTGTGATACATAGGCACAACAAAAATGGCAACATTTGCCTTTAAGGAAAAATGCTCGTTTTAGAGCAAGTCATAAAATCTTGAATTACAAAATTGTAAAATATCTATAACTGTGTTGAAAAATATTAAAACACGAGCATCATCAAGTCTGCCACTTACCTACTCAATGGCTTCGATAAAATGAGTACTAATTGGTATAAAATTTGCTTTAAGATTATATAAATTAAAGTTTCTGTATCGGGATAGCATTATAAGTTTCTGAATAGGTAGGAATTTTGTTGTAAATCCAGTGTTTTTGGGCGAGCCTTCCTCGAAGGTTCACCTCAAGATTTAAGTTAATGTGTGTTCGCGTCATCCTAGGTATCAGCCGCCCCGATGATAGCTGTGAATGGTTTAAGTAAATTGTAAATCTGACAATAGGTATACTTTAGTTAGGAATAGCTAATGCTACTACAACTTACCAATTTTTATCAAGCCCTTTTTGTTTTCTGGTAACTAATTAATATAGGTAATGTTTCATGTCCCTATTGTGCTCGTTTTTGAAAACAAGCCCACTTTGATTTATTCCTTTTATAGTATTATCGCGGATGCAGGTCGCATAGGCCAGTACTTTATTTTGTGTCACGGGAAAGAAATATATTGCCTTCGGTCTCTCGCCCACAAGTAAGCAATACAAGCTGCGCTTTTTGTCGATTGACTTTCAGCATTAGTGAAAAGGCTGCATGTAGGTTAAGTCCTCTGTCCACCATTCATCAATTTTGCAATACTCGACACCTATTATTGAGAAATAGAAAATTGAACGGCAACTAGATTATTCGTTAGCATCACTAACTCACCGCCGACTCGTTTCCACGGGGGAACCGACGTACGACACGACGTGCTACAGACGTGTTCGTAGATCAGCAATTAGGCGCGTGATGCAAGATACGCCTTGCGTCATGTTCCCCGTGCTGATGTTGTGAAGTCGATGATTGTGGCGTGACGCAATCACAACTCTGTCGGCGATCGGCGTGCGGCTATGTTAATCTAGGCTAGGAAAATATTAGCGGACACGACTCGCTTTGTGCGAGCTTACTAGAAAGTATAACATGGCCTTTACACAGTTAAATATTATAATTTTTAATGTTGCAAATTGATATTATCGCAACCTTGAAGGTTTACCTAATGTGGGCTGATACCGGGACACGCTCACGCGGGTTTCTCATTCTACGCAACTGCACGGTTGTCATAGAAGCTGGGCCACGGTGGAGGCGACCAGCGACAGGGGTCGAAGTAAACTCGGCGACACGTCTGCATCTCGAACAGCTACTACGCCACGCCATCTTCGAGTTCGTTGATGACTCATGGAATAATACATAGTGGGTGAAATTCCAGATCTTAAAATATTGTGAAATTGAAATGAAATCCAAAAATCCAAATCAGAAAATTGTTTTATTTCAATACTTAAACATATTTTACAGTTCTGTTATTCAATATGAATAAAATTGACCATTCCAATTTACTATTAATAATAGGAAAACTGAAATATTTAGTAACAATTAAACTTTAAACATTTTCTAACAATTTACTATTTATTTACAATTTAAATTAAACTAAAATAAATGCATGATACCGTTACAAACCCATTGAAGCGAGCAGCGACGCGCCCCAGCGGCAGCCAAGATGGCGGCCGTCAGACGCAGACCCACGCGAAACGCAATGGGCTGTAATTTAGAAAATATCCTGCATAGTATCACAGATACGAAGATAAAAATACTTTACCTAATTAATTCTAGTTCATAGTCGCTCAGTATTAAGAATTGGTTTGAAATTATCTAAATCTTTGAAAAAGCTATCTAAACCACTGAGATCATTCTTCCATATATCATCGACTTTTTTTCTCTGCTCTTTAGTCGTCTCTTCTTTGCTGCATATGCCCATTTCAGCTTGCAATTCGGCCCACTTTCTAGCACGTTCTCTCTGCTTCGATAGAAGCTCTGTTTCGGCACGTGATAAGGAATTGCTCAATACGGCAATGATACGTAAGTCACGCTTTCTCTTTGTCTTGGCGTCTAAAGATTTTCGTTTAAACTTGCGAACCCAATTAGATAGGGTTTCCGTTTTACTTTCACAGAAATCGACAACAGATCTCTCTTGAACACTGTAACCCATTTTGTGAATAGGTATTTTGACAGTACAAAATATACTTTTTAGTACACACCTGTATCTGACCAGGCACAAAATAACTTCTTGACGCACTTCACAAACAACCACACATCACGACGAATGGGACGAAAATGTGGCGCGAGACGTCACGATCTCCTTATATAGGTGACGCCATTCTCCGTACCCTTCACCTCCCCGCATGCCTCTTTTTCTAGGCCAACAACTGCGCAGTTCGAAACAACATGGTAGCAATCGATATAAGGCCGCGGTTACATTAATATACTAAAAAAATTATAACTACTGACAGTACTGTACTGTACCTACATGTTAAATTTTACAATTTATTATTATTGTTATTATATGCATTTCTAGACTAGGCAGTATGCTTATTACGAAAATTTATTTCGGTTCATCAGTATCAAAATGTAGCAGTGATTTATTGTATAGAGATTATTTTTTTGAAGTAAAATATTCAATGCGACGAAACATGCTAAATACTGCGCGTGCGTGCGAGTCGGACTCGCGCATTAGTGTTCCGTAACTACCATTATACCAATATTAAAAATGTTTATACTATTCGTTATTTCTGTATGAAGTTTTCCAAGTAAGCGCATTTTACAACTTAAGTCTCTATAACTCGTGTTTTCCTTAACTTAAAAATTAACAGAAAAAAAGTTGTATATCTCGCAAACGGATGCCTAAATCAAAAAATCGTCTTGGCAACCTTTCAATGTTCTTAAAAGATCAATGTAATGCTACACCACACTATAAGGTACACGCGATAAAAAAAACATTCCCACTTTAGGTACGTGTAGGGGAGTAAATATTATATTTTTAGTGATTTTATTTTAGCACTTTGTTGACGTGGTAAATACACATATTCATGCAGTTTCATATTTCTAGGTCTAACCGTTTGGAAGGTAAGCCGAAGAAGGATGACGAAACCATAAGGGTTCCGAGATGTGAACTACGGAACCCTAAAAACGCGTCGCTATGTAATTTTTATACTTAATTTATTTTGCTCACAGTTTTCCCTATTAACAATTATCAGATTTAATATTTAAATATATAATCAACAATGTAGACGCAGCATAATATGGGGATATGAGAGGCCCAAGAGGGTTTTATCTTAAAATAGAACGTTCCAAAATCAATACAGCTGAGTAAGTAGGTACCTACATCACGGGAGCCCGCCTTAAATAGCCTGATTAAGTAGGATACCTAGAGGTTAGATAATAGTTAATATCTACCTAGCTATTAATATTACCTAGGTAAGTAGGTACATTGGGATTTGAACTAATTGTGGCTGGAGATTTTATGTCGTAGTTATTCATGGCTCATGCTATATTCTATAACATTTAATTTTAATAAGTTATTTTGGTGTTATTATTAAATTCTTCTATATAAATATTATAAAATGCGCAAATGTTCAACTTTCAATTACCTACCGTCTTTGTTTCTCGGAACACACCAGTGTTCCGAGAAACAAAGACGTAGATACTTATGTGAAATAGTAAAACAAATTGAACTGTATTTGGTTGTCATAAGATTTACTTTAGGTTGTTACAATAGTAACCTTAATGAATCAATACAACATGGCGGTCAGACAGCTGCAGCTGTGACGTCACGTCCCCCTCTCATGCCCGCAGTCCCCAACCGAATTCCGTTCCCCGGACCCCAGCTGACGCATACGGCTTAGCCGCTTAACGGCCAAAGATCAACGACAGAAAATTCTTGGATCTTATTAAAGTCATACCATTGTATAAGAACATAAGAAAATTTTCATACAAACGTGCCGCAATCGGTTCGAATGTGTGCGTGCGTGCCGGGCGCCTATCCGCACGCACGCACACATCTCGTATAAGGAATGATAAGGTGCGTGCAGCGTGACTGATCGCGTACGCGCCGTGGTCACGCGCATTGAAATCCGACCGTTCGCGTTCGCTTTTAACTTAATGAATACGTTTACAATGTATACGAATTTACTTATCTATGTCTGCTTACTATAAAGCGTTTCGAATATGCAGAAACGAGGGGATTTTTTTTCAAAGTATATATTTTTTTAATAAATGCAATTTTATAATCTAAAAATTTCAAGTTTTCTATTTGCACGTCATTTATGAATTGGTAAAACATGTCATTATATTATAGAGATAAAAACCAAGTTCTTTTCCATGAATCTATTAAAAAAATATATTATAACGACTGACAGCCCTTGCGTCAACGCAACGCAAATAACTCGCCAGGCGGCCTTAGTCATTACTGTTCTGCTGTTCTCTGTTTACCGTCATCATACCATACCAGTTTGGTACTTACGTAGTACGTGCACATTATTTTTATTATACCTAGTAAGCCCAGCTATATTTTATGCCCGCTCAACACCACACGCGATTCGCGCGAGAACTGCAAAAGAACAATTTTGCATATATTTCACGCCATTTTCGCGGTCCATTCAAGTGTGGAGCAGACTTAATGTATACGTTCGTACTATGAATTGTAAAAAATCCCCTGTTTTAGTACAAATTATAGGAAAACAATAATTAAAAAAACAATAAAACCTTTAAATAGCCGATACGACTATGTTTCTGTTACTCATATTTTGGCATGATTGCTTTGAAAATATAATTTTATATCAATAATAGTAGTCATTGGGCGTTCTTGACACGCAGCACGCTGTTTAAAAAAGGGGTGATCACAAACCAAAATAGGTACTTACTATTAGATTATACATTTTCTCCCGTACCTACTTAATTATTATAATAGAGATCTATGTAGAAGTGGATAGGTAGGTAATAAAATATTAATTTTCCTTGAAATTAGTTTAAATATCACAAGTAGGTACCTATTTCGCACACTCACACACATACTTGTACCCTAGCAGTACCTAGCTACTGAACCTATGAAATCGTCGTAGGGCTAGCGTACACATACGTACGTACTCAACTACAACTAGACATACACACTAATACACACATACACACGCACTTTTTTTTCGTTATGGTTTTCTTCTCTTTCTCTTTACTATCTACCCAACAAACATATTACATGTCTGCTTTTAAAAAAAAATTAAAATATGGAGCACGTAAATGATGTTATAATATGCTTCAACAGAGGGAATCACTGACTCCGATATCACATTATAATAGTTTCGAAGTCAGGGATCTACTAAATAATGTCACCTTTTAAGCCCTAACCTTATGTTTGTATTGTGATGTTGATTATCTGCTATAATATTATTTCTGTAAATGTGAAATCGTTACCTAGATTTAAGCTTTGGGTAAATAAATGATTATTATTATTTACAGCTTAGGTCGCATATTATTTTCAGGAGCCAGGAGGTAGGGCCTCCTGACTCCTGCGGATAAAATGCGACCTACACCGTTGTAATCCAGGTGTCACCTGCGCTTACATCTAACCTAATTTTACCTTTATTCCAAAGTAACACCCCATGTTCTCTAAAGAAACGCCAATGATTTGATTGGTAAAACCTATTGATGGAAACCTATGGGTAAATCCGAACGGGGAAAAGGTATTCGAATGACTAATGAATATTGAACAAAGATGATGGAAGGCATTAGGCCAAGGTGCTTATGTAAGAATCAGACCTGTGAAAGAAGATTAATTATTGAACAACTCATAGTAAATTTTTAGGGTTCCGTACCCAAAGGGTAAAAATGGTACCGATCCATCCGTATCCATCCGTCTGTCACCACAATGACAGGCTGCATCACATGAACCGTGATAGCTAACCTGACAGTTGGAATTTTCATAGATATCATGTATTTCTGATACTGCTATATGTTATAACAACAGTTAATACTAAAAACAGAATATACATAATAATTAATTAAGGCTCCAATACGACAAACGTGATTTTTTTGCCATATTGTTGCCGTTTTGTACGGAAGCTTTTGTTCGCGAATCCGACTAGCACTTGGTCGGTTTTTTTTATTACTTTAGTTCATCAGGAAACCTAAAGTGAAGGCAACAAATCGACCTTTATTATGTTTTGTTACACAGACGACGTGTGACCTTACTGACGAATTAACGAACTTTCTCACGCATTCGTGGGTCTCCCCTATAATGTAAAGGCTCACAGGGTCTCACAGATCCAGAAGTATAAACTCGAGGGTTCGAAATTAGCGTTTTTAAATGATAAATAACTAGCTTTTGCCCGCAGGCGGAGTATCCCACGGGAACACTGAGTTTTTCGGGATGAAAAGTATCCTATGTTTTATCCAGAGCATAAACTTACCATACCTAATTTCATTGAAATCCGATCAGTAGTTTTTGTGTGACAGAGTAACAAACATCCATCCTCATAAACTTTCACTTTATAATAGTAGTAGGATATAATATTCGTAAGATTTAGTAGTAGTGAAACATTGTTGTACAAATAGAGATATTGGTATCAAGGGGTAAGTTATATCTACATACTACAAATTATACTAGGTAACTATACATTCTAGTTGTACTATTACGTATTCAGTGCTACTAGTTAGAACATTCGAGAAGTAAACGCATTCTAAATCAATACATATTGCTAAAGATGCACTGGTGTTATGTAGCGTAGGCGTTATATGCGCAGATATATGCGCCAGTGGACTTGCCTAACATGGATAGATATTACTTATCTAGAAAAACAACTCTGCTTAAGCATGCGCCAGAACAAAACTGTCCGTTACTACGCACGAATGGAGTGTGCCGTATGACGGAAGACCATACCACACGGGTCACACAGAAAAGCGGCGTAAATTAGCACTTGTGATGTGTTTCGCCGACTGAGAGTTTACTGGAAGCCTAATACGGCGTGGCAAGACAGATAACGCACGTCTTGTAGCTTGTGCCCATGGGCAACATCGGTAAAAGAGCAGGTGGATCGCCTGACTGTAATCAATTATCAATCAGATCCATCTGCTCATTTGCCGTTCGTATTAAAATTCGATTTCTATAAGTTTTACATATACATAAAGCCAGCCAACTTGTGCAGACTGAATATACTTAGGGCCCAGTTAGACGAGGCCGCCGCACGGTCATATATACGCGTCCTTACACCTAGCCATTTAGCCAAAACAGTCTTAGTTATCCCATAATTGATATTTCTTTACCTGACGGGAGCATTCCTAAAACTAGTTTTTGTTTCAAGACCCCATCGAGTATCCGTTTATTTCTTACAATATTCTTAACGTACAAAGGTAAGATTAATCTATTGTGTTACTTGGACATAAGTAAGGGTTCCTGTATTGTTATTGCAAAAAAAAAAACGAATTGTAATTATTATTTCTTCGAAAAAGAAGGAACCTGTTTGCAGACTGGATTCTTACACGTTACATGAAATATTTTAAGACATGCATTTAAACTTGCGACAAAACAATAAAATTTTGGGTGTGAAAAAACCGAATATGCAACACTAAATTTCCAAGTTGGCGAAAGAATGAAACAAGAAAATCCAAATCTGGCGACTAAATATACCAGTTTTGTTCACTGAATATTCCAAACTTGCAAACAGATATTATTTTAGCGAACAAATAACCACCTTGGTGACAACTTAAGAGTACAACATTTAATTCAAGAATGGGCACATATTTTTTACCTAATGTAGGTAATTGAAAAAATATACTAAGCAGTGAACCGAGGGTGCATCGAAAAATCGTAAAGGAGCGTACAAAATTACATTTTTTCATACCAAGATGGCGGAAGTGTTTTTTATAGAATGAATATAATATAGGTGTCTTTTTCTAGTTTTTTGGGGGTGAAAAATCATTGATTTTGAAATTTCAAAATACGCATATTTATTTTTGTCAAATTTGGGGGTGCTGAATACATTCAAACGAAAATGACATTCATTTTTAAATTCCAAGATGGTGGACATAATTTTTTATTTAAACTAATATGGATGTCCTTTTCTAAGTTTTTGGTTGGGTGTTGATTACAAAAAAGTCATCCATTTGGAATATCCAAGATAGCTGACATTTATCTTTGTTAAAATTAATATAGGTGTCCTTTTGTAGGTTTCTGGTGTGCTGATTACAAAAAGTCATCTGTTTTAAATTTCCAAGATACTATACGAACAAGACAAGATACGAACATTTATCCTACTGCTGCTATAAATGTTACTCTTTCACGCAATTAATTTAAGTTTTAACCCAGAGCCTAAACTAATAGTAGTTTAGGCTCTGGGTTCTACTGAAAAAAAATCGGTAAGGTCGGTTTTTATTTTTTGTAAAATGTACATGTGTCGTTTTTCTGGATTTTGGGGCGCTGAATACGAAAATGACATTCATTTTAAAATTCCAAGATGGCGGACATAGGTATTTATTTTACGTATATCCTCTTGACCCCCTCCCAAATAAATTGAGTTTGACTCCTCAAAAAGGAGATTTTTGTGGAGTCAAACTCAATTTATTTCGAGAAAGTTTATCAAAGTATTTCAAGGTTACCTTGAAATTTTAAAGTAGACGAGTTAGAAAATCTCGTATCTAGAGCATTCCCATTTTTTTTCTACAATGGCTTCTATCTTGAAAACGGTGAATCCTACTGAAAAAATAATAACTTTCTCCCCCTAAGTATTCCTGTAACCATATCGTTATTTCATGATGAGAAGAAATTAAATTTGCAAAAAAAAATTGTAAAATAAATAATTTAAAATAAAAATATCCAAAATGTATATAGCTTACATATAAATTAGGTATCTCAAACTTCATAACATACTGTGATAAAAATCATCAATCCTAATCGGTATCATTGAGAAATTTTAAATTAACACATGTTAATTTTACGAGGAACGAAAATTCGCCATTTCGATTTTTCAATTTTGTAATCAGCACCCTCAAGAATGAGAAGAACACCATGGTAATTTTAATGAAAATAAATATTCACCTTATCAAAATGGATGCCCTTTTCGTATTTAGAACCCCAAAAATCCTTGATGATGTCACCCATTTTAATTTTACAAAAAAAAAACCCGCCATTTCGAAATTTCAAAAAGAATCATATTTTTTTGTAATCAGCACCCCTGAAACCTGGAAAAGGTTTTAGGTATGTTCATTTTATTTAAATAAATGTCCGCCATCTTGAAATTTCAAAATGAGACGTTCATTTTGGTATTCAGCACCCCCAAAAACCTGGCAAAATTACGCCTACATGGGCGTAATTTTTCTAGGTTTTTCAGGTTTATATTTTTTGTAAAATTTATATACATTTTACAAAAAAAAAACTAACATTTTGGAATTTAAAAGTTAATGATTTTTTGTAATCTACACCCTCAGAAACCTAGAAACAGACACCTACATTAAATTTATTTAAAAAAAAAGTCCACCATCTTGGTATTTCGAAATGCATGACTTTTTACAATGAGCCCCCCGAAAACTTAGAAAGAGCACTCGCAGAAACCTTCAAAATGACAAACATATAAAATTGATTAAAAAAATTACGCCATTTTTGTATTTGAAAATGCTTATAATTTTCATATTCAGAACCAACAAAAACCTTGAAAACGACACCTATACCAAAGGATTTAACAAACCCCAATAGTATCCAAAAATCGTGAATTTTCGTAGCCTATTAATTGTGATTTTTAGCAGCCATTTTTTATCAACCAAATCTGGCTTTACAGCTGCTTATATCGTATAACGGTCGCCAACTCGGAAATTAAGTCGCCAACGTATAAATTTCAGTACCAATTTGTATTAATATTCGCCACCTTTTTTTTATCTGCCGATTTTTTTATTTTTGTCACCTGAGTGCTTTCGCCAGTTTAGTAATTTAGTTGCCAACATTAACATGTTGGCGACTAAATTACTAAACTGCACAGTTGCATACTGTATTACTGAATTGTAGCGAATATTAATTCGCTGCCAAATTCAGTAATACAGTATGCAACTGTGCAGTCGCCAAGATATTTTTTAGTCGCACGATTAATTATATCCCATATTTTAAATGACAACAATCTTAGCTTGTTCTATGAACGTCGAGCAAAGAACCTTGTTCTTTAACAAAATTATTAAATTATTTTTACTTGAAAAGAAATTATGTGTGGTTCGGTTAGTAGGTACTGACTAGTGAGTGCCAAAAGGAGAACTTTACCTTAAAAACTTTACCTCTTGATAATATTTTATATTAGTATAGACGTATAGTTAATTGGATAATGTAGATTGCATAAACCATCATTAGAGATTGTTTCAATGGTGCCATCTTTTATCGAATGGACCTGAGTTTAAAAAACAAATGGAAAAAGTCAAGCGGTAGGTATGCCCGATAAGAGATACTTATTCATTTATGAATTATGATCGACATAATATTTCTACAGAAAAATACATTCATTTCTTTATTCCTAATTAAGTAACAGCCTTTTAGGTAATTGATTATTCATTAACATTTGTATAATATTAACTCTCATTATAGCGTCATTGAATGGTCATTGGAATCTAATGAGTTTGTTCTGTTAATGATCTATTCGTTAGTTAATTTTCATGCCACTTTTACATCTTATACTTTATACGAGACGATCTTGTATAAGTATATATAATCGGTATCTCGTCAACGGCTACAAGCATTACCATGAAATTTAGTATGCAGGGAGTTTTGGGGGAGCAATAAATGTTTTTTTTTAATTTCGTGGTGCAACAATACCTATATCAATAATTTCGACACTTACGTCCGCACCACTGCTACGTATATAAAAATTAAATCGGTATAGCGAGATTTAGAGATTATATAGAAAGGTTTAAGAATGAAATCTACAATCTACATATTATTACATTCATGAGAAAAATAATATAACACTGTTATATTTTTTTATTCTAAAATATAATAAAAATGTTATTTACGTTCTTTTTTAGCTTTTTAAAGTTTTAAGGTTAACTTTTAAGGTGCTGATAACTTTGTATTTGAAGGATGTACAATTCGAACTGAATCTTAGCGACCTGCCGGTCAGGCTAAACCTAGTTAGTTAGCCAATGTTACACAAAATTACTGGTTCTTTATAAATCTTGATGTAAGTATGCTTAAGTTTGGTATGGTAGTACTGAACATTATTGTACTCATATGGGGGGCCTAGCAGCACAAATGGAACATTTGACAGCGGCGTAAACGTAACGTTATGGAATGAAATTTGTATGAGCACTGTCAAGAGCCATTTACACGGATCGGTTTTCGCCGTGCGGCGCACCGTCTGACAAGTCGCCTCACCGCGTCAGTCATTGGCAGCTTGGTATGCGTACCTACATATAATTATTGCTGTGATAACATTGTTGTGATGTTATAACATTTTTTGTTGTGTTAAACAACCTCCGTGGTCAAGTGGTTAGAGCTTGGCTCTCGACTCGGAGGTCGTGGGTTCGATTCCCGCATTGGAACAACAAAAAATGTTATATCCAAGTTTGGTTAGGACAATGTAGGCCGATCAACCTGATTGTCTGACAAGAAAGATGATCCATGCGTCGGATGGGCATGTAAAAAGTCGATCCTGCGTCTGATCTCTCGCCGTGGGTTCGAATCCCGGTAACATAAATATTTTTGTGATTCTTATTATTTCTTTTTTATTATTTAATCGCTCTACTAAAACACAGAGCAAAGCTCGGTCTCCCAGCTACTAACAGGCACGTTGCCTAAACATTTTATTCGTCTATTCGATGTTAGACAACATGTTATTAAATAATCTAGAACCCATTTTCGTATATCTTAAAACATAACGAAGATACCAATAATTTAAATTTACAATATGAAAGAGAGCGATATATCGGCGTGTGACGTCACGAGTTGCAACCATAGATTTTCATTACAAAATGTATGGCGTAGCAACTTGTGACGTAACAAATCGTTTTGCGAGAAAGAGATGGGCAATATTTTTCATTTGCATAAAATTTTTAATCGCGTCAATCTAAATACCTCCTTCTTTTAGATTTATGTATCTGTAATCAACAATTTTAAAATTTATTTTATAAAAATGTGGCATTCCACCCTAGGCAACATCCCTATTGTAAAAATATACGCGTTGACTTAAGAACCTCCTCCGATTTTATCGTAGGTTAAAAATCTAGTAATAATTGCAGAACAGTCGGAAACTGTGCGCACTTAAAATCAAGTCAGGCTAAAAAGCAAATACGTTTATGCTTCCTAAAATTTTTAACGCGAAAGTTAATTGAATGTATGGATGTTTGGTACTCTTTCACGCAATAACTGCTGAACGGATATTGACAAAATTTGGCATGGTAGTAGTTGAGACTCCGAATTAACACATAGGCTACATTTTATCGCAGCGAAATGTATGTTTCCCGCGGGATTTCATTTTGCGCGTACGAAATCGCAGACAACATCTAGTGTGTAACATGATTATAATAAATCATAAATTTCGTGAACCCAATCAGAGTTAAAAGAATCAAATCACTATCATTGTAATAAAACGAGAAAATGTAATCAGTAATAAATATTTATTTACATAAATTGAGACAATTTAATTCTATAATTCTTTATAGCTATACCAGAGTTTACTGACGTTTCTTGCTAGGAGGCTTATGTGGTCGCATGGGAGATTATAAATTTCTGAAAATGAAAAAATAATAATGAGGGTATTGTTAAAAAAAACTACAAATACAAAAAGTAGGTACACTACGTTTAAAAATATTTGTGTGTACTGTACTGTGTCCTGGGGTTTAAACGTAGTTAAGGTGTTTGTGAAGCGAGACTAAAATAACTCATTTCCAACGACAGCAACATTGAATAGCAAACTACAAGTGCAAAAAGTAAGGATACTATGTTTGAAATATTACTCAGGGTTAACAGCCTCCGTGGTCTAGTGGTTAGAGCTTGGCTCTCGACTCGGAGGTCGCGGGTTCGATTCCCGCATTGAAACAACAGAATATGTTGTTTCCAAATTTGTTTAGGACAATGCAGGCTGATCACCTGATTGTCTGAGAAGAAAGATGATCCATGGGTCGGATGGGCATGTAAAAAGTCGATATTGCGTCTGATATCCTGCCAGTCGTGTCAGTTATCCGTCCCACTGGGTTATGAGAGGAAAGGAAGAGAGAGTGCTCTTGTGTACTGCGCACACACTTGGACATTATAAAATTTCTCCTGCGTAACTGGCCTGGTTTCAATGAAACCGGCCACCGTCACCGAAATCGGTGTGGGGGAGTTATATATTATATTACTGAGGGTTTCAAAGCTGGTTAAAGTGTTTATGAAGCGAGACTGAAATAACTTTTACAACATAGTAGCCAAAAACAGCAACATTGAATAGCTTATTAGTTGTGTAAATATTTTTATTAGTACATAGGGGGTACATACATACAGAGTGAATTTTTCAAATGGCATTATTATCTATATATATATTATATATAGTAAGAGAAATCTATATCTATCTATAAACTATGTTCACTTGAAACATACATCCTTTATATCGTAAGATGTTTCGTTTGGGAATCGTCGAAGTGCAGTATGTGAGCCTGTGCTACTAGACAGACGTAGAGGCAGGCGCACCCACGCGGCTTTAACTCCGGTACTGAAGCCAGCGACTCCAGTTCCTCAGTGTGACCAGCAACAGGTCACACTGAAGAACTGGAGTGCGACGTCTCTAGCCTCGACGTCTTTATTACTCATAAAGGTTTATTATGTATTACCTTGAGCGGGTGCAGCGCGTTGGTGAGCTGCAGGCCGACGCTGCGAGCCAGCACGAGCGGCGGCAGGTCGGCGCGGTACAGGCGGTACAGCGCGTCGATAGCCAGCTGAGTGGGCACATTGTGGCGCTGCCGCGTGCTCTCATATTTCCCCAACCAGGACGGGTCATCTGGAAATATCGAAGATGAATGATGAAGAAGACAGGCGAAGCATACTTTCTTTGTAATGAAGAAAATATTTTTTGTAGGGACATTTTTACCTTATACTTAAAGGCTATAGAGTATAGACCGTCTTGCGACATTTGACATTAAATTAATGATACTTGACTACAACTGATGATCGACCATAATATTATTCTATACTAGCTTTTTCTCGCGGCTCCGCCTGCGTAATTATAGTATCCCACGGGAACACTGTACTTTTTCGGGGCAAAAAGTAGCCTAATGTGTTAATCCAGAGCTACTAACCATACCAAATTTCAAAATCCGTTCAGTAGTTTTTGTGTGAAAGAGTAACAAAGAAACATCCATCCATCCTCACAAGCTTTCACATTTATAATATTAGTAATATTAGTAATAATTCCTTCATGGTAGGATGTACAAATAGGGGTATATATATATATATATATATATATATATATATATATATATATATATATATATATATATATATATATATTGTATACAAAATACAATAAAAGTGCAAATTAAATTTACACGACTTCATTAAAATATTTAGTTTAAAATATATTACTACTCAGAAATATAGAAGTATTATGTACATCAAAAAAATGCAAAATAATTTTTTTTGCTAAATAAGTTAAAAAACAACATCATAAACAAAAACATTCACTATAGTAAGTATGAGCTTAAACACACAAAGGAGACTGAACATCAACACCAAATGAAATGTTTTCTAGATACGGTTTTAAAAAATCGACTTTTATTGTCCTAAAATCTAAAAAGCAGCTCAATTCTCAATCTGGGAGCCGAGAAAAAAATGATGTTTAGGTTTCGTGATATCGTCCATTTATTTAATCGATTTCAGTATTACATTAAATACTTTTTGCACAAGTTGTGTATAATTGTCAATTTTGTATAGGCCGTTGACCTTTCGATTCACTCGTTTCGTGTTTTCTAATGCGTTTCATGTTGTTGGGTTTTGTGTGCCCTCCTAAATAGTTTTATTTTCAACGATCACTTCTTTAATACAAAAGGAATCCGGGTCACAAAAATTATTTTAGTCTACGTCTGTCGTAGAGGAAATACAGCTATTCTTATGTACGCTTCTCTTGTAATTGCATAGTTATTAGTGAGCAGACGAACTGTTGGAGCCTGCTGAGTGCTCAATGCTCATGTTATTTATAATATTATGGTACCTGGACAAGGTATCGAGATCATATTGCACCACCTGGATAATTTCTTGACGACATTTTAATATTTATACAAGACGAATAAACTATATTTTACTACATCAAAATTGTCCTGTTTTCTGTTTCTTATTAATCTATTCTTATAAATATATATTTATTGGAACGAAGTTCCTTATGGGGCGATGCGAAGGGGGACCCTAGCCGGGGAAAAACGTCCGTAACGTAAGATTTTTATGTATAGTCTTTATTATTTCTTTATACCTCGAATATAACTTAAAATTAATATTTTTATAATAAGGAACTTCGTTCCTATCCGGTGTCCCAGGACACCACACGGCTTTTTTGATTATTATGATGACTTGAAAACAATAAAGATATAACAGATCTTTAATTTTAAGGCATAATAATAATCAATAATAATAACCTATTATTTTGGCATTTCACGCATTCTCCCCCTAATATACTGTGTTAAAAAGTTTATTTCATTAGTATTGAAACATAACCTCACTTTCACTAAACAGCTCATAGATTTGTTCTCAGATTGCCAAAAGTTGCAGATTTTTCCACAAGGGTCTCATTAATCTAATTCTATCTATACATGTATGTTTTATCTTATTACATTCTTAGCCCAAGAATGTATAAAATGGTTTCAATGTCCTTTCGAGATTTGTAGTACGACTTTTGTATGGAGCGTTTTCATAAGACTTGCGAAATTTTGATAAGATGAGATAAGAAAAACTTTTATATTGATCATCACAGTTCACACAACACACATTATATACAAAACAAAGACAAGAATAAACGAAAACAATATACACTGAAAAAAGGTGACTATGTGTCGTGAGACGCCAAAAATTTACCCCAGCTCAGCATTTTGCTGCGAGCAAGCACGCTGCACTGCAGGACCAATATGTGACATCTACTCAGCTACATACAACTACACAACTACATTTTGTATACATCTATCGCTGTATATTTGAAAATATTGATTTTATATGTACTGTTTCCACTGAGATCTTACTCACATTCAAGAGTACTATTTATTAATGCTAAAAAAGTCTGTCGTCTAGCCTATTGCCCTGATTACATACTTATGTCTAATCCTGCATATAGCGCGTCGGCGAGGTAGCTGGTGAGGTCTCGGACGTCGCCGAAGCCCAGGTTCACGCCCTGCCCCGCCAGCGGATGCACGCGGTGCGCGGCGTCTCTGTAACATATTCAATGCTATTGGAGTTTACTACTTAAGAAACGATTTTCATATATAAGCCCGGGGTATGAACAGACGGTACGGTGTCACACGATGTTAGCCGAAGATGCGTCGGTCGCTTTGCATTGCACACCAAATTTTACTTTTTAGAGTAAACTCCAGTCGTGCGTCGGAGCTGACTCACACACTTTTTTTATAGCCTTTGACGTTTTATTTTCTAAAATTGAAGAATATTCTGTAGATTTTTTGTGAACCATAGAGTGTATGAATTTTTATTTGTCCATCTAGTTTAAATCTAGTGAGTATCTTACTCATTTGTTGGTAAACCAAACTCAAATATTTTTTATTTTCTTAGTACTAAGGGAATCCTGGATGGAAATTTTGGCAATTTTGTATAGTCACAGTCCTCTGGCCACAAGACGCGCTAGTCGCGACGTCATCTTGCAGCCATGGATACTAGAGCACAGGAGCAGCATCTCTCTAAAGGAGAAATCTAAAAAGGGTCCGACAATAGTAGGTAATTAAATATTAGTACATGGGATACCGACCTTTGCTCAGAGTTTTAGTACAACGATAAAATAATTAAAAATAAATTAAAAAAGATATAAAAGAAATATAAATAATAGGAATCACAAAAATATTTATACTACCGGGATTCGAATCCACCACATTCCAAATTTCCAAACAATGAAAAAATCTAACGTAGGTATGCATACCAAGCTGCCAATCAGACTGACGTAAGAGAGTCGAAATTATTGATATATTGTTGCACGACGGAAGAAAAAAACATATATTGCTTAAAAATGCGCAGTTTCTAAGGAACAAGACCTAGCTACGTCGATTTTTCTTTCCCAAAACTCCCTACATACTAAATTTCATGGTAATACTTGTAGCCGCTGCCGAGATACCGATATATATATACAATATCGTCTCGTTTAAAGTATAAGAGTTCCAAAACTGACTAGAATGGTGTATACGGGTTGCCAGCTTATTACCTCTCATTCCGAGATTTACGCTAGTCGCTAATATTATTGGACTACTATGCTGGCAGCAGGGCGTGATAGCCCGCACACTAGGCCGGATTTGCCGCGCGAGGCCATCTTGGAACCCCGCGCGCCATTCCGACTCTACGACACCGGGTTAATCTTCTTCTTATTATTATATGAAAACTAGCTGTACCCAACAGACGTTGTTGTGTCATAACTATGAACTAGAATAAACAAATAACTAGGTAGTCATATGTAGGTACATACACATACAGCTTCTACACCAACAACCTACACGTACAAACTACACACCTACATCTGCAACTACCTACACCTACTACATACAACTCACCCAAGTACTACATACTGGGCCTACCCCTACAACCCACAGGTGATGTGTGAAAGTGTTATCGACCACTGAGTGTTGAAGATTATCACACTACTAATATCGCTAATAAACAATGGGGGTTAGTCTTAGAAAGGTGAAAAATGAAAATTGATGGTTATAATGTCTTTTCAAGCCAAATCATAAAATAAAAAAAAATGACAGAATACTAATAACAATAATATTAAAAAATACCAAAACTATATTTACCCAATCAAAGCTGCGCTAGGTGCGACATATCTCGTGCTATGTCCGAAGCCGAAGGGGAAGGCGGCGCGGGAGCGGGGCGCGATAGCCCGCACACTAGGCGGGAGTTGCCGCGTGACGCCATCTTGGAATCCCGCGCGCCGCAGCCACGACCCCACCCACGACGTAGCCGCATCCACCGCACTGTTGCGGGGGTATTGCTTCCACTTGGTGGAGTAAGTGAGATAAGTTATAATATAGTACGACGGTTAAAATAGACAAACAACTTAATATTACGTTTTTACTGAAAGTATAAACAGAATTATAATAATAATATCTATGGACGGTTCACACCACGTAAATCTGGCCCCGTGGTAGGCATCCGAAGAACTTGTGTTACGGGTAGCAGACAACGGGAAGTATATTTAATACTTTTATACTATACATATTTTTATATTTAAGTTTTTTTTTTCATTTTAAACATATTTATTACACATCCATGACCCAGGAACATTGAAAACTGAATCTTATTTGGAAAAAATTGGCACTGGTATACGTGGTTTATTTCTGGCTACAGCAATCTGCGACATCCAACAGAATATCAGTGAAAAAAATAATACTAATTTACCTACTACAACTAAATACAGGGAATTATAATAAGTATATTAACGACACTTGATCCACCCATACAATTACTGTACAAGTGTACAACTTAAAAAAGTTTTTTACAACGTCGATTTAATCTTCACTTATTGCTTATAGCCACTGTAAAAGTAGGTGTTGCCCATACATGCTCTGTAGATTGAGTGTACCTAGTGTCCCATAAGTATTAATTAGTGTCACTCTCCTCCCGTAAACCTACTGACAATGGAACTACGAATTTGACCAATAGGTGGCGCTGCCTTACAACTATGAACTAGGACGTTTTAGTAATTATTTACACATTTTAACATATTTTACTCTGAACACAAAAACACAATCATTGTTCCATTTTCACTACGTTTACACTGTTGTGAAAACGAAAATTATTTCTATAATATAATCACAATATTCTTACTAGGGCATCGTTGAGAGCATCAACGAAACTCTCGTCCGATAGTTTCAACAGCTCTTTAGCGTGTAACGGCGAGGTGGACCACACTAGCGAGCTTCTCGTAGAGTCCAAAGGCAGTAGTGCCACGGGACCGGTCGGCAGAAACCGTTGCCAGGCTGTGTTGTTGTCTGACTCCTGGAATATACGAATATCAATTAATATTAGTTTTATACTTATGACAACACAATATGTACACAATAGTTACTTATTGATAGAAGAAATCAAACGTGAAATGCATAAAACTTTCGTATTTAGTCTGCATAATATTGTAACCCCATTGTTAAAAAGCCTGGCGCCAAAAACCTGATAATGTTTTTAAATAAATGGAAGTCCGGCTTTCTCGTATTTACCAATTTATTTAACGAAATCACTTAAAGTTTTACAACCACAGTTAGTGTCAAGTAGCAGAGAAAGCGAACATAAAGTGTAGACTATAAGGTAGCCAAAGACATAAAGGCGCGAAATTAAAATTAACAAAAAGCCATACAGCGTACTCATAGAATAAAATAAAACTAATGGGATATCTATAATCTTGCGAACAAAAAAAGTTGGCGACTGCACATGAGCATACTGTATTACTGAATTTAGCAGCGAATTAATATGTTGGCGACTAAATTACTTAAGTGGCGAAGACACTCAGGCGAAAAAAAATACAAAAATCGGGAGAGAAAAGGTGGCGAAATTTAATCCAAACTGGCACCGAAATTAATAAAGTTAGCGTGTCCTTTTCCAGGTTTCTGGGGGTGCTCATTACAAAGCTGTCTTCCAATTTCAATTTCCAAAATTAATTTTTATTCTTCGTAAAAATGACATGAGTATTAATTTCTTTTAAATTTTCTTGGGGACGCTGATTAGGATTGATGATTATTATCACAGTACGCTATGTAGTTCGAGATACCAGCTATTTTAAAGATATATAAATTTTTGTAAATTCAGGATTTTCAAAAAAACATCTTTTTTGAGAAAATCTTCATTATTTTTTCAGAAGGTGCATCGTTTCCGAGATAGAATCGATTTTATTAAAAAATTGAAAATGCTCTACATTGAGATACGAGCAATGTATAAAGGTATAGAAAAGTTGGAAATTCAGGATTTTCAAATTTCTTTTTCTCCCATCATGAAGAAAATATGTGGTTGCGAGGTCTCTAAGGTGGAGGTAATTTTCATTATTTTTTCAGTAGCACGCACCTATTCCAAGATAGAAGAATTTTACAGAAATTAAAAAACATCCGCCATTTTGAAATTTCAAAATATATATTATTTTCAAATTCAAATTCATTTATTTACCAAGAATATGGTACAGTAGGTGTATAAATATTTTATTGAGTTCGACATATTCTACATAAATAGTGTGCATATATTTTCAGTTTTTCATAGTTATTTAAAAGTTAATTTAGATTATAATATTTAATAGATTAGAAATGGTTGTTATAATTACATTAATGAATAATATAGTCAAAATTATAAAAACGTAAAAAGGTCAGATTTAACAATAAGATATAAATCAAATTAATAAAATATAGTGTCATTTTTAACGTTTGAATGTTACATGATATCTATTCGATCATTAAAATATTCATTGATTGTATAATATTATGTTTTGTTACGTAGCCATCCATGTAACTCTCTTTTAAGTTTTCTCTCAGAAAGGTTTTTGAAGTAATCAGGCAGTTTATTGTATATCAACACGGCCATACAGTAAGCATTTCTACTACAAATGCCTAGTCTTTGATTGGACACAACTAATTTATATTCATGTCTAGAGCTCTTGGTGGCTACTTCTAACTTCTTTATAAAATAATGATCTAGATTTTTGTTATGATGCTCTATGATGCTTACATCGCCAAGGTATTAACCTTGGCGATGTAATTTATTAAGTAGAATATTATGTGATACGAAGTCAAATGCTTTTGTCATGTCTAAAAATATTGCTAATAGTAATGATTTAGAATTATAACATTTAGAGACTTTTTTAATAAGTGAGAAACAAGCATGTATGGTTTAAGTCTTTTTCATAAATCCAAATTGTTCCGGCTTTAATATATTACATGCTGTGAAAAAACTGTATAATTTTTCAAACATACACTTTTCAAACATTTGTGAGAGTATTGGTATAAGTGTTATTGGTCTGTAGTTGTTTAAATTCGTATGGTCACCCTTTTTGAAGATTTGTTTTATTATTGAGTATTTCAGAGCTGTTGGGAATATACCTTGGGACATTGATAGGTTGATTACGTGAGTAAGTGGTTTAGCAATGAAATTTTTACAAAGCTTTATTATGTTGGTTTTAATTTCATCGTATCCCGTTTAATTTGAGTTTTTTAGTTTGTCTATAATCTTGCATATATGCGCGTCAGATATTGGTGTCAAGTAAATTGTCTTAATATTATTATTAACGTTATTATATAATTGTATATGATTTTTATTATTATTATTTTTGTTATTTAAATTAATGGCAGTATAATTTATATTATAATTATTATTTGTCATGTCGATAAAAAATGAATTAAATGTCTTAGCAATGTCAATAGGACTGGTAATCACATTATCGTCTTTGACTATTTTAGATATATTGTGAGTATAACTGTCTGAGTTGCCGTTGCATTAGTTTATTATATTCCACGTAGCTTTCACGAGGTTTTTCGATTGTAGAATATATTTATAGTTATTTAATTTTTGAGACTGCAATATACATTTATTTAGGATCATAGAATACCTTTTATATTACAATTTATTCCGATGCTTATGATCTTTTTGATGACGGTATCGTAAATACAAAATTCTTTACTTCACACAGCATTTTTTGAGACCCTTAGTATGGTATAGTATAGTGTTTATTTTTGTAATAAACGGTTTTGAATTAATCCTAGGAAAGATGATTCATTTTATTAAAAATTAATGTCTGCTATCTTTGAAATTCAAAATGGATATCATTTTTGTATTTAGCACCCCTAAAAACCTCGAAGACGACATCCATATCAATTTTACAGAAAAATAAATATGCACCATTTAGAAATTTCAAAATGAATGATTTTTTTATAATCTACACCCCTAGAAACCGCCAAAAATTAAAAATGGGATTTTTTTACGCGCCTTTACGTTTTTTTTATGGGCGCTCGTTTTGCTGCTTATTACGTTTTTTGAATTACCTACATCAGGGAAAAAATATTATGTGCCTATCCTTAAATTAAATGTGTACTCTCAAATTGTTGCCAAGATAGTTATTTGTTCGCCAAAATTATATCTGTCTGCCAGTTTGGAATATTCAGTAAACAAAACTGGCATTATTAAGTCGCCAGATTTGGATTTTTTGTTACTTACATTCTTTCGCCAATTTGTTAATTTAGTATTCTATATTCGGTTTTTTCACACCCAAAATTTGATTGTTTTGTCGCAAGTTTAAATACATGCATGCAAAAATAATTCACACATACATTAAAAATTAAGTTTGTGCTATTTTATCGTCAACATTACTCAAGCAAAATGCCTTAAAATATACTAGGCTTCCTCCTCGATTAACTCTAGAACAGTTCATCACTATAGATGGAGTCGATGAGGTGTCATTTAAACCTTATCGACTCTCTCGGGCTTATTGCGGTGAATTTTGCTAGGGGAGCGACAACCGAACCTCAATTCTCGTATTTAAAGTAGACTTCTATTTTACTTTGATTGTATTATAAGTGAAGCGACTTATTATCATAAACCGATTTTATGACGTTTGGTCCAATCAGGAGGTGTTAGACGCCGCTTTAACGTTTACGAGGATACCGGTTTGACAGTTTTAGCGTGTCGGAACTTGATTGTAATCGCAGGTTTTATTTAGCAGAATTGACCCTCAGACCTCAGCTAAGTGCAAGGTGGCCACGATGCCCATGTGGTCGTAGTCCCACGACAGATACTGCACGCCCATCGCCCCGCGCACCGTCGATTTCGCGCCGTCCGCGCCGATCTGCAAAACATTACAACAGGTTAGTAAATTTTCATGAAGGTATTTAAAAACTGACTATACGGGGCAAACGAACAGGACTGCTTGATGTAAAGCGATTGCTTTCGCTCGGGGACACCCGCATCACTACACTAGGGCAGGTAAATGGTAAGTCCTTACAAATCCCTACAGTTAAGAATTGAGATTCTTAACTAATGTTATCCCGGGCTATACCAGCCGGTATGGTTTAATAATAAACAGATACTCATACTTGATAGAGGCCACAAAGCGATTCCATACAAACGCACCGATATAGATGTTATTCTATTGAAATTGTCAAATAAACACAGCCGATGAATGCAATATAATTACATATTTTTATAGTACGGATCACGAATCACGGCTGAATTCTGTGTAGACGGTGTAGTCGCCTCAGTGCTTTCGCATTACTCTGAGCGATATAATATATTTTATTCGCTAAGAAAGGGAATGAAAGAAAAGAGTGATATCGCTAACATAAAAAGAAAGTTACGCATAAGTTACGTAGCAAAGTGGTTACAAAGTTTAAATACAAGTTATTTAAAAAAAAAAAAAAATCTTTTCGGAAATGAAGATTTATAACTTTTAAAGTTTATTATAATGAGAATTGGCACTGTTCTGTAATGTGGAGCACATCTTTTCGCGGAAATCAGGTTAAATGAATAATTAGTGCCATTTTAAATTTGGTGAGCAAGCGATAGCGTAAACTGTAAAGGAATCGTCATGATTTGTGAAGCTTTAGTCAGCAATGGACAGGTAATTTATTACTTTTGCTAATTGTGGAAATAAGTTGGTATCTATTTCTATTAAATACTATTATAAACTAATTGTTGCCCGCGGCTCCGCCCGCGTAAATACAGTATCCCACGGGAACACTGTACTTTTTCGGGATAATATGTAGCTTATGTTTTAATCACGAGCACAAACTACTACCATACCAAATTTCATCAAAATCTGATACATACTACAAAACTGTAGTTTTTGAGTGAAAGAGTAACAAACATGATCCATCCATACATACATCCATCCATCCTCACACACTTTCACGTTCAATCAGACTTAGCGAATCAGACTTGATCGCATAACATTATGATTTCGAAAAATATACTCAAATTCTGAGGGACTTAGGTATATTTTAACATGGGTATTTCAACTTTTTAAATTGAAAACTGAAATTTACCTGCACAAATATTAGACTGTTTTCAACATGGAAGTACATATGCGTACTTAGTACCTAGATAACTGGGAGCTTGTCGAGTGGGCGCAGTAAAGGCATATCTAACTGCAGTGAGGGTGTTTAGGTCTAAATCTATTTTTCATCAACCGATCAGAATTCCGTAACCGGACAATGTAATCCTACTACTTTTATAAATGTAAAAGTTTGTGAGTATTACTTTTTCACGCAAAAACTACTAAACAGATTTTGACGAAATTTGCCACTGTAGTAGTCGAGGCCCTGAATTAAAACATAGGTTACTTTTTATACCCATAAAGTACAATTTTTCCGTGGGCTACTTTATTTACGCGAGCGGAGTCGCGTGAAACAGCTAGTGTGAAATATATCCAGGCATCTTAATATAATATACTAGTTGTTCCCCGCGACTTCGTACGCGCAAAAAAACTTCGCGGGAACCGTGCATTTTGCCGCGATGCAAAATATCCTATGTCCTTCCCCATGGTCTACTCCAAATTTCATCAAAATCGGTCGAGTAGTTTTGGAGCCTATTCGATTCAAACAAATAAACAAATCTTTCCTCTTTATAATATTAATATATTATACTATAGATTATAGTATATTTCCCGTCTGTGACACCCTTAAAATAAAAAATATTATAACGTTTATTTGTCATACATTCATAGACGACTCTCCTAACAGATTTAAGACGCAATAAAATTTTGGTTGCGAAATGCCATGCCGTTTACAAAAATAACGTTTTAAATTGGGTATTATAATGGGCTTACGGCGGCTAGCGGGCACGTAATTCGTAAATTATACGTTTTCATACAACCGAGAGTTCTATTCATAGTTCTTAGTTCACAAAGTGTTCGTTAGTTGGATTTCAGGAATTTGATGTTACAGATTGTTGCAATAAGTACCTAAGATGCGTGATCACCGATTAATTCGGATGCTGACTTACGTAGCTTGATTAGAAACCTCCTGGTGAAGATCGTAAAAGTTTTCTCAGTGGCTTCTATTGTGATAAGCATAAAAGAGAATTCAGTCGAACTTATAAATAATAATTAATAGCTTGTCTCGTAATAAAATAATGAAATAAGTAAACGCTACAAACTGATGTCGTAAGAAAAAAGTATCACAGATACAAGATGTTGATTAATAATCTTATAAAAGAAATTAATCTTGATTAAGAACCACTAATCCCTACTTTAAAACTTGCGATAATAATTACTGCGCAAACACTACGGCAAGACGTACCTACATGTCTAAACAAAAGCAAGCACTCGCGTGGCCCACAAAAATGTAAACATTGCCCGGGCAGAAATAGAAAATATTTACGTTCTCAAGTACACCAGGTAAATTAATATCGATGAATTTACTCTAATATCCGTAAAATTTAACATTTTAGCTTTTAGCTACACAAGAACTTACATTAAATCTGTAGGCTTTGTGCTACGAGACCATTGACTTGGTAGCACAATTTTCTTCAAATCGTCTCCTTCGTAGCAATTTCTAGTTACGATACAATCTTTCACTGACCTTATTATATTATTAATTATTATGTGCAATTTTGTTTAGCCAGAATTAAAAGAAGGCGAAAGTATAAAAATATGCTATGTTAGCTTTGAAAACAAATCACTTTTTGAAGACAAAAAATAATAATAATATTTTCATTGGACAGAAATATAAATCGACTCCATATGTTAATGTCGTTGCCGAGTCCAGAAATTTTTCATTACCTATACATAGAGAAGACGCAAACGCAACGCAATACTTGCAGATTGAAAACGTATGAAATTAATTTAGTTCCGTTAAAAATAGTCTAGCTGTCCGACTGAAAAATGTATGCATTTAAGTTGTGGAAAATTAATGACTTTATCTATACTAATATTATAAAGAGGAAAGGTTTGTTTGTTTGCATCGAACATGCTCCGAAACTACTGGACCGATTTTGATAAAATTTGGCACAAATATAGAGTAGACCACGGGGAAGGACATAGGCTACTTTTATTGGCGGCGAAATGCACGGTTCCCGTAGGATTTTCTTTTGCGCTTACGATGTCGCGGTCAACTTCTAGTTCAGTAATAATATGATAACTCAAATTTAAAATATAACATAATGTTTTTAGACAGAGTTAATTGAGATTGTAACTATGAGATCTAAATAGCACGCGTCTTGGAATGCCTGAAAATATATTGAATGAACGACATTTTATATTTTTGCTACAAACATATATAATGAAAACTCGATATAAATAGTTTTAGTAGTTTGGTGATATAAACTTTTCTAGACGTTAGAAGTTGTATGTAATAAACTATATCACGGCGACGCTCGTATAGTCTATAGTCATAATTACAATTTTTCAAATTTCGTAAAGGAAGTGAGCCGATTAATAATTGTTTTGAAGTTGAAACTATTTGTGATCAAAGCTTCAGTTTCACGGAAAGCGCGCGCGAAAGCTGTCCTGCCATGCGCGTGAGATTTTCGGGAAAATGCCTTCGCTTAGAACACCAAAGAGAGTGAAAAACCCAAACGTGTCTCGAATACAAAATGTATGGGGGGTGTGACTTTGTGCATGTTTTCTATAGATATCAGAAAACTTTTCCCAGATGATAGTTTTTCATGTGACGAAATAAATAGATGTTGTGAACGCATATAACATGTTGCATTATATTTTTTTTGACCTATTCACTATTGCAAGTTTTTGTATCATAATATTTCAACAGTTTTTTATGCATATTGCCTAGTACCCGTAGAACTTTTATTTGGACTTTTAAATGTGTAGATTTTACATGATTTCAATGTATATTCCAACAGCCTACTTAATATTTCAATGAATTAGGATAGCCTTACCTTATTTTACCCCCGACCGATTTAAATCTTTAGTCTCAATGTTGCAGTAGCTGGTAAATACTTAACAAAACTCTTCGCTATAGGGTTTCCGGGAGGGGAACAGATGGCAGGAGGAGATAAGCGAGGAGGGAGAAGGCTCTGAGGACGCGGAAGAGGCCGGCTACATCTCCAGCGACGAGTCCACACACGCTGCCGACCTGGGCGACCGACTGAGGGTTAAGTCCAGGGACATCTGGGAGTTAGGTCAGTAGGTACTAGTTTTGAGGCTTAAATCCAGGGAAATCTAGGACTTAGGTCAGTACTTATTGGAACCTCAGACCAAAGAACGACGAAGTGACGACAGAGTTCTGCGAACCACAAAGTGAGGCCGGTCTAAACTACGCCTTGGCATGTTATTACACGTTTTAAAGACAATATTATTGTCTTTAAAATTTTACTAGAAAATTTAAGATTTTGAAGACAATATTGTCTTTAAGATGTTACTTGAACAATTATCTCATTATTTTTGGTCTTGCTTAGTCTCTATTCAACTCTACCATTATGTTATAATGATGTTAAAAGACAGTCAGATATATTTTTGACTTTCTTAACCATCCGTCGATTTAGATTTATCATAGATTCTAGACTCAGAATAGGTGTCTATTATTATGCCGCTCGGATAGTTTACATTGAGTTAATAAATCTGGTCTAGTCTTCATTTGTTTATTGATATTATGCAGTTTTTCATAAAATTCATGGAACAATATTATTAACAAACACTCATTTTTCCCAGAGGAAATTCAATACACACTGAAACAGCTACCGTATGCTGACTACGTTTCTAATACAATTGAAGCGAATCACTACGAGGACATTATAACGTTCGTCAAAGGAGAATCTTCGGGCATACGAACTGCAGTGCTCTACGCTTGTTGGATGGGAAGATGCTCGTTATTGTCAAAACTTTTAAAAGTTGGGGCTGACCCCAATAGCTGTGATGATGCTGGCAGGTATGGTATAGGATTTTGGAATGCCTATCGTGCAGTAGCGAAGGCTGGCTCTCCATCAAAAGGAAGCTCTGGCTTGTCAGTTGCAGAACTTATTTTTATACCTATCTTAAGAAATTTAGTAACCCAGACAAAAAAATTGTCGTATCCGTAAATAAGTAGAAGTTGGTATTCATCATCTATAAGTCAAGGTCACGAAGTTTTAAGCTATAGGTACTTGCATAGTTATTGGATCTGAATTAAACGTGAAACCGGTGTCAATCGTGTTATATGCAGTAACCACACGTCGCACACAGTAACTACTGCTATCTTGTACTCATAAAACGCTAATTTTCAATAAACGAGGACAATAAGATAGGTTTAGGTACTAAAGCTTGTTTTTTTTTTTTAATTAACTTCGAAAAAGGAGGAGGTTCGCAATTTGATTGTATGTTTTTTTTTAAATTGAATAAAATTTAATGTTTTATTTTCAGGACCTGTTTACACTTTAGTTGCTTGGTAGCGAATGAGGAGTGTGTGAAACTGTTGTTGGAGAATGGAGCAGAGCCAAACAAATGGGATTTGATTAGTGAGAAAAAGGCAACACCCTTGCATTGTGCTGCTAGTGCCAAATCCTTACCGTGTGTTAAGGTAGGTGAATATATGATGAATTACTGATAAATCATTGTTGAATGTAATGTTTTTAAGGCCTCTTCGATTACTTTAAGGGCAAAATGTCGTTAGTTCTTTCAAATATGCCTCATTTTTAAAGTCAGCGTCTCTCAGAACGAAGTAATCAATATGTTATATTTACTCTTCCAGACATTGCTAAAATACGGTGCAGATGTGAACGCAGGGTTGAGCGAACACTCTCCCTTGCACTACGCCGTACTGAGTGACGCGCCGGAAGTCGTAAGCGCCCTGCTTGAAGCTGGCGCCTGTCCCGACACACCACAGGTGCGCTGTTTATATCTGATCAAATAATATACACAATCTGACGTATTTCATCGAAGTATATTTTAGTCGCTATTGTTCGATTATTTTAGTGAAGAAGGTAAATGTGAATTCCAGGTATTCACCGAAACTCCCCTGCATGTTGCCGCATCCTTGGGTTCTGCATCATGCATGAAACTCCTGCTGGATGCCGGAGCAGATGTCCGAGCTGCGTTGGGCCCCGGAAAAGCTACCGCACTACATTTGGCAGCAGTAGATGGACATGCAGAGTGCGCATGTCTACTACTTGATCATGGATCGCAGATCGACGAGGTGAACTCGAGAGGACAAACAAGTTTACATCTAGGTACAGTCAATATAAAAAAAAAAAAAAAGAAATGGATTAGTCTAGCTTACAAGTGTACCAGCATTGGCAAAAGGAATGATAGAATTTTTTTTTTGTTACAATTTTAGCAACCCTAGCGCAGTCAATCGAGGTCGTGGAACTGTTGGTGGCCAGGCATGCTAACGTTAAAGCCCGGGACATAGACGGAAGAACACCACTGCACGGAGCTATAGTAAGAGGAGCGAGAGCGTGTGACGTCGCCAGAATACTTCTATCCGCTGGGGCCGACCCCAACGCTGCTGATAATTTTGGCTACACACCGTTGCATATTGCTGCTCTAAATGAATTTTCATCGTGCGTCTTGTTGCTTCTAGGTAAGATTCGTCATATTATGCTGACCATCCAAAATTGGCATTATATTCTCAAAGGAAGCCTTTTCTCGGTGCAATATAACGCTGAGACTGCTGAGAGATTTTACTTTTCCAGACTACGATGGTGATGTAACCTTGAGAACAAATGGTGGAGTGTCAGCATTATCATTCATCGTCCGGCGTGTGCCGGATGTCATTCCTCGGTATATGTGTAAATTCGACGATGCCGTACACGTGAGCGAGCACGAGATTGGCGATGTGGATTGTGAGCTCACTGTTGACTTCAGACCTTTAGTGCCTTGTCTAGCGAGAGGAGAAGCGGAATTGTTGCTTGCGTTTGTGGAGGTTGGACGCAAGGATATTTTAAAACACCCTGTGGCGGAGACATTCCTGTTCCTCAAGTGGAGAAGAATAAGGAAGTTCTTTGTTCTAAGCTTCGTATACCACGCTTTATTTATCTCCTTATACAGCGTGTATATTTTACGTAAGTATAATATTTCTTAATTGACACATTGCAATGTATGATAAATATTTTAATCGCTTCAATAAAATTTTTAAATTGCAGAAATATTTTCCTGCGAAGATATCACTTGTGATGTGCCCTCGTACCTTCGGCCAGTGCAATATTTGATATTACTGCTGAATTTATGTTTCTTGTCAAAAGAGATTTTTCAAGCATGCCTCGATTGGTCTGCTTACATACAACAATGGGAGAATTGGCTTCAGTTGTTCATAATACTCGGAGTATTTTTGTGCACGGTAAGTTTGATAAATATATAATTTATTCAGAAAGATTTTGTAAATATTTGGTTGTAAACTGTAAATTAATAAAATCTTATATACTTCAATAATATAAAGCACTATGGTTAAAAGTGACTGATATGATAATATGACTTTTATAGATCCCGACTTGGTACCGAGGAACAAAACAATCCAATGATGAGCTCGAACAAATGAACACATCGGGCTGGCAACACGACGTGGCAGCCATCACAATATTCTTCTGTTGGCTCGAGTTGATGATGATCGTTGGACGTTTTCCTACATTTGGGCTTTACGTACAAATGTTTACTACGGGTAAGGTACTACTAGATAAATTATTTTGCTGAAAATTAACACAGATATTAGGACATAGGCTATTTTTTATTTCGGCAAAATGTACGGTTCCAGTGGGACTTCTATGGCGCGCACGAAGTCGCGGGCAACATTTAGTTTAAATTAATAACATTAAAGAGGTAATAATTGTTACTTTTCATTAAATAGGCTCTGAAAGTACTGGGCCGATTTTGATTAAATTTGGTACAAAATATATAGAGTAGACCACAGAGAAGGACCACGAGCTGCTTTTTATCCCGAATAAGTAGTATTCTCATATTTACCGACCATGTTTTATCAGTTTCAGTCAACTTTGCAACATTTCTCCTAGCGTACAGCTGTCTACTGATAGCTTTCGGTCTCGCATTCAGTGTACTATTCAGTAACTATCCCGCGTTTAAACTGCCCGCTGGACTAGTTAAGACCGTGATGATGATGTCCGGGGAATTGGAATACGAGGATATATTTTACAGCAACTGCACCAACTCCCAGATACATTACCCCTTCACTGCACACGGAATGTTTTTAATATTTGTGCTGCTTGTGACGGTCATTTTGACAAATCTGTTGGTTGGTTTAGCAGTAAGCGATATCCAGGTACGTTTCTTTTAGATAATATCTAATATTTTTCAATATAGACAGACCTTTAGGAAACGGTCCGTAATAAATATAGTACGTAATAATACAGGAGTACAATCAGTTTTACAGATCATTTTTGAATTCATAAATATACTATTTTAAATATACTATTTCTGTGTTCAATTTGTCACTTGACCATCAAATATTTATAATAAGTGAGTTCAGTTAAAATCTGTTTGATTTATTTAAAAAATTGGCCGGCGCGAGTAGCTTGGGAGGTGTAGATGTAGGTTGTAGGCGTAGATGTAGGTGTAGGTTTTACTCCATATCATAAGAAAATAACAACGTGTGTTATTTTTTTATATTGTTTCAGGCATTACAAGAGAGCGCGGGGTTAGACCGTTTAGTGCGACAGACACAGCTGGTGGCACATTTGGAAAGTATGCTGTTCAGTTCCTTACTCACATGTGCCCCACAGCAGCTGCTGGCAGTTTTACGTTGGGGCGCTCTACTCACAGCCGCTTCAAATATGCGAACTTTGAATATAAGACCCAACGACCCGAGAGAGAATAGAGTGAGTTCAGTTTTGATAAACACATATAAAGTTTCGTAATAATAATACGATAAAATCGATCAATGTTGCCCTTATAAAATATGTATGATAATGATAAAAATAAATTTGATATTTCAGATACCCAGAGATTTAATTGCCTCCATATACAAAATGGTCGCGAGTCGAAAGACAAAGAAAAAGAGTTTTCGTAAGAATAATAATTACGAGTGTCGGATACGACAAAACCAAGACGGGGAACACATTGAGAGACAACCGACTGTAAAAAGGAAAAGTTACCTATATGACCGATTCTCATCGGAAAGTCAGAATGTCGAAAGACGTAAAAGAACTACATCAACTACAGACGTTAGGAATAGACCCATGTCCTTAACAATAAACGCAATACAAGACATTTGTATGGTGGACGTTAAAAATCAACTCTCCGATTTGACGAAAAAAATTAACAGATTAATAGATGCAACAGATTCAAGATTAAACTTGATAGAAAAGAAGCTGGAGAGGAATAATTAGTGATAAGAATATATTATTGATGTAATCATTAAAATTTAAAAAAAAAACAGCATACATTTTCTATCCCATCCTAAATTAATTTTTAGTATGACATATGTAAAGTAGGCGCGTACCAAGACCAAGCGTTCTCAAGATTACTTATTTTCGTTCATGATTCGTCAAGGGACACTGGCGAATCTTGCCCGATTTTCCATCAAGAGCGGCCAAGTTTCGAATATTTTATGTGGTTTTATAGTAATTAAAAAGTTATTATATAAAAAAGATATTATATTTTTAGGACTTGGGAATAAAAGTTATAAATATCCAAATATCAGAAAATTCATGTGCAAAATACGTACTTATCTGTGGTAATTGTTGTTATCATTCTGTATAATCTATGGTTATCATGCTGTAAATTGTCAATTTGAGGCGTAAAAGCTCTATCTAGTGTCCCATTACATAGATTTATTTTTTATTGGAGTATAAAGTTATTATCTTTTTCTATAATTCAACAGTTTAGTGCTAGTTTTATGAAAAAAAAATGTTACTTAGGGTGTGAAATAGATCCCTCTATACTATTTATATTTATACCAAAAAAATTTTTTTTTGGTTTTAGTAACGTGAAAGCGACATCCATGATTTAAATAGTTATTAGAATCAGGCGTTACTTTGCGGAAATCCATAGCATACAATTTAATTAATATTATATCTATGATTTATCTGTTAGCATATTCCGTTTCCAAAAAAACTAGTTATTAATTTCAATACATAATTGACTAATAGATGTCGCTTTTCCGCAAACCGCCTCTAGACCATAGAGCAATTTATTGAACAATAGGTTAGGTTATATTTTATCAATTATCTTTTATCTCCCGAGTTTGATGTATAATATTATTGCTTTTTTTGTTCTTACGCTCATAAAGTACAACTTACAATAAATATTTTTTCTGTCCGCATATTTTAATTACCAGGCAGTAAATGTATAACGACTTGCCTATCTCCTTTCATTTCACTTAGAATAGGTGACATTATAATAGAAAACATTTCAACTAAAATACATTTAAAATATTTTTTTGTGTGTAGTGTAGTGTGATGTATTATTATTATTCTAGGTCTATTTGTGTGTGTTTGGCGACAATGACTTATATACTAATTATGTCATATAACACATCCATTTATTTTCTGTTACGTAGTGAGGACATCTAGTTTCTGTATATTTTTAGCCGGGTTAAAAAAATTTGAAAATCAAACTTACCAATAGATTACAGGTATAGCGTTTTCCATTATTCATTTTGACTAGACATTCCCCATTTTCAGAGCTGCTCTTAGGCAATTCATATCCTACTATCTTGGCTCCATAGACTATGTCAACATTTTGAACTGAATTGGACTTTAGTTCAGTGTTGACTGCATGAAGAAGTACATCATTTTCAACAATGTATGCCACATCATCATTCATAATATCTGCACTGCTAAAAGATATTAGTGCATCTGAACAAGCATCCCACACCTGAAACAAATATTTAAACTACAATAAAATCATTAAAAGTAATGGTCCGCAAAATTATATTTTAAATATAACTCAGGACTTTTTATCTGTTATTGGATGATTTATACAGTATTCTCCAAGCAAAGGCTAGGTTCTACCCACTAGGACAATATTAGTAGTCTAAAAAACTAGACCTCTTGTTAGGTTCATTTTGCTATCATCTTCTATAGTGATATATTTTAATCAACTTGTATAGAGTATAGTTACACAATATCAAAATTTAAAAAGCAATAATCACATTGTAACCATTAAACATGAATTGTTACTTATTACAGGCAAGGTGTGAGACGTGTGTACTAGCCGGCTTCCCTTATGAATATTACTTTTCTATAATAAATTATATTAATTTTTAAAATATGTTACTAAAGCAAAACAATAATTTGCACCCAATGCACCAAAAAAATCGTGCTAACACCTTATGACAAAACAATCCCGTTCTATGTACAAGACACTCCGAGATTAATAAATAAAAAAAATTATAGAAATAAAATATTAAAAATGACTATTGATAATTTCTGTATTATAATAGATAATTATTTCCTCACGCGGCTTACTACTCCGCATATCTCATGCTTCTCAACTGTTACTTAAAATCATTTTTGCTGCATATCCTATATCATACCTATTTGAACATTATTAACATGTTCGCTACATAGCCTGCATAGTATGTGAACATGATAAGACAATTTATTTCTCAATAAACTTACTTGCATGTGCCTTACAGGGCTTACTCTCGTCTTTTCCACATGCTGCCATACATCTAATGATGCCATTAAGCCTTTTGTGTTTTGGTTTAGAGCCACCACCCTGTTGCTGTATCCAGGTGTCAATTGGAAAGGTTGGTCAGGGCTTCCTTCTAGTAGAAGTACTTTTAAGTTTGACAGTAGAGACATCTTGCCTGAAATTGGAAAAAATGTTTATTATAATAACGATATTACCTTACTAAATCGACACATACAAAATACTATTTATTTAAAGCATAATATTATTCCTTACCCAAAGCACAAGCTAACGTGCATCCAACCATTCCGCCGCCGGCAATAATAACATCATATTTTGCTCTCGACTGCTCATTGTTTTGGTTACTGTATAGTCTTACCGCTGATACACTTTGAACATTCTTTTTAATGCTTAATATCAACAGACTATTGTATTTATTAAGATTGCGTATCATGTTTACAATTTAAAAATATTAAAAATACATTGATAAATAACGGGTTAGGAAATAAAAACCTGTTATAATATGTATAAAACGTTACTAATACTATAACTCCTAGATACTAATTACGAATTCAGGATTCATATTATTTATTTACGATTGAATTTAATTTTAATTAAATGATCCTTTAGTACTACTTCTTCTTTTAAAAATGGCTCCTTAGTGAATCGCCAATGTCAGAGTGTGTTGGCGGAGACTCTGCCTTAAGAGTAGGTTTTATGAAAAAACAAGGGTACGGTGAACTGAAGGAAGTCTGTTGAAAGATCTATAACCTAGAACAAGCACAAATATTTAGGGTTAGTACCACATACCTTACAATTTTATTTTGTTAGTAACAATATGTGAATACAAAATTTCAACAAAAGGAGTATTTACAAAACATAGAACAGATTTAAAATTTTGATATGGCGGGGAAATGTAGGAGGGTTATCATACAGTGACGTTTGGTTATTTGGACAAGAGAAGAAGATATGGTCTAGAGTGCCCTCATCTAGGCCACACTAGCACAAAGAGCTATCCCTTACCCTAATCTTAGCAAGAAAAACAGGTGAGCAGCAATGACCCAGTCTCATTCAGCAAATAGTTGAACAGACTGTTTTACTTGCTTGTTTAAATTTAAAAAACCATGGTCTAACAGGGATGCCATTTTGAATATCAAAATAGTGTTTTCCCTTGTTTGTACTAGTTTTGGCCCACTCATTGTGCCACCTGATATTCATGTGATTCTTAGGTAGGGGAATTAAATCCTGGCAATAAACCTTATAATATTGACTAGTCACACCTGATGATATAGCGTCTTTAGCATAGGCATCCACACTCGTTGCCAGTGATTCTACTATGTCCTGGTATTCAAGCCAAAACTACTTGGATACTTTTTGTGTGACACTCAAAGAGAAGCTGTCTTATTTTCAGGATTAAGGGCAATTTACATATTTTGGAGCGGTACTAGATCTTTAGTTTTCCGCGACAGCTGTGAGCTGATGAGCTAATCAGTTGATATTTGACAATTGACGTTGACACTTGACTCTTTTTTAAAATCAATGGCATTACGACTTAAAACTATTTGCCAATGTCTAGTTAAAAAGGCGGGTAATAGAATTCTCGTTTAAGTTTAATTCAACACCGTATTTCGAAGTCTAGTCAAAGTCCAAATAAGTAGTCAGTGCAGTCAATGAGTCGTCGATTCAGTAAAGTGGTAGAAGCTTTACTGAAAGTTCCTACTTCCTAGGGAGTTTTGGAGGACACAAATTGGCAAGTTTTTTAAAGTTAAACTACTTGCCCACACTTGTGCACGTTAACGAATATTTAATGGTTAATATTCTACCAATATTACACGTTAATAGAAAAACACATCACACATTGAACAACGAACAACGTCACACATTTAATTTCCCAGCAAAACTCGACACTTGACTTTTAGGTTTTTTTTTTACTATGGCAGTTTAGTATTAAGGGCCAAGTCAGTCAAGTGGTAGACGCTTCACTGAAACTTCCTAAAGAGTTTTGGAGAGAAAACTAATAATTTCACTTTTTTTGCAGTTGTACCACTTGCCCACACTTGTGCACGTTAAAGAATATAAATGTTTTACGTGTTAAATAGGATAGTTTCTTCTATCAAAATCAAATGATATAAACTTGTTATTTATATAGTTTCTATCATAAGAACTACGAATACTCTGTTCTTATGACGTCACGATAATGGTTGCTGCCGTGTTGGCGCAAACATTTATCGTTTAAATTATAATATTTTTTCATTGCATAAAGAGATATTATTTCCAGGATTACCTGGAAATAACATAATTAAAGAGTATAAAAATAGGAAATAATAATAAATAATAATAATTTTTATTTAAAAATACTAGTTGACTATCGAATCGATACGAACATTTTAAAATATATTTGAAAAAAAAATGTAGAATAGCCTATTGTACGCATTCGCCGAAATACTCGTAAGTTTTGCCAGAATTCGTCATGATTCCATTCAGGAAAAACATATGAGTATCTCGTCGAACTGCGTACATGTTACATATATTTATAACATTTTTATCACTGTGTCGACTCTTTTTCTAAATGCTCTATAATCTATATTAAAAAATAAGACTATAATTATGCTCTAAGAAATTAATACAGTTATTGTTCTACCAATATAACACATTATCAACCAAAATAATATAATAAATCTAGTATTGTTTGAACGAAACTGATTTTTACGACCGAAACCGAAAACGAATTTCGGCAATGATTGTAAGTTTCGGCCGAAACCGAAACTTCCTTACAAGGATCATGTTTTGAGGGAAAAATAAAGAAAACGTAGTAAAAAGTAGGTATAATCACAATCAGCCAGTCTTTTTAGGGTTCCATGGTATTCAAGGAACCATTATAGTTTCGTTCTGTCCGTCCGTCCGTCAGTCTGTCTATCTGTCTGTCCACCCTTCTAGCTCCTGTAATTATAAATGGATTAAATTTGGTATAGTTATATATTGTGTATAGATATCGGTTTTGGCATCATAAAATATTAATAATTTTATATTTTAGGAGTGGCTCTCCATACATGTGAAGTAGAAATGAAAAATATTATTTCATTCTACCCCATCGTGTGGGGTATCTTTGAATAGATGTTTTAAAATAAAGGCAAGCTTTCATTTACATGACTTTTTTACTAAGTTAACCATTTTCGAGTAATCAGCTTCCAAAGTGGTTTATAAGTTGGTCCCCTGGCATTTCTAAACTATAGGAAATAGAAACTTGAAGTTTCCATGCTGATAGATCATGCTAAACACTCTTTAACAAAATTATTTTGAGCGCAATCGGAAGATAGCTTAAGAAGTAATAAAAAAAAATTAGTGCGTTGATAGTTACGAAGCAGGGAGATGATGTCCTGCAAGCTTCCGTCACTCCCATCTCTCCTTTGAGACGGCACCTGCGCGGTCTTACCGAGCGCTTCCTACAGCATCAACTTGCCCTTGCAGATCTCCTCGCTGCACGATGCTGTCCTCGTCAATAGCGTTGATGACGTTGTTGGCTCGTTGGCTACGAGCGCCATAATGACGTGCAACGGCTGTGAGCCGCCCGACTCGCGAAATATTAAATGTAATTAATATTTACTACATGTGCCGTAAAGCCAACGCCACACTCAATGCACATGTTAAATGCAAAATGTATTTAAGGTACTTAATTGGATAAGGTAAGGATTAATGCTGTATTGCTTAAAATCGCTTCGTAAAAAAGCCATTATTTCTCGTAAAAAGTAAAGGATAAAAAATGGTTATTGTGGGTAATTGTTAATTATCCCTAAGAGATAGATATATACCATCGCGGACTTTTTTGTAGACCTTTTTAAGATGTACAATACTGTAGTACATTATTTTGATCTATCTCGTAGGGCTAAGCCAGCGTTTGCAATGTAAGCGCAAAAAATGTGTTTATTTACGACATTAGAAACCTCTAAAATCATCAGTGTTTCTGTACTATATTATGCATGTTACATAAAAACCATCCTCTTGAATCACTATTAAAAAAAACCCGCAACAAAATCCGTTGCGTAGTTTTAAAGAATTAAGCATACGTAGGGACAGACAGAAAAACTACTTTGTTTTATATTATGTAGTGATGATATCATAAATCCTTGTGAATTAGTTATGCCAAGTCGAGAGTTATCTCATTATGCCTAAATCAAATCGCGAAGTAGGTAACGAGAATTGCCTTATTAACTAAGTAGCAAGGCTTTCCCACAGTTATGAGAAAATAGAATATCGTAAAAGTATCATTGTCGTATACGGTGTGACAGTTAAATATGGTCAAACGTTACATCATTCTAATCTACGAGGGCGGGTCAATAAGTCCGTGACTTTTGGAATAAAACACAGATTTTTTGATCAATAAATCATTTTATTTTTCAACGTAGTCCCCCTTGAGCTCTATACACTTTGTCCAACGCTTCTCCAATTTTTTTATCCCTTCCAAAAAATATGATTTGTCGAGGTCCTCAAAATAGGCCTTTGTTTGCGAGATGACTTCATCATTGGAGTCAAATCTTTTTCCACCGAGCCATTTTTTCAGGTTTGGGAACAAGAAGTAGTCACTCGGAGCCAAATCTGGAGAATAGGGTGGATGTGGGAGCAATTCATAGCCCAATTCATGGATTTTTGCCATGGCAACTGCACATGTGTGCAGTTGCCATGGCAAAAATGCATTGTCTTGGTGAAAAAGAACTTTTTTCTTGGCCAAATGAGGTCGGTTTTTTTTCAAATCCTCATTGAAGCGGTCCAATAAGTTGGCATAATATTCCCCATTAATTGTTCTTCCCTTTTGAAGATAGTCAATGTGGATTATCCCACGTGCATCCCAAAAAACAGTCGCCATAACTTTATTGGCTGACAAACCCACCTTGGCCTTCTTTGGCGCCGATTCACCCTTAGAAACCCACTGTTTTGACTGTTGTTTGGTCTCTGGTGTGTTGTGATGGATCCATGTTTCGTCCACGGTTACAAAACGGCGCAAAAACTCCAAAAAATATTGTGATTAAACAACGCCAAACCTTCCTGTGAAGTTGTTACACGATTGCGTTTGTGGTCGACTGTGAGCAAACGCGGCACCCATCTTGCGGAAAGCTTCCTCATGCCCAAGTGATCATTCAAAATTGAAACCACTGAGCCATGCGAGATGCCTATGGCTTCCACAATCTCTTGCACTTTCAATCTTCGGTCGGCCAACACCATATCGTGAATTTTTTCGATTGTTTCGGGTGTAGAGACCTCAACTGGGCGTCCAGGACGTTCGGCATCTTCAGTGCTTGTACGGCCACAACGAAATTCAGTAAACCACTTTTTTACCATTGAAATCGATGGTGCAGAGTCCCCATAGTATTTATCAAGCTTAGCCTTGGTCTCGGTAATGGTTTTTTTTCGCAAAAAATAATGCTTAATAAGCATACGAAATTCACTTTTTTCCATTGTTTCCTTAAGTTACTGGATAGTCTGATAAAGATAGCTGTAAAACACAAACTAACTGACGCAGCAAGTTCAAATTTTGATAGGAGTCAACTGACAGATGCCTGTTGACAGGAGTAGTGTTGCTTTTTCAGTAAGGAGGTTAGAAATTCAAAAAGTCACGAACTTATTGACCCGCCCTCGTATGTACAAAATTTCAGGCATAGCGCGAGTTATGTTATATAAGATTTAGGTGTACAACGAAGGAGTTCATAAGCGAATTAGGCATAACGCAAGATAGCTCGTAAGCCCAATAGCTATTTGAAAATGACGTTTAGACAAAGCGCGAGTTAGTGGTTTTTTGAATTATATATGTATACTAACCGTAAAGGTGTAAAGTCAAATACTTTCACTAATATAACAAACATTTTTACCATATCTGAAGTAAATGCTATGGAGCTAAAATATAAATAAATCATGTCCTGTAAAAAAATAACTTTATCAAATGTCATCGTCGCTTAAATGTAATTAAAAGCGTCGCAAATGACGGATCACAGCGCGAGAAGAAGAGAAGTGTTTCGGTTTCGGTCGTAGTTTCGGCAGGTTTTCCGCCGAAACCGAAACCGAACATTCGGTCGGACACTAAAATCTAGCGAAGAAATATCTATCTATCTAAAATTCTAGTTTAGGTATTTATTACACGGCCAACATTCGAACGCTATGATGACTGATGGCAAAGAGAATGTAACTATAGGTACTACGTATATAATAACTGATGGTTTCATATAAGAAGTAAAACATGGTTTCATAAATCATGATATATATATATACAAAATCCAAAGTGAGTCGCGATTAGGTATGCAAAGACTTAAGTCATAATACAGGACAGGTGACAATCGACATGGTAACCAACATATTTTGAATGACCCGCGACCCACATCCTCCAAGTTGAGAGCTAAGCTCTAAACCACTGGACCACGGAGGCTAGGTGTATTAAGTAACTTGATAAATAATATTTTCATTGCAGCATTGGGATTTGGGCTCATTTGGGACATATTGTATTAGTAAGGTAGATAGGTACTTACTGTTTAATTCTTGATTGATAATAACCTTAAATATTTTGAAGCCTACAAACGCTTTCATAGATCTATGAAATATGTAAAGTGAATTGTTCTACCTACTTAATAATGCATGTTTCATATTCCATAAAACGGCAGGATGATAATAGTTAAATAAAAGATAGGTAAGTACTCGTATTTATTACGTAATGAAAAGTTGGTAAGTTGGTATGTAAGTTGCTGTTTAATGCAATCGATGATTGAGAAGACATATAATTTACTACGACATACTTATTATTATTAAATAATATTGTTTAAGTTATATATTTAACTATGTAAAATAACGAAATAATATTTATATTGTGGGTATTGGTACCCACAACCCACTCTGTTATTAATATCTGCATTTGCCATGACAACCGCAAGCACAACACTGTATATACGATACGATTGTTAACAAAGCAACAATAAAATATACTATTGGCATAGTTACTGAGAATCATACTTTAAGTGATGCACCAGTCTAGTGTACTTTACAATTCATTAATTAAAATTCCTGTTGATCCTGTGACTAAAATGCCCAAAACTTCATACGAACGTGACGAAAACCTTTATCTTGAATCTCAGTGTTCATTAGATTCGTCAACCTCTTACTCCGCATCGGACACTGATATAGATGTTGAAAAACTTAAAGATTTCTATCGGAATATTCCTGATTATAATGAGATAAACCATCTGTCTGAAAGGGAGTTTTATTGCACATTAAAAAGGTTAAGAGAAAGAAAGAAAATTATGTTTAATTTTACCATAGGTAATATTAACAATTGTGGATTACTTATCGAAAAACCCAAAGACAGAACTGGAAGAGAATCACAACCAGAACAGATGCCACGTTATCAAAAAAAATCTATCAGCTGCGAATCGAACGAAAATAAATATTGTGTTACTAACCAGCCGCGTAAGGTCCTCAGCAATAAGAAAAGTGGCATAATTAAAGAGCCTAATAGCCATCTAAAGGGCAAAGTAGAAAATAACAGTTTGAGTGTCAAAGGTATATCTAAAACTGAACCCAAACGTAACCATTCAGCATGTTCAATTACATGGCACGATGATAAAAATGAATTTAAGAAGGAAGTTGACGAAAAATTTGACAAGTTTTTTGAAAAAGATAGTTACGCTATCGGTGATAAAACATATCGAACTCAAAGTATGCCTTCTAGTCCTCAAAGGAACCGCAGATCAGTTTTTATTTCACCTCAAAGCAAAGAGAACATTACAACACCTAAGCCATTCAAAATGACTAGAAGGTAGGGTTTATCAAGTATTATTTAACAAATTACAGTAAGTGAATATTTTTTTTTAAATTATTAAAATTATTAAATAAATAATAAATTAATTTGGCCACGATTACACGAAACACTAATTATTTACCATATTTTCTACAGGGATGAAGACAACAAAATAGTTAATGAATTAAAAGGTCTCCAAAAATCATTTTCAGAAGATATGCTTCATCAAAAACGAGAAAGAAAGCAGTTCAAAGCTAGGCCGGTACCTATAGAATCTCGGATCCCTTTATATGACAAAATTCTTGAAGACCGAGCAATGAGGTTTTATTTTTTGTGTTACTATTTTGTTTCATTTAAAATTGGTGATGGTTAATGTTTAAGGAATTTCATAACTTACTTTGAATATATTCTTGCAGGCGAGCAATAACGAAAATTAACAGCGAAGCCGAATTACGGGCACAAATGAAGCCATTTAGCTTTACGAAAAGAGAAGAGATCGGTAATGGCATCTGTGAACGAGCTTCTAATGTTCTACCGAAGACAAAAAAGAAAAAACGATTCAAAGCGCGACCAATTCCAAAAAATCTTTTCTCGAATTATTTTTATGACAGGCTGAGAGAAGAAAACTTTTTTAGGTAAGCATTAAACTAAGTACGTACTTTAAAAAATAATCTATGAAAAATCATCAATACCTGAATGCTGTTATCAGGTCTATGAACCGACGTATCCGAGCAGAGGAGATGTTGAAAAATTCAAGTTACCCAGGCTTAATGACTGCAAGGGATCAGAGTTGTATCTCTACACCAGCGGCCCACAGTGACTTACCAACCGATCCATCGCCCGCAGCACTATCAGGGTCTACGCTCAATAAATACAGATCGACGAGCCCTACAAAATATTTAAAGAAGAGTACTAAACAGTCAAAAGATGATTTTATTACTACTAGTCCTCAACCATTTCATTTTAATACTGCTGCGAGGGCCAACAAAAAGGTACAGTAACGTACTCAATACTTTTGAAGCGACTTTTCATATAGCTTAAAAAAGTATTGTATGCTAATTTTATAGTTTCATTAAAAATTCTAGCTTTTGCCCGCGGCTCCGTGCGTAAATACAGTATCCCACGGAAACACTGTACTTTTTCGGGATAAAAAGTAGCCTATGTGTTAATTCAGAGCTGAATCTACTACCAAACTTCATCAAATCCGTTCAGTAGTTTTTTCGTAAAAGAGTAACAAATATCCATCCATCTATACATCCATCGATCAATCCATCCTCAGAAACTTTTACATTTATAATAGTAGTAGGATTAAGCAATTGAATATTTCAAGAAATGGCAATCATTCTTTTTTAGATAAAGGAAATATCTAAAAAGATATCGCAAGATATGAAAATCAGTGAGAGTACTGATAATCTCGATACTGCAGACAGAAGTAAAGTTTACTCTGCCTTGGATTTAAGAGAAAAAGATTTAGATGGAAGATCAAATTTAGCAGCTCTATTAAGAGCGGAGGCTGTTAAGAAGAAATTCGAAATGGAAGCCGACAAACGGCTGTGTGATCAACTGCAGCGTATCGAAGCTAAGCATCGAAACCGCTTGCTACGATTGAAGCCAGCGTGGCACCTTGTTAAAAATAAGTTAGTAAACTATGATTAGAAGAAATAAATTCAAAGCTTGCATAAAACGCACACTATATAGACAAGCATAGTAACTATAAAATAGAAGAATATTTAACTGGCAGATATGCTTGGTCTAACGCACAGCCATAACATTTTTAATTTTGTTGAAATCCTTATCTCCATTACGACAAGAGTTACCAAAAGTTTCTTGCGTTGTCTTCTGTGTTGGAACACGCTACTAATGTTTTTGTTTTTTAAAAATTGACATTCAAAAGTGTCATTAGGTATGTCCTAACTAATTGAATAAATATTTTAGAGTTAAGTCGAATTGGGGAGATGACTACATCTAAAATATTTAGTTTCATTATATATACTCGGAAATATTGAGGCATTACTACTTGGTAAATGTAAAAAAATATAATATTTGATTGTGTAGTTTAGTAATTACATACATCTAAAAAGTACAAAAAAGTTTAATTTTTTTTGCTAAATTAGTAAACAAAACCTACATCATTAGTTTACTTACATCATAATCCAAAACATTAATTATGGTAAGTATGAACTTAAACGCACAAATATCGGAGATATTTACAAATATGTTCCTGCGGGCTTATATTTTATACACTTTAACCTAAGCGTGACGTCACAGCTAAGTACGACTTTGGTATGAAGCGTTTTCACGAGACTTTTTGTAAACAAATCGCTGTACCTTTGGAAATATTGTCTTTTGATATACTGTTTCTTCTGAGAAGTTACTCATGTTTTTCATATCATATTAAGAGCAATATATTTATTTTGTTATCTAGCCTATATCAATAAGTCTATATATGTATAACTACTAAACTAGTCACCTAGTTATGATTAAACACTGTGTTTGCTGATGAACTTCGATGATTTTTAAGATCAACTTTTTGTTTTTCAGCCACGAGGCAGATATTGCTATGCGTTTGCAGACTCGGCGAGATGAGGAAAGAATGCGACGAGAAGAGTTTCTTCACGAAATGGAGCTAATGTACGGAAGAGTACAGAAGCAGCCATTGTTATTTGAAAGATTCTATGCGCCTCGCTCTGGCGTGGAATCTATTGATTATGCACGACTGTCTCCAAGAAAGAAAAATAATAGAAATTGCAGTGGAAAAAGAAATGCAAAATACCATTTATTTCAGAACAAGTGTGTGTCGCCAGATTCAAATGAAGAGAATTTAAAACATTTTAATAAACGCTACGATTCGGGATGGTGGCGCTACGGAAAGTTGATGGAAACCGGAAAGTTTACTTTTTAATTCAAGTGTTGTTTTGAAACGAATATGTTACACTTAAGTATCTAAAAAGTTAAGACGGAGTTATTTCTATATAAAGCACAAGCAAAGTTTAATAGAGATTTTGTTACAGTTGTACCTAGCTTGTTATGGTTAGGTATTATTTTTGTTGAAATATAAAATTACTAAGGTTGTCATTCATATTATGATTGTTAATATTATGTTGACATGGAAAACTGTTATATACTTAACTCGGTTGACTCAGCCGAATTGATTTAAAAATTTAAAGGTAACTTGGGATTTTTCCAAATGACGTTTTTAGAAAACACAAAGTGCATAGACATTGCACTATACATACAACGAGTAAGCATTCAAGTTTCAACACAAGCCCCCATATTAATAAAAATATTATTTACACTACAAATACGCTAATCCATGTTGCTGTCTTTATCTGTCCAGTGGCTTTTTTGACGTATCAGACAAAGACAGCAACATGGATTGCTTATCCGTGGTGTAAATATTTTTATTAAAATGGGGAAATAATTATTAGTATTGAGTGTAGTTACACTCTACTAGTTAGTAACTAGTACTAATTAGGTGTTGCTTTCGAGAGCATAGAGACACATCGAAAGTAGTTGTGGATTTCTCTTGAATCTATTTTACTCAAGTAAATAGTTAAGTGATGCAATATTTATGCTATAAGATAACAATATCACTGTGTTTACCAACAATTGACACAAATTCTGAATTGCGTTTGTTATACCCTCCTATCGATGTGATAAAGCTTTATTATCTTCGGGCCCCCCTCCCCCCCCCCTCTACACAATAAAATAATTTCAAACACGGTTTACATTAATATTTATTTGTTCTCGATGTTGCCTCGGCCACTTTGAACACTCACATTGTAAATAGATATTTTTTAATTAATTGGTTAATTGTGTGTCTTAATATTTATTCTTTGTCGACAATGTTATTAATAATTCTAATTTAAAGTCATTTATTGTCCTTAAATACATTTTTTTCATTTCGATGTTTACGACAAAGTGTTTATTATAGATAGGTATACCTAATATTAGATAATAAGTAGTAGTTACAGGAAACAGTTGCAACTTTGGTCTCTAGTAAATACGTAGTAAGTTTTGTTCACTTCTTGTTCACTAATAAGAGAACGCAAATCGGGCTACTCTCAGAAGTAGCAATCACTTATAACTTAAAAAAACAGTTCTCAAATTTGTAATTGTGTTACTCAAGTGCTAGAAACATTCTCCCTAATCCAGTCCATGTACGCTGTTACTCTCGTATACGTGCCAGGTATACCTTCTTCGCCACATTTTCTGGCACCAAAACTTGTAATGCCAAAAATAAACCAGTTGAATTTATAATCCTCCGTCACTTCTCTCACTAAGGATCCACCTGAGTCACCCTGGCAGCTGTCCTCATCTTTTCTACCGCCGGCGCAAATTACATTGTTGTCAGAGGATAACGAAATATTGATATTGCCATAGGAGACTTGGCAAGTTTCTATTGGAACTGCATTCAATCGGATTTTTCGTTTAACAGGTGATGATGTATCTGGAATAGAAAAATAATACAATTTTCGATCTTAAAATTGTATTGTTATCTAGAGTGATTTACGTTAAAGCATTAACAGATTTACGTATTTGGTCCGAAGCAGACCACGGATTTAGTGGTTTCTTCCTAAAATTAGGGAAAAAATCCTCTAGGTGGAGAATTTTTTAGGGCTATTTTTAGAGGTTTGTATTTTCTGTTTTTAATTAAGTGGTTGTGTGCTAGATAGAACCCAAAATTGGAGTTCTTTGAAACCTTTTTTCTCAGTCATGGTCGTATTGAATAATCCGAAAAAAATATATGTTAATCTGCATTATATTTAGCCGAGGACTGTCTTTTTATAAATTGAAATATTGATTTAAGAATATGGTTAGTCAACCTTTTTGTTAAAGTTAAAACCTTTTATCTCTTTTTCTATAAGTCACACGAGTGTGAAAATTATTTTAGAATTTTAAGTAAGACAAGCGTCAGGGGAAAGTCGTTTTAGTTTTTGCAAATTTTGTAATAGAACTGTTATAACTTATATCGACATGCGATTTGAAAAGTCAACCTGTAGAAAATAAACGTTTGAAAGTATAAAATAATACTACACTTATTTATAAAATACATGCACATAATAATATTACAGAATTTTTTTTTTAAATATATTAATTAGTATAATAGTTTATTTAAGTTTGGGGAGATATATATTTGTGAGAACACTGCACAAAAATCGGAATGCACTGTAAATAGAACTCTGTGCTAATACAATAGATCTGAAAATTAAATACATTATACACGAGCGTCGTGCTGTCATAATGGTCCGCTCAAGACCAAATCGGTACGTGTGTAATAGCTGTTACATTTATTTACCATACTCTGTGGCCCCCCAGCCAGCCGTTTGATAGCCGCTATCTTTTAAATAATCCTGTACTGCGACGTACTCTGTAGTCGGTAGACATACCGGCTGTATGTAATCTGTAATGTAATCAGAGTATTAAGGCCCTTATTTATTCTTGTTGTTTTTTAATTTCGATGTGTACTTATTGCAAAATCTCCACTACCTGTGAAATTGACGGGATGTTCTAATACTAATATTGCTATGTCATATCTAGAGATATCTGCGTCATCGTATTTGTGATGAACGAACACTTGTTTAACAGCAACATCTACTGGTTTGTCATTACACTCATTTTCAACACAATCATGTTCAGTTAAAACATTGTATTCTCCTAAGCGAACATGAGGTCTGAAATAAATATTTAAAAAATTAGTAAATGTGTAATAGGAATATTTTTTTAAGTCAGCGCTGATTATATTATCAGAATATATTTAAATTTAGTGAACTTACAAAAGCATTAAAACCAATTGTACATAGTGAGGTCAATGAAAGCCCTAATGGCTAATTATATAAATAAATTGTGATTTTACCTACACTTTATTCCTTGAAACACAATGAGCCGCTGTCAATACATGTCGGTCGGTGATGAGAGATCCTGCACAGCCGTAGTATTCTTTTTTTCTAGCTAAAAAATCACACAAAATTAAAAAAAAATCACAACTAGCTTTTGCCCGCGGCTTCGCTCTTAATTTAGCGTTTCGCGTTAAATTTGGTTTAACACGAACTAAGTAATTTACAGCCTATTCGTAATTTTGAAGTAATATATACGGTACCGGCGATAGGAATAACCCATACCTATCGTCCGTACCGTACCGTTGGACGTCATCGTCATCGAAAGTACGCGCGAGAGGGTTAATTGTTTCACGCGTACTTTTTAATTTCACGATATAAGATCACGATATAAAGATATAAGATATTAATTTAAAGTGTAAAGGGCTATTATAATTTGTATAAATGCTTAAAGTGATTAACGCATTTAATTTGATAAGGATTTATACTGTATCCGTCTCAATTTGAAAATAACAATACTTATATTGAATATTTTTTTAAAAAGGTGGCGTGTGCCCATAAATAGCGCGTCGAAGCAACATCAATTGCTAAGTAGGCCGCGCTTCGCTCTATAGCACTTTATGATTAGCAGCGATCGCACACCGCCTTTATCGGAGCCCTCTAGCAAGACAAATAACAATACTTAATAAAACTAGCTGCCAGTGCCCAGTTAATACTTATTATGTATGGCACTTTCAGAAGCTATTTAGACGGATAGAGTTTTCTTTTAGTAAATCATTCCAAAGAGCAATATCACGAAATTCCAAACGGATCTGACCACAAACAAAAAAGTTACATACAAACGTTAATACTCCTTTTTACCCCTTAGAGGGTAAATGTCACAAAATCCCTTCATAGTGGACCTATACGTCACGAAAAGAAGCCACGGTCCAAATATTACGTCTCTAGCTTCAGTAGTTTTGCCTCGGCGTTCATGAATTAGTCAGGACATGTTACTTTATATAATAGATTTAGAAGTTACCGTAAAATTTATATTCAAGCGCGAAAATTATGTATCAAGCGGTCTTGCACATGACGTCGAGGTGGGAGGAGGGTTCCGTTTTTTACCCATTAGGTACGAAACACTAAAAACATTTTCAATAGAGTATTCAGTAGAGTTTCATATGTATATTGCAGTGAGTAGAGTTATTTGCTGAAGTTTTTTTTCCGAGAACACTGTTCAGTTCACAATTTTTTCCTATTTACTTGACTTATCGTTATATATTGGAGAATTCACACAACGTCTTTTTCATTTACCTATTATAACTTTATAGATAAAGTAATGTAGTTTCATAAAAAATCATTCAGCAGTTATTGCGTAAAGATCCACACATCCATACATTATTACAAAATAAAAACTTTCGCGCTTATAAACACTAGCTGTAGCCCGCGGCTCCGCCCGCGTAACGACAGTATCCCACTGGAAGACTGTACTTTTTCGGGATAAAAATTATCCTGTTTTAAGCCAGAGCTTAAACTACTACCATACCAAATATCATCACAATCCGTTCAGTAGTTTTTGCGTGAAAGAGTAACAAACATCCATCCATCCTCACAAACTTTCACATTTATGAATGAGAATGTTACGAATGTACTTACAAACAAATCTTAATTGAACCAACCACGGGAACTCATCAATACCGGCAGCTTGTCCACCGATGATCCTATCGTCATTTTTAACTTGACCACAAATGGATCTGTTAGGGAATGGATTCAGGTATCCTGGAGTAGTAGTTGGCAGTGATGTTGTGTGCACTGTCTTCGATGTATCTGCTGTTGTAGGTCTTTTTGTAGCAGATGGTTCTGTTTCATTATTGAATACGATAGCATTATCGTTCGGACCTTTCTTCCCATCTTTTGGACAACAGACCTGAAATGAAAAAATATATATTATATACCTACACGTTGACTTGAGAATCTCCTCCGGTTTATTGGTCGGTTAAAAAGGGTAAGGTATAATTGGTATAATGTATCAAAATGAGTACACACTTGAAAAAATTACCTTTGGCTTGCGGTCCTCGAAGCCACATAGCCTGATTCTTGCTTTATCAAATTCTCTTTCGGTTATTAAAGTAATCACATATGGACATTTATTAAGAACCTCGCAAGTGTTTCCTTCAAAGTTCTTGCATGCAGCGTCGTAATTCTCTTCTGGAAACGTAATGTCCTCTAGACATTATTATTAAGAAAAGGCTAAAAGTAAATCTCTTTTCTTTATTACACCCGGATACTTATTATATTTGTGTATTTATATTTGTTTCTATGGTAAATAGGATTTTATAGTTACATTATTTTTTTTTTTCAATTTGTAAGCTTCATAATTATTAAGAGCTCTATGTTTTCTTGAATAATTATGTTCTGTGAGAGTAAGTAAATTGATTTTTTTAAAGAAATCAAAAGTCTATTCCTATTTCTTTTATCGTTCCTATCAATAAACAAGAGTTAAAAATTTCATCTTGAGGATTAAGAACCATTTATTAATTAGACAAAAGTAAGATCTAAATCTTAGTAATTACTCAATCATTGTCTCGGTTGAAATTGTTATAACACCTAGTGATGCCAAAATATGATTAGCAATACAATACCTACAGATTTCCACTTAGGATTTTGCCGGCGTAAACTATCTGCACCATATTTTTTTATAAGTAACCTAGGAGTTTAATAGTTTATCTATAATAGAAAAGCGCTATACTATAAGTACATACATTATAACGTACCTAATATCCTATAGATATTATTATTATAGATGAACACTTGTGGTGTAATGTTTTCACACAATTCGATAATGCAAATGCACGGAGAGTAAAAACAGGAAAAACGGCTTTAAATACATTTATCATTAACATTGAACATACAAGTTTAAAACTTACGACATG